>OX422220.1:144121256-145331256 GCA_949130495.1 Sambucus nigra | reverse complement strand
GGTATAAATGATCTCTATAGGACAGACATTTGGTCATGCAACTTATTAGGGTTGTGCAAGATCCAAACCAAACCAATGAAACCGATCGATCCAATTTAATTAAAAAAGGACCTAAATTGGATCGAATTGGATCTGGTTTTTAAAAACCAGCCTTAATTGGATCGGTTTCGGTTTTGTATATGCAAGAACCGATGAAAATGATCGAAACTGACTATATATAAAACTAGGTGTAAACTCGCATGATGCGCAAGCTAGGTGATTTTGGTAGTCAATACGCACCTAAAATATTTTTTTTTTGTCTTTGATATTCTTGCATATCCAGTAATTAATAATCAGAATGAATGTGTATGGGTATCAAAACATCTATTATTGGAAGAAATTCATCACTAAAAACAATTTGTTTATTATTGCTAGAAATGAATCCAAAGTTTGATAAGCCTTACCTATGAAGCTTTCAAAGAAACCTATTACAAAAAATACTATAAATACACATGAAAATGACAACTAACTTGATTAAAACCCCACAAATAACTTGACCATAAACAGTAAAAAGAAAAAAAATTAACATCATCCAACTATCTTTATGTCTCATTTCGTATGAGAGAGAGAGCATGGACTCCAATATCAAATTCAAACTCGGTTACTTTTAAAACTCAAAACAACGTGAGATGACATGTGATACAATCATAGTTTTTTGTTTAGCCACAAAGGACCACAAAAAATTTGTGCAATATTAAAAATGATCTGATAATACTGTTATAAAATAAGATAATTAGATAGATTTCACCCTATTTCCATCAAATAAATAAAAATCAAGGCAAGATATTTCTTTTGTACTTGCACAGGTTTGTCTTTTGTGACAAATTGATATTTTACTATATATAAATAAATAATATAAAAAGAATTAATTTTCTACCCCAAATCCCTCTATTTTCTTTTCACAATCAGACATTCTCCATATGTTCTCAACTTCCCTCTTTTTTATAAGATAAAATCAACTTATAGAAAATAGGGACTATTTTTACAAAAAAATGTTGACTTGACCCTTATTCATAACCAACATTATTACATGTCCTAAAAATACATAATCTATTTTTTGTATTAAGGACAAAAAAAATATGAACTATTTTTGTAAAGAAAAAGTTAATTGTTCGAAAAGCATTATTGGGACCATATTTATAAAAGAAAAGTTGATTTGCCCTAAAATCATAATAGGGACCATTTTTATAAAAGAAAATTTGATTGTCCTACAACCATAATAGGGACATTTTTTAGTTAAAAGGTAAAATTAGTATTTTTGGAACAATAAAATCAACATAAAAAGCAAGGACCATTTCCACAATTAGAAAGTCGAGTATCTTGTACCCATAACCTACATTATTACAAGTCCTAAAACTATATAATCTGTTACGAATATTTCTTTTGAGGTTTGTCATGTCTTACAAAGTCTCCATTCCGTTACAATGAATTTTGAAGATATCTTAGGCCATCTGTAGTGGTAATGTGCAAAGTGAGTACGTGGAGATGTAAATTTATATTGTTTTGTTTAGATTGTTGGTCCAAGTTTTACACTGGGACAATGTAAAGTGAGGACGTGGCGCATGTTGGGCGTTAACCTTTTTACCGCCCAGATCTTGGGTGGCCAACATATTACCGCCCAGATTTTCCCCCGTTTATACCCGTTGCAAATATAGCCGTTGTAACTAAATATTAATTATGCATTTACCCCTATAAATAACATTTTCTCCTCTTCTATTTTTCATCCTTATTACAAAATTATTCCTATAACAAATTTTATCTCCTACAATATCCTTGAATATTTTTTAAATCCCAAAACTCAAAGACATATTTTTTATATATTCAATACCATTTATTTTAAATATGTTATCTATTCAAAGAAAATGGTGTGGCAAACTTGCAAAACCTAATCCCATTCCACCCCCACCATCGAATTTGCCAGTCTTGTATCGGAATTATCATCAGTAGTTTGACGATAGTTTTTTGCATGCGAGAGACATGATTATTGATCCTACAGCGAATCCAACCGACAGTCAATTTCATATGCGCGGTAGTATCCACGGTCCGATAGAGGTGTATGCTGAATTATCCCATATTCCATTTGTGCGAGCGGCCATTGGGAATTTCGGTATTAGTCATTTATTTAGCGAATCTTCTCCTAACTCCGACAACCAATTGACTGGAGCGCTCGTAAGTAGGTGGTCAGAAATAACTCATATATTCCATCTACCGAGTGTGGAGTTGGGGATTACCCCTTATGATTTTGTTCATTTATCAGGTAAATATTTCAGAAATGTTTTTTCGCACAATATTTGTATTTTTATAAATTATTGTTGAATGTTTCCATATTTAATAATTCTTAAATTATATGGTTTTAGGAATTCCAATTGGAATCCATCCAATTTTGCCTAGTTTTCCAACATCTAGTCAGTATACTATGGAGCAAATGTTCGACCTATATTTTCCCGGAATAGGCCACCCAGAGTTCAAAGGAAGAAATATTTCTTGTAAAATAGTAAAAAAATACATGTTGGATTGGTGCGAACAAGTTCCGGAGCAAAGACTAGCGAGCGAAGAACAGATTGCCAGAGTTTTTATTGTATATGTGTTGAGCTCCATTTTTTTCCCGACAGGCCATAACACCTTGTGTGCGGATTGGGCAACTTATTTAAACAGTCTTAACGACATGGCTGCTAAGGATTGGGGTTCTGCCATTTTAGCGCGTATTTACTATGCGCTTGACGCATGCACCACAAATGCGCAAAAAATCAGTAAATTGTTTTTGGCAACTTATAGAGGTATTATTCCCTCTAATTTTACATTTGTATCACGATCATTAAAATTAAATTTTTTTAGTGTAATAATCTCCTGAATTCTAATGAGTTTTTTCTTAAACCCGCAGTACTTTGGCTACGAGTACCTTCACACGATGGCTCCCATATTGCACGATAATGCTGTGGAAAGATGGCCGCGTATGCTACGATGGGTGTCTGATCAACGTGGGACTCTATTGGGTCAGATGAGATTTAAAAGTTCGGTAATGCAAGAGCAACTGGAAATGCGTTCTCCCGAGTCAGTCATATGGCAACCTTTTATGGGATTAGCCAAAAACCAGTTTAATATCGTTACAATTGCTCACGATTTAGGGCAAAGACGGATAATGCTTTTGGATATCGAGTTAGGTGGAACTTGGTATCTCGGAGATCGTTGCTACCGTCAAATGACAAGTCTCGTTGCGATTCCAGAAAACCCACCGTATCCAATGGCATTCATTCCAAGGGATATATATATGGAACAAATTGGCAACTGGCAACTGGCAACCTGCAATTGCTCGTCTCGCAGTCTCATCGGAGGACGAATGGTTGACATACTGGAAGATTGTGGGTAAAGGTGCAATATTAGGCTCCCTAATTCAGTGGAAAAATCATGACGGAGTGGGGTTCGCCTCGATTGCACCATCTGATTTACGGGTACCCAGCGCACCAGCAGATAGATGGGAGGCTCCCCATATATACAACACACAAGGACAATCTTCATCGTCAAATCTTATACCTTTGTCAAGGGATATTGAAGTTACAGATACAAATTTGAGTGGCACAACAGTCATTCAAGTAGACCCGCCAAGCACTCATAATGACTTAGCTCCCGTCACATTTTACTCACGCGACCAATGGCGTGATATGGTTTTTTTAGAGAGGACTACATAAGGAAACTCCAATCAATAATGTTAGAACGCGAGCTTATGTGGCAAAGGTGGGTGAGAGAGATTAAAGGCGCTGGGCCCAGTTCGTCTACCGGGCACAACCCCATTCCACAATACACCCCCCTGATATATATGGAGATGAATATCCAATTGCTACTCCTAATATAGCCCATCCACCATCACAAGACCCTGGAGGATCGATCAGTCAAACCTCTCTTACCGATGATGTTTTTAGACTATTCAACCAATTTCCTTATCAGCAATAACGATGTATTAAATTTCTTTTGATAATAAAATCATTTTTATTTAATAACGATGTGGTTTATATTAGATTCAAGTGCAAACATTGTATTAGATTCAAGTGCAAACATTGTTAAAATACAGACACCATAAAAACACCAACAAACGCTTAAACACTTAGGTCGAACCTAGTAGAAGTACAACAAAATGATTTCCCATTGCGTACTAAACATTTAGGTAAGTAAGATCGTTGCGTATTAGAATCAACATATTCTTTGTTATAGTTTGATATATTTGGTTCGTACTCTTCCCATCATTTTCATATACGCATTCCGAAAAGTAATCATAACCAAAATTGGTGTAGTCTGAAATGTCGTTATCTGATGCCAACGCAGAATCATTATATATGTTAATCATTTGTTCCTGAATGTGATGACCAGATTGCATCGCGTGTTGTGCTTTGTGATAACATTGTAAGCGCCTCTCCATCTGCCATATCTCTTCCTCTAATAAATCAAGGCAAAACATCTCCGCTACTTCGGGATACGATATTGTCCAAAGAGCGGCAGCCCGATTTCTCGGCACAGGTATATGATGGTAATGGCAAAGAACCTCCAAGTCACACCTTTCATCATATTTTTCTGGCCATGACTGGTGTTCCCAAGGGTACTCAACTCCGTCTTCTGGTTCAGAAGTAGGGGAGATTATGAAAATATGACCATAGTCATTAAGAAAACGTCGAGAAGTCTCAATCGGATAAGTTTGAAAATTTTGTTTCTTTCCATACCAAACGTTACCGGCAATATCTGTGTATGATCCATTATAAATGGATGAATTGTATGGAGATGAAGCCATGTTTGTAATGTTAGACGAAAAGGCGTTATATATATAGGCTTGTTGGGCGGGACTTGTTTTACCGTCCAACACGGACGATTTGTCACGTCATGTAAAATATGAGGACTGATATTTTGTGAACATGAATCTTTTCTGCTTTAGTCCTGTACACTTGTTGGGCGGGACTTGTTTTACCGTCCAACAAGGACGATTTGTCACGTCATGTAAAATATGAGGACTGATATTTGGTGGACATGAATCTTTTCAGCTTTAGTCCTGTACACTTGTTGGGCGGGACTTGTTTTACCGTCCAACAAGGACGATTTGTCACGTCATGTAAAATATGAGGACTGATATTTTGTGGACATGAATCTTTTCAGCTTTAGTCCTGTATACTTGTTGGGCGGGACTTGTTTTACCGTCCAACAAGGACGATTTGTCACGTCATGTAAAATATACATCAATCTTTTCAGCTTTAGTCCTGTACACTTGTTGGGCGGGACTTATTTTACCGTCCCACAAGGATGATTTATCACGTCATGTAAAATATGAGGACTGATATTTTGTGGACATGAATCTTTTCAGCTTTAGTCCTGTACACTTGTTGGGCGGGACTTATTTAAATATACAACTTTGATACATGTTGAGCATCGCAACTACTACTCCTACAATATAAACATTTACCATGTCTAACAACGATATTGAGGAGATGATATTAGCACAGATTACCCAAACGTATGATCTTGACTCCGATGATGAAGCCGCCGCGGTACACAACAGATTTCGGGATGCAATACATCGGACGTCCTTACTGCACAGTAGTCGGGAAATACATGAGCGACGAACGGTGCACCGAGATAGAGAGATGGGTCATCACAATTTATGGAAAGACTATTTTCAGGAGAACCCCACATACCCTGAAGAAATGTTCAAGTGTAGGTTCAGGATGAATAAGGCGAGCTTCAATCGTATTTTGGAAGCAGTCTATAAAAATGATTCATATTTCATCCAGAAACCGGATTGTGTTGGACAAATGGGATTAAGCTCTCAACAGAAGATTGTTTGTGCACTTCGTATGTTGGCGTATGGTGGATGCGGGGATTTACAAGATGAATATCTGAAAATAGCCGAGACAACAACGATTCAGACTTTAAAACGTTTCTGTAGGGCTGTAGTGAAGGTGTTTAGCTCGGAGTATTGCCGCACACCTATAGCCGCAGATATAGCCCGCATGCAGCTAGAGAATGAACGGCATGGGTTCCCCGGGATGATTGGGAGCATTGACTGCATGCACTGGGAATGGAATAACTGTCAACATGCATGGAAAGGACAATATCAGGGTCATTCCCATGCTGCCACTAATTTTAGAGGCAGTGGCGTCTTATGATACTTGGATTTGGCATGCATTTTTTGGAATGCCTGGTGCATGTAATGATCTGAATGTTCTTGCGAAATCTCACGTGTTCGAAGAACTTCTGGAAGGAAATCGTCCCCCTATCACTTTGAAATCAATGGAAACACGTATGACACGGGGTGCTACCTTGCAGATGGTATCTAAACAGCCGCCTTAGGCCATCTGTAGTGGAAGATGTAAATGTGTAGTTTTACACATTTACATCTTACAATGGGTAAAGAATTGTGTAGTTGGAAGAGAGAGAAAATGTAAAGGAAATCTAAATCTAAACAGCCGAAACACAATGTGTAAGTGGGGTCCAGGAGGTCTGGGCGTTAAACATACAACCGCCCAGACTGGGCGTTAAAAAGAAAACCGCCTAGATTTCTGGGCGTTTAACATCTATCCGCCCAACCTCAATTTTGAAAAAAAAAATAATAATATCCAAACGGTAACTTTTGTAACGGCTAAAACATATTTACAACGGTAACTTTTATTTTTGTGTATATATATTACACCCCTCAAAAACTTTGAACACAAGAGTATTTTATATCTTTGAACATTATAATTCATATAATTATAAAGGATTCTTCTTCTCAAAGTACTCCGCCTAATTCTAGCCGATTGCCAAATTTTAATGCACACGATGAGGTGTTGCTTTGTATGGCATACGTTAAATTTTCTATAGATGGTGCTATGGGGACTAACCAAGCAGGTTCAACATTATGGGAAAAAATTACAAACGAATATAACTCAAGCGAAGGTGTCATTTACAAAGCAACACCTTTCTTTTGATCCCGCATTTATTTCTTTTGATCTCGCATCTGACTAAACTTCACCAATGGATTAAATATGTTAACAGGACCAAAACTAATTTTGAGTGGCCAAGTAAGATCAACATCACCCACATAGTGCAACCCATCTTCATTTCGATGTCTTGGCTTTACCTTCGACATCGTGCCATTGTATTTGGCGATTTGCTTTTTTTCTCTTGAGGTCACGGTTACTGAACCATGCCTCCGCTTTAGCGTGCGACGCACCGCCCTTGTTCGTCTTGTAGACATAATACGAAGCCCTAGAGACTCCAGGAGAATGGCTGCCCTCAACACCCATCTCTCTCTCTCCGCTTCCCCTCACGGTTGGAAGAACATATAATATTCTTGAGAACTCGATTGGAGTTATTTAGGGTGTTGTTTGAGTTAGGAGATGTATTAATAGTGGCGATGGAGAAAGCTAAACAGACAATTTTGGGATAATGAAACGGATGTATTGTTTGCTTGAGAAAAGAGAAGGACGTGAGAGAGAGGTAGAGGTTAAGTAGATGTGCCACATGGATACTCTCTCTGTTGAGCAACATTAACTATAATGGATAAACATACGCAGACACTTTTGTACACGATTTTCATACACGGTGCATTAAAATGCTATACCTTGTTGTTGTGGGTCTCGCCACATATTATAATTTTATTGGTTAGAATATTTTATTAGTTTGTAGTCTTATAAACCTTTTCATTTATATTAGGGTTAATGACCAATATTGAATTTTATTGTCTTGAATTTGATGAATTGGATTGGGTTGTATACATTGTGTTGAATTGGATCCAAAGTCAGTCTAATTACGATTTATTAAGGCATTAGTCAGAGGAATCGAAACCTATTACAAAAACCTATCCAATCCAATCTTAATTGGATCAGATTGGATTGGATTCTGGCTTCAGTTTGGATTGGATTGGGTTCTAAAATTGAAAAATCGATTTCACACGGATTGAATGCGGTTCTCTTCAAATAGGTCGGTTTCGAACCGATGCACACTACTACAATTTATATAGAGAGAAAACGTAACACCTTACTAATTCCAGGTTTCTAATTAGTGAAATAGAAAGAAAACCCCTGAAGCATCACACTAATTGAAAATACCTCCCTCAACTGTTAATTTTGCAGTAAACACCTTTAACTTTTCTGAGTAGTCTGCAAGTTCCCTGTGTTAAAAAAATTTACTGACACATAAGGGGGTGTTTGGGTATCTTCATAATTTAGTGAGTTAATTGCCATACTAGAGGTGTTTGCAACCAGACCAATAGTATAGGAGTTTCTTACATTTTAGTATTTTACCCATAAGAATTTAATATTTGTGTATAATTAGTACCTTCAATGCCACTCCATCTAAGGAAGAGCTGGCCGAATATATCAGTCCATCTTGAACCTGCAATGCCTGAATAGGATATGTTTTCCCGAGGAATTTTTTGTTGCCACTTTGAATTGTACTCAATGTACCCGTCGCCAAATCTATTTCCTGTAGATGCATGAATGAAAATTTGGTTGTCAGAATCTTCAATTAAAACCAGAAAAATAAAATAAAAATAAAGAATGTCATATTTTTGGTACCTGAATGCTATTGTCCTGGCAACCACAGTATAGTTTCCCTTGCACAAGAGCCAAACACTTTACATGTTTGTTTGCATTCAGCAATTTTGACGCCCCATTCCATGAGTGGACCTGATAAAAGAATAGCAACCTACATTTTAGTAGCATATTTGTCTGACTTCTTTCTGTATGAACCTCCATCCAAAAGATGCATGGCTACAAGCTACGAATGATCAAGAACAAGATTGAAGTATCAAAATTACTATTATTATTTTTCTGTCATGTCTCCTTATTAATTTATTTTAGGTCAAAACTAATTTTCGCTCCCAATTTTATCAAGTAGAGACTTTGCCCCCCATTCTTGACGGTCATAAATGACCATAATATCCACAATAAAAATCTAATTATGTATAAAAGGATGGGTGGCTAAAATGTAATTTATAAAGTAGTGGAGGTTAAAATGGAAGATTTGATAATTTGTTATTTTTTGTAATGTGAAAATGATGAAACGATTAAAATGGGGGCCAAAGTTCAATGACTCAAAATTTTAAGGGCTTAAGCAAGTATTCACCTAAATCTGGGAGGCCGAAAGAATAATATTTCTTTATTTATTTTGGTTCTATAAGGCCTCGTTTGATGTGCGGGATAAGGAGGTGGGATAGGATAAGAGTTATCACATCCCTATGGGATAAAATAATCTCACCTCCTAGGTGGGATGGTTTTATCCCACACCTAGTGGGAAGAAGCTTACTTGGGATAACTTATCTCACTTGAAATCCTATCCCATCAAACACCAAACATGGGATAGGATAACTTATCTCATTGGAAATCCTATCCCATCCCACATCAAACACGGGATGGGATAATAATATCCTATCCCACCTTCTTATTTGCGCATCAGACGAGGCCTAAATGATTTCATATGACCAAGAAACATGCAAATGATGGATAAGAGTTATCACATCCCTATGGGATAAAATAATCTCACCTCCTAGGTGGGATGGTTTTATCCCACACCTAGTGGGAAGAAGCTTACTTGGGATAACTTATCTCACTTGAAATCCTATCCCATCAAACACCAAACATGGGATAGGATAACTTATCTCATTGGAAATCCTATCCCATCCCACATCAAACACGGCATGGGATAATAATATCCTATCCCACCTTCTTATTTGCGCATCAGACGAGGCCTAAATGATTTCATATGACCACGAAAAATGCAAATGATGGAACTTCGGATGTTCCCTGGTCATTATCGGATGAATTTCTTCGCAGGCCAAGGAATTGAGATGGGATGTGTAATTCATGAAATGATAGTCCAACCATCTTTGATGCTTCAAGTTAATGGCCTAAATAATATAACGATCTGGCCACAAAAATAAGTTAATAAAAAAAGTTATATGTACCTTGATGCCAGCTCCCTGAGGAATGAAGCACGAAATGCTATTCGCAACCACTAGATTGTTGACGTGGTCCTTCACATCATAAACTTGTTCACCATGCATTACTTCATTGTCAATGGACCAGGCCTGCTCATAACAGAAGAAACAATCAGCATTGGAAATTGGTCCCAGTATGAATTTAAAGGAAGAATAATGTAACATACCCTCACAGTCCTATCAAGTGAACCGCTGTATAGTTTCTCCCCTGATTGAAGAATTGTCAAGCTAGTAACAGCCTTGGAATGTTCACGGGTTTCTTGGACGAGCTGTAGAATGTTACCTTTACCAGTCCAGATCTGTGGAAATTAGAAAAAGAATGCCATCAAACTCAAAACTCACATGATTTTTCCAAGGGGAAAGTGAGAAATGGAGGGGGTGGGGGGAGAGGGGGGGAGGAGGAACTTGAACTATGTAGTTTTTTCAAGCAACCCCATAAACTATTTCTAATGCAAACCCACCCCTCCAAACTACGTATATTGTTGCAATAACCGCAACCTGGAGGCTTCATAGTTATGTGTTTAGCGACATATAGGGTGGTCTTTGAAGCTATGTCACGTAAAACACAGATCATTTTGCAATGTGAAACAGAAAGGGAACACAATATGCCATAATGCTCCAAATTGTGGTACAATGGAGGTGGGTTTATTTGGATCATACAGTTCAAAGGGTGATTCAAAAGTAATCAACATCAGATAATATTGCTAAATATGGATAAGTTTATTTATTCACAATTGAAAATTTGTATACTTGAACTATTCACGTAAACAAGTTATGTGAGCATATCCTATGTTTTGTTTTTCAAATATTTTAGATTTTCCGTAAAGTTTCTATGATAACTTTCATATATTTGTTATTATATTTAGAGAACATTATAAATTCACTATATTTTTTACTCCATCCCAAATTAAGAGTCTTGTTTTCCTTTTTTGGGCTTTCCTGGATGAAGTCATGTTTCTAGAAATAGTTTATAAAATAACATGAAAAATTATTACCATTGGCATAGAAGCTCAACACAAAGCGATGTTGACCTAGGAAATTAGAATTGAAGGGGAAAAATTGTTTCCGTAAATTTTTAATTAGGATTGCCAATTTGGTATAAAGGGAGTATGTCTTTCTCATAAAAAATAAACCTAAGGATGAAATACGAAAGCATCTGGAATTGCTAATATAGTGTATTGAAGCATAAATGTATCATAATTCGGAATGTTTCTAACAATACGTAAATCTCTAGGGTATTTGATGTAAACGCAGTGAAAGGCTTTAACCCTTACTCAACACACTTATACATTTCAAGAATTAATGAGAAGGGATTTCTCTTAATCTCTCATATTCTCATTAATAAATATCAAGTTCAGTGCCTATCAAAGGAAGAGAGGGACATTATTTATACTTATACTAGCTATAGTTTTACACCCAAATATACACAAAAAAATATAATTAGGATACAAAAGATAATTAGAATCCTAAATGTAATCCCTAGAGATCAGCCCCTAAAATCAGTAAATATAAATATATATATATATATGTATGAAAGATTTTTCCCCTTTTCACGTCAGTATTAGAATTTCCGTGTAACTATGCTTTAAAGAGACCAAAAATTTGAAACCATGGATAGCAGAATCACATAAAAATGAAAAGGGTTGTCTTAATTACCTTTATTGTTCCATCTGAATGGCCAGAAAATATCATGCCTTTGGAGCATATTATGGACAGCACTTCTCCGTTTATACTGCAATCTTGTTGAACTAATTCTCTATGATTCCACAGCTCCTGAAACCCCAAAAGAAAATAAGACTATATCAATATATTTTACAAGTGGGTGAATTGTGCGAATATAATTTACTCTTTCTGGAATAAGATATACCAAGGTACATGAAACTTACAGCACTAGATCCATTTCCTTCTGAGAAAACTTTCAGCATCTCAAATGCCACTACAGAGGACTTCTTAAGCTCTCTCAGACCTTTCAATATATCCTTCATGCTTGAGGTTAGATCATGCAGCCCCTCTGAAAGAATGTCATGAATTAGAAATACATCCATCGGTTAAAAGATTTATTATCTTAATGTCCCATTGGGGCAGTTCTTTTGTTAATCCAAACAATGATATTATGATAATTTTATTTTTGGGGAAGAATCAAACTTTGGATTGTGTTTCTTCTTTGTCATGACTTTGATAGGTGCTATTGTTGCTTCAAATTGCCTAATTTCTACTCCCTTTGTCCTGAAGTAAGATTCACGGTTTCCATTTCCATTCGTCCTAAATTGAGAGTCCACTTTGAAATTCAATGAAACAAATTCCATAATATTTAAAGTAGTTTTATTTATGCCATCGATTACTTCAAAAAGTCAACTTTATTTAAAGAAGTTGACATTCAAACTTGGAATCTAACATGGGGATAGAGGGAGTAGTCTAAAGTGTTCCAAACAACTCTATTTACTGCAAAGAAATTTACTTCTCAAAAAGAACCTACTTAGTATGTCTCTATAACTATAGCGTCTAGCTCAGTGGTTATGAAGCATCTCTCATGTCTGAGACATTGTGGGATCAAAACCCTTCAATGTTAGCTACCCTACCACCCAGTTTCTGGCCCAAATTCTTTAGTTAATAAAATATAAGTAGATTTTGTTTAACCAAAAAAAAATTAGTCTCTCTATGAACCATATCCTGCATGGGCACAAAAAATTCAAGCAAAATATGAAATCCTCCATAAATAGGTGCCCACCAGGGTCACGGATGAAACTGCTCAAAGCAAGCATGGCAAGGGCTTTGTCTTCAATTTCCTTCGCAGATTTGAATATTGATACAAAGCGCTTGAGCAAACAAACTCGGGCTGCTCCTTTGAGTCCCGTGTCTGGTAGAACAAGGAGCATGTGTACAAGCCAGGTGGCCGACACAAAACATGCCGAACTTAAGTCTGCATATCTACTTGTTAAACCTTCTGCTAACGCCTCAAACAGAAGACCAAATTCGTGGCTAACTAGGACAGATGCCACTTTTCTCTCCCATTCCTCAGCAGCCTTCTCTTCTTCCTGTAGAATGGATGTTGACAATAACAAAAGATCATTATGGCAGCATCAAAGATTCTTAGTAGCCCAATGTAGCAAAATAAATGTAATGAAAGCAATAACAAATGTTATTATAGGACAACACAATGGTGCCAATGAAATACTAAGGACAATCATGAACAAATTCCAATAACACATGGATCTAGCCTTCAATCCCTCAATATAGATATATAAAGCAGAGTGTGGTCCATGACGGTTTTGACTTTGGGATGTGGTCCTCGTACCGCAAATATAACTATCATTGTTTGTAATATAACTATAAGTTATAAATATACTATGTAATATGCGAGTCTATACATAATATCTGTATTATGTAATGTAATAGTTATAGCATGCACAGTGATAGATGTATTGGCAGAGTGGGAACAGATATTTAAAGTCAAAATCATCATGGACCTGTACCCTATTTTCTTAAGCACAGGGGACGACACTGCATTTGTAAACTGTTAATAGTTAAAGCAAACCATTGCTTCATGAATGTCCCCAGGCATGTTGTTAAGCTGCTCCTTACGAATCAGGAATTTGTAATTTTTGTCAAGTCCTGCGCGTTTAAGAAGAAAAGACCGAGCAAGCGGCTTGCCAGAAGAAGAGAACCTCCCTTGGAGGGCCAAAATTGTCTCAGCAGCCGCTACTTGAGCAGCAGGGAAGTCTGAATTTCTAAGACATGATACAAGAGTATCTATCGCCTCTTCTCGATATATACTCGCCTTTCTTGGCTCGGCCTACAAGTAAGTTCAGTCATCATTAAATTACTTGTCACAAATCTTATTTACCACTTTATTTTTATTAAACTTGTCCCATTTTCCATCTATGTTAAAGATAAACAGGAAGAAAATTAGTGGCAAAATTTTGGGCAAGGACACGAATTTTATCTCTGGAGGTCGTGATATATTTGTTTTATCCCTGAATGTCACCTTTACTGAGAAATTTATGTCATCACAAAGTGTAAATGTCAACTTTTGATGAAACTTGGATGGAAAATGAGCTAAAGTTCAATGAAAAATAATGAGGCATCGTACACCAAATATACTATTTAGCAAGGTATCAAAGTCTAAATCCCCCAATGAATTATGTATATGGGTGTTGGACCCACACACTTACACATACATCTTATACACACACGGAGAGAGAGAGAGAGAGAGAGAGAGAGAGAGAGAGAGAGATGTATGTGATATATAGCGACACGTGACGTATGGTTGTGTTCCCGGGAGAAGGAATCTTTTATTTTGCATTTTTAGTTTAGGGTTTATTGTCATTTTCTTATATTTTTAGTCTTTAATTAGTCTCCAAGCATGTTTGGGGTTAATGAGTTATTTTTAGTTATTAGTTGTCATTTTTTGTCTTTTTGGGTATTAGCTTGGTTAGCAAGCTAACCTATCCTATAAATAGGCCCTTGCCATCATTTGTAATGACAACTTGAATATTCATAAAAGAATATAGACAGAGAAAGAAACCTTTTTTCTTAGTTTAGTTTTATTTTTTGTTGTTGGTGGTGGTGTTGTGTAGTTAGTAGTTGGTGTGTAGTGTAGTAATAACGCTTCCGTATTCTTAGATTTACATCAAATTGGTATCAGAGTTGCGTTTGTTCTTGGTGTTCGTTGTGGTGCATGAAGTGGGTATTGAGTTGTGATTCCAACTCGGGTAATCCTTCAAACGCTAGATTGATAAATATCCAAATGGGAATCGGGTGGATGGAAACCCTAAATTCCATCACCGCTAAAAGGGGGGATATCAATCATTTTAGCCTCCTCCATCCTCCACCCTCCACCATCACCTTCCTCCACCTCCTACCGCCACACAACCGCCACCTCGTACAAATGAAACACCGTCTCCTACCTTCCCCCAAACCCTAACCCTAAAAAAAAAAAAAGAACCATCCAAAACTCCCTCCGACCAAAACCCTAGCACCCCACCCCTGTTTTTACTTTATTTTCACCCTTTCCCCCCATTCATTTATTCCCAACAAAAATGAGCTACTCTACTCCGATCTAATCCCCCACCCCCTATTTGACCTCAAATCCGGTCAAAATTGGTCCTAGGGCCTATTTATGACACAACATATGACTTCCATGAAAAATGCGTCTCACTTGGGATTTATTTCTGACAATATGGCATTTTGGGTTTCACATCCCGAAATGTAGCCGTTTTCAGTCCGCTTTTTTGCCATTGTACTCGCAAAGGTGTGGTCGCCGGAGTTCCCGTCCAGGTAAGATTCAAGGGTCCACCACTCCAAGTTGCAACCATGTACTTGTGGTGTCGAGAAGGCGGATATGGTCGTCAGTTTTTAGTTGCTCGGATTTCGTAGAGGGACATCGTCAAGATTTGGGTTTATTAGACCCATTATTGATGAGGTTCATACACATGGGACTAATTCCAGTTGGGCAACCCACTTTTTGTTGATTTTGATTGAGGTCCGAAGCTTTTCTTGGTTCATATCATGTGGCATTGATGATTCACCCTCCAAGCTCGAGGATAAGCTTTTTTGAAGACGGTGAGAATGATGTCTATGTGATATATAGCGACACCTGGCACGTGGTTGTGCTCCCGGGAGAAGACTATCTTTTATTTTGTATTTTTAGTTTAGGGCTTATTGTCATTTTCTTTTATTTTTAATCTTTAATTAGTCTTCAAACATGTTAGGGGCTAATGAGTCATTTTTAGTTATTAGATGTCATTTTTTGTCTTTTGGGGTATTAGCTTGATTAGCAGGCTAACCTATCCTATAAATAGGCCCTTGACCATCATTTGTAATGACAACTTGAATATTGATAAAAAGAATATAGAGAGAGAAACCTTTTTTCTTAGTTTAGTTTTATTTTTTATTGTTATTGGTGGTGTTGTGTTGTTAGTAGTTGGTGTGTAGTGTAGTTATAACGCTTCCACATTCTTAGAATTACATCAGAAAGAGAGATTCGAACCAGAAGGTCAAGTTGGAGAATTAGGCCAGCCACAGTAGGACACTGATCCTGGAGAGCTGTCTGTAGATATATCAGGAGGGTGTGCATTGTACTAAAACTCCCTTCATCTTTAATTATGTGGAGGACCTGCTCATTAAATGTCCTTCTGGAGAAGACAAAACATGCAAAATCTTTGAAGCTGATAGAATTGTAATTAAAAAAAGGATAGAAACAACTCCCGTGAATTATTCAATTTATAAAAACAAATTATCCTCAACTATTTTAATTAGGAAAACCGATTGAATTATGCATTTTTGTTCCACATACCTTTTAGGGAACTTTAATAACACATAGGAGGTCTTGTATAATGGAAAAATAAAACTCATAAATTATAAACTTTGTTGCAACGACCCCTTTTGGAACTTTTTGGCAACACATGAGGGGAGAAGCTTGAAGAAAATGGATAATTCAGGGTATTTTTTTCAATCAAAAATATTCCAGGGAAGCAAAAACTACATAGTTTAAGGGACTTTTCCGCACCATGGTTCCCAGATGAGGGAATTATTCCTCTACATATGACGTAAACACCATCAATGGCATCCAAAGTAGAATATACGAGTAAGACAAATCTCTAACTTCAAATAATGACTCGTCACAAAAAATACCTGTTCAGTTTAACTAATTCAGAAAGAAAATGAACTATCTCAAACCGCTCTTTATCATTAGCCCCAATGAAGGTCTCCAGAACAGGTGCCAACTCAGCCTTATCGGCAATGATGTTCCTGCACTTACCATCCTCCTGCATGCATCTCAACAATATACCAACAGCCGCAATTCTTTCGTCTACCCACTCCGCTTCCAAGCTGGCCACAATATTTTCAATCACTTTCGTCGAAATCACACTAGTGGAAATATCCGAAATACTATTAGCCTCAGCACTTCCAAGAATCTGTCCCAGCAAAAGCACTGAACATGTTTTCAGATTCATACACATCTTAACCAAATCATCCTCTTTCTTTTTAATAACAGTTAAGAGGGCACCCACCATGCCCATCTCGACAAGACTTGTAGTTGAAGGTCTTAACAAATAGATCAACACAACAGCCTCAAACAACCCTTTCTTGAAGAGGGCTACTATACATTCCACATCCGAGTCGACTCGAGTTAGCGTATCGATCACACTATTGTCTCTTGACCCAAGTTCAGAAAGTAGAAAAACAGTTGCCCTCAAAACTCGGCTATCAACTGAATTGAAAAGTATCTCCACAAAACCATTGATCACAGAAGGTCTCGTGAGCATAGATTGAATCTCTGATTCCATATTTACATCCTGCCAGAATCGCTCGATCTGCAGTATTGCCATTTCAGACTCTGTCAAGACTTCAGACATGCAAAGGTTAGTGATTGCGAGTCGAAGCTCGCTAACCATGCCATCAATTGTGGCTTGGCTTATGACACTATTGGGTGAGCTCGAACGCATCGTTGAGTTGGAAACCGTCTCACTGAGTTTAGCACCACCGCGGTTCTGTTCTCGCCAGCTGGCAATCAACCGTTTGAGCACGTAATTTGTTTTAGGCAGGTGAGTCCTGTGCAGACTCTGGCGGGTCATGGGGCAAGTAGAATTTCCTTTATCAAGCCATTCTTGGATTGCTTTGCGTTCATAAGTCTGGCCCGTCTCTAAAGTCACCGGATCATCAAATATGTTACTTGTTATGGGGCATACAAAGTCCTTGGGAGGTGTGTTCTTACCGCCACCTGGCGGGTTATCAAGATCTGCCATTGAAGGATGTGGAGAACTGGTGACAGTAAAAATCCAACATTAAGATAACAACAAAAGACAATAAATAGTGGTGGATGTGTTCTTTTTTAAATCACATACTGGCTTGATTCTGCAGAAATGGGCTGTCTATGCTTTTTATATTGGCTCTGATTAGTGCCAAACGATGCCCTTTTTTCATTCTTTTCCTATAAGACAAATAAACAATTCTGTAATTATAGTAAATTGCTTAGGTAACTCAGTCAAGAAAGAACAAAGCCTTTTTTTCGTCATTATCCATTACCTGTATTTCGGCTTCAGAATCCGAAGAGGAATCGTTACTCAAGTTGTCACCAGAAGTGGACTCCATTTCAGAGTCCAAATCTTTCTCGGGCGAGTTTATAGATTTTGCCGCAGATCCTTGGTTGGTTAAGACTTTAGGGGAGACTCTCTCAGGGTAAAACGATGGATATTTCGAAAGGCTTTTCCCTCTGCTGTTGTAGTCAACTGATGCTTCTCCTTCATCCCATATTGGCTGCAGATTTTTAAAGGGAAATAAATCAAAATTGGGTGTTATATCACAGAAGAAACAATAAAATTTTGAATCTAGAATCATTGGCTTGCGTATACAAAAAAGAGACGTGGATATATCTGCTGAGAATTCCAATACCCACATATATGCGAGATGCATTGACTTAATTTTTCTATATTGTGGGTCCACATGCAGAAAATCATATTTATCATCGAGTGAACCTTCCATTAACATTCGCATGAACTAGTTTCGTTTGGGCATTTCACAAAAAACTAATTTTTCCATGGGAATCATGCTACTAACAGTATGTCCGCTACAACTTTAACTTAGGAACCACAATGAGATCCAAAGATACAAAACGTGTTGACAAATTTTAATAAAAAATATTAATTATTTTTAATCTTTCTTGACAGAGTCAAAAAGGAACAATTCAGCAGGCTAAACAAACACAAATTATGTGGAATATAGCGTTTGGATGAAAACAAAAATATATACTTAATTTCTATAGAATACAGATAAAGAAGGATTCAACAATAATTTATTAAAGAAAATAAAAAATCCTCCTCGTGATTTGAGTGACGATAAGGACTATGAATTATACGTTCTAATAACGGTATTAGCTAATAGAGTCGCTTTGACTTGCCATCCATAATTTTTGGACAAAATATCATCTTCTTTCCTTCTTCGTCTTCTTCGCAAAAAAAAAAGTGTATTCAGTTTTTCCCAATATGCTATTTAAGAATTTCTGTCTGGGCTGATAAAGTTGGGTAAATGCTCTTTTTCAACACCAGCTCGGAACCATGGTAACTCATTTTTTAACACAACATTTTAAATATTGTAAACTATTTTATTAAAGATAGAATAGAAAAATAGAGAATAAAATTTTATTAAAGTTAAAAATAAGTGTTAACATTTAATGTGTACTAAATAATTATTTATTTACTGATAACCGGTCATATCGAGTAAATGAGAGTTTGAAAAAATGTTTTACTTAACACACAAAGAAATAAAAATCGGGCTCAATTATATTACATTGACAAGACCACGATCTATGAGTCGTCCCAAATATGTCAACTAAATGGGAGAATGTCGAGAGTTACTTTGGCAACAAAATTACCAATATAAAATAAAGCATAGTGAGTAAGATATTAAAGATAAAAAACAAGTGGATAAAATTTTCTTTTTTCATTTGATGTCTAGTCTAATATATTTAAAAAAAATAATATTTAGCCATTATAGTGACATTATTAACATTAGCATTATCATTTACTGGTCACATAGTTAATGTCACTATATAATTAGTAATTGGTCCCGTTTCTTAAGTATACAGTTTAATAAGTCATACGATTTTTTTTATCCATCGAGTCAAAGGGAAAACATATTTTTCGGTTAGAGAAGAGATGAAAGAATATTTACTAAATGCATGAAATTGTTGTAACAAGATCAATGAAGAAATGATTTACGCAAAGACGCTTACCTCCCATGCTCCAATAACTAAACTTTATTTTTGAACATTAGTTAGATTATATATTAAATAAAAAATATATTGTGGGTTTTTCGTTTAATGTGGCATAAATATATTACAAATTAAAAAAGCAAAAAAAAAAGAAAAATAAAGTATGAAATTGGATATCAAAGCATTACATTATACCGTCCATTTTTCAGCCCAGATTCGTGTACTTCAATCTTTTCATTATCAGTGTATTCAAATTCACCCCCTTTACCATTCCTTTGGAGTATAACTGCCGGCGGATCAATCAATTTAGTTCCATCACCATTTCTCAAAACCTCTTTAAAATACCCAACCAAAACCTTACAGTTGTCATCAAGAACCATCTCATACTCTCTCTCCAACTGCTTCAACTCCCTAGCCTGACCACCGTTCATTTTCGACAACAACGTAGTACACGAAACAACACAAAATGACCTCTCATCATCACCACCACTCTCGTAACCAATGTTTACCGACAAAGAAGACAATATCCTGGTTCTTTTCTCGTTGTACCACTTAAAAACAGGAAGAAGATGACACAAAAACAGGTTTTCAAACACAAGGGGTGAAAATTCGGTTCTAGCGAATAAAGGGTCGGAGTAGAATATATGTAGGAAGTTAAGGGACGCATCTGTGGGGCGGTTGGAGAGATAGTAAATGAGTGATAGGAGAAATGAGGAGTATGGATTTTGTGGGTAAGAGAGAAGGAGTTTTTCTGTGAGGCGGAGGGAGGAGGTTTGAGTGAGGTTTTGTATGGTTTGTGAAGCGAGTGTTAGGGGTCTGAGGATGTGTTGGTGGGAAGGTGGGATGTTGAGGAGGAAGGTGGAGAAGAGGCGGTTGAGGGTGTCTGGTTGTGAGAGTGTTTCTGAGATGAAGGTGTTGATGTGGTTGAGGATTTCGGCTGATGTTGTTGTGGGGGTGGACATGGTGATGGTGGAGTTGGAGAAGAGGAAGTTGAAGACTTAGTATGCGATTTTTGATGATTCGGTTTTTGGGATGGGGGGGAGTCGCCACAACGGAAATACCTGCCGGCGCCAAATGGAGGACGGCTATCACTAAATGACATTAATTATCAAATGGAGTATTTTTCGAGGCACAAAAGTTCATTAGAGCCTTTGCATGTTAGACAAAGGGATCTTTTTAGGGTATTTACGTTTAGGTCTTATTAGATTTTTTTTTAAAATATTTTAGTTTTATTATATTTTTTTTATATATATAAATTTTATTTCTATTTTTTTTTAATTTTTTTTTATAATTTTACACCTTTAAAACCAATCATCCGTAACTTTCTTGAGAAAGTTAGATAAGTGGTTAAACTTTTTTTTAATCTTCAATTGATCATAACTTTTAATTGACATATTCGTTTTTTACAAAATTACTATTTTTGAAATATGCTCGACGAGATCTATCAAACAAGATCTATGAAGCCTATATAATTTCAAAGAAAAAAAAATTATACAGATAGTAAATTTTACTGTACGCACCAAAAAGAGAGATATGTTTATATATGTAACATTTTCACAAACAGTAACATTTACTGTGCAAACACAGTGTGTGTGTATATATATATATATACACTGTGGATCTATGAAGCCCATACAGTGGAATTAACTTCTTTTTTCGAAATTATTTTATTTTTAAAAGTCCACGCTATCCAATACCCTTCATCAGAGCTTCGATTTGGGGTGGGTAGGGTTGGCATTGTGTTAGGTTTATATCTGTAACATTTTCACAAAAAGGAACATTTACTGTGTTAACATAGTGTGTGTATATATATACGGTGGATCCAAACCTCTTTTTTTCAATATTATCTTATTCTCAACGGTCCGCGCTAGCGGCATCCAATCCCCACCACCACCCACCCCCATTGTCGGAGTTAAAACAACATTCATCAGAGCTCTGATTTGGGGTGGCATAGGGTGCCGCTGGCGCGGATCTTAGGAAATAAGATAATATTGGATAAATGGGGTTTGGATCAACTGGAGCTCTGAGTTGGGGTGAGTAGGATTGGCAATGGGTTAGGTTTATATATATATATATACATACGGTTGATCCAAACCTCATTTTTCTGATATTTTCTTATTTTTAAGGGTCCATGCTAGCGGCATCAAATCCCCACCACCACTCACCCCCATTGTTGGAACTACAACAACCTTCATCAGAGCTCTGATTTGGAGTGACATGGGGTACCGCTGGCGCGGGCCTTAAAGTGTTGTACCTTACTTTGTCTTTTATGCCCTCGCAACCCATACAAGTAAAGACAAAGCAATGTACAACACTTTCAAGCTAGGGGTAACAAAAGGGCTCTCCCTAACATTACTCTTAAAAAAAGTAGAAAAGGAGTAACAAATTGTGGTAATTTTAATTGAGGGCCAAAAGAAAGGATAAATTGGTAAATTCTCAAATAAGAAATATTACGAAAATCAATTTCTTTGTTATGGTCAATCAATTTGATACTCTAGGAATAGTGTTATACGTTTTTTCATGTTTATTTTCAGTAATTATTTATAGATTATTTGATCACATCCTAATCATATTAATCTAATTTGACCTACAAAGATTCATATTAACTCAAAATTAAAGAAATTCCTAAAATTCTACTATTACATCAGACGTATATTTTTTTATGTTAAAAGTCATTCGGTTAAGAACAAATGAATCTTTTTTAAAAATTATGAATATATAATTATTTAGTTCTTTTTTTAAATTTATGAGTACACATGTATAAAAAATGTCGAAAATTCTATTGTTCTTATAACGTAGACATGGGAAAAAATGTCATTAAGAATGAAGGTACAAAGTTATAATTATGTTGGCAAGTGATTACATGCAAGATATCATCAAATATTGTCCTTATGTTTACAACTCAACTCAACAAAGCCTTTTCCCAATTATTTGGGGTCGGCTACATGAATCCTATTTTTTCATTCCATACTGTCCAGTGCAATATCTTCGGTTAAACCATATGACATCATGTCCTTTTTTATAATATCCCACCAAGTCAATTTAGGCCTACCTCTACCCCTTATGTTACCATCAATACTAACTAAATCACTCTTTCTTACAGGAGCATCCATTGGTCTACGCTTGACGTGTCCAAACCATCTAAGTCGATTTTCTCTCAATTTATCTTCTATAGGAGATACTTTAACCGTTTCACGAATTTGTTCATTTTTAATTTTATCCTTTCGAGTTTTACCACAAATCCATCTTAGCATTCGCATTTCCGCCACACTCATTTTCTACACATTTTATTTCTTGGTTGCCCAACACTCTGTCCCATATAACATGGAGGGTCTAATGGCCGTCCTATAATATTTACCTTTTAACTTCAAAGGTATACGCCTATCACACAAAATGTCGGTAGCACTTCTCCACTTAACCCAGCCTGCTCTAATCCTATGAGTAACATCATCACTAATATCTCCATCTTTTTGGATAATTGATCCTAAATAACGAAAATGATCGTTTCTAGGTATCTCTTGACCCTCCAATTTCACCACATCTCCATTTGTCCTCCTATTACTACTAAAATTACACTCCATATATTATGTTTTAGTTTTGCTTATTTTAAATCCTCTTGTTTCTAAAGTTTCTCTCCACAATAACAACCTAGCATTAATCCGTGTCTTAGTCTCATCCACTAAAACAATATCATCGGCAAATAGAATACACCATGGCACCTCATCTTGTATTTGTCCAGTCAACTCATCCATAACAAGCGCAAAGAGTTAAGGACTTAATACTGAACCTTGGTGTAGACTGTGACACCCCACCTAATAAAATACCTGGCTATCACTCCTATATAACATTAAAACAGGAGTCTCATATGGTTCATTCTTAGCATCACTGTCGAAAACCAATTTAATTACTAATATCCTATTAAGTCGGCATCAAAATTTTAAATTAACAAATCTTTTTAACCAAACCATTCAAATAAAACAATTACAACAGTTTACATGCACCAACTGAAATGCAATAAAATAAAATAACCGATACTCGGTACAATAATACAACCAAATCGAATGCCGCACTAAAAGGCGATAAAAGAATAAATGAGTACAGTTGGGCCATAAGCCCGAATGTTTCTACAATACCTCCTATCTAGATCTCAATGATGGAAGCGTCTAATATAAACCTGCTTGCATCCACAGCTGCTGCAGCAAAAGTCTGACTCGAAAGAATATTCATCCAGGCGTCCCTGTGTCTGGACACCTATATATATATATATATATATATATATATATATATATATATATATATATATATATATATATATATATATATATATATAGCAAAAGGGAAAATAGATAAACGGGTCAGAGCCCGATTTTTGAAAACATTTTAGCAAGTGCTTAAAATCCATATTTTAAAATATGTTATTTCTCATATTTAAACTGGCATCGCTCTCACATGAGATACATCTCACCCTTCTTCTAACAGTGCACAAGTAGCGCATACCATTTTAAACAACCTAGTTAAGCTACCCTGCCTAACTAATGTAATTACCCATCTTCTAATAAACCTCATCAATTCGGGTACTAAGGACTAAACTTCTCCCCATTCCCAACATTACGTTATGTTCGTGCGTGGGGTGTCTCGCGAAGCTAAATCCGAATAAGGAACCCCCCCCGATACACTACTACGTAACAATGTTGATCATCAGGATCCATTAGACCTTCAGTACATAACATATTTATACCATCCCATATTTATTGATAGTTCTCATTAGAACCTATGATCCATATTCATATAAATTCGGATATAAATCTACCGGAAGGAGTATATCACTTTATTCATTCTTCTCCTTTTTATACAGGATTAGGTTATATGATATCTCATCTCATATATATATACAATATACTTTTCGCAACAAGTATATTAGTTATCCATATAGGACACCAAACAAGATTTTTGTATACGCACATTATTCTCTTTATGCATACACATCAATTTATATAACAATATATCGCACTATTGCACCCTGGTTAAGAAACCCCTTGTATCGTTATAAAGTTAAAGCATTTATTCCTTATTTATCTACTTATACGCACAGTAGAAAGTTCCCATATAAATATACGTATATATATTAATCACGCTTATAATATATATACTAACGGCACCCCACATAAGATCTATGGTGCAGGCATACTCTGCTATCAAGTCCCCGTATCACACAAACTAAGGGAAATACTAGTTCGGAATCACTCTCGAACTGTATTAACACAAAACACATACAAATGGAGGCGAGGCATAGTTCCAAGTCACTAAGAGGTCAGCACGTACCCTCACGTCTCTTAGGACCGTTTGACTATCAATCAGATAGCCTGTACCAAGGAGTCCTATGTTCTAGGGTACAAGTCAATATCCCCCATAAAGGTCCCATCGAGATAAGACTGTCCCGGCGCGGTAACCTCCGTGATAGCAAGTAGCGCGGGCATGATTTTTACACATATATAATATAAGGGCATACTCATAGCCCATACAATACATCCCATACGTAGTATATTTATATCTTGGATATCCTACGCATTTATCAATTTTACCAATTTTCAATATATTATTTTCTGAGCTTTTCTCACCGCACAATGATTATATCAACATCGATATATATTACTTATCTCTTCTCAATCTTTTATGGCTATAATCTCCAAACTCTTATAGCGATAGACAATAGCCTCGAATATTCTCATTCGTAATAATATAAGCCGTCACACAATTAAAATACCCCAATATGTATTCCCTTATTTAATATTCAAATCACACCTAAATATCTCTTTAAGTATTATTCCTCACAAACACCCCTATTTGGGTAAATCTTGGATTTTACTTTCAACTAATCCAAAATGCATGCCTTACTAAAAAAAAATATTTATAAGTCCCCACACTATTTTCAGGAACCCCAAATATTTATCTCTAAACAATTTTAGCCTTTTATTTTTCCAATTTCCGAGTGCATTTCCGAGTTGGTGATTTCACCCCGGAACTGCCATCTTGTAAAAATCATAACAATTCGAAGAAAAATAAGAAAAATACGTGGTTAGTGCCCACATAACCGTATCGAAAAGATCTACAACTTTCATGTTTTGACCGAGAGTTGAATCGACTGTCTTCTTATTCGAAATAGTCTGAAAGTGACGCTAGTCACTATTCACTTTCTTCTCCAAAAATCCAAACCTCCATTAAAATGCCTCCAAGATTTTTATCTCCTCTCTCATCATCATTCAACCTCAAATAATCATAAATACACACATTCAAAGGGTTTTAATCATCCTAGAACCCAGATCCAACAATTAATTTCAATTAATTTCAAGTTTCTCAAATTGGGTATAAATCGAGTTATATCCGTTTTAATCTTTCGAAAACCCGTTTGATCCACGAAATTTTAACCCAAAAATCTTTAGTTTTATACCAACTACCATATGAGAAATTAAACACACTAAATCATAAATCAAGTTAAACACATGCCTCGTGGATTAAATTCGACGACCACGAGTTGAATCCCGCGAATTTTGGCCGAAAATTTCTTCTTTTCTTCTCTTTTCTTTCTTCTTCTTTCTTCTCTTCTTTCTCTCTTCTCTCTCTTTCTCTCTATTAGGGCTGATATTTGGGGGAAATGAGGGTTGCCACCTCTTTAAATCCGAAATTGGGTATATACACAATTGTTAAATGACTCGTGTACTCATTTACGAGTCCCTACTAGTCCAAAAATGCTCGGAACTCAAATACGACCCCCGGGTACTCTATTTTGACTATCTCGGTAATTCCAAACCCAATGGCGGAGTCAAAATCTCCATCCGAGTCACTTAACTAAAATTCACTATTTTGACCCAATACGTTCAATACACTTGTTTTCCAATTTAAAATATTTTCCTTTGTCGCTTTACCAAACTGAGACATGTAATAAAAATAATCTACTCATATACTCAGTCTCGAAATATAATCCACGTAAATATTAATCTGTCACTCGAAAACTAATATTTACTATTCACTTTATAATATTGAATTTATTTAATTTCACTCATTAATCTCAGAATTACTATTCATAATAATTCCTCAAATTACCAAATTAAATTCACAGTGTAATTCAAATACCTTTAAAAGTGTGGGGTATTACATAGACCTACCGTAATGGAAAATTCACTACTTTCTCCGGCTGATGTTCTTACTGTAGTCATCGCACCATCATACATATCCTTGATCACATCAATATATCTGCGAGTCACTCCTTTTTTATGTAGAACCCACCATATTATATCTCTGGGTATCCTATCATACGCCTTCTCCAAATCTATAAAAATTATATGAGGATCCTTCTTTTTCTCCTTATACCTCTCCATTAATCTCCTCAATAAATAGATTGCTTCCATTGTTGACCTCTCAGGCATAAACCCAAATTGATTCTCAGATACTGTTGTCTTTAATCTCAATATATATTCAATCACTCTCTCCCAAAGTTTCATTGTATGACTCATTAACTTAATACCACGATAATTTGAACAACTTTGTATGTCCCTTTATTTTTATAAATTGGTACTAAAACACTTTTTCTCCATTCATCGGGCATCTTATTAGTCATTAAAATTCTATTGAATAATTTTGTAAGCCATGATACTCCATCCTCCCCTAAGCACTTCCAAATCTCAATAGGGATACCATCTGGTCCTAAAGCCTTTCCTGTTTTCATCTTTTTAGAGCAATCCTGACCTCTGTTGTCCTAATTCTGCGGAAAAATATATTTTCTCGAGTCTCCCTAAGTTCCTCTATATCTAATCTACTGCCATTATCTCCATTTAATAACCTCTCAAAGTAATTTTTCCATCTTTCCATAATTTCATCATCTTTGACTAGGACTCTCGAATCATCACTTTTGATACACTTAACGTTATTAAAATATTTTGTTTTCCTATCCTTAAGTTTAACAAGCTTATAAATACTTTTCCCCCCTCGTGTACCTAATTTTGTATAAAGATCACCATACGCTTTTAACTTAACATCTCTTACCACTTTCTTAACTTCCTTTTTAGCCCATTTATATTTCTCAAAATTTTCTTCATTTCTATTTGTTTGCCATGTTTCAAAGCACTCCCTTTTAATTTTTACTATATTTTGTACTTCTTCATTCCACCACTAAGTTTCTTTAGACTGTGGCCCCTTTCCTTTTGATTCTCCAAGAATTTATTTTGATATTCTCCTAATGCATGTGGCCATCTTATTCCACATTATGTTAGTCTCTTTTTCTTCAGTATTCCACATTATGTTTACATAGTACTATTATTTTAAAATTTATGATTAATTCTGATATTTATATTCTATATTTTTCTTTTCGTTTTTAAAAGAAAAGGGAGAAAGAACAATGGGAAAATGTATTTTTTTTAATAAAAGCAAACATAAGGGTCGTACCTAATTTGACTTGGGATTTTGAACTTGCAACATATTTGCAAAAGATTGAGGATGAAACGTTCGGAGAGAATGGCTTTTGCGGTGAAACGATCAAAACCAAAGTTTAATTCATAAATTGTATTTAAAGTTTGACAAAAAAAAATTCAAACATATATATATGCCCAAAAATAAAAAAATTGAAACTTTTAAATTTTAACAAACATATGTGCGAAACAAATCCTTATACAACATCAAATCTTTTCAATTGTAAATATAGATTGCCATTAAAAATTATCAAACAAAAAATTGAGCAATATCATTTGTTCTAATAATAAAAACGACTAAAACATAGCTTGATATTGATAGAAGGAAATCAAAACTAAAATATAATGTATAAATTATCAATCTTAGCATGTATATATATTTCGACAATATTATTCATACATGCACAACTATAACTTTAAAATTTTATCAAACCCATGGGAAAAAAGATTTCATGTATACATATAAGTGTAAGGTAAAGTATTGTAGGAAAATGTACCAAAATTACGCCCAAAAACATTCACACACATATATATATGCCAAATAAACGAAGAACACAATTGCTAGTTTAAAACTTTATCAAACACACATTAAGGAATTTTTTTATAGACAATCAAATGTTTCACTTGAACATTTTAGCAAGCATATGGTAAAAAAAAATCGTATACACATATAAGCGTAAGGTAAAGTATTAAATGAAAATGTATCAAGCTTACGCCCAAAAACATTGGCATATATATATATATATATAAAATAAGTTACAAAACTTATGTATGTCATAAGCTTAACTTATGATGTCACAAAGTTTATTTTTTCCTGCACTACCTATTTTACCCCTTACAAAGTTGGATTCCCCCTCTTTTGACACACTCTAATTTGTTTCCCCCTATCTTCAAAATTCAAACATAGGGGTAAAATAGTATTTTTCTATTTGTGTCTCAAGTCAAGTCTGAAATGCATCTTCCCATCTCTCTATCTCTCTTGCCGGCAGCTGGTACATCTCTCTCTCTAATTATTTCTTTCTCTTACTCTCTTTTTCTTATGCGATTTAGGATTTTCATGTTTAGTTTTATCCTCCTAGCTCTCTCTCTCTCTCTCTTCTTATGCGATTGAGCAATTTCTACTAGGTTTTGTGTTTGGCTATGTTTTGAAATTAGGGTTTTTATTTATGTTTTGAAATTAGGGCTTTTACCATATGTTCCATTTGTGTGTTTGTCTTCGTTAAATTTCATGTTTGGTTTTATTCACAGGTACCATATCACGAGTTCAAATGTTTTTCCATTTTAAATGAACCCTTTATATTCGTGCTGTCAAATTTTGATTTGAAGTTTATATTTTTTCTACTTATTTTGTTGGAACTAATTTTTTACTTTGCAGATGATGGCAGCTCCCAAGAATCTTGTGAATGCATTTCCATCAGCAGTATCAAATTTTGCTTGATAAGTGTCTGACAAAATGACTACCATAATGTTTGGTTGATAATATTAACTAAAAAATAAAAGGACAACCTTGCAAGATGCCATTGTTTTTCAAATATATTTGGTTTGCCCTGTATAATCTTTTGATGTTTGTGTATGTGGGAAGTGGTATGTATATAGATATTTTCTTTAAGTAATCTTTATTTTGGGGTTTATTGATTATTTTTCATTAATACTCGAACTATATTATGAATTTGGGTTATAAGGTGTATTCTATTACTTTTATGCATACATATCGTCTGAGACAGACCCTTCATTTCCCACTACCCCCGATACAAACCTCTACCTCCGATAACCATGCTTTTGAGACGGTACTTTGTCATTAGATCTATATTTGGTTGAATATGATTGCATGACTTGATTATGTTGCATATACACTATATTTACTCTTTTAAGAAACTCATACGGTGAATGATCTTCTGAAAAAGAACCAAGAATTAATAAGGTGTTGTGGTTGTGCACTTTTTTTCCTTTTCACCGTTCGAGCTTTTGGACATATTTTCATCTGATCAATATGTTTTTTAAGCACAGGCTTATGTGTGTACCAGGGAGAAAATAAAATTCTAGATAAAATGCATTATCAAAAAGTTGCGGAGGTAGAAAAGCTCACTCAGACTCTGCGTGATCTTGACGAAGATGTTCTTGCTGGTGGTGCGGATGCAAATACTATGAATGTGATAAACAAATACATATCCATGCATCGTGATTTCCTATACACATACTCACATTACATAGTCTAACAAATCCTGTATGTGAAACTATTTGGATTTCTATTTTACCGGAGGAAAGAAAAAATCTAGACAAGGACCTGGCTCGAGTATGGGGCGTGGCTTGGGCATAACATTGCATGTGGGACATGATTTAGGCCTAATGTTGGATATGATGGAAATATACCTGCTATGAGTATGTAAACACACTTTGTCCTGAGAAACTTCCCCCACTGATCCAAGTTCTATTAAAATAGGTGCATAAGGATTTTCACTAGGAACTGTTGAAGGAGTTGCACTACTAGGAAACAAGGAATGGTCCTCTATTATTTTTTTTTAAATCGAGTTAACTTTGATGACCCATTAAGTAAAAGTCGGTGTAGGTTATTCTTATTACACCTCTTTTGTTTTGGTGTTGCTTAATTTGGTTTGATACATTATACTGATGTTTTTAGTGTATCTTCCTCGCTCAAGGTATATTCCACATAAAGCTTACTTCTCACTCCATCCCTTGGTATATATTTTTTCAAATTATATTAAATGCTTCATTTTTGTAGGATGGAGACATCTTAATCTATAGGATGGGGCATTCACTATACTTTGGGTGTTGCGAGTAATCATTCATCCTATATTTCATCGAAGGTTTAATCTCCTTCCATCCAGGTATTTTTCTCAACTATAAGATTTAAGATAGAGTTGATGTGGTAACACCAACTTATTATTTTTTATGCTAAATTAACTTATATATTAATAACATATTAGACAATTACATAAGTTTTGTGACAGACTATAACAATCATGGCCTTATTGTAATCTTTATCTTTAACAGAAGCTGACAATCCATTTGACTGTGGAGGTGGTCATGTTGATCCTAATAGAGCCTCAGAATTGGGACTCATATATGACATGGATATGAAAGGTTATCTCTTTTTTTTGTCTCATCTCCCATCCTCGATTATGGAGACTCTACAGGAAACTTACAAAGACGAGGAGGAGGAGGATGACAGTAGCAATAGCAATAACAACAACAACAATGACAACAACATCATCACTGATTTAAGCTGCTTAACTCCACAGGAAGTCCTTAAAGAGGAATTTTTTGCATCGGATGAGCTATCAAACAAAGACAGAGACGACATTTCAAATGAAAATGAAAAAGAAATGGCAAAGATCTCCGAAAAGGAAGACGACCCCGACCCTCCCCCAGGAAGAAGAAACACCTCTTCTCACTCATAATCGACCACAAAGACAAACCCACCCCACCCCCACAGCTAAGAAGTACAAGAAGACAAAGGTCTGAACGAAACCCAAGAAGACCAAGGGCAAAAAGAGCACCCCCCCCCCCCAAGTCCAAATCCCAAGCGGAGGATAAAGTGTTCACCACCCCCATCCCTCGCTTTCCCAAAAAAAATGACGATGCCCTTGACATGAAAATCTGCCTCTCCAAGGTTCACAAGGCCAAGAGAGTCGAATTATTTGAGGATCAATTAACCGCTTCCAGTTCCAAAGGGTACATAATGGTCAAGACCACTCGAGGGGTCATTGAGGGAGCTTGGTACTTTGAGATTAAGGTTGTCAATTTGGGGGACACGGGTCACACCAGGCTCGGCTGTTCAACTGACAAGGGGGACTTACAGGAACCTATTGGCTATGATGCCAATAGCTTTGGTTTCAGAGATATTGATATCTCTAAGATACACAAGGCTCTCAGGGACAAATACGCTCATCACGTTTATATGGAACCTAATGTTATTGGCTTCTACATTTATTTTCCCCAAGGAGATTTACTTTGGCCCTGATTTTGAATTTTTCCCTACGGACTTTAGTGATCGCCCCATCCCAAGGCCCATGATTGACGTTCCTTATCATGGTGTTGAGAACGGAGTCGTGAATGGTAATACATTGGTTTCCACCAGAATCTGCCCCATGCTGGAATTGGTAAGGGAGCAAGAGACTAAAATTACGGGAGCTGCTGAAATGCTCATTTAGGCTAGAGGAAAACTTTAAAATGAAAATTTGTAGAAAGGTACTTTGGCTTTGTATCCTTTGTTCCTTCTCTTGGCTGTAAAATTCTTAATAAGTAAAACTACCACTTTAGTTAAATATGGATCACCAACATACTTGCATGGAAACTTCATGTATAGTTTAAATATTTTGTTATCTTCTAAACCAGCCATGTATTAGTGGGTTTACAAAAAAAAAGATATGAAAGATTATGTGGGTTTGGTTTGCTCCATCGGCTATAATGACACTGTTATCAACTGGATGAGTAGAGGTCATGGGCCGTCACCATAAAACAAACCACTTCCTATCCAACTTCAGTCTATTTTCCATATCCATTCCCTAATTAAAGAAGTGCGTGACAATATTCAAAATAGTGACTAACGTGGTCCCGATGCAATCTGTCTATGTGGCATGTGTTGAAGCTCCACTGGGCATAACTGGTGATGTTTGTGCAAGTTTCGTATATCATCCAACTACAACTTGATAAAATATGTTCATTGCATCTTGAATGTTCTTATGGGTGAGGTTATATCTATTTTTAATTTGTTAAGAATTATTTATTATAGTTGTTATTTTGTTAAACTTATTTGTTAATCATTGTTTATTATCATTATGGGTGAGGTTATATCTATTTTCATTCATCTATTATTGTGTAATCAAGGTTTGCCATTACATTGATATAAATTGAGTACGACATTATTTTTTAATCTGTTTTGATTTGGTTATCTTAATTTTATTTTCTTTAAGATGTTAATTACATCACTATAATGTTATTTAGGATGGTCATGTTCATCTTATTCTTAGTTATGAGACTCAAAATTGCGTTGAGAGTCATAATTGTAATTTTAAGACTCGGAATTGCGATTTTATTGAACTGCTTAGCTAAGAATTACACATGTTACATTGTGTTTGTAGGCTATTTTTATAATGTTTTGATGTCAACTTGAGTAAAAAGCATAGCTTTTTGACTTATTTTTATAATGTTTTGGTCTTACATGAACAATATTTACAACATACCCCCCTTTAAATCTTACAATTTTCTACAAATACCCTGTTATGAGTGGTTAGAAAACACCACTAAAAGTTGTTTAAAAGGCTTATATGCAACAAAATGAATAATTCAGGTACATTTGCATTTTAAAAAGTTCAGTAAATTTTCTAGAGAAAATGAAGGATTTTTTTTTGTCCTTTAGCTTATTAGATGTTGCTCATTGTATGTGTATTTTAGCCGAAATGGTATTCATATTTTTTGCTGGAACAGATCAATGAAATGTATTTCAACTATTTTTTTTGCAGGAAAGTTTGGATTTGGGAATTGTTGTTGACAATATTTCTACCCATTTTCACCCACAAATGGTGGTGCTTTGACTACAATGAAGAAACCGAGGTGTTGCGATCCATGAAGAATTAGAAGTTGACATTTACTTTCTCTAAAAAGTAGCTGAGCAGAGCAGTCAAATAGCAGTTGAGCAGAGAAGTCAAACAGAGGTGTTGCGATCCATGATTTTTTGCCATTTTATGTAGATTTTTGTTTTGGAGTATTTATTCTTTTTGTTTACAGATGTTCAACATATTTTTTTGGAATTTTAATTTCTTTAGAGATGTTGCTTATGGTGGTGGTGTAAAACCTGAGGTGATATAAAGGCTGTGATGATTCAAGATTTAATATTAAAGATGTGCAGGCTGTGGTGATTTTCTATTCAAGATAAGTAGGTTGTGGTGATTTGCTATTCCTCTTAGTCTTCTTAGGCCTTAAGCTTTTATTTACATTTTTCTTCCTTTTTCTTTTGTTTATACAGATAAAGATGTCATCATATCTTGATGTGATTAGAGTTTCCAAGATTTTGCCGTCTGAAGCTACATTATCAACAGGTCCAAGGTTGTTTGTCTATTTTCAATAAATGAATCAACGGTATGATTGGTTCTGAAGAGCTTGAAGTTATAAATCCTAAAGGAGGCAATGAAGATGCTAAAGTAAAAGCACGAAGAGGAAGATGGAAGCAAGACTCGGAGGATCCCAACAATTACTGGAGGATGAAAGTTACAAGAGGTGGTTGAATATAAAATAGTTTAATGCAAGGAGTTTCAAGACAAACTTTTAATTACAATTCAAAGGGATCTTTACAAGATGATGGATTCGGAGATGGAATGTTGTATGATGATTAGAAGATGTTTTTGTGTTACCATAATAAGTTTACCTAATCGAGGCACTACTTGAAGAAAGAGAACGATGGTAGAGATGAATGGGTTTATATATCTCGAACACGACCCAAGTAGAATAGACACCACACAATGTTTTTTTGCAACCAAAAACGAATCCGATAAAAATAAAAATGACACAACATGATAGTGTCGTGTTATTTTTATTTTTATCGGATTCTTTTTTAGTTCTAAAAAAATATTCAACCATGTTTCGCTTTTACACGGGGTCGTGTTCGACATCGCTAAAAGAAATATGAATTCATGTCGTGTAGACTTTTATGGTTAGAAAAAACAAAATCTGTAATGACTCCCATGCCCCTACTTTTCAATTTTCCTGTCACTTTTTTGGTCATAAGTTCTGTTATAGTATAATTACTCAAAACGTTATGATTGTTGTGGGTACCTTGATTTGTCATCACGGGCCCAGGTGAGTATCCCAATGGAAAAGGCCCAAAGTCCGGGCTCCTCGCATCTCTACTGAATCCGGTTATGACTTAGTATACCCCTGAAATCTCGTAAGGAGATATTCTAGGAGTAGAAGATGGACGTGGGGGAGTCCAACACTGTAATGACCCCACTTTTATGTACTCATATGTATATAGTTTATTTTTACACGCATGCGTTACTTACTATCTTATAAATGTTGTATTATTAGATATGTGGTGTTATTGGCTATCAATATAACAAACCGCATTTTTAAATATGTAGAATCAATCATAAATAGGATCAAATCGAAGTCTTATGACGCATCTTAAGGTATATAATAAGTTTTGGGGTAGAAAATATAATTTTATGAAACTTTAGGGACTAAAATACAAATATAAAAAGGGCCATTTTGTAAATAAAATATTTTCAAGGACCTCTAAGAAATATTGAAAATATATAGTGTGAAATTACCAAAATATCCTTCATGTGTGAAATGACCCTTATACCCTTATCACCTTTCCACCACGTGCTGGTCACCTCCACCTTACACATGTCGTCTTAAGAGAGAAAGCTAAAACACTTGTCATCATTTGGTGATGTTAAGACTGCAAGACCACCCCGAAATGCGATACCCAAACGATGATTTGCCACCGTAAATGCTTGATCACCTAGACACATGTCAACACCGTAATACTTTTGGAAACCTATAAATAGGGCCTTAGGGTTCATTTGAAACTCACACCAATTCCTTGAGAATTATAGCAAGAAAGAGTGATAGAAATCTTGGGAAATATCTTAAGAAGGAGTTCTATAATTTTGAAGAAATAATTCATTTCGTAGGTATGATTTTATTTAAATGTTATAATGCATTTTTGTAGTTTTAATTTCGTATTTTATAGATTTACTTAGTAGTTATGCTGGTAAAATACACCAAAGACTTTACTAATCAAAACTTAAAATTTGGAAACAATCTAAATTGATTTTATTTTCAAAATATATCAACTTGTTTGAAATATATATATATATATATATATATATATATATATATATATATATATATATATATATATATATATATATATATATATATATATATATATATATATATATATACGCTTTTTAAAATGATTTTTGTAAGCAATTGCTCGTTATTATGGAATCTGATTTAAGTAATTTCAAAGTCAGTCCCGGTGAAATTCTATTTAGTTGAGATGGTATTTAAGTGGTGCCCTTGTGACCCTCCATCTCTACTGGGAATAAATTCGAAAATGTTCTGTCTAGATGAGATGGTATTTAAGTGGTGCCCCTGTGACCCTCCATCTCTACTGGGAACCGACTGTTTAGGAAGAACTATGAATAAAATTCTTTAAATACGATGAATGAATATTAAAAATTGAGAAAATGGTTTTAGTAACCTTTTTCAGCAAGACATTTTAGGATTAAAACACAATATTTAGAATTATTCTTTATTTAGAATACGTAATTATAACTTTATTGTATTTATTAGATTAACGTGTGATCCGAGACTCAATATCTATATTTTCGAGCCTCTATTTTAGGTGAGCACTCTATGTCATTTCTTGCACATTTCAATTATATGATATTATGCAAACTATGTATTTTGTGGAGTGCTTTTATTCTCAAAATGCATCTGATATCGATGATTGATTCATTGTGATATGTTTATATTTGTCCATATAAACATACTGATTAACATGAGTATTGAAAATGATATTGAATATTGGAAATAAGATTTGGCCTAAGGGACCTCTTTACTGACTGACCTTCCCAGCTAGGTTATCTCTCGTGTGCCCTAAATAAGGCGTTGTGACGAACATATTCGATTGACCCTCAATTATCGGGGTATAATACGGTAGAAGAACATGGTATTAGAGTGTAATTGGCCATTAAAATGATATGATTGAAAGAAAAAGATATCACATTTGATTTGTTGCATTCTTCTCATTATGAGCTATCCAATTGTGATATAAATACTATCATTTCAAAATATATATCTTTTTAGTGAAAGTTCCTATCCATATATGTATATGCCTTCTCTTTTGACTTGAATAGGTATCTATTTTTTGAAAACCTTGGAATGCCCGGAGATTAAATCTTATTCAGCTTTTAGCTGACGTTGTATAAATAATGATTTTTTTAGGAAATAATTAGACTAGAGGATGGAGTGTAGAATGACTATGTTGAAGATCTAGCTTAAGGAGATCTTTTGTTATACTTTTAAATATAACGTTTATTTTTAAGGAGATATAGCATGTTTGGATCTTTAGTAATAAGTTTTTAATTTTGTCATAAGTTGTAATCCATTCATACTTTAATATATATGAAGTTCCCTTTCAGAAAGCTCTGATGATGTAATTCCATTTTTTTCAATAGTTTACAATTCATGACCATGTGAATGTATTTCCGTTGCATTTATTTTAAGAAATATTTTAAGTCCATAACATTGAATGCCTTGGTGGCATGTCAAGACACTCATTCCCTACTACTATTGAGTTGGGGTCGTGACAGAGGAGGTATCAGAGCATAGGTTATGAACCCGTAGACTACTGAACATAGGTTTCGAACGTTATAGATTTTGTGTTTCCATCCTTAGGAGATAGTATTAAATATCTGATTTATGTGATAACCCTCCTTATGCGTTATATTATTTATAACTGGTATTTTAGTTTTCAATCTTGATATTGTATAGTAAATCTTACGTTTTGCCATGACTGTAGAAAATGACCAAGAGAAGATCATCTATGGGAACTAGTGATTCGAGTATTGAAGGACTGGAAGGAGCATACAAGGCGATCGAAAGTCTAGAAAAGATTATGGAGCATCGGGTAAATAATAGAGTACCAAGTAATCCTGAACTAATTAAATGTACTATTGAACAGTTCAAGAAGTTGATTCCTCCATCTTTTAAAGGTACTCCTAACCCCACTGAAGCAGAAAGTTGGGTGATGCAAATAGAAAAGATACTCGATGTTCTTAAGTGTACTGATGAACACAGAGTATCATTTGGAACGTTTATGTTAGAAGGTGAAGCCGAACATTGGTGGAGAATAACTAAGAGAATATATGAGGAAATGAATAATCCCATAGGTTGGCATGATTTCCTAGTGATATTCTACGAGAAATACTTTCCTGAAACGGTACAAGACCAAAAAGAAGCCGACTTCATGAGCTTAGTTTAAGGAAATATGACAGTTAGTCAATACGAGGCGAAGTTTACCGAGTTATCCCGTTTTGCACCTCATGTTGTGATAACCGATACTTTAAAGGCCAAGAATTTTGAACGTGGGTTAAGGTTGAATATTCGTAGTCGAATTTCCATCCTGTTGTTGACATCATATACTGACGTGGTTACTAGAGCAACGATAGCTAAGAAGGACAGTGAAGAGTATAATCAGATTAGAGAAGGGAAGAGGAAGTTTGGGGAACAAGGAGGAAGGAACCCCAATAATAAACCCTTTAGGACTATACCCAATACAGGGCGACCTTTTGTGAACAAACCCTTTAATGTTGATAGATGCTAACGACGTGGTAATATTCATAGAGGGAAACCATGTTACCTGGAAACATGAAATTGCTTTGGGTGTGGACAAAAGGGACATAAAATGAGAGATTTCCCTAACAAAGGGAAGGCGCCAATAAATACTTTCAATGACAATAAAGATCATGGCAGACAAGGTAGAATTTTTAATCTTTCTAATGCAAAGGCTTCTAATGCAGTAGTGTCAGGTATACTTTTTATATGTGCACAGCCTTTTTAAATTTTAATAGATCCTGGTTCTACCCATTCATTTGTGTCTTTACGTTTTGTTAATCGCTTTCCTAATATTCCCGAACCCTTGAATCATAACATACACGTTTATACTCCTTTTGGTGATTTATTGACGGGTACATTAGTATATAAATCTTGCCATAAAATATTTGTCGATTTGATAGTTTTAGACATAAGAGATTTTGAAGTCATTTTGGGGATGGATTGGTTAGCATCATATCATGCTAATGTAGATTGTTTTGAGAAGAGAGTTATTTTCCAAAATCCTAACCAACCAAAATTCTGTTTTGAAGGAACTGGCGTCCTATCTCCCATGTGTATTGTCTCTGCAATGCAAGCCTATAGTTTTCTTAAGAAAGGATGTCAAGGATTTCTTGCAAGTGTTATTGATTTGTAAATGAAGGATCCTAGTTTAGAAGAGATCCCTATAGCTAAACATTTTCCTGATGTTTTTTCGGATGATTTACACAGTCTACCTCCTAGTAGAGAAATAGAGTTTATGATTGACCTTCTTCCTGGAGCTATACCAATCTCAAAATCACCTTATCGCATGGCACCTTTAGAATTAAGGGAATTAAAAGTTCAATTACAAGATCTGTTAGACAAGGGTTTTATTAGACCAAGTATATCCCCTTGGGGTGCTCCAGTGTTATTTGTTAAAAAGAAGGATGGGACGATGAGGTTATGTATAGATTATCATGAACTGAATAAGGTAACCATTAAGAATAAATACCCCTACCTCGTATAGATGATTTGTTTGACCAACTACAAGGTGTGTAAGTATTTTCTAAGATTGACCTTAGGTCAGGATATCACCAATTGAAGATTAAGGAAGATGATATTTTGAAATCAACTTTTCGTACTAGATATAGTCACTATGAATTTCTTGTGATGCCATTTGGACTTACTAATGCACCAACCGTTTTTATGGATATGATGAATAAAATGTTTAGGAAATATTTGGATCAATGTGTTATTATTTTCATTGATGACATCCTTATTTATTTCAAGAGTATTGAAGAACACGAGAAGCATTTAGAGATAGTATTACAAATACTTAGGAAGGAGAAATTATATGCAAAATTAAAGAAGTGTGAGTTTTGGTTTCCTAGTGTTTCTTTTCTAGGACATATCATTTCCAAAGAGGGACTGTCAGTTGACCCTCAAAAGATCGAGGCTATACTAGATTGGCCTAGACCAACTAATGTAACAGAGATTCGTAGTTTCCTTGGATTAGCAAGTTATTATCGAAGATTTGTTGAAGGATTTTCTAGCATTGCCAAACCTCTATCCAGGTTAACACAAAAGAAGGTAAAATATGAATAGTCTGAGGAAGTTGAGAATAGTTTTCAAGAACTTAAGAATTGATTAATAACTGCCCCAATTTTGACTATTCCTATAGGGAAAGAAGGATTGGTGATTTATAGTGATGCTTCAAAAAATGGTTAGGGATGTGTGCTAATGAAAAATGGGAAAGTAGTATCTTATGCCTCGAGTCAATTAAAACCACATGAACATAATTATCCAACCCATGACTTAGAATTAGCTGCTGTAATTTTTGCTCTTAAGATTTGGAGACACTATTTATATGGTGAGACTTTTGAGATTTATACCGATCATAAGAGTTTGAAATATATATTTACTCAGAAAGAATTGAACATGAGACAAAGGAGGTGGTTAGAATTAATGAAGTATTATGATTTAAATATTCATTACCACCCAGGGAAAGCAAATGTAGTAGTTGATGCTTTAAGTAGAAAGTCTATAACAAATTTAGCATGTCTCGTTACAAATCAGGAACCTTTATTAGCGGATTTGAGAAGTATGGAAATAGATGTACGTATTTATAGCAAAGGAGAAATAATCACAACCTTACAAGTACAACCCACGTTAATGGAAATGATCAAAATTGCACAAGTAAATGACCCACAACTGAAGAAGATCAGAGAAGAGGTTATTGAAGGGAAGAGATTTGAATTTTCGATACGGGATGATATATTGAGGTTTGGAAATAGAGTGTTTATTCCAGGTGATGCTCAACTAAAGAGGCAAATTTTGGAGGAAACTCATTGCTCGAGATTTACGTTTCATCCTGGAAATACCAAGATGTATAGAGATCTTCGAGAAGTGTTTTGGTTGAACAATATGAAAAGGGAGATAGGAGAATTTGTATCTCATTATTTGGTTTGTCAACAAGTAAAAGATGAACATCAGAAACCATCAGGATTATTATAACCTCTACATATCCCTGAATGTAAATAGGAACATATTACCATGGATTTTGTGACAGGTTTACCAAGGAGTTCAAATGGTAATGATTCTATTTGGGTAATTATTGATAGGTTAACTAAATTTGCTCATTTTCTTGCCATTAAGATTACCCATTCATTAGAAAAGTTATCCAAGTTGTATGTACGGGAAATTATTAGGCTTCATGGAACCCCAATTTCAATTGTTTCGGATCGTGACCCTAGATTTGTTTCTCGCTTTTGGAAAAGCCTACAAGAAGTCACGGGAACAAAATTGAATTTCAGCACCGCTTTTCATCCTCAAACAGATGGACAATCTGAGAGAACCATTCAAACCTTAGAGGATATGCTTAGGGCCAGTGTACTTGATTTGAAGGGGAATTAGGATGATCATTTACCATTAGTGGAGTTTGCCTATAATAATAGTCATCAAGCAAGTATTCAAATGGCTCCATATGAAGCACTATATGGTAGAAGGTGTCATTTTCCCGCATGTTGGGTAGAAGTTGGAGAAAGAAAATTATTGGGACTAAAATTGATTCAGATCACAATAGAGAAAGTGAAATTGATACAAGACCAACTTCGAATCGCTCAAAGACGTCAAAAGAGTTATTTTGACAATCGACACTGACAGTTAGAATTTTAAAAAGGAGATTATGTGTTCTTACGAGTATCGCCTTCAAAGGGAGTAATACGATTCAGAAAGAAAGGGAAGTTGAGCCCAAGATAAATATGACCTTTTGAAATCCATGAAAAGATAGGAGTTGTTGCGTATAAAATAGCCTTACCACCTGAACTCTCCACTATACATAATGTGTTTGACATATAATTGATAAAGAAATATGTCACAGATTCAACACATATCTTAAGCCACAAAACTCTTCAAGTTAGAGAAGATTTATCATACATTGAGCATCCGGTAGAAATTTTGGACCATAAACATCAAATATTACAGACCAAGATAATTCCACTAATCAAAGTATTATGGCGAAATCATTCAGTTGAAGAAGCAACATGGGAGCAGGAAGATGAAATAAAGGAGAGATATCCATACTTGTTTGTAAATTAATATGAGTCAAGTTTGGTGACCAAACTTTTTATATTTGGGGGTAGGATGTAATGACCCCACTTTTATGTGCTCATATGTACATAGTTTGTTTTTACACTCATGTGTTACTTACTATCCTATAAATGTTTTATTATTAGATATGTGGTGTTATTGGCTATCAATATAACAAACCCCATTTTTAAATATGAAGAATCAATCATAAATAGGATCAAATCGAAGTCTTATGACGCATCTTAAGGTATATAATAAGTTTTGGGGTAGAAAAAATAATTTTATAAAACTTTAGGGACTAAAATAAAAATATAAAAGGGCTATTTTGTAAATAAAATATTTTTAAGGACCTCTAAGAAATATTGAAAATATATAGTGTGAAATTACCAAAATACCCTTCATGTGTGAAATGACCCTTATACCCTTATCACCTTTCCACCACGTGCTGGTCACCTCCACATTACACATGTCGTCTTCAGAGAGAAAGCTAAAACACTTGTCATCATTTGGTGATGTTAAGACTGCAAGACCACCCCGAAACGCGACACCCAAATGATGACTTGCCATCGTAAATGCTTGATCACCTAGACACATGTCAACACCGTAATACTTTTGGGAACCTATAAATAGGGCCTTAGGATTTATTTGAAACTCACACCAATTCCTTGAGATTATAGTAAGAAAGAGTGATATAAAGCTTGGGAAATATCTTAAGAAGGAGTTTTATAATTTCGAAGAAAGAATTCATTTCGTAGGTATGATTTTATTTAAATGTTATAATGCATTTTTGTAGTTTTAATTTCGTATTTTTTAGCTTTACTTAGTAGTTATGCTGGTAAAATACACTAAATACTTTACTAATCAAAACTTAAAATTTGGAAACAATCTAAATTGATTTTATTTTCAAAATATGTCAACTTATTTGAAATATATATATATATATATATATATATATATATATGCTTTTGTAAATGATTTTTGTAAGCAATTACTCGTTATTATGGAATCTCATTTAAGTAATTCCAAAGTCAGTCCTGGGAAATTCTATCTAGTTGAGATAGTATTTAAGTGGTGCCCTTTTGACCCTCCATCTCTACTGGGAATAAATTCGAAAATGTTCTGTTTAGATGAGATGGTATTTAAGTGGTGCCCCTATGACCCTCCATCTCTATTGGGAACTGACTCATTAGGAAGAACTATGAATTGAATTCTTTAAATACGATGAATGAATATTAAAAATTGAGAAAATGGTTTTAGTAACCTTTTTCAGCAATATATTTTAGGATTAAAACACAATATTTAGAATTGGGCTTTATTTAGAATACATAATTAAACCTCTATTGTATTTATTTGATTAACGTGTGATCCAAAACTCAATATCTATATTTTCGAGCCTCTATTTTAGGTGAGTACTCTATGTCATTTCTTGCACATTTCAATTATATGATATTATGCAAACTATGTATTTTGTGAAGTGATTTTATTCTCAAAATGCATCTGATACCGATGATTGATTCATTGTGATATGTTTATATTTGTTCATATAGACATACCGATTAACATGAGTATTGAAAATGATATTGAATATTGAAAATAAGATTTGGCCTAAGGGACCTCTTTACTGACTGGCCTTCCCAGCTGGGTTATCGCTGGTGTGCCCTAAATAAGGTGTTGTGACGAACATGTTCGATTTACCCTCGACTACCGGGGTATAATACGGTAGAAGAACACGGTATTAGAGTGTACTTAGCCATTAAAATGATGTGATTGAAAGAAAAAGATATCATATTTGATTTGTTGCATTCTTCTTATTCTGAGCTATCCAATTGTGATATATATACTATCATTTCAAAATATATATCTATTTAGTGCAAGTTCCTATCCATATATGTATATGCCTTCTGTTTTGACTTGAATATGTATGTATTTTCTGAAAACCTTGAAATGTCAGGAGATTAAATCTTATTCAACTTTTAGCTGACGTTGTATAAATAATGATTTTTGAGGAAATAATTAGACTGGAGGATGGAGTGTAGAAGGACTATGTTGAAGATCTAGCTTAAGGAGATCTTTTGTTATACTTTTAAATATAACGTTTGTTTTTAGGAGATATAACATGTTTGTCTCTTTAGTAATAAGTTTTTAATTTTGGCATAAGTTGTAATTCGTTCATACTTCAATATATACGAAGTTCCCTTTTAGAAAGCTTTGATGACGTAATTCCATTTTTTTCAATAGTTTACGATTCATGACCATGTGAATGTATTTTCGTTTCATTTATTTTAAGAAATATTTTAAGTCCATAACATTGAATGCCTTGGTGGCATGTAAAGACACTCATTCCCTACTACTATTGGGTTGGGGTCGTGACAAACACCCCCACTCCCCGAGAAAAAACTTGTATATAATAAACCGTAAGCCTGGAGAAAAAGGCATGTATGGTATTCCCTGTAAAACACTCCTCGGAGTGTAAAGAAATAATTCTAAGGGAACCACCGTGGACGTAGGCATTTCTTGCTGAACCACGTACATGCTGTGTTGTGTGGTTGGCATTCTTTATTCTTTATTACCTTTGGTGATTGCACTTTATTATTAATTTGTGTTGAATATAATTGTCACCACAATTGGCGCCGTCTGTGGATAACGTTTATCTCCCTTGATAAATCCCTCACCAATAAAGAAGCTAGAATATCTGGTCAGAGTAGCAATGCCCCTCAGGCAGGGGATATCCAAGAACAGCCTGCCCCTCGCAGGATCCGATCTGAAGTTCGGCATACAGATTAGAGGGCTCGCCCGGAGAGGCCAGCCTCAGAGGAAAGCCAAGGACCAACGAGGTCCACAAAAATCTCCAGATTAATTGATGACTATGAGGCAAGGCTCCAAGAGAAAAGGGAGTCCGCTCGCAAGCAAAAGGCTGAGAATGCTCGCCTCAAAAGGAAATTAGAGAGGATGGAGAAAGAACTCCATTGCAGCACTAGGCGACGTCCATATCGCACTCCTAGCTCTCAGGCGAGCAAGTCTCGCAGCCGAGGAAGGATCCCCTGATGCGGATCCCAGTAAAGTGAGAATCTCGAGTCAGATGATGACTTACTCGAGCAACAGTGACCAGCTCGCCGTTACAGGAGCCCAACTCGAGGTGATGAGGATATACGAAATTCGATCCGAAGAGAAATGGACCAACACCCAGCACATCGGGGTGTCAGATCAACCAGGGAGCTTGCTCGACGAGATCTCAAGACCCAGATAAAATCCAAATTTTTAAGGGAGATGGAAGAAGAGGAAACCCCCAAGAAATTTACTATTCTGAGATTCAAGATCTATGATGGAAAAATTAACCCTATCGATCACGTTAGGCAGTACAGGCAGGCCATGACTTTCTAGAACCACTGGGATGCACTAATGTGTCGAATTTTCCCCCTGAGCCTGGATGACGTGGCCCAGAATTCATTCGAGGGGCTCCCTCACAGGTCCATTAGGATCTTTGAGTCCCTTGTCGAGCTCTTCACAGCTAGCTTCATTACCAGCAGCTCCCATCCTAAGAGGATGGATGCTTTGCTAACAATAAAGAAGACGCCACAAGAGAGCCTCCGGGACTACGCAAAGAGGTACTAGAGTTGTTCAACAAGGTCGAGAACTTCTCGGAATAGGTAGTAGTGGCCTCTTTCAAGATCAGCTTACCCATCTCGTACCTTCTGCACCAATCCCTGATGAAGAAGGAGGCCACAACCATATATGACTTAATGGCTCGCATCGAGAAATACGCTAAAGTGGAGGATGTGACTCGCCTTAGTACAGAGGAAAACGGTCGAACTAAGTTCGCTGACAAGGGCAACGATAAGATTGAAAACCAGATGAAAGGAGGCAAGAATGCCTCCAAGAACGGAGATAAGAACGATGCTTCGAAAGCATTTCAGGCAATGAACACTGTCTTTAAAGAAACAATCTATAAGATCCTTGCGAAGATCAAAGACGAGCCATTTGTTAAGTGGCCCAGAAAGATGGGAGGAGATCCCTTAAAGAGAAACAATGCGTTGAGATGCACTTTTTACAAGGAGGGAGGACATAAGTCTGAGCATTGCAAGGCTCTTAAGTCTCACCTCGAAGAACTAGCCCAGATTGGGCACCTGAACGAGTTTATGGAGAAGAAGGCAGAGAAAGTCGTTGCCAATGGGGGAACACGACCCGCTAACGTACTCGAAGACGATGCTGGCTATGAATTTGTAGTTATTCACGGGGCATCTGATATGAAGCAGATTCAAAGGAATTCAGCTCGGATTGAGGTGGAAAAGCTTACTGCAGTAATGCAAGCTTTTTAAATCTATCCATCGAAGACACAATCAGGAAAGCATCGACGAGTAGAGGACGTCGACTATAGTAAATATATCGTGTTCATGAATGAAGATCTGGTGGGGGTAAGAACCCCACATCATGACGCCTTGATCATTACGCTCAGGATAGCCAACTATGACGTTGATAAGCTGCTCGTCGATCAGGAAAGCTCATCCAAGGTAATGTATCTCGACTTATTCAGGAAATTAAAGTTAAGCGTTGCTGACTTGAAGGAAGTTACTATCCCTCTAGTTGGCTTCGCTAAAAAAATGACTATTCTATTGGGAAAGATCGTGCTGTCGGTAAGGGAAGGAAGTGTCTCCAAGATGATCGAGTTTTTAGTGGTCGACATCGACTCGCCATATCAAGCTATCCTTGACAGGGGGTGGCTACATGCAATGAAGGTAGTCCCTTCGACCTACCATCAGAAACTCAAGTACGTGACTGAGCGAGGAGTAATGGAGATTCACATGGATCATGCGATGGCGAGAAGGTGCTTCATAGTAGCCATCCACCCGAAACCAGAGAAAAAGGTCGAGAAGGCCAAAGAGAAGGTCGAGGAGCAAGAGGGTTTGATACCTTCAAAATAGCAGTTAAGATATGGAAGGAACGGAGTGGAGGATACCAGGCTCCTCCCCTCTGAGCGGGTCATTGAAAACCTGGAGTAGATAACATCCGGTGGAAGCAAGAAAGACAAGAGTTTCTTGATCGGAACTTCTCTTACAGATCAAGAGAAGAAAGAATTGACGGTACTACTGAGAAGCAACCTAGACGTTTTTGAGTGGGAACCATACGAGCTGCCTGGCACTGATCCCAGTGTGGTTTGTCATCGATTACATGTCGACCCCACTTTCAGGCCTATCGCACAGAAAGCACAACGAACCGCGCCTGAGAAGGCTAAGGCTGTAGAGAAAGAAGTTGAAAAGATACTGGATGCAGGATCTATATGGAAAGTTTATTTCCCTAAATGGTTATCCAACCCAGTAGTAGTTCCAATTGTGGGTACCTTGATTTGTCATCACGGTCCTAGGGTAGTAGCTCAATGGAAATAACCCAAAGTTCGGGCTCCTCGCATCTCTACTGAATCCGGTTATGACTTAGTCTACCCCTAAAATCTCGTAAGGTGATATTCTAGGAGTAGAAGATGGACATGGGGGAGTCCAACACCACCACTCCCCGAGAAAAAATATGTATATAACAAACCCTAAGCCTGGAGCAAAAGGCACGTATGGTATTCCCTATAAAACACTCCCCGGAGTATAGAAATATAATTCTAAGAGAACCACCATGGACGTAGGCATTTCTTACTGAACCATGTACATGCTGTGTTGTGTGATTGGCATTCTTTATTCTTTATTCCCTTTGCGCTTTCTTATTAACAGGGCATGCCCTAAGGACAGTTTCCTTCTCCCAAGGATCGACCAATTGGTGGACGCCACTGTAGCTCACGAAAGAATGAGTTTTGTGGACGCATATCCAGGGTATCATCAGATCCCCCTGTATGCACCAGACCAAGACAAGACATCATTCATCACCACTGCCGGATTATACTGCTACAAAGTTATGCCCTTTGGGCTCAAGAATGCAGGAACAACTTACCAGCGACTGGTGACCAAGATGTTCAAAGACCAAATGGGAGATACCATGGAAGTCTACATTGATGATATACTCGACAAAAACAAGAAAAAAAATGACTATCTCTCAGACCTATCAAATACCTTCGAGATCCTCAGGAAATACCGAGTGAAACTCAATGCGAGCAAGTGTTCTTTCGATGTCCAGTCAGGAAAATTCCTTAGATGTTTGGTTAGGAAAATTCCTCGATGTGATCAACAGGGTACAACCCCCTCGCACAATACGAGATGTGCAGAAGCTCACCGGCATGCTCACGCGCTTTGAACCATTTTATCTCGAAGTCCTCTGAAAAGTGCAAGCCGTTCTTCCAGCTCTTGAAAGGAAACAAAACAGTAGAGTGGACTCAAGATTGATCGAGGGCATTGGAAGAGCTAAAGGCAGCACACCACCTTTGCTCGTCATACCTCAAGAAAATGATCCCTTGCACTTATACCTCGCCATCTCCAGTAACACCGTCAGTTCTACAGTAGTGTGCGAAAATGCAGGAATTCAGCACCCAGATTACTACGCGAGCAAGACCTTATTAGGCATTGAGCAGCGGTACCTACCACTGGAAAAACTCACCTTTGCACTGGTGATAGCTTCGAGGAAGCTAAAGCACTACTTCGAAGCCCACACTATCATCGTCCTTACATCACACCCCCTTAAAGTAATCCTGCGGAAAGCGGACCTGTCTGGCAAACTATCCAAGTGGTTGGTCGAGCTCGGACGATTTGACATCCAATTTTAACCCAGGAATGCAATCAAAGGGAAAGTCCTCGCTGATTTCATCGCGGAGTTCACGGGCGAGCAGCCTAGTGACCAAACTCACCCCATGAAGAAAAGCAAAGATCACTCACTAGAAGGAGTTTGGCGACTTTTTTTGATGGAGCCTCCAACTCAAAGGGGGCAAGAGTAGGCATTGTACTTGTTACTATATAAGGTACAATCCTAGAGAAAGGAATTAGACTTGGATTTGAAGCCTCCAGCAACGAGGCAGAATATGAGGCTCTGATAGCCGGCCTGCAGAAGGCACAAGCGTTGGGGGCAAAGCAACTGTAGGTGTTCGGCGACTGGTAATTAGTCTCCTATCAGATAAGTGGGGACTTCAACGCAAGAGAAGAAAGGATGGCAGCCTACCTCGCTCTGGTAAAAAAGTTAATGACCAGCTTTGAGGAAGTCAGTGTCCAACAGTTTCCCAGAGGACAGAACAGCCATACCGACGCCCTGGCAGCCCTAAGTTCAGCAATCAATTCCGACTTAAATAGGACGATCCCCATCGACTTCCTCGCCCATCCGAGCATCAACCAGGGCGACTAGCTGCCAAATACGGAATACATGCTCCAGATTTAGTCAGCACCCAGTTGGATGGAACCTTTGAGGGACTATTTGAAATATGGTGCACTTCTAAATAATAAGAAGGCCGCTCATCAGATAAGAGTAAAATCTGCTCACTTTCACTTATCTCCTGAGGGCAAACTATACAAGAGATCATTCACCGGCCCTTACCTTCAATGTGTTCATCCGAAGGACGTCGAGCAAGTTCTACACGAGCTTCATGAAGGAATCTGTAGAAGCCATATTGGAGGGAGGTCACTAGCTTTTCGAGTAATGAAGGAAGGCTACTGGTGGCCATATATGCAAAAAGATTCGGCAGTGTATGCTCGCAAATATGAGAAATGTCAACTACATGCTTCTATGGTCCACCAACCTGCCAGTGACCTAAGATCGCTTACCAGCCCATGGACTTTCGCCTAATGGGAAATGGAAATCATAGGCCCTCTTTCTACCACCACGGCAACCGCAAGTATCTGTTGGCCGCAACAGATTACTTCACCAAATGGATCGAGGCAGATCCATTGGCAAATATTCGAGATGCAGATATAATGAGGTTCATATGGAAGAATATAATTACCCATTTTGGAATCCCCAGAACCATCATCATCGATAACAAAACACAGTTCGAGAGTGTCCATTTTCAAAATTTCTGTAGAGAACTCGGGATCATGCACTATTTCAGCTCGGCGGCCTACCCTCATAGCAACGGTCAAGCCAAAGCTTCCAATAAAATAGTGATTGATGGGTTGAAAAAATGACTAAAGCAAGCCAAGGGCGCATGGGTAAGTGAGCTTCCATATATTTTGTGGGCTTACCGCACTACCCCACGACGAGCAATTGGGGAAACCCCATTCTCACTAACGTATGGAATGTAAGCAATCATCCCCTTGGAAGCTGGCCTACCAACCATGAGAACCACCCTTGTCGACCAAGGCCAAAATGATGCAGCATTACTCGCTAAACTTGACCTAGCTGACGAACGCAGAGAACTAGCCCTAGTAAGGCTGACGATCTCTCAGCAACAGCTCCTGAAACACTATAACAAGTAGGTCAATCCAAGGGCATTCCAGGTTGGGGACTACGTCCTAAGGAAGGTCCTTGGCAGAGCACTAAAACCATCAGATGGTAAGCTGGGTCCAAATTGGGAGGGACCATTCAAGGTGACAAGGGACGACCTACAAGGAGCCTATCACTTAGAAATGCTAGAGGGTAGAGAGATACCCTGAGCTTGGAACGCAACCAATCTAAAGAAATTCTACTTCTAGTTTTTTCATTAATCTTTTATCGCATTTTTATAATTGGCAACTCAATTTTTATTGTTTGTGATTAATAAAAGGTTGTTTAGCAGTGACATTCTGAAGTGTTAATTTTGTATTACGAACTTTATAACTTGCACACCTTTTCCAAGTGATAGGCATATTACTAAGTATGCAAAAGCAGGGAATCACCCTCCTCAGGTCTTCGTTATGAAACATGAACAACCTCTTAGCATTGCCTCTGGCAATATATGAAGCCCTACAGGGGACCCTTAGGTAGTTCGGCCAAATCGAATTGGTCGCCAAATAATATTTGGCTCAAAAAGCCTGATCGGATAGAACATCCAACACCAGGTGTGTCCTCGCCATTGCCATACTTAGGCCTAAGGCAGTGTGACGACACGACCAAAAAGGTAAAGTAGGGCAGAATGATATCTCATAAAGCATACTAGACTGGGAGGATACTCACACAACAAAATAACTTTACCAACATCAAATTTAGTCGGGTACGAAGAGCCCAAGATAATCAAATGGGAAATAAATGAAGTGAAAGATATACAATGCGTGTTTAGTCGGCAAAATCGCCCAAGACATAAATATTACATTACTTTGTTACATGTAAAATGAGTTACATCCGGTCAAATCTTAATGAGGCTGAGGCCTCTGAATAAGAAAATTAGTTACTTGTTCTCTTCGGCCATCGTCCGGATGAGGAGCCAATTCCTCCTCGACCTCATTCACATCTGACTCTAACAACTGCCTAGGGATAGCATCTATAGGGATCCACTAGTCGTCCCTCCTGAAAGGATTAGGCCTCAGAGTTGAAGGAGAGACCTCATGACGATACCAAAGTACTGAGTTTTGGGGCACCTGCAGCTCCCTGAGGGCACTCAGCCATCCCCTAATAAAGGTAAGCTATTCAAACTTTATCAGCCTCATCGAAGCATCTGTCAAACCTTGGTCGTAACCATCAGCCTATACTCATCGAGGTCCTTTCTTGAACAGATGCCTCAGCCGTGTGACATCCCGTTGAAGGCCATCAGCAATCACGTATGCTCGACGGATATCTTCTCGAAGCTTGTCCATCTCCCTAGATGATCCATGCATCTGGACCAGCTCGCGGAGCAATCGATGAGGTAGAGCCTCACAAGATTGGAGGGGCACCGCTCAACCTTGTGTCAGCTCATGGAACAGCTAATGAAGAGGAAACCCATAAAACACGAGGTGCGATGCTTGGTACATGCTCCCTGAGTCACGAAACTTCCCTCCTTAGAATCTTGTTCTCGTGCTGAAGAACTTCCCCGACTTGATTGATTTCAGAGGCATCCAGAAGCTTAGCTCTCAAAGTGTTCACTTCTTCTTGGACAGAGGCACCAACTTCTTCCATCTCCTAAAGTCTATCTTTCAATTTGGCGATGAGCTCAAACTGGTCCTTAAAGCTCTTATTTCTCGACCTGAGAGACTTTCAAATCCTAACTAAGGGCTGACGAACTTGGGTGCTCGCATTAGGACCAAGGATCCTTCCCAGTTGAGAGGTGGAAGGTATATACTCATCTACACCAATCAACTACATGCCATACAAGCAGTAAAAACAGAAGAATCAACGCGCAAAAAAGAAAATGCTTTTATTTTATTTAAATAAAGGGCTTAAAGTACGTCGATAATCAGAGAATAGCAGTACAAGTAAAGTAAAAAAATATAGAGGAAATCCTAAAAATAGGCTAGCTAGCAACCTCAGTTTGTTCAGAGATTGCTGGTTTCTTTCCCTTATCGACAACAGCAGAGATAGCTCCATCGAATGGAACGATTTCTATTCCCTCAGCAGGAGGAGCACCAATAGGAACATTCTGAGAGGCAGGGACAACACCTTCAATGACTGGGGCAGGCGCATCATCTAAAACAGGCTTTGGTCCTGGATCATACTCGTCGAACAAGGTTGAATCAACATCCACCCCAGTAGCCAGAAGATCCTTATTCCAGCCCTTCTTGAAGTTCAGCCAGCTGATGTAGCCTATTTGAGCATCAACGTCCTCATATGCGACAGCCCACCCAGAGTTATACGAACTCTCCTTAATGGAAAAAACCTCAGACTCCACCTCTTAACCTGCTCTAATAGCACTTTATTTTCCTCAACGATGGCCAGCTTTCTTGTACAGACCAGATCGTAGGACTGCCTCAACTTATTCAACTCCGTGCTTGCCGCTTCTTTCACTCTGTTGGCTTCAGAAATGGCGAGATCAGAGAACTTTTGGGCCTCACTGGCAGCCTTCAGACTAGCCTCCATCTCGGTTCCTTTTCCCTTTAGTTCAATGTTCTGATTCTCCAAATCCGCGTTCCTACTCACCAGCTCGTCATGAGTACGGTTAAGAACAACGAATTACGATCACGAATTGCAAGTAAACTAGGAGCATTAAAAGAAAGCCTTAAACACAAAATTATAAGTATTGAAGAACGAAAACTGACTTACCAAGGCTAACCTCTGAATTGCTTACAGAGCTAACTGGTCGGTCCCCATTAACCTCTGTCGATCAGCAGGCAAAACTGCTTTCTCGAGCAGCGCAGGGGCCAACTGGGGAGAGGTGGTGACTGAGGCCCCCTCGGGAAATACGAACACCGGTACTAAAGCTTTCCCAGCCTTTGTCCTCGCTTCCACCCTCCTTATCTCCTCTTCCCTCTCCTTCTCCCTCTGAGCTCTCTTCCTCTCTTCCACTTTCCTTTTCTCTTCATCCTTCTTCCTCTCCTATTCTTTCCTTCTCTCTCTCTCTCAACTGTTCCTCCTCCCTCCTCTTCTTTTCCTGCTCGATGGCAGCAGGCTGAGAGCTAGTGGTAACTTCTCCACTACTAAACTTTTGCTTCTTCGACCTCCTGGAGAAAAGCACATCATCCTCCTCCTCATCATCTCTGATCAGGTTTCTTTTGTGAGGAGCCATTTCTGACTCGCTAGAACTGCTCGGCTCGTTGGAAGACTCTCGAGCCTCTGAAACCTCTTTTGAGCTCAAAGACTCTTAACTAGAGCTCTTCTCACTAGCACCACCTTCAGCAACGCCCGTAGTATCACCTTCACTGTCCTCACTAGAGCTGCTCTCTTCCTCTTCCAATTGAATGGGGACTGCAACAACTTCCTCAGTAATGTCCAACTCAGGTATGCTGTCTACAGGTCGTGCGATGAAACTAGACCCAATATTTTTATACTCCATAAGAAAAGTAGCTGACCGAGGATGTTCACCGTTAACCAAAGGTTCCCTGATATTCCAAGCTTTGATCAGCTCGGCAACTCGAACCTTACTAAGGGCAGGTTCCAAATTCTTTATCCTCGCTGAAAAGAAGAGAGAAGAATATCATAAAAATCATACATTAACAAGAAAATCGAAGAGCAGAACAAAAATTAAGCCTACCTATAAACTCCTCCCCATAAAAGGGTACCGTGAACCTGTCAAACCTTGACCCCTCAGTATGGGGAGGAAATTGTCAATTTCTAGCAAGAAAACCCTCTTACCAGTAATCCTTGTGAGAATCAGGTAGATTTACTACCAATACCCTGTCTGGACTCCTAGACTTGAGGTAAAGACGACCAGAGCTTGTTCGCGAGAAGGAGTAGCAGAAGCATATTTTAGCAAGCCCTAGACTTGTACCATAGAGTTGGTTTATTCTATGGACACCATTAACTATCTTCCAAACATTTGGCGAGCACTGCGCAGGGACGATATTGAAGTAACCAAAGAAATGCAAAAAAAAAATTGCTTGGAGGGAAAGTGAGGCCCCCTTGGGACAGTATCAGGACGTGAATCCAATGAGCGTTCTCTATCTCTCCAACATTCTTAGGGACAAAGGCATATTCAATATCTACCAAGTTTGGGATATTATAAAACTTCCTAAACTCAGGCACTGATCTATTGCCTATCTTCGCCATTCATAAACCCTATCTACAAATTCGAGTAAAACTCAATAAAAAAACACAGAGAGAGCAAAAGGGACTTACAAGATGAAAGTTTGGCTTGGACGATGCAAGATCACAAGCCCAAATGACGGAGAAGATTGAAAGCAAAGTAAACGAAGACCTGGAGAGGAGGGCGCAATAGAGAAAGCTTGAAGAAGATGAGAAAATATGAAGAATCTTAAAACGACGGTATGGAAACGCTGCTCTAAGTGACCTTTTAAACATTTCTAATCATATCACCCTAGAAACGTCGCAAGAGATCTTATTCTAAAACATCACAATGCCAATACTTAACACCAAGTCACTACGACTCATCATTGTCACTTATGTGACCCCATTGCCAAAATTGTCCCGTAACTCTGATTACGGTTCATAAGATACATTCATCGTCTAGCAACCACCAAGGCGCTCACCCATAAGGAATCATCATGTTTAACTAAGACTGAATGTACATATCCCTAAGTGTTGCCCCCCCCCCCCCCACAAATTTATATACTCATCGAATTTACCATCAGTCACGGTATTACCCCAAGGATCGAAATTGCCTGATCATCACATCGATATTGGCCTCTCACATATGGAAAACCCAAAGCCACATATATTTAAAAATCATGATTTCTTCTTACATAATTATGACACTCTAACAAGTAGTTCCTACTATTTATTATTCACACTTTGGTGTCATTTTCCTAATGGGCGATATCTCATTCTATCAATATCTCCAAATACTCTTATGTCCACAAAGACTAACACAAAACACCTCTTGCTATGAACCTCGGTGTCACCACTTATTGGTTTACATTGACATTTGTAAATTGTTAACACACTTAATCAGAAATGTGGAAGTGATTTATACAACTAACTTGATCGTATGCAACTTGGCACTAACTTGCTTTTCATGTTAATCCTTTTTGACTTCACCGTCAAGGACACGAACTACAACTGTCACCCAATTAGCGTGATTGGCCTAAACCAACATCGAGATCAAAAGATACACTACTGACCTCACCACGTCACTCTTGAAAGGAACCTTTAACCTAGATCTCTGATTCCATTTGTAATGTCCTGACCCGAATTTATGGGTTACCCAGTCCGGTCCGAGCATTATGTGTGAGGTGCAATGAAACAATCTATATAATGTTGGTAGTCTAGTTTTATTTTATTTAATGTTTTGCTTGTTTAGCATGCGATCCTGATTTCAAGATAAACTGCGTGTAGGACCTGTCGGGAGAACCTCGAGTCTAAGTAGACAGAGCTACTAACATAAATAAAATAAGTACACTAACCTGTATAACACCCTCAAAATACGAACCCACACCCAACCCTCCGTAACAAAGTGAAGGTGTGAGCCTATGCCCAGTGGGAATATACAAAGCAGTATAGAAACGAACGACAGAAAGATAATCACATGCTACAACTACATGCATGCGAAAATATGTATATATCTACATACGTACACCTTTGGTAAATATACATACCAATATATTAATAGTTTTACTTTCGAAAAATCTTACTTATCCAGATTAATTTACCTTGATTTACTTTCATTGTCTATACTTTAGCATTTTCACTATCTTTAACACACCCGGTTCAACACTAGAAACCATTCATTTACCAGAATTTGGCCCCTTTCATTCATTTCACTACGCTTTAGTAATTTCGTCAAAAATTGCCATTTCATCACACGCACTCTCCATTTTTTAAAATACCTATTTAATCTTTGAAAATCCTTTTTACAATACATTGTTGTGTTAAATACGGGTTTAACCATTTAGGTTGCTTAACCACCCATTTATTTACTTTCTTTAACCCTTTTTCCATTCCTTTATGGACATTAATAGATTTATGCATTTACTTGTCCATTTTACCTTTATCGGAATATTTATTACATTCATTCAAGTTAGGTTGTATTAACACATTTTACCACACAACCCATTTCTTGATATGTTCCATATTTCTTTAATACTTTCTCAAAATCTTCCTACAACGTATACTTACACGGGCTCCACACTGACGGCTATGCGTACCATATGCTCCAGCCAGTGATTTAGGGCTTTTCACCCAAGGGCTCCGAGCCCTTCTTGCTTTATCCTAGTGTTATCCGAGTTCCTTTTATGTGTTTTAACATTTAAAAAATATCCACATTATTACACTTTTATCAGCTGAAGCCAAAAGTCTGGACTTAACCGTCCGTTTTTCCATTAACACTTGGAAGTGATTTCTTTTTTCTTTAAGTCCTTTATTCAGACATACGTTAATTTTATACTAAAATCACCCATGTTTCAGGACTTAATTTATTATTAAACCATGCTAGTATACAACATTCTTGATATTTTTATACCATAAAAATATCATTTCAAGTAAATTACCAATTTATCCTTGAGTTTCCAAAACTTACTATTTGGTCCTTCTCAAGTGTTATTTTTCCAAAATGGTTATTAAGTTTCCACTTAATATTTTTAAACACATTTGAACTATTTTACCACTTTTTCAATATCACAATTAATTCCACTTTCTTACTTACTATTTTAACATCTTTAATATATGAAATCACACCCTTTCACATAAGAAAGTCCCATTTTCTCAACATTTGAAATACACACTTTATTCGTGGAATTTTGCATCTTAACACCCACCTTACTACTATTCACACACTTGGACCCCATTAATTTCCTTTCTTAATAAATATTCCACCATTCATGTAAAACTCTACATTTCATACATTTACGCATTTAAACCCATTTCATTTTCTATACAAGTTTTATACACTTTAAAATACCTATTAAAGTGAGGGTTTCTTCTTTTTCGTTGTTTCACTTCATAATTTACATGGAATGTCACACTTTAATTTCAAAAGATGTCTTTAACAAGCTAAATGTATTTATTTGTATAAAATCACTTTATTTATACTTTAAACCCCATTCTAACACATTTTAATCCATAAAATATTAAGTTCACATATTTTAAAATTTTCTACAATTCAAAATCCATTTAAAAATAGTCTTTTAGAACCCATTTTCAGAGGCTTACTAGTGATGGTTTACATGGTGTGTAGAGGATAATGTGGGTGGTTTACACCTTAACACTTCTGGCCAGAAGGAAGCTAAAAGAGAGAGAGAGAGAGAGAGAGAGAGAGAGAGAGAGAGAGAGGAAGTGTTTAAAAATCTGTTGGAGTCTCTCTCTCTGAAACCCTTACGTTTTTTACCTTCTTATAACTCAAACAAAAGAGTTGCTACATTAAAAAGGTAACTGCATAACACCAAAACCTTTCCATATCCGGCTCTAGGTAGTCCAAAAATCGACAACACATCAAATCCAAAGGATGGTATCAAGACAACACATAAAAGAATTCCCATATAGGTTGGACCTGCTAGGCGCGGTCGACCGCGGCCGGGGAGGGGGGGTCGATCGACCATGGTGTAAAAGATAATCGCTTATTATTTTTTTTACCCCATGAGCTCTATATATGTATTTTTAGGACTCAATAAATGAGTTAATTATATTTTTACTCCTAACCAAAATCCCTACAAAATTTGCGTAAAATTTCTTTTCCTATGTCGCGTGTTGACAAAATTATTGTTTACCCTTTCTCACAATCATGGTTCACTCATTTCTTCATTATAATGCGTCATACCTTATCAATATATTTGTACTAACTAATTGAACATGAATGTTCATCCATGAGGTCCATGTAACATAAAATTTCCTTTTTACTTTACTTTGCGTACTCGTCACTTTATGTACAATTTTAGCTTGATAGTAATGTACTTGTTTCTCCAATGATTTCTCCTTCGAGTCAAATACTTCAAATATCATTTAGATATTTATTTTATAGGGCGGGGTATAACATTTCAATCCATATAATCCCTCTCACCCTTTCATTTTACCTTTCGGGTAAACTCATAAAATAAGAATCTGAATCCTTTTGATATTCCAGTTAATCTATCCATTCCTCTTCCCTATTTTTTATTTATAAATAAATGCAAAGTTCACATCATATGCATTTTGAAGCTACGATTCAACATATTGAGCGTGAAAAAGATTCTCCAGTTGTCTAATTCCACTATTCCTCCTCACTTTTTCCCCACAACTAATAGATGCCAGAACAAATGTGTTTATCTATGGTATGTTTTTCATGAGGTTCTTTTGTGTTTTTTATGGTACTCATAATTTTTCCTTAGGCTTTTATTATCTTAGTTTTCCAGATTGATAGTTTTGGGTCAAATGTTGATTTTGGGTACGGAGCTTTGAGGTGGAGAAGTTTGAGTGTGCGGTTGTTAATTGATCATTTTTCTTGTGGATGATCTCTCCTCTTTCTATGCATATTTATATTTTTCTTTGTTGCTCCTTTTAGTTTCTCTCAATTACGGTTATAATTCCATTGAAGTTTTTAGAATTAGGGGGTTTCTTTAAATTTTAAATTTTCAATTGTTACTTGAAAATCCATCTTATTCTCTTTGTAGTTTCATTCAATGAGTATTTTGTTTCCAATATCATGATTTGGATTAATTCTTTTTTTAATACATTGAATGCCTTAGTTTATTCTCCTCTTATATTAACATTTGTCTTCATGATTTCCAATTATAACAAAGTTAATTTTTATCATAGTTGTGGTTCATCTCGTCCATGTTAGGTTTTGGGGATCAATATCCAAGTTTGATTCCAAGTTTTGATTTTTTGGAGAATCCGAAATGAGGGTCTGTTGTTTGTTAGGATTTGGAGTCCCTGTCCCAGTGCAAGTAGTGTAAAGCCATTAATTTCATTCCAAAATGGCTCCTAAATTCTACTAAAATCCTTGATAGACCCAAAATTGGTCCCAAAAAATAAACACTTAAAGACCAATTTTAACAAAAGAGGTGCAATCTCATACTTTCACACTCAACAATATATTCTTTATTGGGTCACAAAAGGATAAAACCCAAATGTCTCTCTAAAAAATTCACGGTGGACCTCTCCGTAAATAAGGAGCAATGATCCCAAAACCTAATATGGATGAGATGAACTATAACTACGATAAAAATCAACTTTATTATAATTGGAAATGACGAGGGCAAATGCTAATATAAGAGTAGAATAAACTAAGGCATTCAAAGTATTAAAAAAGAATTAATATAAATAATGATATTGGAAACAAAATACTCATTCAGTGAAACTACAAAGAAGAAGATGGAATTTCAAGTATCAATTGAAATTTTAAGAAACCCCCTAATTCTAAAAACTCTATTGGAATTATAACCATAATTCAGAGAAACTAAAAAGAGCAACAAAGAAAAATATAAATATGCATAGAAAGAGGAGGGATCCACCTGGAAAATGATCAATTAAAAACCGTATACCCAAACTTCTCCACCTCAAAGCTCCGTACCCAAAATCAACATTTGACCTAAAACGATCAATCTAGAAAACTACTATAAATAAAACTTGAGGAAAAATCGTGAGTACCATAAAAAATACAAAAGAACCTCATGAAAAAATATATGATAGATAGACACATTTGTTATGGCTTCTATTAGTTATGGGGAGAAAGTGAAGAGGAATAGTGGAATTAGACAACAAGAGAATCTCTTTCACGCTTAATATATTAAATTGTGGTTTCAAAATGCATATGATGTGAGCTTTGCATATATTTATAAATAAAAAATAGAGAAAGTGGGGGAAGAGGAATGAAAAAATTTATTATAATATGAAGAGGATTCTTTTTCTATGAGTATACCCAGAAAAGAAAATGAAGGGTTGGAGGTATTAGATGGATCGTAAGGTTATTTTGTGAAGAGAGGAGATAATAGGAAAGCAACGTGGAAGCCTTAAAAGAGACATAATTAAATGGTGTTTAGTGAGTTTTATATTATATAAAAGACTAGGTGTAAACCCGCGCGATGCGCGAGCCTAACATTATGTGCTGGAAAAGGAAAAAAAATCAAAAAATCTTAATTATTTTTATTGCTCAAAGTATTCAACTATTATACCTACAATAATACCAGGAAGACAATATCAACGGTAGTTTGGAACAAACCTAAAGTTCGGGTCTATAGGTTAAAATGCAACAGTTGAAATTAGAACTACTGTAATCAAATCAATCACACACACACACACACACACACACACACACACACACATATATTTATATATATAGTCTGTTCTCTTCACCTTACCCCTAGCGTGCCTTCTTTATCCCATTCAAAATTCCATGCATCCTAACAATTTATATTAGAACAAAAAAAAATGAGAAGAAGAGAGTAAAGGGTGAATGACCATAATATATGTGTCTATCAGTATAATAAAGATGTGGAGAGACTATGGGATATGGTGAAAAAACCCTTTTTATAAACCATATCTCACATCAAATTTTATACCTGAACTCTTCATTCTTAACAATATAATTCTTTTAGACAATGTAACAAATGCATTATGCGCAAAAAAAATCTTGTTTTGAATAATTCAAAGTGGGACCAAGCATGGAAAATATAAAATACAAAGTAGATTTATTGGTAGGTAACCTGCCTCAAATCGACTCTCTTTCCAAACTCGTCTATCTGAAGTTGTCAACTAATAATTTTATCAATAGCGATCCTCATCTCCAACAATTTCTGAAGTAAAGAAGCGATGCAGTTTCAATAGACTTGTTCACAACAGTTTGTAAACATGAGTTCCCCGGAAAAATATGGAGCAACTCCTACTATCTCAGACCTGTTCTTCTCCGGCTCAGGTTTTGAATTGGAACACGATAATTAACTGCGGTGGCTTTGATCGTTCTCTCTCCTAAATTAAGTGAAAATATAAGAAATGTCTCTCACCAAATCTGGGTTGAAGACCCACCAGCTATTCATGAACCCGCCAAGCCGTGTACCCATTACTCTCTCACCAAAAATTGAACACGCACCTTTGCACCTATTAAGACATAGACTGTGAATGTGAAGGCATGGTGGCGAATCCCCATCCCCGTGTGAATCACCGCCCACAATTCCCTAATCTTTGGCAAAACAGAAAGTAATAGTACAGGAATTATATTGCAATATATCCCTGTGAAAACCAAAGAAAGTCGAGGACCGTCATCGCCAACTCCAAATTTCCATCATCAACCACATGGCAGACTCAATTTGCTCTGAAAATTGGAGGCCAAACACCAGCAGTTGTAATATGGCATCTGCGACTTTTCTGAAAAAATAAAAGATAAGCCCCTTTTGTCCTTTTCTCTTTAATAAAATATGAACTGACATATATTTTTCAAGCTTGACCAACTTGGCTACTCTGTATCTCCTATGAAAACACAAAAAAGAACCCAGATTGGACTCCATTATAAATTACAGATTTAGATTCCATAAATAAATAAAGGATTAAGGAAATCTGAAAATATATATACATTATACCTGAATATTAAGTGAGGATGCAGGAAATTTAGTGTTGGGTGTTTTTTTTTGGGTGGGAGGTGGGGGAGGTGAAGAGAAGTGATGGCTGAGGAAATATTTATATAATGAGAATGAGATGGAGAGGGAGGGGGGAGAGTTATACGGTTGGTTTCCATGGGAAGACAGACGGGTAGGCAAATGAAGTAAATGTGTGAGGGAGAGAAGGAAAGAAAATGAAGAGGCGAGAGGTGTACATGAATATGGGGAGTGGACGATTTCTCTAAGATGAAGAGATGGTAAGAAAATGGGTAATTATGATGATTACGTGGATGGCTATAATTCGAGACCCATAAATGCTTGTATAGCATTTTAAAGAGGTAGCTTCTCGAATAATGTCTTGGGATGTGAAGAGTCTTGAGGGAGAGAAAGTGAACGGACATTTATTGGGCAAATGAATAGGCGGACGGAGGGTTAAACGTATTTGACACGTGGATACTCTTAACTTGGAGACTTTATTAAATGCTTTGCCTATGTGGATAGACTGGTTGAAGAGGAGTCTTAATGACTTGTTTTGCATTTTATAGTAGTAAGAGATTTTGTGTCTAACGAAGTAATAAAAACTTCTTTCAATTATAATAAAAAAATTCCATCATACTATAAGCGAACAATTTTAAAAAAATGGTAAGATATGGGTGAGAGTTTTCACAGATCTATCGTGAGAAAAAAAATCGTTAAATCATATGTTGCAAAGCTAATTGCCACCTAGAATATCAAATATGTTCTTGGAATTTCTTTATGATAGCCTCATCACATCAATAATTTATAAAAGGCTAGTTCTTAATTTATATCTAAGTGTGAAATATGTTAGGAGAATGTGCAGAATTTTAAATTTTCTTCATAAATTTCAAATTGGCTGCATGGGATTTTTGGTGTTAAATTTTTTTCAATCAGAGAATATAATGGAGTGCTAGAAAATTACAGCAAAAAAATTAGTTTCTAATTAAAGAAAATATGGGTTGAAGTTATTTTGTATTTTTTAAAGTGATTCGGAAGGATAGAAATAAAAGAGTTAATGAAGACAAGTTACCACCACTTAATCTTGTATTTCACATGTCAAGAGCCAACTATTATTAATAAGCAAATTTATTAATGGTACCATGCATAATCAAGTGTCAGGCCTACTATTTCGCACAAATTAATGATTAATGGACATTCAAGGAAAGGTCTTGTAGTGTATCAATTTTTTTGGACTTCTTGACCTGCAGTTAGCTTAAGCTAAACATAAATGGACAGTAGAGGATTGATGTACGCCTCTTGATGTGATTATTGGCATTCAGCTTTTTTGGGAGGAGGAGGATGGAGGATTTTATGGATAGAGATATAACCGGTAATTATTTTGCAAAATTAAAAATTTTGAAAGTTTAAACCTCCACATTAATTGCTGATTAGATGGGAGAATTTTCCACGCTACATGGCTTCCATGAGCATATTAATTACTCATATCTTTTGATAGGGTCATTTATTAGATCAGTCATATTGGGCTTAAATAGGATAATTTACAGTGTGGTATGATGCTCCAGTTGATCTCCATAACTACTTAACAAGGGACAAGTCCCATTAACCACATTACGGATTGAAACAATGACTTTTTTGGAAAAAAAAAAAAAAATAGACTACATGATCGCTTGTTGCATCATTGATAGTCAACAACTGTAGGACCCAAAAAATATTGAGTTTCATATGGGGTTATATATAAATAGATAGCTTTTGGCATCGTATACACAATGTTTTAATTGGATAAAAAAAATTCATGTGCAGGGCTCAAGATATTGGAGGACTCCCCTAGTGGAACTTATGCAATTTAGTGATATAGTTTTTATGTCTCTTCTTCGACATAATTATTTATATTTTTATTGTTGATTGATATTGAGGTGTTTTAATGCATGTGTGATGATTTTTTTGTTCTTACCATTTTTTGGTTGATGGTTCTATATGAGCTGTCAGTGTGTGGTTTAGTGTTATAAAACGCGAAGAGTGGTGTGTTTGCCTATTGCCACCTGTGTCCGTAGGTACCCGATTTTGAAATCTATGTATGTTGATAGAAGAGTCCTTGAAGTGATTTTCTACTACTGTTTGATTGAGTAAGGTGATATCTTCCAATATAAGATGTGATGTGAGGCATTATGATGGTCTAATAGATCTTTCAAAAGATTGTTCATATAGGTTCAAAGATTAGGAATCCTCTAAAGTTGAAATGGTACAAATTAGGTTCGGTCAAAATCAAAATGGGTGTTGGTTTCCTGGGTTTTGACCAAATGGGTATGTTATTGTTCATTTTTGTGGGTGCTTTTATATTTATGATTTTATATATAATGATAAGAACCTAAAAGTGTTAATAATATCTCAAATAGACGATTTTTAATTGTTAATTCTCAGTAAAATGGGTCTTATGCGCTTATATGTCTATCTTGTAGGTCAAATGCCTCTTGCGGAGTTTAAAGTAATAAATCAAGGAAAAATGCGGTACAAATGCGGTAAAAAGAGCCCAACCCAGTCCCCTACGAATTACCCAAACTCGAACCTAAACCTAAACCGAGTCCAAACCAGTCCCGGACCTCGTGTGTGTTTAGTTCGTACTTTTTAGATTTTTTTTTTTGTCGTATATAATTTTTAGAATTTATTTTATATTTTACTTTGAGTCATGTATATTTTTAGTATTTTTATATTTTATTTGTGTGTGTATAGTGTAAATATTAGGGTCCATTATTTTTAATCTAAGTTCGTGTGTTTTTATGTAAATATAGTAGGTGTGAGTATTTATTCGATTTTTAGTTATTTTATATTATTTGTTTTTAATTTTTTAGATAGTTTAGTTTTTATTATTATTTAAGTTTTTTATTAATTTATGATTTATAATTTTATTTTCTTTAGTTATAATAGATTTTAATTTTTAATTTTATTAGTTTTATTTTAGGATCACAAATTAAACACACACACACACATACACACTACCTCTACCATACACCTCACTACACCCTAACTCTCCTCACTACTCATCATCACCTACCTCACACTCTCTCTCCTCAAACTTCCACCAAATCAATTTCTGCCATATCAATCCTAAAACTACCATACCCGCGACCATGGACCTAAAACCCGGATCTCATCTCTCTTACCCGACCTCCAATACTGAACCCGTTGCCACCTTAACCCAAACTCAACCCGGTTCCAATCTTTACCTCTAAAACCCGATACAACCAGACCCACTCCGAGTGACTCACTTCTATCCAAAATCAACCCCCTGGACCTGTTGATCCACCAACCATAACCTGCAACCCACCTGCTACTCTAAACCCACAACTCGAGACCCTTTAACCCGAAACCCAATTGACCCAAGACATATACCCACTACCTGCCATCCACTTCCTAACCAGGTCACACCCCCAAGCCATACCCATGTCGACCCTATAACTATAACACCCTTTTCCAATCGTAACTGCAAGAGGCACCAAACTCTTGCCAAATCCATTATCTACAATACCCTAGTTCCATGCCTCGAAAAAAGAGAAGACCCCCTCTTCATTTCATAAGAAGGGGGGAAAAGGGCAGAGAGGAGAGAAGACAACAAGTAGAGTGTGAAAGTGATAAAAAAATTGTAGAGGGAAATTTTGTTAGTTTAGTAAGAGAAAAGAGTAAAAAAAATATTGTAGCATCAAAACAGATTTTAGGTTATATATTCATTATTTGATTCTCTTCTCTCATACTCATATGGATTTATTTATTTATTTTATGTCTTGGACTCCCATTATGGAGGGCTAATCTCCCATTTCAAGGGATGAAATGAAGCTCCCATAGAACCAAGTTTTCTAGTTTACTAATTTTATTTTTGTTCGATTTTCTTTGATTAGTCACTTTAATTACCACACTTGTTTTTGCATTGAGAAATGGAAAACCACCCTTGATAAAGGACTAAAACTTGTGTTATAATTTTATTATTCTGGTTCAAACTAGAGATAGGCTTTCTAAAATGATCAAAATCATAATATAAGTTTCTTCTACTCTTGTTTTATTTTGTTTAATTAAAATTAGCTGGTTAAATTTTCCTTAGCGGGTGATACACTTGATTGATTTTAATTCATTTGTAGTAAAGTTGTAGCAATTAAAAATTACTTTTCTAAAATAATATTTACTTAATTCATTAGGATAATGAGAATTAACTTTTGAATTAATTGAATATTTTGGAAATCAATCAAACTAAAATTAGTTCAAACTAGATTGAATGTGTGAAATGGGGGGGTGGATTTACATCCCTTGAGCTTTTTTACTCCCATATCTCATTTAGTTATCTTTCACTCACTTTCTCCACACACTTTTTAGTATTTTGTTAGACTTTTCTTCTAGTTTAGTTGATATTTTTCATTTAGTTTGGTTATTTCAGCACTCCTTGAAAATTATTTTAATATAAAAAAATATATCCATAAAAAAGTAGAAAACAAAGAAAAAGCAAAAAAAAATTCAAGAAAGATAAATATCTAGAAAATTGGAATACATGACTTTTCTTGTGTTTTATTCCATTAAGTTGGATTGACACCCTTACTTACCTCATACTAAGCTTTTGATAATTTTGTAGGTAATTAAAGGAAATTATTGATTAAAAAGGCTTTGCAACAACGACACACAAAAATACTTTATATCAAATGGCGTCGTTGCTGCTTTTTGGAGATTGACGCACTTGAGAAGATTGTGGCTTATAATTCATTTAGTTATTTCTTAATAGCATTTTTTCCTTTTATTAGAAGTGTTGTATTAGGATTATTGAGGCTTTGTATTTATTTGGGTGAATTTTACACCAATTTATTTATAATAATTATTCATAAAAATAAAAAAAGCGAAAAGGGAAACCGAACAAGGTAGAGAGAAGGAGTCCAAAGGTGAGGAAAAGAAGCCTCTCTACTTTGGATCGGTAGGACTCCCAAGGACGATTGAGAAAGGCAATCTCTCCCTTTCGACTCAAATCGATCTTCACCCCACGCATGTCAAAATCGTGGGAGGTACCTTTCTAAACACTCACGAATCTCCTATAAGCAAGTCAATATTATGTGTGCCTACGTGCTCTTATGTGGTTTTATTCTCGCATTATTTTTGAATCGTGTGATGAATTAATCAACTAAGACTTACACCCGGTCATTCGCGAGAAGGGATTTCATCAACCGACTCACCCACTTATCCATTGTGTGCTACCCTAGCCATCATTTAATTTAAAATCAATCAACTAGATAGACCCATAGGATACGGTGTTCATAGGCCAATTTTTTTTTTTATCAATTTGACTTGTAGGATAACTCGTAGAGTCCTGTCCCCCCGGTATATCCTCAAACGGTTCGCTTTGGGGCACGTAAGTGTCCAGGGAAATTGGGTTTTAAGTGCATCTGCCTAGTAAAACGGGTTTGTGCTGTCCCCAACATTATATCGGCCGACCGTTTTCTCGTAGTAGCTTTGTGAAGAATATCTATGGCAAGCCTCTAGTCATCTTGTGATTAAAGTAGGAACAAAATTTTTTGCAAAGGCGATCACAAAAATAAATTCCGTGCTTTTTGTCGCCCATGGATTTATTTAAAATTTGGCTACCGTTTCACTAATTTTGAAGATATCAATTGGCTATATGCTAGTTAGGATTTATCCTTGCCTTATGTGTATCCAATTCCATCTTTTGGTAGTCGGTTTTATTGAGTTCGTCCAAATCAAGAGTCCAAATATTTTTCTCCCATCTTGTCTTCAAAAATAAAAATAAATAAATAAACTAAAATCCAAAAACATTTTTTTCCTTTCTTTTTCTGAAAATAAAAAAATATTTTCTTTTCTCCTTATTTTCAAAAAACACTCCAAAAATATTTTCTTTTCTCCAAATTTTCCTAAAACTCCAAAAATATTTTCTCCTTTTCATAACTAACAAATCACTCTTTGCATGCCCACATGGCAACGATTTAATCATCGATTAGTTCGTTTTTGTAGCCCTTCTCCCGTCTCATAATCATTAGGAGAACTACGTGTTCCCCTTGATTTTTTACTGCAACACATCTCTACTTAATCCATCCATCCATCCACCATGGCCGACGAGCCTGCCTTAAGGGACTATTTTGCCCTGATAACGGCCACCTCACCATCTTGCATCGTTCTTACACCCACCCTAGCAGTCCAATTTGAAATTTGACCGACAATAATTTCGATGTTGTCCAATTTCCATGTCCTTGAACGTGAGTCTCCATATACTCACTTGCAAAAATTTCTCATTGTTTGCTCTACTTTTAAATAAATACTTAGATGAAGAAAATGTGCATCTTCAGTTGATTCCATTTTCTCTCAACAATAATGCATCCACGTGGCTCCATTCATTGCCATCGCATTTTATCCTTCCATGGGAACAACTTGTGAAGAAGTTCATGTCAAAGTTTTATCCGATGATGAAAACTAATGATATGCGCCAAGCCATCCATGGTTTTCGTCAAAAGCCAACCGCGAAATTTTGTGAAGCATGGGTCCATTTTGAAGGTTACATCAATAGTTTCCCACATCATGGTATCGAGAAAAGTTTCTTAGTCCATAGTTTTTACAATGGTCTCATTCCTTCTTTTCGAACTATGATTGAATCCATGTATAAAGGGAAGTTCATGCACTTAACTCCCACCGCCTACAATTTTCTCCTCAAATTAGGTAATGACTCCCAAGATTGGGAGGACACCAATGAATTTTTGAGATCTAAGCCACCATGTGTAAGGAGCACCTATGAGGTAAAAAATGATCCCTATTTTAAAACTTTGCTTCATGGCTTAAACACTTTGACTGAAACCGTTGATGTTCTCAGTTGTTCTATTCAACAAAATGTTTCTATATCTAAACAAGTGATAAATATCAATGAGTCTAGTCCTTCTTCTTGTAATGTATGCTTATGTCAAGATCATTTATCTCATGTGTGCCCCCTTATTCCAGATGATCCCAAACCCACCATGGCCCAAGCATGTGCATTTGATACTGTTAGGAAACCTATTTCCCCGTCGTTTACTTACAATCCCAATAATAGGAACCATCCCTATTTTTCCTATAAGTACGAGAACAACCTCGCTCCATCACAACCACAACAAAATGTAGGTGGTCCACCTGGGTTTCAAAAAAACCCACGAAGTCAACATCATCCTCCCATCCAAAACCATCATGCTCAATACCATCAACCCCATTTATCACATTTTGTCCCCCATGGAGGACCATCACATACCAATCATCAAAGTGTCCCTGTTCCACCTCCCTCTTATGAGTATTCACGACCGCTTAGCTCTCACCATGAGTTGGTCCATCAATACCCCTATGCCCCAATTATCCACCTCCTCTCTTAAGAATCTTCTCACTCAATTTATCATAAATTAACAACAAACCACACAAGCACAGACTCAAGCCATCCAAAAGCTTGAGCAGCATCTTAACCATTTTGATTCCGAGCAAGATAAATGTCGATTCCCTAGTCAAACCATTGCTAACCTAAGGGAAATGGTAAAGAGTGAGCTTATGAGGTTGGATTCGCATCCACTCCCCCATATTCCAAGCGGACATGAAAGCGATATCTACTCTAAAATCAGGAAGACAAGTTGATAACAGTGTTGATCTCCCCCGTGATGTACAAATCCCACCCATCATGAAATGTCCATTAGATCCTCTCCTTAAGGTTCTACCACTTACAAAATCCACAAAAAGGATCGAGTCCAATCCTAAAAATCCCACCACTGTCTATGTGCCCAAAACACCCTTCCCTCATAGGTTGTTCCGATAAATAAAACCCAATAATTTTATGGGATCAAGCAAGTATTTTAGAATTTTCACATTAACATTCCATTCCTCAAAGCGATTCAACAAGTTCCATCATATGCTAAATTCTTGAAAGACTTGTGCACTGTGAAGCGTCAGATGAATGTACCTCACGATGCCTTTGTCACTGAGCAAGCCACGTCCCTTATCCATGAGAACGGTGTTGTGAAGTACAAAGACCCCGATTATCTTACTGTCTATTGCATGTTAGGAGATAAGTTCACTACTTGGGATTTACTTGATCATGTGGCCAATGTTAATTTGTTACCTTACTCCCTTTACCTTGAGTTAGGTTTATAAAATATTAAACCTACATGGGTTACTCTTTAACTTGCTGACCGTTCTGTAAAAGTGCGTAATGGAATAATTGAAGATATTTTGGTGAAAGTTTGTGACTTTTACTACCCTATGGATTTCATCATCTTAGACACTCCTGCCCCCGACCTGACTAATATTACAATCATATTGGGTCGCCCCTTTTTGACAATTGCAAATGCCATCATCAATTATCGTGATGGGTCCATGAATTTTTCTTTTGGAAACATGACCATTGACGTCAACATCTTCCACCTTATGCAACAAAAGGACGATGTTGATTGTATTGATGAGGTGTGTATGATTGACTCCTTGGTCCAATAGATGTTGGATCAAACATATCTCGAAGATCCTATCCATCAATGTTTATCTCACTTTAGGTCCAACTTTGATATTGATTCCTCCACCTGTGAATTGAATGCCTTGTTAGATTCTACACCACTAATGAACACTTCCACTTGGGCCACTCCTTTTGAGTCTCTCTCTGTCGATACTATTCATTCTATGGGTCACCCAGTTAACCCATGCCCTGATATTTCCTCAGAATTTATTTCTGCGTCTGAGTCTGATGCCTCTACCGATCCACTATCTAGTTTGGAGCTTAAGCCATTGCCTTCTGAGTTGAAATATACTTTCTTCGACCCAAACAAACATCACCTAGTCACTATTTCTTCCGACTTACCCCAAATCAGGAGGAGCAATTGGTCCGCACTCTCACCAAAATATAGCACTACTATAGGGTGGACCATTTCAGATATTCACGGCGTTAGCCCTAATATTTGTAGTTATCGCATTAATTTGGAGGAGGATGCCAAGACTTCTTGTGAGCTACAACGTAGACTCAATCCTGCTATAAAAGAAGTTATGAGGGATAAAATTTTAAAATTGCTTGATGCCCGTATAATTTACCCCATATCGGATAGCCATTGGGTCAGTCCCATTCACGTGGTGCCTAAAAAGTCTAGCGTCACCATCATAAAAATAGTGACGATGATCTTGTGCCCACCCATATACAAACTGGTTAGCGTGTTTATATGGATTATAGAAAGCGCAACGCTGTCACTCGCAACGACCACTTCCCTCTTCCATACATTGACCAAATGCTTGAATTCTTAGTGGGACATGCTTACTACTACTTCCTCGATGGATATTCAGCGTACAATCAAATACCTATTTCCTTTGAAAACCAAGATAAGACAACCTTTACCTGTCCCTTTGGCACATTTGCATACTCTCGTATGCCTTTTGGCCTTTGCAATGCACCTGTAACTTTTCAAAGATGTATGACTAAATTTCCAGTGACATAGTAGAGAATTTTCTCGAAGTCTTCATGGATGACTTTTTCATTTTTGGTTCATCTTTTGAACAATGCTTGTCTCACCTCACTATGGTCCTCCAGCGCTGTTAAGAAAAGAAGTTGGTCCTCAATTGGGAGAAATGGCATTTCATGGTAAAAAAAGGTATGGTTTTATGTCACAATGTCTCTCGCTCTGATAATGAGGTAGATAAAGTGAAAATCGACGTGATCTCCACGCTTCCAATTCCTATGTCTGTTAAGGATATTCGCTCCTTCTCATGACATGTGGTCTTCTACTAGTGCTTCATTAAGGATTTTTCTAAAATCACTCGACCTTTAACAACACTTTATCCAAAGATATCCCATTTTTATTTAATGACGCGTGCATCGCATCTTTTGAGCTCCTTAAAGCCGAGATCACTTCCGCTCCTATCATGCAACCTCCCAATTGGTCACTCCAATTTGAGCTCATGTGTGATACATCTGATTTTTCCCTTGGTGTCGTGCTTGGTCAGAAGGTTGACAAGTACCCCCATTTCATCTATTATGCTAGAAAAACTCTTCATGATGCTCAACTTAATTACACAACCATCGAAAAGGAGTTGTTGGTGATAGTGTTTTCTCTTGATAAGTTTCAGTCATATTTCATAGGTTGCCCGGTCATCGTGTACACTAACCATGCTACCTTGAAGCACCTTCTTCATAATAAGGATTCAAAACCCCGATTGATACAATGGATTCTCTTATTTCAAGAGTTTAACCTTGAAATATGAAACATGAAAGGTTGTGAAAACGTAGTCACTGACCATCTTTCCTACATTACTGTTTCATCTGACTCTGATCTTTTTCAAATTTCTGAGTCATTTCCAGATGAACAACTTTTCGTTATTTCCACCTCGCCTTGGTACGATGATATTATCAATTTCCTCCTTACCGGCCAACTTCCCAATTATTGGTCGAAACATCATCGCTCCAAATTCATGGCGAATGTGAAGTTTTAATCTTGGGATGAACCGTTCCTATTCAAGTATTGCACATATTAAGTCATTCATCGGTGTGTTCCCTTGGGTTAATAGTTAAGCATTTTTTCCTTTTACTACGATAGTGACTGTGGTGGGCACTTTGGCTCCAAGAAAATTGCATCCAAAATTTTGCAAAGTGGTTTCTATTGGCCAACCCTTTTTTGAGATGCCCATCATTATTTCCAAGCGTGTTCCAAACGTCAACAATATAAACATATATCTCGACGTTATATGATGCCTCTCACACCCATCTTAATTGCTAAAATATTTTATGTATGGGGTATTGATTTCATGGGTCCATTTACCTCATCTCATGGTTTCCAATATATTATAGTTGTGGTTGACTACATCTTCAAATGGATGGAAGTAATTGCTTGTCGCACCAATGACCATCGCATTGTGGTCAATTTTCTTAAGGAGCATATTTTCACACGTTTTAGAATGCCCAAAGATATCATTAGTGATGGGGGTAAACATTTTTGTAATCGATTCTTTGAACACCTTGTTAAAAAAGTATGGTGTTACCCACAAGGTTGGTCTCTTTTACCACCTTCAGACGAGGGGTCAAGTTTGGGTTTCCAACCGTGAGATCAAGAAAATTCTTGAAAAAACTTTTAATCATAATAGGAAAGACTAGTACTTACGCTTGAACGATGCATTGTTGGCATATCGTACTACCTATAAGCCTCCGATTAGCATGTCTCATTTTTGATTGGTCTTCAGCAAGCCTTTCCACCTTCATGTCGAACTCGAACATCATGCATATTGGGCTGTTAAGGCCCTTAATTTTGATATTGATGAGGTAGGAGTCCATAGGAAGCTACAACTTAATGAATTAGAGGAGTTACGAAATGATTCCTATAATTTGTCCAAGAAGTATAAGGATAAGATTAAGTGGATCCATGACCAAAGCATCATGCAAAAATAATTCCACCCTGGTCAAAAAGTTTTGTTATACAATTCTCGTCTTCATCTTTTTCTCGAGAAATTAAAAACCACGTGATCTGGGCCCTTCATTGTTAAGTCAGTTACCCCCTATGGTGCCATCACTGCTCAAAATCCCAAGCATGGTATCCTATTTTAGGTCAATGGTCAACATTTAAAACCTTTATTAGAGATAGGCACCACCCAAATTGAAGATATTGACTTTGTTGACCCAATCTAGGAAGACTGACGCTTTAGTCTTGTTTGGGGGTGATTATCATCACCCAATTTTCTGCCAACCTGTGCTTTCATAGTTCTTATCTTAGGGTGCGAACGGTTCGTTCTGGCTGGAGACATTAAACTTAGCGCTACCGAGAGGTAGCTCGATATTTCTGAGTATGAGTCTTATCTTGCTTGGGGTACCATGTTATAGACTTGTACACATTTATCTCATCACTTATTCAGGTTTCATCTTGGATATATATGGTTGACATCATTAGCGATTGATTATGGTAATCTCTTTCCTACCTTATACTCTCAATTTTAAAAATCATTTTATTTAACATCGAGGATGATTTTCCTTTTTGTTTGGGGGTAGGGAATTTTATCAAAATTGTACCTCTTTTGAAAAAAAAATCATATACAGGATGTTATTTTTAAAATTTTCGTGCAGTTTCTTTCATCTCACTCATTGATGCGAATTTTCTATCATCCATCTTTTAGGTCTATGAATCAAGCTAAAGGATATTTTTTTCTTCTAAAATAGCTTATTTAATACGTGCCAAGGCATTTTAGCACCATGAATTTCTAGTTTCAACAAAATTTACGCACTTGTCACGTCAGTATGATTTAGAGTTGAAGAGTATTACAATTCTCAAGAAAACCTTAACGATCACCAGTGGAGACTTTAGCTTGTGATTAGTGCCTTTCACCCTTTTAAAGAATTTTACTTAATCTCCGATTCATAAGTTGGGTCCGCATTTAATTGTTGTATGATATCATTAGTCTTCACTAAATTTTTGGCGGAATCACTGAGAATGACATCATATTCGAGTTGTAAGAAGCATGTATTTTGAAGTTTGTCCCGATCACGAGACTTTCAACCATACACTAATCAAATTCCACATCCATAAACCTTTTATTTATCATATCATACTATATACCATCCCCATTTCCATATCAACTCCATTTTCCACCCACCATTTTGAATAAGGGAAGAGTGTTGAAAGTATAAAAGAGAAAAGTCTTCATAGAGAGTGTTTTAATTTTTTTAGCAAATATCTCTCTCAAAGTTCATTTCTATGGAGAAAATTTTAGATACAAATCTATGTTGGGATTATTTGTAATTTTTAGTAGATTTATCTCAGGCATTGATGAGTATTGAAAAAAAAGGAAAAAAAGAAAAAAAAAGAGAAAAAAAAAATAGAAGTTGTAGTCAAGTTCTTGTGAAGTAAAGACAGTTGTTCCTCAAGTATTGAATACTTTTCTCAAACATCCATCCATCATATCACCATACAACCTTATCTCATTATATCCTTCTCATTTCATTTTCCCTCACCCACAAACATTCATACTTTCCCCTAGGTGTTCGGGCAAATAAAGGTCAACGTGGTGAATAACTCGACGTTCTCACTATAGTGATTAAAATTCCTTCATGAGATCATTTTTCTTTCTAAAATATATGTTCTTTCTTATATGTGTGTGAGACGTTTGACCTTGCTTACATTTACAGACATCCTCACACACAAGAGTGATACACTTACCCAAATTTTGTGAGTTCGTTTGAGAGATCTATATTCGTGAGATTTTGAAGTTGAAGGATTGATGCCAATAAGGCGATCTAGGAATTACTCTTATGATATTCAATCTATTTTGTCTGATTCACACCACATACATTGAATTCTAGGAAGGATGTACCTTGAGTATTCACTTAGCTAAACTTTTTATGCATTTTTAGCTAGTATTCCTCAAAATATTTATCTCGTGATGGATTGTGCAATTGTTCTACATCTAATAAGATATTGTCTGCCTTGTGCAAATAAAGAATTTATGGGTATATTCCCTGCAAACCCTCACGGGACAAAACTCGTCCTATAGGTTTAAAGGTTTGTTGCACATGCTAAGTGCAATCGCAAGTACCCGTGAGAGTGATAAACTTTTGGTTTCTTATCTTACTTTCTCTCTAATTTTGCCTCGAGGACTAGCAATGTTCTATTTGGGGGTGGTGTGATAAGCACCCAAAAGTGTTAAAATAATGCCGTAAATAGACGATTTTTAATTGCTAATTCTCGATAAAATGGGTCTTATGCGCTTATATGTCTATCTTGTAGTTCAATTGCCTCTTGTGGCGTTTAAAGCATTAAATCAAGGAAAAATGCGGCTCAAATGCAGTTAAATCAATTAACCCAACTCGAACCTAAGCCTAAACCAAGTCTAGACCAATCCCGAGCCACGAGTGTGTTTAATTCATACTTTTTAGATTTGTTTAGATTTTTATTTGTGTCATATATAATTTTTAGAATTTATTTTATATTTTATTTTGAGTCGTGTATATTTTTTAGTATTTTTATATTTTATTTGTGTGTGTATAGTGTAAATATTAGGGTTCGTTATTTTTAATCTAAGTTCGTGTGTTTTTATGTAAATATAATAGGTGTGAGTATTTATTTGTTTTTAATTTTTTAGTTACTTTAGTTTTTATTATTATTTAAATCTTTTATTAATTTATAAGTTAGGATTTAGTTATAATAGATTTTAACTTTTAATTTTGTTAGTTTTATTTTAAGGTCACAAATTAAACACACACACACACACTACCTCTACTATACACCTCACTACACCCCAACTCTCCTCATTATTCATCATCACCTACCTCACACTCTCTCTCCTCAAACTTCCACCAAATCGATTTCTGTCATATCAATCCCAAAACTACTGTACCAGCGACTATGGACCCCAAACCCGGATCTTATCCCTCTTACCCGACCTCCAATACCAAACACATTGCCACCTTAACCAAACTCAACCCGGTTCCAATATTTACCTCCAAAACCTGATAAAACCAGACTCACTCCGGGCGACCCGCCTTTGTCCAAAATCAACCCCCTGGACCTGCTGATCCACCAACCATAACTCGCAACCCACCCACTACAATAAACCCACAACCCGAGACCCTTTAACCTTAAACCCAATCGATCCAAGACATGTACCCACTACTTGCCATCCACTTCCTAACCAGGTCACATCCCCAAGTCGTACGTACTTCGACCCTATAACTCTAGCACCCTTTTCTAATCACAACTACAAGAGGCACTAAACTCCTGCCAAATCCATTATCTACAATACCCTAGTTCCATGCCTCGGACAAAGAGAAGACACTCTCTTAATTTCATAAGAAGGGGGGAAAAAGAAAAAAAAAGGGCAGGAGGAGAGAAGACAACAAGTAGAACGTGCAAGAAAACAGTGCAAACTGACAAAAAAAATTGTAGAGGGAAATTTTATTAGTTTAGTGAGAAAAAAGAGTAAAAAAAATATTATAGCATCAAAAGAGATTTTGGGTTATATATTCATTGTTTGATTCTCTTCTCTCATACTCATATGGATTTATTTGTTTATTTATGTCTTGGACTCCCATTATGGAGGGCTAATCTCCCATTTCAAAGGCTGAAATGAAGCCCCCATGGAACCAAGTTGTCTAGTTTACTAATTTTATTTTTGTTTGGTTTCCTTTGATTAGTAACTTTAATTACTACACTTGTTTTTGCATTGAGAAATGGAAAACCACCCTCGAGAAATGATTGAAATTTGTGTTATAATTTTATTATTCTGGTTTAAACGAGAGATGGGCTTTTTAAAATGATCAAAATCATAATATAAGTTTCTTCCACTCTTATTTTATTTTGTTTAATTAAAATTAGTTGAGTAAATTTCTCCTAGCGGGTGATGCACTTGATTAATTTTAATTCATTTGGAGTAGAGTTGTAGCAATTAAAAATTACTTTACTAAAATAATATTTACTTAATTCATTAGGATAATGAGACTTAACTTGTGAATTAGTTGAATATTTTGGAAATCAATCAAACTAAAATTGTTCAAACTAGACTGAATGTGCGAAGTGGGGGTGGATTTACATCCCTTGATCCTTTTTACTCGTATCTCTCATTTAGTTATCTTTCACTCACTTTATCCACACACTTTTTAGTATTTTGTTAGACTGTTCTTCTAGTTTAGTTGATATTTTTCATTTAGTTTGGTTATTTCACCACTGTTTGAAAGTTATTTTAATATAAAAATAATATATCCATAAAAAAAGTAGAAAGCAAAGAAAAGCAAAAATATTCAAGAAAGATCAATTTCTAGATAATCGGATTACATGACTTTTCTTGTGTTTCATTCCATTAAGTTGGATTGACAGCATTACTTACCTCATACTAGTCTGGTGATATTTTTGTAGGTAATTGAAGAAAATTATTGATTAGAAAGGCTTTGCAACAACGACACACAAAAATACTTTCTATCATATAAAATCTAATGGAGGACTATTTTATTTAATGATTCTATATATGTTACTGATGTAATTTAAAAAGATGGGGAAATGTATTAGGGAGTGAGATAATTAAGTGATTTTAAGTGAAAAACATAAAACAAGTACAATATTCTCGAAGACATAACATTTTTTTAGTAAGAAGCTCATATTTCTTTTTCAGACCAATTTTTTTTAATAATTGCTATTTTTTCAATTCACTTAAAAAATTTGAAAGTAAAAGTCTCCTAAAATATATTTCTATCTCTGGTAAAATAGAAAAAAAATTCCACGAGAAATATCAAAACAGATTCTTGAAAGAAATTAAATTTTAAAATTTCATAATTTCTTTTAGACGTATTTTAGATTATGAATTTAGCATTGAAATAATGTTTAAGTTTTTCACTCTCTGAGACTACATAAATGTAGTTTTTTAATTGCTTCAATGATTATTTCATGTTCAAATATATTTCCTGTGTGTAAAATGACCATTACAATCATTTACCCGCGCATTGCGCGGGTTCACACCTAGTTATCTATATAACTAAAGTTTTCATCACAACACAACGTCGGCATTTTTCTCGCCCATATGATGACGCATGCACATTTCATTAAGCAATTTATTAATTTTGTATTATTAATATTAATATCGATACATATGTACTTGGTCAATACACGCATTTAATTAGTTCATGTATTAGGAGGTTCGTGTATAGAAGTCTAAATGGAGCATGTTTACATTAAATGTAATAGATACATATATTTGGTAAGATAAATCTTAGAGATCCTACAAATATCCATGTAATGTTGGCATTTGAAGTGAAGTCATGAAAAAAAAAAAATATTGTGTGACTAGTTATCTCTAAAATATTGAGTGTGTTAGTGTATTTTATTATCTTTTAAATATTTTTCTATTTTTGGGAGTCATGTATTTGGATGAAGGGGTTTAGGAGGGTGTTCTAAAGTTGAATCAATATTTTGGCTATTTGAATGAAGGCTCTAATGAAATTTCTTTTTCTTTCTGAATTTTTGGGGTGTGATGTTTTTAAATGATTTAGTAGGTTTCTGAATTTGTATGTTTGCTTCACGCATTAGTAGTGCACTATATTTACACTTATAATTTTCCAGCTATAGATAGTAATATGTTGTGCGTATTAGGTTTGTTAAAGTATATTTTGTATAAATTTATAACGTGACATATATTGTATAAAATGTTTAATGTTACATATTAAGATTTTGTAATCAATTTGATGAGCTCACTTTGAATGTTTTAGAACCATTTTACGTTATTTTTTATGTACTATTAAATATAACAATATCTTTCATAACAATTTTTATATATTGGTTTAATATTAATTTTCATTTATTTAAAATAATATTACGATATTCCGGCACATTATTTACCATCAAAATATCGTTATACTATGTTACATATGTTTTCAACATGCGTTAACTATATTCCCTTGCACAATACGAGTCTCCAAAATGTATCCATTTACGGCCACACAATGAGTGTCCTGCAAGTTAGTCATTTTATAAAAGAGAAAACAATTTTGTACCCATGATTAATACACATTTTTATAGACTTGATAATATTTTTGTACTTAGACCCATCATCATCCTCATTACGAAGTTTGAGAATCAAATTTTGACAATATCCTTCAAGAATGATATGGGGGATCCCACATTTGATAGAAAACTTCGTTGCTATGCTTTTAGCCATGGCTTACGCGTGTTCTGCTTATAGGAGTTTCCAAATACGATGAGATAGGGCTGCTAGAAGTTTTCACATCTCGTTTATAATGATGATTCTCATTTTCTAACTTCGAGAATTTGGAAAAATGGCCGCATCAAAATTGACTTTAATATTAGTGAAATCCTAAGGCTTTCAACTTACTTACTCTATAGATTTTTGGGGATTGCCTTTAGTTTAAACTTCCCAGAAATAATTTAACATTGTAGAAATATTCAAAATCAAATTATAACCTTTGTACCCCCCACACCAGTAAAGACATTATTTATGTTGGACAACAAAGACCATAGAGAAATACATACATAATCGCAATTGTTGCTAACTAAAGTTTCATCCACATAAAATATGCATCTTCCCAAATCTTCATAAAAAACACTAAAAGTTTTAGAGTTCAAGCCAGAAAACTTAAGCACCTCTATTGTCAATGGGCCTTTCTTAAAGATATGTACTGTTGAATCTGATCCACCCTTGCAAACTCAATAACTCTGATCATAGTTATGTATTTTTTTCCTTAGAAGTTTCTCTCCCATTGGAAGTAAATTATTGAAAAGTCAAAAATAAATGCTTCACCCTATTCAACACCACACAATTCCAAATAAGATTCCAATTTGGGGCGCTGGACGACAAAGATAGGGTTGCAAACCGTTGCAGACCTTTGACTAAGATAATATACCAAGAAACACAATAACCACTTTTAGTTGAATATTTTCCATTTTTTTAAAATGATAAATCTCCAAGTCCTCAGATGAGGGGCCACTGAGGTCTATGCTTTGAATAGCATCCGTGGGTACCCCTTTTGTCAAATAGGCCAGTAAAAGTCGTCGACCAAGCCTAAATAAATAATAAAAGGTACCCGACCCAACTTATGTGTCTTGAATAACGGTTAGGATATAAGGATATGACCAAGTCCATCCCCAAAAATCTCAAATGAGATATTCATGGGATACTCGGTTAATATGTTGGTTACCAACGCTCTCTCTCTCTCCCTCTCTCTCTCTTTCTCTTTTGGCTGAGTATATATTGTACCCCTAGCTCGGGACATAGGGGCATATAAAAAATATTCTTGAGAGTTACTTAATACAATAGTATACCTCTCCGTGGATGCAGGCAATTTTCCAAACCACGTATATTCTTGTGTTATGTGATTGTGATTATTGTTATTCTTATTATCTTAATGAGTGTTTCCCTTCATTAATTATTTGTGTTGAGATTTTTGTCATCACATTTAAAGTGTGTAACTGATCGAGGAGTGGTTGAGATCCATGGGGACCAGGTTTCGGCAAGGAAGTGTTTCATCGTGGCCATACGCCCTAGATAGGAGAAAAAAGTGGAAGAAACAAAAAATAAGGGGGAAGCCCAGGAGGGGATGGTGACCTCTAAATAGTAGCTAAGGTACGATCGACTAGGAGTAGAGGAGACAAAACTACTTCCCCCTAAGAAGTTCGTTGAAAACCTGGAAGAATTCACAATAGGGAGTAGCTCGACTGAAAAGAAGTTTTTGATAGGTACCTCCTTGACCAATTGCGAGAAGAAAGAACTAGTCACCATTCTTCGGAAAAACTTGTATGTTTTTTCATGGGAGCCCTATGAGCTACCTGGGATTGATCCCAGTATTGCTTGTCATCAATTGCATGTGGACCTAACTTTCAATCCAGTCATATAGAAGGCTCACCGAACGGACCCAGAGAAAGCTAAAGTAATAAAGCAAGAGGTCGAGAAGCAAATGGATCCAGGTTCCATACGGGAGGTTAAGTCCCCTAAATGGTTGTCCAACCCAGTAGTAGTTCCAAAGAGAAATAGAAAGTGGACAGTTTGTATAGACTTCACCGACCTCAGCAGGGCCTATCCTAAAGACAGTTTCCCCCTTCTGAAGATTGATCAACTGGTCGATGCCACAGCAACACATTAGAGGATGAGTTTTTAGATGCATACTCTGGATACCACCAAATCCCCCTTCATGTGCCGGATCAAGATAAGACCTCCTTCATAACCACTTTTGGTTTGTATTGTTATAAAGTTATGCCATTTGACCTTAAAAATGTAGGAGCGACTTATCAAGGGCTATGTTTAAAGATCAAATGGAGGATTTTATGAAAGTTTACATCAATGACATGCTCGTCAAGAGAAATATCAAGGACGATCACCTCTCTGACCTAGCAAGGACTTTTGAAATCCTCAGGAAATACTGAATGAAGCTCAATGCAAGTAAGTGTTCTTTCGGTGTCCAATTAGGAAAATTCCTTGGATACTAGGTCAGCAAGAGAGGGATAAAGGCAAATCCAGGACAGATTGAATCCATCAAAAAAGTTTATCCCCCTCAAATAGTAAGAGTTGTCCAGAAGCTCACGGGAATGCTCTCCGCGCTCAGTCGGTTCATTTCCAAGTCTTTAGAGCGATGTCAACCATTCTTTCAGTTGTTAAAATGAAACAAGGGCGTGACATGGAACGAGGACTGCTCGAGGGCTTTAGAAGAACTTGGAAGGCAGGGTTTTGCTGCGGCGCAAGAGTCACCTACGCGCCGGTCGTTTGTTATTCGGCTCACCAACTCTTTACAAAAACCTAAACTACGACTACACTTTTTTAAGGGAGTATAGAGGCCAGTCCGGGTATCGAATCCAAAAAGAAAAGTTGCTAGAATATTTTTTTAATACTTCTAAAATAAAAGCGTAAAAGATGAATATGAACAAAAAGGAAAAGATGCACAAAAGGGAAATATTAATCTAGGCGAGTGTATTTAAAGCTAGACTAATAAAGCGAGTAAAAACTATAGGTTGTGTCGAATATCCCTCACCCGAGTTAATTAGTATAAAATGGTTACATGGGTCGACGAGTTGTTACAAATGTGCTTCGTTTCGACAGTTAATTAAATCAAGGGTTGTCACACCCCTAAATTCGCATAAAAGTCTAATACGATTTTGACGTCAACAAATACCCTGAAAATTATGCACGCAAGGTCGTAAGAGAGGAGCATACATGATATGCCCCGTCAAATCCCCTAGGTGTAATAACTAGGACAACACACCCGAAATAAACTCGTAAACTCCATCACCAAAGCAAAGTAACATGTCAACCCGGAATGAGTTCAATCTGACACAACCTAGAGTAACTTAACTAGAAAGCATGGTAAATAGCATGTATTGAAAGAAAGCAAGTAAACTAATTAATCAAAGCAATAAATAGCAAGAAATAAATAACTACAACTAATTATCTAAGCATGAAATTAAACTACAATAATGGAAATAAAGGAAATACAACTAAATTAATAAACTCACACATATCAAAGTGGGTAAAACACCCAAAGGAAATGGAGAAGGGCAAAGGCTCCTTACAAACCCTAAACTAATGTAAAATGTAAGATAATGAAAATAGAAACCAAATTTGGCTTATATAGTATGTTGGAAAAGAAATAAAGGAAAAAGAAAAGAAAAGGAAAAGAGCACAAAATATCTAGTATACTCGGTCGACTGGTTGCAGGGGCACGGTTGATCGCGCCTTCAAGTTGAAGCACACTGTCTCCTTTCCATCGCAAAATACAAAATCACGGCCGACCGGGCCTCAAACCGCGGTCGATCGGTACTCTATTTTTGGCAGCTATTTGGTCCATAAAGAGGGGAGGAAAGGTCCATTACGAAAACGACTATAACTTCATCGTTCGGACTCAGAATCGCGCACCGTTTGCAGCCACGTGAAGATTGCTCAACGAACTACACATTCGTGAAATTTTCATGAGCCAAAGATGAAATGTGAGTTGACTTTAATGCCCTTGAAGTAGTGTTCGACGACGAAACTTCTCCTATTTGCAACGGATCCTCACTTTTAGCATTCCAATACCTACAAAAGCAAAATTAATCCCTGCAAAGCATGTATATATCCAAATCCAAGGTTGTCTGGTTAATGAGAATAAATATAGGCATTAAGGACCGTAAAAGGGTTAGAATTCATAGAGATAAAGGGCAGAAATATGCAATATTTGATACGAATCACACCCCCTAACTTAGACATTGCTAGTCCCTAGTGATGAAACAAACAAAACCAGTCCACATAAGGTTGTACAAGACGTATATATGCATCGAAATATAAATGCCACTTTCGTAGGGAGAACGATTGAATTTAGCATATGCAATAAGCCGTTAAACCCCTAGGTTACCCTAGTGGACGAGTGTCGTCTTGTGAGGATTTTCAGGGATAATACCCACAAACATCATATGGTTTCCTCAAAATAATCCCAAACCAACATGAGACAAGCCCAATAATAGTGAACAAGATTTCATACACGTTATTAGCACATTGAACGAATTCAAACAAAAGTCTGAAATCAATAACATTATAGAATACACCTCATAGAATTGAAACCTTAAAATGTGGGAGGGGAGTCAGAACATGCAAAGTGTGATTTGGCAAAAAGTTATATAAATCGGATAAAAATTAAAGTAAGCATATATTCAATCCTCACGGATATCATACTCATCAAGTGAATTCACTCGAAACAGGGAGGTAACACATGGAACATGCGGGCATAAAGAGTAAATGTAAATGGAAACTAGGTCGCACACATGTCGTAAATGAAGAACGCTATATAGGAAATAAAAACAGTAATTCCAATGAAAGATATCGCACATAAAAAAGAGGCGAAATGCATGTTCACAGATTATCAAAACTATTTAAACCTTTGAATTACATCTACTTAAGATCACATAAAACTTTAATATGGTTGTAATGTAGGATATGCTAGGGTATGAAATGAAAGGAATATATGGACGGGTTCAAAGTGTTCGGAAATGAAAACTTGGAATAATGGGAAGAATGCGGCCAATAGAAAAATTGGAAAACAAGTTCCAAGCAAGCATTGGATATAACAATTGGAGAGTAATCAAAGCTTATTGAACTATATACACAACATTTACAACTTTTTTTTTTCTTTTCTTATTTTTCTCATGTTTTCTTTTGCTTTTTGCTTGTTGCTTTCTCTTTTTCTTTTCTTTTTCACTTCTTTCTTTTCTTTACTTTTCTCACTCTCATATGCCTAAATTGCAATCGCAACACACCAACAACATCATTCAATCCCAAGTAACATTCCAAACAAAGGTATGGAAGGTAATAAATATGGTATATAACTCCAATTCAGAATTGGTTACGGGAATTTTGGGTTATGAAACGAAAGGCTAATATTTAGGTTTAAAGGGGTTAACAAGGGAAAACATTTAAGGTGAGGTCAAGGTCAATATGGGTGATATAACAAAGATGGCCTATGATAATTTCATAAAGTTTACGCAATTCTCGAGTCAAAATAATGTATGAAAATCATGATCAAGTAACACATTTCAAGATATAAACTCAATTAATGAACGATCGATGAAAGAATAGAGAGATTACTGACAAATTCAACGTTTTCAAAGAGGAAAGAATAATGTATACACTCACAAATGATGAAAGGTACAAAGCTTACTCGGTGTAAGTATATACAATGCAACACAAGATTACGAAGTTATAAAAATCTTAAACCAAATCAATAAAGCAAGAAAATTGCATGTGCTCATAGGATTAAAGTTTAATTCATGAAGTTATTCATAATATCAGTGATTGAGGACTAAAGTCTAATAACTTTTAAAAATTGAGAACATGCATCATTGGGTTGTCTATTGGATCGGGCAATTATTGAAATTTATCATAGGAAACAAAAGAAAAATGCCCAATAAAGGAGAAAAAAGAAGGAAAATCTTTTTGAAATTTTCAATTTTCTAAGAAAAGCATACTCAGTAACTAACATGTGAGCAAAAACATGGACTAAATAAACAAATGGATAAAATATCCCACACCCCCTAACTTAAAACCTGACATTGTCCTCAATGTTAATTAAGAACCAAGTTGAAGAGAGGAAAAGAGAAATATTACCCAAAATTGGTGCGATCCCCATAAGAACAAGTCCAAAGAATCTACAAAACAAGTTAGTACCAAGCATAGCGAAAACAAATAACAAAAAGTTAACTAATTACACTAGACTAAATTAAAAAGGAAAGAAAAGATAAAAAGAAAGAAAGAATAAAAATCTAACTATATATAACCTACTATTAAGGCTTCACACTAACTGTACACTAGCAGTCTAAATAGTTGAGGGTCCACCGTGAGAACGATTTAACTTTGGAGGATAATCAGCATAACCTCACTCTCAAGCACGCCTTTCGAAAAATATAAATTTCGTTTGAACAACGTAAGGCATATGTAAGGCGGAGGAAATGAACCATCGCCAATTAAAGGTTTTGGAGGGACGATGGGGGATTTGGATTGAACGGGTAAAAAAAAACACGTAGGGACCGAGAAAAGAAGAATATCCTCCCAAGGATTTTGAAATTGGAATGGGAGGTGGCGGACATGAGGGCAAAGATGCCTTCATGGAAGGCGACTAGAGCAAGTACTCCTCATCGGCGAAAAGGTTTAACACATTAAAGTTTGAAACCGATTCACTGGGTACTTGTGATGGTGTGATAACAGAGAATGAAAATGGGGAGGAAAGAAATTCAAACTCAAGAGATGAGTCATCATCGCTTGAAGATTGAGTTTCAAAGGAAATAAGATCATTTTCAATGAAATGTTCTTCTTTAGGGGCCAAAGGAGAAATCATTTTGTTGCAAATGGATATTACTTCCATTTCATCCCCACTTTCAATATCTATTATGCAATGGGCAATGTCTACAATGGTTTGTTCCAAACTAGGCACAAAGTCCTCATTTGATTCAAAACATTCCTCGACTTCGAAAGTCTCGGAAGAAAAATCGTCGTCAGATTCAAATAATAAATCCAATTCATGTTCCCAAGAATGATTTTCTTCCCGATAAAGGTTTTCAAGTTTCTCATGCTCAAGCATACGCAAGCCCTCGCCAAAAGTCATAAGCCGAGGCGCAGATACTTGAAAATGGGAACTTTGAAAATTACCATCAGACTTAAACTTAAACTCATTATTATAGGAATTTTGAAAACTATTGCAATTCGTTTCAAAATTCTTATTATAAGGAATTAAAGGCCCAAAATCATTATCATCATCATCAAAATTCCAATAACCCAAGTTTTGACTTTCGTTATACTCGCCCAAAGTCATTTTAGAATTTGTAAATTTTTGGGGCTCTAAGTATTGACCGAAAATCATAGGATTACGGGAATTTTGAGAATTATAACAATGATTATCGAAAGTATTGGAATAATACATGCTTACCCCAAAAATGGCTCGAAGTGGCGAATTTCACAAAGTAGATGCGCGCGCAAGAAATTCAAGCGTTTCTTGGCACTCAAATGTTGAAGTCCTGCAAAAATATTAGGCAAAAAATACAAATAGAAAGAAAATACTATGAAATACTAAATAAAATAAATTCTAAAACAAACTCAACCCCGGAAACAATGCCATTTGATAGGCAGGGTTTTGCTGCGGCGCAAGAGTCACCTACACGCTGGTCGTTTGTTATTCGGCTCACCAACTCTATACAAAAACCTAAACTATGACTACACTCTTTTAAGGGAGTATAGCGGCCAGTCCATGTATCGAATCCACAAAGACAAGTTGTTAGAATATTATTTGGTTTAATACTTCTAAAATAAAAGCGTAAAAGGTGAATATGAACAAAAAGGAAAAGATGCACAAAAGGGAAATACTAATCTAGGCGAGTGTATTTGAAGCTAGACTAATAAAGCGAGTAAAAACTACAGGTTGCGTCGAATATCCCTCCCCCGAGTTCATTAGTATAAAATGGTTACATGGGTGGACGAGTTATTACATACGCGTCTTGTTTCGACAACTAAGTAAATCAAGGGTTGTCACACCCCTAAATTCGTATAAAAGTCTAATAAGATTTTGGCATTAACAAATACCCCAGAAATTATGCACGCAAGGTCATAAGCACGAAGCATACATGATATGCCCCATCAAATCCCCTAGGCATAATAACTAGGAAAACGCACCCGAGATAGACCCGTAAACTCCATCACCAAACAAAAGCAACATGTCAACCTGGAATGAGTTCAATCTGACACAACCTAGACTAACTTAGCTAGAAAGCATGGTAAATAACATGTATTGAAAGAAAGAAAGTAAACCTAATTAATCAATAAATATCAAGAAACAAATAACTACAACTAATTATCTAAGCATGAAATTAAACTACAAGAATGGAAATAAAGGAAATACAATTAAATTAATAAACTCACATACATCAAAGTGGGCAAAACACCCAAAGGAAATGGAGAAGGGCAAAGCTCTCCTTACAAACCCTAAACTAATGTAAAATGTAAGATAATGAAAATAAAAACCAAATTTGGCTTATATAGTAAGATGGAAAAGAAATAAAGGAAAAATGGTTGCGTCGAATATCCCTCACCCGAGTTAATTTGTATAAAATGGTTACATGGGTCGACGAGTTATTACAAATGCGTTTCGTTTTGACAGTTAATTAAATCAATGGTTGTCACACCATTAAATTCGTATAAAATTCTAATACGATTTTAGCGTCAACAAATAACCCAAAAATTACGTACGCAAGGTTGTAAGCACGGAGCATACATAATATTTCCCGTCAAATCCCCTAGGCGTAATAACTAGGACAACACACCTGAAATAGACCCGTAAACTCCAACACCAAAGCAAAGCAACATGTCAAGCCGGAATGAGTTCAATCTGACACAACCTATACTAACTTAGCTAGAAAGCCTGGTAAATAACATGTATTGAAAGAAAGCAAGTAAACCTAATTAATCAAAGCAATAAATAGCAAGAAACAAATAGCTATAACTAATTATCTAAGCATGAAATTAAACTACAACGATGGAAATAAAGGAAATACAACTAAAGTAATAAACTCACATACATCAAAGTGGGTAAAACACCCAAAGGAAATGGAGAATGGCAAAGCTCTCCTTACAAACCCTAAACTAATGTAAAATGTAAGATAATGAAAATAGAAACCAAATTTGGCTTATATAGTAAGTTAGAAAAGAAATAAAGGGAAAAGAAAAGAAAAGGAAAAAAGCACAAAATATTTGGTATACGCGATCGACCGCGCCTTCAAGTTGAAGCACACTGTCTACTTTCCATGGAAAAATACAAAACCACGATCGACCGGGCCTCAAACCACGGTCGATCGGTACTCTGTTTTTGGCAGCTATTTGGTCTATAAAGAGGGGAGGAAAGGTCCATTACGGAAACGACCATAACTTCATCGTCCGGACTCAGAATTGCGCACCGTTTGCTGCCACGCGAAGCTTGATCAACGAACTATGCATCTGTAGAATTTTCATGAGCTGAAGATGAAATATGAGTTGAATAAGATGCCCTTTAAGTAGTGTTCAACAATGAAACTTTTCCGATATGAAATAGATCCTCACTTTTAAGGTTCCAATAGCTACAAAAGCACAATTAGCCCCTACAAAGCATGTATATATCCAAATTCAAGGTTGTCTAGATAATGAGCATAAATATAGGCATTAAGGATCGTAAAAGTGCTAGAATTCATAGAGATAGAGGGCAGAAATATGCAATATTTGATACGAATCAGAACTGAAGGCCTATCTTAGCAGGCCCCCTTTGCTCATGATTCCAAGAGATAATGATCCTTTATATATTTACCTTGCAGTATCAGACCATGCTGTGATCTATGCCTTGGTAGGTGAGAGATAAGGGAACCAACATCTAGTCTACTACGCGAGCAAGACCCTTTTGGAAGTTGAGAAACGGTACCTGCCATTGGAGAAGCTCGCTTACGCACTAATGATAGCCTTTAGGAAACTGAAGCATTATTTTGTTCCCCATTCCATCTTCATGGTTACTTTGCACCCCCTCAAGGTTGTTATAAGGAAAGCAAACCTCTATGGCCAACTATCGAAGTGGTCGGTCGAGCTCGGAAGGTTAGATATTTAGTTTTAACCAAGAACAACCATCAAGTGGAAAATTCTAACTGATTTCATCACTGAGTTCACTGGAGAATAACCGTGTGATCAATCAGAAATAAGTTGATGAAGGGAAATCTTACAAGGACCAAATGTTTGGACCTTATGCAGTGATGGATCCTCTAACTCAAAGGGGGAAGGAGTAGGTATCATACCAGTGACTCCCGAAAATACAGTGCTCGAGCAGGGAATCAGACTTGGATTTGAAGGCCGAACTACGCAAAGCATAATTACTGGGGGCAAGTCACCTTCAAGTCTTTGGTGACTCGCAGCTGGTATCCAACCAGATAAAAAATGATTTTAATGCAAAGGATGAAAGGATGATAACTTATCTTATCGTTGTAAAGGGACTAATAGCCAACTTCGATAAAGTGGATGTTCAGAAGTTCCCTAGAGGACACAACTCCCATGCGGATGCCTTAGCAGCTCTGAGCTTAGCAATAGACTCTGACTTGAGAAGACCAATCCAAATAGATTTTCTCATGCAATCTGGCATTGATCAGAATACTAAGCCAATAAATCCCAAGCAGGTCCTCTACATTAGAAAGGCTTCGAGATGGATGGACCCCATCGCAGACTACCTACGAAGTGATATATTGCCAAGTGATAAGAGGTCGTCTTATCAGATAAGAGTCAAAGCTGCTCACTTTCACTTATCTCCTGATGGGAAGTTATATAAGAGATCCTTCACTAGGCCCTACCTCTAGTGCGTTTATCCATAAGACGTCGGACAAATTTTACATGAACATTATAAGGAAATTTATGGAAGTCACGCAGGAGGGAGGTCTCTAGCCTTTCAAGCAATGAAAGAAGGGTATTAGTGGCTATACATGAAGAGGGATGCTGGAGTCTACGTTCGGAAGTGTGAGAAATGCCAAAAACACTCACCCATTGTCCATCATCCCTCCAGTGACCTGGAGTCACAAAACATCCCTCGGCCCTTTGCCTAGTGGGGTTTGGACATCGTAGGTCCTTTGCCTATGGCGTTAGGCAATCGAAATTATCTGTTGGTCACCACAGAGTACTTTACTAAGTGGATAGAGGCAGAACCACTGGCGTACATCAGAGATGAAGACATGATGAGGTTTATATGGAGATATATCATTACCCACTTTGGCATAACAAGAAAAATCATTACTGACAATGGGACCCAGTTCTAGAGTGTCCCCTTCCAAATCTTTTGCAATGATCATGGAATCAGGCACTATTTAAGCTCTGTAGCATATCCCCAGAGCAATGGTCAAGATGAGGCTTCCAATAAGACAATGATCAATGGACTAAATAAATGAATGGAATAGGCCAAAGGAGCTTGGGCGAACGAATTACCCCAGATCCTCTGGGCCTATTGCATCACCCCAAGGCGTGCAATCGGGGAAACACCCTTTGCACTCATATATGGAATGGAAGCAGTTATTCTACTAAAAGATGGTTTCCCTACCTTGAGGCGTACGCTGGTCAACCAAGGCCATAATAATCGAGCATTGCTCACTCAACTTGACTTAGCCGATGAATGAAGAGAATTGTCTCTAGTTAAACTGGCATCCTACCAGAAATAACTAGCTAAGTAGTATAGCCATAAAGTTAACCCAAGGAAATTTCAAGTTGGGGATTACGTCCTAAAGAAGGTCCTTGGCAGTGCTATAAAACCATCTGATGGCAAGCTGGGACCGAACTGGGAAGGACCATTCAAGGTGGTAAGGGACGACCTGCAAGGAGCATATCACTTGGAAGTGATGGAGGGAAGGGAGATACCAAGAGATTGGAATGCGGTCAACCTGAAGAAATTATAATTCTATATTTCTCTATCTATGCATTATTAGTTTAGGCAAATTTTCATTTATAAATTAATGTTGCTCTTTATTCCCGACTTTGATCAATAAAAATTGATTGGCCTTGGAATTCTATATGTATTGGTTATCTCAAATATATCTTATTATATGCACCCTTTCCAAGTGATAGGCTTCACTCTTATAACATGTATTATAAAGATCATGGATTACAGTAAGTTGGTTAACTTGCTCTAGTAAAAAGATCTCTTGAGTTAGCCTCTTGTGATTGCACCACAGTGGTTGGGTTTATACTAGCTCAACTTCCCCAGAGCATAGTTAGCAGGGCTGACATATAATAACCCTCTTCAAGCCGTTCATAACACAGTTAGCCTCCTAGGTTGATCTGACAACAAATAAAGACCTACAAGGGATCCTTAGGAAGCACGACCAACCATGTTGGTCGCCAACATAGTTTAGCACTAAAATTCTTCTCGGGCAGATTGCCCATTCACTACACCAAAAACAGCAATTTGGTACACCCTGATATTAAAAATCTGGCACAGTTTTAAACTGTTATAGATTTTGGCACGGTTTAATAGCATTTTGGCACACTTTAAAATCGTGCCAAAATTTGGCACTGTTTTAAAGTGTGCCAAAATTGAGTACACTTAGTAAAATATAAAATACCTAAAAAATTTAGTCCTCACTTTGGTTTTTGTCTCCCGCCCTCTCTCATCCCTCACTTTCAGAGCTCCCGCTTCCTCTCCCTCTCGCACACTCTTCCTCCCTCTCTCTCTCTCTCTCTCTCTCTCTCTCTCTCTCGTATGCCCCTCTTTACAAACCCTAACTGTAGCCTTCCTTCTTTCCGCCTTCCAAATCCTAGGGTTGAGGGGTCCGAAAATGGGATGCGTATGCCGTAACAATCAGAAGGGGTTCCCATAGATTGGTACTGTATATAAAACTTGTAGATTGGTATTGTATATGATTGTTTACCTATTTCTTATATGGTTTTATATCTTTTGTAAATTGGTATTGTATATGATTGTTTACCTATTAAAACTTATGGTTTAATCTCTGGCCATATGGAGGATTTACAATATCTAGTAGTTGTTGAAGCATACACCTTCAATACGATCTTCATGAAGGTGGACCACCAAGTATTCTAGCACCTTAATTAAACTTGAGTAAGGCAACCACGTTATAGTTCTTGGAATGTTTTAGACCCAAACCTTTTTGATCTGTAATTTCCAGAAAAAATAGTTTATAACAAACTTAGGTTGTTAGGTTTACTTTACATTTCTCTATTTCATCAGCTAATGAGTCATTTGTAGTTTCTTTATCTTCTAGATTGTTAATTCAGTCGTTTTCTTCTATTATCTCGTTTTTGCAGTTTTTAAAGTCTGATGTTGAATTCCATTATGTATAAAATCTCACTAGAACGTGAAAATTTCTCCCTGTACAGATCGTAAAAAAATGGATGGTCATGATGATGATGATCTAAAGCATAACGCTTTTGACATGTTAATATCTTCTTCAGCAAATGCGTTATAGCAAAGCATGATGATTAAGGCAGGTCAGTTTATGTATTAGTTTTGTAACGACCTTATTCCTTACCAGTTATCGATGAATTGTATGATAGTTGAAAAGTAACATGTATTTGTTTTTATTAGACAGTCTATACATCACATTATAAGCTCTGCATATTACTAATATTCATATTTAATGTGGAAAATAAAAGGCTCGTGGGCACTAAGACCACCCCGAAATCATCAGTCGTTCAATAAATATATGTAGTTAAATAGTTTATATATGTGCCCGGTGGAGGGGAGGAGTTAGATCTGATGTTTTCTGTAATGTATAGTTTCTATATTTACAAAAATTTGACTAGCTTATAAATCTAAGGTTTAGATCCTTTATTTTTTCCCGGATATGCATCTAAAACTGATTATTGTTGGTGATATTGCATTTGTAGAGTTTTATTTAGTTTAAATGCCAAGAAGCTTTGGTTTTGAGTTTGTGAAATAATCAATCAATTTGTTTCGAGAATGTCAACACAACAAGACAAAAGGAATAATATGTTTTGGTTCTGGATTAGCAAATAAAATTATCTACATAATTTTTGGTACTATACTTCATGTATTGCTTTTTATTCATAAAGTCATGTTAATATTTCTGAAACAAACCATATTAAACATGTTCTTATGTTTTAGAAAATGATCATGCATATCTCTCAAATTTTGATGAAAACGGGTCACATTATTGTATTTGGTGCACAAACTAAGTCTTTTTATTTAATGGAATCAATTTTGCTTAGAGGAGTCGCTGGATAGTCATTTTTTAATATACATTACCTCTTGAACAAGTATGTCATTTGCGATCCAAGACACATTCAATATGATATTCGAACATGTATGGCATTTCGACTTGGCAGAGATGATTGGTCCATGTACATGGAATGAATGGGGTATAGTATCGTTCTGCTTAGCTCTTTCTGTTTTTAATCCTATTTGTTCATAAGTTTCCATTGAAAAAATAAAAAATTTCATTGTGAAGTGACATTAAAAAGGGTTATCAATGTTCTAAGAATTGAGAATATTTTTTCTTCTTAAATTAGTTTCAGGTGCTACTTTTTTGGTGGTTTAGAACAATATTTCTTAGATTTAAAACAAAATTTTCATCATTAACTCTTAGAGAAGTAGGATATATAAATGTTAGATGTGGTTTCGTGGATGATAATTAGGTGAATATGTACTATTTCAGCTTCATTGTATTCATTTCTTTAAATATGGGTTACCTGATTTGTTACTGATGAAATGCTCTTGAAATTGATTTGTTATCTAAAGATGATGATGGCATATGTTTTTTCTCAAATTTGAGTTACGGTGAAAGGTCGAATGCTTGGTTCCATAATATGTTTATAGGATTAAATATTCTCTTCATATTTATGTCATTATAAATTGTTGCTACCAGTTTTCATTTATGCTAATTTGGGGTGATATTTTCGGTTATGTTGCTACCTGTTTTCTTGGCCGCTGCTACCATGTTCCATTGATTATTTTGTACAATCTGTACTATACGGTGTTTAGATACAACTAATGGAAAACTTTAGTACTTCTCGTAATTCATATTAGTTGGATGAGAATTGAAAGTTAGCATTTAAAGGTATCTGTTTAACCTATTTACTTATGAATAACTTAATTCACATTGATGTTTTCTCACAGATGATTAATTTGTTAAATGTGGTACTATATATTTGTTTTTGCAGAAAACAGATCACAATGCAGTGCTGAATTCCACATCTTAAGCCAAGCACAGAGGTTACCTTCTTTCCCCCTTGACCATCTCTCTACTTTAGCATCCAGAGTTACTTCTAATATGTTTCTCTCTATTTTATATCTTTAAGCAAGAAGATGGCGCATACTCTGCTCTGCCGGAGCTTTTGCATCATTCAAGAGTTAGTTCTTGGTATTTGAACCATGTTCACAATTCTTTCTAGGAGTATTCAACATTCAAAAGGATACGGATGTTGGCCCGCTAATTCCGCTTTGGTTTGTATTCACTTCAATTCATATATATTTACTCTACTTTTGTATCAAAATTTTGTGGTTGAATACTAAAATGTTGTGTGACTTTTGTTTGTCGTGTGTACTCTTGGAAATTACAGGAGATAATCCAATTATGTTGCCGCTACTTTGACGACTTATTAGTTTGGGTTAAAGGGAATAGTTGGTGGATTGGCGCTGGTGCAAATTCATAAAGTTAGTCCATTATGTAATTTATAATGAATCAGTATAAATTAATTCTGTGACTTTTATAATTCTGTACAAATTCATTATATATTACGTTTATTTAGTTTGTGATGTCAAGTATACCCTACTTACAATATGCCCTTTACGGTATACTGTATGCATATATGTTGCTTCGAAGGAGTAGGGTTGCTGATTGTTATCTTTTTTTATTTTAATAATTACCAATCACAAATTTGTTTGTTTCATGTTTTATAATCTTTTTTTGACCACTAAAACTTGGAAGGTGTAGGGCTGCATATTTCAAAAAGAAGCGCCAAAAAAAAGGAACACAGAGATGGAACTTCCAGTTCACGTGCGGGATCTGCCAAGATTCAGATTGTAGATATGGAGAAAGGAGAGAATAAGGCTGATTTTCGAAGGTTTGATGACACAAACAAGGTTCCCAAGGCTGATTCCCAACTCTTTGTCTACTCTCTCTGTCTCTGTCTTCAGTAGGCTGCCACCCCCTCTGTCTTCAGTAAACTTGATTTTACATTTTAACTCAGGTAACCCCCTCTCTCTTATATGTGATTCTATTTTTCGTTTCATATTATATACATGCTGCAAGAGATTATATGATATATACGAGATGCATATTTTAAGCGTGATAAAAAACGTCTAGTAACAAACGTCCATTTTCCATTTTGGTGTGAGTTTGTGTTATAAATTGGTTTCTAAGTTTTGTAAACATGATTGGGATCAAGCATTTTTTTCTTTTTAAGAACATGATGTACGTTGATGGCCCTTATGTTCGCACATTTGATACGCGTTGAATGTTGGAAAAAAAATCGCTTGTGACCTTAGGCATGTGCATATTAATAATTGGTCCTATGCACGTGCATCCTAAAAATTCAACCATGACCTTAGATAGATCAGAACACAACGGAATCATATAAGTCTTCACTTATTTATAGCAGCTATAACAGCTAATATACACAGATACACGCTGATTTATAGCAGCCATAACAACTGATATGCAGTGATTTATAGCAGCCATAGTGCAGCCATAGCGTTGCCATAGGAGATAACAGTTATACTCATTGATATAGCCGCTATATGCATTGATATAGTAGCTATACTCATTGATATAACAACTATACTCATTGATAGCAGCCATTGATTTACTTGATACTAGATAAAATCTTGATATACTTGATACTTGATATAATCTTGATACACTGATATGGCATGGGATGTTGCTATTCTGCTTTAGGTTTATGAATGTGTTTGAATAAATGTATGTTGACTTGAAATTCTCCTTGGCTTTTGATGCTTAATTGTAGTAAAATTTTGTGGAAAATTTGTTAGCGTTGTTCGTAGGTTCTAAATTTGTTAGCGTTGTGCGTTGTTCGTAAGTTTTAACCAACAAAAGGGTGGCTTATTCTCTTCCAGAGACCTCCCCCTGGCAGGCAGTTGCCTTCTTCTCTCCCTTCCACCGTCGCACTGCCTGCTGCTACCTCCGACGCTGCTTGCTACTGCCTTCGACGCCGCCTGCTGCTACCGCCAATTCCCCTGCTCCAAACTAAAGGTAAGGTTAAGGTTTTTGGCTACTGTTCTTTGAGATTTTGAATGTGTCCATTTTGAATGTTGTTGTTGTGTATTTTTTGAATGTTTGAACGTGTCCAAAGTAAAGGTAACCATTTGAATGTTATATATATACATAAAGGGTGATTAAGGGTGAAAATATATCGAGAATATAACGATAATTTCAAAATATATCGATTAAGCTTAAAAATAAGCCCTTAAAGGGTGAAAACTCAAATCAACCCCCCAACGGTCCCATAAGGGGCACGAACACCTCGCACGGGACCAATGTAACTTGTACGAACTGATAGCGTAGTCACGGGCCTCTCGGTTCGAGAATATGACGATAATTCAAAAATATATCGATTAAGCTTAAAAACAAGCCCATAAAGGGTGGAAACTCAAATCAACCCCCAAACGATCCCGTAGGAGGCACGAACACCTCGCACGGGACCAATGTAACTTGTAGGAACTGACCACGTAGTCCCGGATCATCCTGTTTGTGAGTATGACGATAATTTGCAAAAATCAGCACTTAAACTTAAAAACAATTCGTTAAAGGGTGAATACCCAAACCAACCCCCAAACGACCCCGTAAGGGGCACGAACACCCCGCACGGGACCAATGTAACTTGTAATAACTGACCGCGTAGTCCCGGGTCTCCCGGTTTGTTAGTATGAAGATAATTCGAAAAATCAACACTTAGTTAAAAACATGCCGTCAAAGGGTGAATACCCAAACCAACCCCCAAACGACCCCGTAGGAGGCACGAACACCTCGTACGGGACCAATGTAACTTGTAGGAACTGACCGCGTAGTCCCGGGTCCCCCGGTTTGTGAATAGGACGATAATTGGCAAAAATCAACACTTAAAACTTAAAAACAAGCCGTTAAAGGGTGAAAACCCAAACGACCCCGTAGGGGGAACGAACACCTCGCACGGGACCAATGTAACTTATAGGAACTGATCGCGTAGTCCCGGGTCTCCCGGTTTGTGAACATGACGATAATTGGCAAAAATCAACACTTAGTTAAAAACATGCCGTCAAAGGGTGAATACCCAAACCAACCCCTAAACGACCCCGTAGGAGACACGAACACCTCGCACGGGACCAATGTAACTTGTAGGAACTGACCGCGTAGTCCCGGGTCCCCCGATTTGTGAATAGGACGATAATTGGCAAAAATCAACACTTAAAACATAAAAACAAGCCGTTAAAGGGTGAAAACCAAAACCACCCCCCAAACGACCCCGTAGGGGGCACGAACACCTCGCACGGGACAGTTGTAACTTATAGGAAGTGACCGCGTAGTCCCGGGTCTGCCGGTTTGTGAATATGACGATAATTGGCAAAAATCAACACTTAGTTAAAAACATGCCCTCAAAGGGTGAATACCCAAACTAACCCCTAAACGACCCCATAGGAGACACGAACAACTCGCACGGGACCAATGTAACTTGTAGGAACTGACCGCGTAGTCCCGGGTCTCCCAGTTTCTGAATAGGACGATAATTGGTAAAAATCAACACTTCAACTTAAAAACATGCCGTTAAAGGGTGAAAACCCAAACCACCCCCCAAACGACCCCGTAGGAGGCACGAACACCTCGCACGGGACCAATGTAATTTGTAGGAACTGACCGCGTAGTCCCGGGTCTCCCGGTTTGTGTGTATGACGATAATTGGCAAAAAACAACACTCAGTTAAAAACATGCCGTCGAAGGGTGAATACCGAAACCAACCCCAAACGACCCCTTAGGAGGCACGAACACCTCGCAGGGGAACAATGTAACTTGTAGGAACAGACCACGTAGTCCCGGGTCTCCCGGTTCGTGAATAGGACGATAATTCGCAAAAATCAACACTTAAACTTAAAAACAAGCCGTTAAAGGGTGAAAGCCCAAACCACCTGCCAAACGACCCTGTAAGGGGCACGAACACCTCGCACGGGACCAATGTAACTTGTAGGAACTGACCACGTAATCTCGGGTCTGCCGGTTTGTGAATAGGACGATAATTGGCAAAAATCAACACTTAAACTTAAAAACAAGCCGTTAAAGGGTGAAAACCCAAACCACACCCAAACGACCCCATAGGGGGCACGAACACCTCGTACGGGACCAATGTAACTTGTAGGAACTGACCGCGTAGTCCCGGGTCTCCCGGTTTTTGAATATGACGAAAATTGGAAAAAATCAACACTTAGTTAAAAACATGCCGTCAAAGGGTGAATACCCAAACCAACCCCCAAACGACCCCGTAGGGGGCACGAACACCTCGCATGGGACCAATGTAACTTGAAGGAACTGACCGCATAGTCCTGGGTCTCCCGGTTTGTGAATATGACGATAATTGGCAAAAATCAACACTTAGTTAAAAACATGCCGACAAAGGGTGAATACCCAAACCAACCCCCAAACGACCCCGTAGGAGGCACGAACACCTCGCATGGGACCAATGTAACTTGAAGGATCTGACCGCGTAGTCTCGAGTCTCCCGGTTTGTGAATAGGATGATAATTGGCAAAAATCAACACTTCAACTTAAAAACATGCCGTTAAAGGGTGAAAACACAAACCACCCCTCAAACGACCCCGTAGGAGGCACGAACACCTCGCACGGGACCAATGTAACTTGTAGGAACTGACCCCGTAGTCCCGGGTCTCACGATTTATGAGTATGACGATAATTGGCAAAAATCAACACTTAGTTAAAAACATGCCGTTAAAGGGTGAATACCCAAACCAACCGCAAGCGACCCCTTAGGAGGCACGAACACCTCCCAGGGGACCAATGTAACTTGTAGTAACAGATCGTGTAGTCCCGGGTCTCCCGGTTTGTGAATAGGACGATAATTGGCAAAAATCAACAAATAAACTTAAAAACAAGCCGTTAAAGGGTGAAAACCCAAACAACCCCCCAAACGACCCTGTAGGGGGCACGAACACCTCGCACGGGACCAATGTAACATGTAGGAACTGACCACGTAATCTCGGGTCTGCCGGTTTGTGAATAGGACAATAATTGGCAGAAATCAACACTTAAACTTAAAAACAAGCCGTTAAAGGGTGAAAACCCAAACCACCCCCCAAACGACCCCGTAGGGGGCACGAACACCTCGTACGGGACCAATGTAACTTGTAGGAACTGACCGCGTAGTCCCGGGTCTCCCGGTTTTTGAATATGAGGATAATTGGATAAAATCAACACTTAGTTAAAAACATGCCGTCAAAGGGTGAATACCCAAACCAACCCCCAAACGACCCCGTAGGAGGCACGAAAACCTCGCACGGGACCAATCTAACTTGTAGGAACTGACCGCGTAGTCCCGGGTCTCCCGGTTTGTGAATAGGACGATAATTGGCAAAAATCAACACTTAAACTTAAAAACAAGCCATTAAAGAGTGAAAACCCAAACCACCCCCCAAACGACCCCGTAGGGGTCACGAACACCTCGCACGGGGCCAATGTAACTTGTAGGAACTGACCGCGTAGTCCTAAGCCTCACGATTTCTGAGTATGACGATAATTGGCCAAAATTAACACTTAGTTAAAAACATGCCGTCAAAGGGTGAATACCCAAAGGAACCACCAAACGACCCCGTAGGAGGCACGAACACCTCGAACGGGAACAATGTAACTTGTAGGAACTGACCGCGTAGTCCCGGGTCTCCCGGTTTGTGAATAGGACGATAATTGGCAAAAATCAACACTTAAACTTAAAAACATGCCGTTAAACGGTGAAAACCCAAACCACCGGCCAAACGACCCCGTAGGGGGTACGAACACCTCGCACGGGACCAATGTAACTTGTAGGAACTGACCGCGTAGTCCCTGGTCTCTCGGTTTGTGAGTATGACGGTAATTGGCAAAAATCAACACTTAGTTAAATACATGCCGTCAAAGGGTGAATACCCAAACCAACCCCCAAACGACCCCGTAGGAGGCATTAACACCTCGCACGGGACCAATGTAACTTGTAGGAACTGATCGCGTAGACCCGGGTCTCCCGGTTAGTGAATAGGACGATAATTGGCAAAAATCACACTTAGTTAAAAACAAGCCGTCAAAGGGTGAAAACGCAAACCACCCCCCAAACGACCCCGTAGGGGGCACAGACACCTCGCACGGGACCAATGTAACTTGCAGGAACTGATCGCGTAGTCTCGGGTCTCCCAGTTTGTGAATAGGACGATAATTGGCAAAAATCAACAGTTAAACTTAAAAACAAGCCGTTAATGGGTGAATACCCAAACCAACCCCCAAACGACCCCGTAGGGGGCACGAACACCTCGCACGGGACCAATGTAACTTGTAGGAACTGACCGCGTAGTCCCGGATCTCCCGGTTTGTGAATAGGACGATAATTGGCAAAAATCACACTTAGTTAAAAACAAGCCTACAAAGAGTGAAAACCCAAACCACCCCCCAAACGACCCCGTAGGGGGCACGAACACCTCGCACGGGACCAATGTAACTTTTAGGAACTGACCGCGTAGTCTCGGGTCTCCCGGTTTGTGAGTATGACGATAATTTGCAAAAATCAGCACTTAAACTTAAAAACAAGCCGTTAAAACGTGAATACCCAAACCAACCTCCAAACGACCCTATAGGGGGCACGATCACCTTGCACGGGACCAATGTAACTTGTAGGAACTGACCGCGTAGTACCGGATCTCCCGGTTTGTGAATAGGACGATAATTGGCAAAAATCAACACTTAAACTTAAAAACAAGCCGTTAAAGGGTGAAAACCCAAACCACCCCGCAAACGACCCCGTAGGGGGCACGAAGACCTCGCACGGGACCAATGTAACTTGTATTAACTGATCGCGCAATCTCGGGTCTCCCGGTTTGTGAATAGGACGATAATTGGCAAAAATCAACACTTAAACTTAAAAACAAGCTGTTAAAGGGTGAATACACAAACCAAACCCCAAACGTCCCCGTGGGGGGCACGAACACCTCGCACGGGACCGATGTAACTTGTAGGAACTGATCGCGTAGTCCCGGATCTCCCAGTTTGTGAATAGGACGATAATTGGCAAAAATCACACTTAGTTAAAAACAAGCCGTCAAAGGGTAAAAACCCAAACCACCCCCCAAACGATCCCGTAGGGGGCACGATCACCTCGCACGGGACCAATGTAACTTGTAGGAAATGACCGCGTAGTCTCGGGTCTCCCGGTTTGTGAATTGGACGATAATTGGCAAAAATCAACACTTAAACTTAAAAACAATCCGTTAAAGGGTGAATACCCAAACCAACCCCCAAACGACCTCGTAGGGGGCACGAACACCTCGCACGGGACCAATGTAACTTGTAGGAACTGACCGCGTAATCTCGGATCTCTCGATTTATGAATAGGATGATAATTGGCAAAAATCACACTTAGTTAAAAACAAGCCGTCAAAGGGTGAAAACCCAAACCACCCCCCAAACGACCCCGTAGGGGGCACGAACACCTCGCACGGGACCAATGTAACTTGTAGGAACTGACCGCGTAGTCTCGGGTCTCCCGGTTTGTGAGTATGACGATAATTTGCAAAAATCAGCACTTAAACTTAAAAAGAAGCCGTTAAAACGTGAATACCCAAACCAACCCCAAAGCGCCCCTGTAGGGGGCACGAACACCTTGCACGGGACCAATGTAACTTGTTGGAACTGACTGCGTAGTGCCGGATCACCCGGTTTGTGAGTAGGACGATAATTGGCAAAAATCAACACTTAAACTTAAAAACAAGCCGTTAAAGGGTGATAACCCAGACGACCCCCCAAACGACCCCGTAGGTGGCACGAACACCTCGCACGGGACCAATGTAACTTGTAAGAACTGATCGCGTAATCTCGGGTCTCCCGGTTTGTGAATAGGACGATAATTAGCAAAAATCAACACTTAAACTTAAAAACAAGCCGTTAAAGGGTGAAGACCCAAACCACCCCCCAAACGACCCCGTAGGGGGCACGAAAACCTCGCACGAGACCAATGTAACTTGTAGGAACTGACCGCATAGTCCCGGGTCTCCCGATTTATGAATATGACGATAATTGGCAAAAATCAACACTTAGTTAAAAACATGCCGTCAAAGGGTGAATACCCAAACCAACCCCCAAACGACCCCGTAGGAGGCACGAACACCTCGCACGGGACCAATGTAACTTGTAGGAACTGACCGCGTAGTCCCGGGTCTTCCGGTTTCTGAATAGGACGGTAATTGGCAAAAATCAACACTTCAACTTAAAAACATGCCGTTAAAGGGTGAAAACCCAAACCACCCCCCAAACGACCCCGTAGGAGGCACGAACACCTCGCACGGGACCAATGTAACTTGTAGGAACTGACCGCGTAGTCCCGAGTCTCCCGGTTTGTGAGTATGACGATAATTGGAAAAAATCAACACTTAGTTAAAAACATGCCGTCAAAGGGTGAATACCCAAACCAACCCCAAACGACCCCTTAGGAGGCACGAACACCTGGCAGGGGACCAATGTAACTTGTAGGAACAGACCGCGTAGTCCCGGGTCTCCCGATTTGTGAATAGGAAGATAATTGGCAAAATTCAACACTTAAACTTAAAAACAAGCCGTTAAAGGGTGAACACCCGAACCACCCTCCAAACGACCCCGTAGGGGGCACGAACACCTCGCACGGGACCAATGTAACTTTTAGGAACTGACCGCGTAATCTCGGGTCTGCCGGTTTGTGAATAGGACGATAATTTGTAAAAATCAACACTTAAACTTAAAAACAAGCCATTAAAGGGTGAAAACCCAAACCACCCCCCAAACGACCCCGTAGGGGGCACGAACACCTCGTACGGGACGAATGTAATCAGTAGGAACAGACTGCGTAGTCCCGGGTCTCCCGGTTTGTGAATAAGACGATAACTGGAAAAAATCAACACTTAGTTAAAAGCATGCCGTCAAAGGGTGAATACTCAAACCAACCCCCAAACGACCCCGTAGGAGGCACGAACACCTCGCAAGGGACCAATGTAACTTGTAGGAACTGACCACGTAGTCCCGAGTCTCCCGATTTGTGAATAGGACGACAATTGGCAAAAATCAACACTTAAACTTAAAAACATGCCATTAAAGAGTGAAAACCCAAACCACCCCTCAAACGACCCCGTAGGGGGCACGAACACCTCGCACGGGACCAATGTAACTTGTAGGAACTAACCGCGTAGTCTCGGGCCTCCCGATTTGTGAGTATGACGATAATTGGGAAAAACTAACACTTAGTTAAAAACATGCCGTCAAAGGGTGAATACCCAAACCAACCCCCAAACGACCCCGTAGGAGGCACGAACACCTCGCACGGGACCAATGTAACTTGTAGGAACTGACCGCGTAGTCCCGGGTCTCCCGATTTGTGAATAGGACGGTAATTGGCAAAAATTAACACTTGGTTAAAAACATGCCGTTAAAGGGTGAAAACCCAAACCACCCCCCAAACGACCCCGTAGGAGGCACGAACACCTCGCACGGGACCAATGTAACTTGTAGGAACTGACCGCGTAGTCCTGAGTCTCCCGGTTTGTGAGTATGACGATAATTGGCAAAACTCAACACTTAGTTAAAAACATGCCTTCAAAGGGTGAATACCCAAACCAACCCCAAACGACCCCTTAGGAGGCACGAACACCTGGCAGGGGACGAATGTAACTTGTAGGAACAGACCGCGTAGTCCCGGGTCTCCCGATTTGTGAATAGGACGATAATTGGCAGAAATCAACACTTAAACTTAAAAACAAGCCGTTAAAGGGTGAACACCCAAACCACCCCCCAAACGACCCCGTAGGGGGAACGAACACCTCGCACGGGACCAAGGTAACTTGTAGGAACTGATCGCGTAATCTCGGGTCTGCCAGTTTGTGAATAGGACGATAATTTGCAAAAATCAACACTTAAACTTAAAAACATGCCGTTAAAGGGTGAAAACCCAAACCACCACCCAAACGACCCCGTAGGAGGCACGAACACCTCGCACGGGACCAATGTAACTTGTAGGAACTGACGCATAGTCCCGGGTCTCTCGGTTTGTGAGTGTGACGATAATTGGCAAAAATCAACATTTAGTTAAAAACATGCAGTCAAAGGGTGAATACCCAAACCAACCCCAAACGACCCCTTAGGAGGCACGAACACCTCGCAGGGGACCAATGTAACTTGTAGGAACTGACCGTGTAGTCCCGGGGCTCCCGGTTTGTGAATAGGACGATAATTGGCAAAAATCAACACTTAAACTTAAAAACAAGCCATTAAAGGGTGAAAACCCGAACCACCCCCAAACGACCCCGTAGGGGTACGAACACCTCGCACGGGACCAATGTAACTTGTAGGAACTGACCGCGTAATCTCGGGTCTGCCGGTTTGTGAATAGGACGATAATTGGCAAAAATCAACACTTAAACTTAAAAACAAGTCGTCAAAGGGTGAAAACCCAAACCACCCCCCAAACGACCCCGTAGGGGGGATGAACACCTCGTACGGGACCAATGTAACTTGTAGGAACTGACCGCGTAATCCCGGGTCTCCCGGTTTGTGAATATGACGATAATTGGAAAAAATCAACACTTAGTTAAAAACATGCCGTCAAAGGGTGAATACCCAAACCAACCCCCAAACGACCCCGTAGGAGGCACGAACACCTCGCACGGGACCAATCTAACTTGTAGGAACTGACCGCGTAGTCTCGGGTCTCCCGATTTGTGAATAGGACGATAATTGGCAAAAATCAACACTTAAACTTAAAAACATGCCGTTAAAGGGTGAAAACCCAAACCACCCCCCAAACGACCCCGTAGGGGGCATGGACACCTCGCACGGGACTAATGTAACTTGTAGGAACTGACCGCTTAATCTCGGGTCTCCCGATTTGTGAATAGAACGATAATTGGCAAAAATCAAAACTTAAACTTAAAAACAAGCCGTCAAAGGGTGAAAACCCAAACCACCCCCCAAACGACCCCGTAGGGGGCACGAACACCTCGCACGGGACCAATGTAACTTGTAGGAACTGATCGCGTAGTCTCGGGTCTCCCGGTTTGTGAGTATGACGATAATTTGCAAAAATCAGCACTTAAACTTAAAAACAAGCCGTTAAAACGTGAATACCCAAACCAACTCCCAAACGACCCCGTAGGGGGCACGAACACCTTGCACGGGACCAATGTAACTTGTAGGAACTGACCGCGTAGTCCCGGAACTCCCGGTTTGTGAATTGGATGATAATTGGCAAAAATACACACTTGAACTTAAAAATAAGCCGTTAAAAGGTGAAAACCCAAACCACCCCCCAAACAACCCCGTAGGGGGGCACGAAGACCTCGCACGGGACCAATGTAACTTGTAGGAACTGACCGCGTAATCTCGGGTCTCCCGGTTTGTGAATAGGACGATAATTGGCAAAAATCAACACTTAAACTTAAAAACAAGCCGTTAAAGGGTGAAAACCCAAACCACCCCCCAAACGACCCCGTAGGGGGCACGAACACCTCGCACGGGACCAATGTAGCTTGAAGGAACTGACCGCATAGTCCCGGGTCTCCCGGTTGTGAATATGATGATAATTGGCAAAAATCAACACTTAGTTAAATACATGCCATCAAAGGGTGAATACCCAAACCAACCCCCAAACGACCCCGTAGGAGGAACAAACACCTCGCACAGGACAAATGTAACTTGTAGGAACTGACCGCGTAGTCCCGGGTCTCTGGGTTTCTGAATAGGACGATAATTGGCAAAAATCAACACTTCAACTTAAAAACATGCCGTTCAAGGGTGAAAACCCAAACCACCACCCAAACGACCCCGTAGGAGGCACGAACACCTCGCACGGGACCAATGTAACTTGTAGGAACTGATGCATAGTCCCGGGTCTCTCGGTTTGTGAGTATGACGATAATTGGCAAAAATCAACACTTAGTTAAAAATATGCAGTCAAAGGGTGAATACCCAAACCAACCCCAAACGACCCCTTAGGAGGCACGAACACCTCGCAGGGGACCAATGTAACTTGTAGGAACTGACCGCGTAGTCCCGGGGCTCCCGGTTTGTGAATAGGACGATAATTGGCAAAAATCAACACTTAAACTTAAAAACAAGCCGTTAAAGGGTGAAAACCCAAACCACCCCCCAAACGACCCCGTAGGGGATCGAACACCTCGCACGGGACCAATGTAACTTGTAATAACTGACCGCGTAATCTCGGGTCTGCCAGTTTGTGAATAGGACGATAATTGGCAAAAATCAACACTTAAACTTAAAAACAAGTCGTTAAAGGGTGAAAACCCAAACCACCCCCCAAACGACCCCGTAGGGGGGACGAACACCTCGCACGGGACTAATGTAACTTGTAGGAACTGACCGCGTAGTCCCGGGTCTCCCGGTTTGTGAATATGACGATAATTGGAAAAAATCAACACTTAGTTAAAAACATGCCGTCAAAGGGTGAATACCCAAACCAACCCCCAAACGACCCCGTAGGAGGCACGAACACCTCGCACGGGACCAATGTAACTTGTAGGAACTGACCGCGTAGTCTCGGGTCTCCCGGTTTGTGAATCGGACGATAATTGGCAAAAATCAACACTTAAACTTAAAAACATGCCGTTAAACGGTGAAAACCCAAACCACCCCCCAAACGACCCCGTAGGGGGCATGGACACCTCGCACGGGACTAATGTAACTTGTAGGAACTGACCGCTTAATCTTGGGTCTCCCTATTTGTGAATAGAACGATAATTGGCAAAAATCAAAACTTAAACTTAAAAACAAGCCGTTAAAGGGTGAAAACCCAAACCACCCCCCAAACGACCCCGTAGGAGGCACGAACACCTTGTACGGGACCAATGTAACTTTTAGGAACAGACCGCGTAGTCCCGGGTCTCCCGGTTAGTGAATAAGACGATAATTGGAAAAAATCAACACTTAGTTAAAAAACATGCCGTCAAAGGGTGAATACCCAAACCAACCCCCAAACGACCCCGTAGGAGGCACGAACACCTCGCACGGGACCAATGTAACTTGTAGGAACTGACCACGAAGTCCCGGGTCTCCCGGTTTGTGAATAGGACGATAATTGGTAAAAATCAACACTTAAACTTAAAAACATGCCATTAAAGAGTGAATACCCAAACCAACCCCCAAACCACCCCGTAGGAGGCACGGACATCTCGCACGGGACCAATGTAACTTCTAGGAACTGACCGCGTAGTCCCGGGTCTCCCGGTTTGTGAATAGGACGGTAATTGGCAAAAATCACCACTTAAACTTATAAACAAGCCGTTAATGGGTGAATACCCAAACCAACCCCCAAACGACCCCGTAGGGGGCACGAACACCTCGCACGGGACCAATGTAACTTGTAGGAACTGACCGCGTAGTCCCGGATCTCCCGGTTTGTGAATAGGACGATAATTGGCAAAAATCACACTTAGTTAAAAACAAGCCGTCAAAGGGTGAAAACCCAAACAACCCCCCAAACGACCCCGTAGGGGGCACGAACACCTCGCACGGGACCAATGTAACTTGAAGGATCTGACCGCGTAGTCTCGAGTCTCCCGGTTTGTGAATAGGATAATAATTGGCAAAAATCAACAAACTTTAAAACAAGCCGTCAAAGGGTGAAAACCCAAACCACCCCCCAAACGACCCCGTAGTGGGCACGAACACCTCGCACGGGACCAATGTAACTTGTAGGAACTGACCGCGTAGTCTCGGGTCTCCCGGTTTGTGAGTATGACGATAATTTGTAAAAATCAGCACTTAAACTTAAAAACAAGCCGTTAAAACGTGAATACCCAAACCAACCCCCAAACGACCCCGTAGGGGGCACGAACACCTTGCACGGGACCAATGTAACTTGTAGGAACTGACTGCGTAGTCCCGGATCTCCCGGTTTGTGAATTGGATGATAATTGGCAAAAATACACACTTGAACTTAAAAATAAGCCGTTAAAAGGTGAAAACCCAAACCACCCCCCAAACAACCCCGTAGGGGGGCACGAAGACCTCGCACGGGACCAATGTAACTTGTAGGAACTGACCGCGTAATCTCGGGTCTCCCGGTTTGTGAATAGGACAATAATTGGCAAAAATCAACACTTAAACTTAAAAACAAGCCGTTAAAGGGTGAAAACCCAAACCACCCCCCAAACGACCCCGTAGGGGGCACGAACACCTCGCACGGGACCAATGTAGCATGAAGGAACTGACCGCATAGTCCCGGGTCTCCCGATTGTGAATATGATGATAATTGGCAAAAATCAACACTTAGTTAAATACATGCCATCAAAGGGTGAATACCCAAACCAACCCCCAAACGACCCCGTAGGAGGAACGAACACCTCGCACGGGACCAATGTAACTTGTAGGAACTGACCGCGTAATCTCGGGTCTCCCGGTTTGTGAATAGGACGATAATTGGCAAAAATCAACACTTAAACTTAAAAACAAGCCGTTAAAGGGTGAAAACCCAAACCACCCCCCAAACGACCCCGTAGGGGGCACGAACACCTCGTACGGGACCAATGTAACTTTTAGGAACAGACCGCGTAGTCCAGGGTCTCCCGATTTGTGAATAAGATGATAATTGGAAAAATTCAGCAGATTGTTAAAAACATGCCGTCAAAGGGTGAATACCCAAACCAACCCCCAAACGACCCCGTAGGAGGCACGAACACCTCGCACGGGACCAATGTAACTTGTAGGAATTGACCACGTAGTCCCAGGTCTCCCGGTTTGTGAATAGGACGATAATTGGTAAAAATCAACACTTAAACTTAAAAACATGCCATTAAAGGGTGAAAACCCAAACCACCCCCCAAACGACTCCGTAGGGGGCACGAACACCTCGCACGGGACCAATGTAACTTGTAGGAACTCATCGCGTAGTCCCGGGCCTCCCGATTTGTGAGTATGACGATAATTGGCAAAAACTAACTCTTAGTTAAAAACATGCCGTCAAAGGGTGAATACCCAAACCAACCCCCAAACGACCCCGTAGGAGGCACGAATACCTCGCACGGGACCAATGTAACTTATAGGAACTGACCGCGTAGTCCCGGGTCTCCCGGTTTGTGAATACGACGGTAATTGGCAAAAATTAACACTTAAACTTAAAAACGAGCCGTTAAAGGGTGAATACCCAAACCAACCCCCAAACGACCCCGTAGGGGGCACGAACACCTTGCACGGGACCAATGTAACTTTTAGGAACTGACCGCGTAGTCCCGGATCTCCCGATTTGTGAATAGGACGACAATTGGCAAAAATCACACTTAGTTAAAAACAAGCCGTCAAAGGGTGAAAACCCAAACCACCCCCCAAACGACCCCGTAGGGGGCATGAACACCTCGCACGGGACCAATGTAACTTGTAGGATCTGACCGCGTAGTCTCGGGTCTCCCGGTTTGTGAATAGGATGATAATTGGCAAAAATCAACAAACTTTAAAACAAGCCGTCAAAGGGTGAAAACCCAAACCACCTCCCAAACGACCCCGTAGGGGGCACGAACACCTCGCACGGGACCAATGTAACTTGTAGGAACTGACCGCGTAGTCTCGGGTCTCTTGCTTTGTGAGTATGACGATAATTTGCAAAAATCAGCACTTAAACTTAAAAACAAGCCGTTAAAACGTGAATACCCAAACCAACTCCCAAACGACCCCGTAGGGGGCACGAACACCTTGCACGGGACCAATGTAACTTGTAGGAACTGACCGCGTAGTCCCGGATCTACCGATTTGTGAATTGGATGATAATTGGCAAAAATACACACTTGAACTTAAAAATAAGCCGTTAACAGGTGAAAACCCAAACCACCCCCCAAACAACCCGGAGGGGGGCACGAAGACCTCGCACGGGACCAATGTAACTTGTAGGAACTGACCGCGTAATCTCGGGTCTCCCGGTTTGTCAATAGGACGATAATTGGCAAAAATCAACACTTAAACTTAAAAACAAGCCGTTAAAGGGGGAAAACCCAAACCACCCCCCAAACAACCCCGTAGGGGGCACGAACACCTCGCACGGGACCAATGTAGCTTGAAGGAACTGACCGCATAGTCCCGGGTCTCCCGGTTGTGAATATGATGATAATTGGCAAAAATCAACACTTAGTTAAATACATGCCATCAAAGGGTGAATACCCAAACCAACCCCCAAACGACCCCGTAGGAGGAACGAACACCTCGCACAGGACCAATGTAACTTGTAGGAACTGACCGCGTAGTCCCGGGTCTTCCGGTTTTTGAATAGGACGATAATTGGCAAAAATCAACACTTCAACTTAAAAACATGCCGTTAAAGGGTGAAAACCCAAACCACCACCCAAACGACCCCGTAGGAGGCACGAACACCTAGCACGGGACCAATGTAACTTGTAGGAACTGACGCATAGTCCCGGGTCTCTCGGTTTGTGAGTGTGACGATAATTGGCAAAAATCAACACTTAGTTAAAAACATGCAGTCAAAGGGTGAATACCCAAACCAACCCCAAACGACCCCTTAGGAGGCACGAACACCTCGCAGGGGACCAATGTAACTTGTAGGAACTGACCGCGTAGTCCCGGGGCTCCCGGTTTGTGAATAGGACGATAATTGGCAAAAATCAACACTTAAACTTAAAAACAAGCCGTTAAAGGGTGAAAACCCAAACCACCCCCCAAACGACCCCGTAGGGGCACGAACACCTCGCACGGGACCAATGTAACTTGTAGGAACTGACCGCGTAATCTCGGGTCTGCCGGTTTGTGAATAGGACGATAATTGGCAAAAATCAACACTTAAACTTAAAAACAAGTCGTTAAAGGGTGAAAACCCAAACCACCACCCAAACGACCCCGTAGGGGGGACGAACACCTCGTACGGGACCAATGTAACTTGTAGGAACTGACCGCGTAGTCCCGGGTCTCCCGGTTTGTGAATATGACGATAATTGGAAAAAATCAACACTTAGTTAAAAACATGCCGTCAAAGGGTGAATACCCAAACCAACCCCCAAACGACCCCGTAGGAGGCACGAACACCTCGCACGGGACCAATCTAACTTGTAGGAACTGACCGCGTAGTCTCGGGTCTCCCGGTTTGTGAATAGGACGATAATTGGCAAAAATCAACACTTAAACTTAAAAACATGCCGTTAAAGGGTGAAAACCCAAACCACCCCCAAACGACCCCGTAGGGGGCATGGACACCTCGCACGGGACTAATGTAACTTGTAGGAACTGACCGCTTAATCTCGGGTCTCCCGATTTGTGAATAGAACGATAATTGGCAAAAATCAAAACTTAAACTTAAAAACAAGCCGTCAAAGGGTGAAAACCCAAACCACCCCCCAAACGACCCCGTAGGGGGCACGAACACCTCGCACGGGACCAATGTAACTTGTAGGAACTGATCGCGTAGTCTCGGGTCTCCCGGTTTGTGAGTATGACGATAATTTGCAAAAATCAGCACTTAAACTTAAAAACAAGCCGTTAAAATGTGAATACCCAAACCAACCCCCAAACGACCCCGTAGGGGGCACGAACACCTTGCACGGGACCAATGTGACTTGAAGGAACTGACCGCGTAGTCCCGGATCTCCCGGTTTGTGAATTGGATGATAATTGGCAAAAATACACACTTGAACTTAAAAATAAGCCGTTAAAAGGTGAAAACCCAAACCACCCCTCAAACAACCCCGTAGGGGGGCACGAAGACCTCGCACGGGACCAATGTAACTTGTAGGAACTGACCGCGTAATCTCGGGTCTCTCGGTTTGTGAATAGGACGATAATTGGCAAAAATCAACACTTAAACTTAAAAACAAGCCGTTAAAGGGTGAAAACCCAAACCACCCCCCAAACGACCCCGTAGGGGGCACGGACACCTCGCACGGGACCAATGTAGCTTGAAGGAACTGACCGCATAGTCCCCGGTCTCCCGGTTGTGAATATGATGATAATTGGCAAAAATCAACACTTAGTTAAATACATGCCATCAAAGGGTGAATACCCAAACCAACCCCCAAACGACCCCGTAGGAGGAACGAACACCTCGCACAGGACAAATGTAACTTGTAGGAACTGACCGCGTAGTCCCGGGTCTCCCGGTTTCTGAATAGGACGATAATTGGCAAAAATCAACACTTCAACTTAAAAACATGCCGTTAAAGGGTGAAAACCCAAACCACCACCCAAACGACCCCGTAGGAGGCACGAACACCTCGCACGGGACCAATGTAACTTGTAGGAACTGATGCATAGTCCCGCGTCTCTCGGTTTGTGAGTATGACGATAATTGGCAAAAATCAACACTTAGTTAAAAACATGCAGTCAAAGGGTGAATACCCAAACCAACCCCAAACGACCCCTTAGGAGGCACGAACACCTCGCAGGGGACCAATGTAACTTGTAGGAACTGACCGCGTAGTCCCGGGGCTCCCGGTTTGTGAATAGGACGATAATTGGCAAAAATCAACACTTAAACTTAAAAACAAGCCGTTAAAGGGTGAAAACCCAAACCACCCCCCAAACGACCCCGTAGGGGAACGAACTCCTCGCACGGGACCAATGTAACTTGTAGGAACTGACCGCGTAATCTCGGGTCTGCCGGTTTGTGAATAGGACGATAATTGGCAAAAATCAACACTTAAACTTAAAAACAAGTCGTTAAAGGGTGAAAACCCAAACCACCCACCAAACGACCCCGTAGGGGGGACGAACACCTCGTAGGGGACCAATGTAACTTATAGGAACTGACCGCGTAGTCCCGGGTCTCCCGGTTTGTGAATATGACGATAATTGGAAAAAATCAACACTTAGTTAAAAACATGCCGTCAAAGGGTGAATACCCAAACCAACCCCCAAACGACCCCGTAGGAGGCACGAACACCTCGCACGGGACCAATCTAACTTGTAGGAACTGACCGCGTAGTCTCGGGTCTCCCGGTTTGTGAATAGGACGATAATTGGCAAAAATCAACACTTAAACTTAAAAACATGCCGTTAAAGGGTGAAAACCCAAACCACCCCCCAAACGACCCCGTAGGGGGCATGGACACCTCGCACGGGACTAATGTAACTTGTAGGAACTGGCCGCTTAATCTCGGGTCTCCCGATTTGTGAATAGAACGATAATTGGCAAAAATCAGAACTTAAACTTAAAAACAAGCCGTTAAAGGGTGAAAACCCAAACCACCCCCCAAACGACCCCGTATGGGGCACGAACACCTCGCACGGGACTAATGTAACTTGTAGGAACTGACCGCGTAGTCCCGGGTCTCCCGGTTTGTGAATATGACGATAATTGGAAAAAATCAACACTTAGTTAAAAACATGCCGTCAAAGGGTGAATACCCAAACCAACCCCCAAACGACCCCGTAGGAGGCACGAACACCTCGCACGGGACCAATGTAACTTGTAGGAACTGACCGCGTAGTCTCGGGTCTCCCGGTTTGTGAATCGGACGATAATTGGCAAAAATCAACACTTAAACTTAAAAACATGCCGTTAAAGGGTGAAAACCCAAACCACCCCCCAAACGACCCCGTAGGGGGCATGGACACCTCGCACGGGACTAATGTAACTTGTAGGAACTGACCGCTTAATCTTGGGTCTCCCTATTTGTGAATAGAACGATAATTGGCAAAAATCAAAACTTAAACTTAAAAACAAGCCGTTAAAGGATGAAAACCCAAACCAGTCCCCAAACGACCCCGTAGGGGGCACGAACACCTCGTACGGGACTAATGTAACTTTTAGGAACAGACCGCGTAGTCCCGGTTCTCCCGGTTAGTGAATAAGACGATAATTGGAAAAAATCAACACTTAGTTAAAAACATGCCGTCAAAGGGTGAATACCCAAACCAACCCCCAAACGACCCCATAGGAGGCACGAACACCTCGCACGGGACCAATGTAACTTGTAGGAACTGACCACGAAGTCCCGGGTCTCCCGGTTTGTGAATAGGACGATAATTGGTAAAAATCAACACTTAAACTTAAAAACATGCCATTAAAGAGTGAAAACCCAAACCACCTCCCAAACGACCCCGTAGGGGGCACAAACACCTCGCACGGGACCAATCAAACTTGTAGGAACTGACCGCGTAGTCCCGGGCCTCCCGATTTGTGAGTATGACGATAATTGGCAAAAACTAACACTTAGTTAAAAACATGCCGTCAAAGGGTGAATACCCAAACCAACCCCCAAACCACCCCGTAGGAGGCACGGACATCTCGCACAGGACCAATGTAACTTGTAGGAACTGACCGCGTAGTCCCGGGTCTCCCGGTTTCTGAATAGGACGATAATTGGCAAAAATTAACACTTCAACTTAAAAACATGCCATTAAAGAGTGAAAACCCAAACCACCTCCCAAACGACCCCGTAGGGGGCACAAACACCTCGCACGGGACCAATCAAACTTGTAGGAACTGACCGCGTAGTCCCGGGCCTCCCGATTTGTGAGTATGACGATAATTGGCAAAAACTAACACTTAGTTAAAAACATGCCGTCAAAGGGTGAATACCCAAACCAACCCCCAAACCACCCCGCAGGAGGCACGAACATCTCGCACGGGACCAATGTAACTTGTAGGAACTGACTGCGTAGTCCCGGGTCTCCCGGTTTGTGAATAGGACGGTAATTGGCAAAAATCACCACTTAAACTTATAAACAAGCCGTTAATGGGTGAATACCCAAACCAACCCCCAAACGACCCCGTAGGGGGCACGAACACCTCGCACGGGACCAATGTAACTTGTAGGAACTGACCGCGTAGTCCCGGATCTCCCGGTTTGTGAATAGGACGATAATTGGCAAAAATCACACTTAGTTAAAAACAAGCTGTCAAAGGGTGAAAACCCAAACAACCCCCCAAACGACCCCGTAGGGGGCACGAACACCTCGCACGGGACCAATGTAACGGGAAGGATCTGACCGCGTAGTCTCGAGTCTCCCGGTTTGTGAATAGGATGATAATTGGCAAAAATCAACAAACTTTAAAACAAGCCGTCAAAGGGTGAAAACCCAAACCACCCCCCAAACGACCCCGTAGGGGGCACGAACACCACGCACGGGACCAATGTAACTTGTAGGAATTGACCGCGTAGTCTCGGGTCTCCCGGTTTGTGAGTATGATGATAATTTACAAAAATCAACACTTAAACTTAAAAACAAGCCGTTAAAACGTGAATACCCAAACCAACCCCCAAACGACCCCGTAGGGGGCACGAACACCTTGCACGGGACCAATGTAACTTGTAGGAACTGACCGCGTAGTCCCGGATCTCCCGGTTTGTGAATTGGATGATAATTGGCAAAAATACACACTTGAACTTAAAAATAAGCCGTTAAAAGGTGAAAACCCAAACCTCCCCCCAAACAACCCCGTAGGGGGGCACGAAGACCTCGCACGGGACCAATGTAACTTGTAGGAACTGACCGCGTAATCTCGGGTCTCCCGATTTGTGAATAGGACGATAATTGGCAAAAATCAACACTTAAACTTAAAAACAAGCCGTTAAAGGGTGAAAACCCAAACCACCCCCCAAACGACCCCGTAGGGGGCACGAACACCTCGCACGGGACCAATGTAGCTTGAAGGAACTGACCGCATAGTCCCGGGTCTCCCGATTGTGAATATGATGATAATTGGCAAAAATCAACACTTAGTTAAATACATGCCATCAAAGGGTGAATACCCAAACCAACCCCCAAACGACCCCGTAGGAGGAACGAACACCTCGCACAGGACCAATGTAACTTGTCGGAACTGACCGCGTAGTCCCGGGTCTCCCGGTTTCTGAATAGGACGATAATTGGCAAAAATAAACACTTCAACTTAAAAACATGCCGTTAAAGGGTGAAAACCCAAACCACCACCCAAACGACCCCGTAGGAGGCACGAACACCTCGCACGGGACCAATGTAACTTGTAGGAACTGACGCATAGTCCCGGGTCTCTCGGTTTGTGAGTATGACGATAATTGGCAAAAATCAACACTTAGTTAAAAACATGCAGTCAAAGGGTGAATACCCAAACCAACCCCAAACGAACCCTTAGGAGGCACGAACACCTCGCAGGGGACCAATGTAACTTGTAGGAACTGACCGCGTAGTCCCGGAACTCCCGGTTTGTGAATAGGACGATAATTGGCAAAAATCAACACTTAAACTTAAAAACAAGCCGTTAAAGGGTGAAAACCCAAACCACCCCCCAAACGACCCCGTAGGGGCACGAACACCTCGCACGGGACCAATGTAACTTGTAGGAACTGACCGCGTAATCTCGGGTCTGCCGGTTTGTGAATAGGACGATAATTGGCAAAAATCAACACTAAAACTTAAAAACAAGCCGTTAAAGGGTGAAAACCCAAACCACCCCCCAAATGACCCCGTAGGGGCACGAACACCTCGCACGGGACCAATGTAACTTGTAGGAACTGACCGCGTAATCTCGGGTCTGCCGGTTTGTGAATAGGACGATAATTGGCAAAAATCAACACTTAAACTTAAAAACAAGTCGTTAAAGGGTGAAAACCAAAACCACCCCCCAAACGACCCCGTAGGGGCACGAACACCTCGCACGGGACCAATGTAACTTGTAGGAACTGACCGCGTAATCTCAGGTCTGCCGGTTTGTGAATAGGACGATAATTGGCAAAAATCAACACTTAAACTTAAAAACAAGCCGTTAAAGGGTGAAAACCCAAACCACCCCCCAAACGACCCCGTAGGGGGGACGAACACCTCGTACGGGACCAATGTAACTTGTAGGAACGGACCGCGTAGTCCCGGGTCTCCCGGTTTGTGAATATGACGATAATTGGAAAAAATCAACACTTAGTTAAAAACATGCCGTCAAAGGGTGAATACCCAAACCAACCCCCAAACGACCCCGTAGGAGGCACGAACACCTCGCACGGGACCAATCTAACTTGTAGGAACTGACCGCATAGTCTCGCGTCTCCCGGTTTGTGAATAGGACGATAATTGGCAAAAATCAACACTTAAACTTAAAAACATGCCGTTAAAGGGTGAAAACCCAAACCACCCCCCAAACGACCCCGTAGGGGGCATGGACACCTCGCACGGGACTAATGTAACTTGTAGGAACTGACCGCTTAATCTCGGGTCTCCCGATTTGTGAATAGAATGATAAGTGGCAAAAATCAAAACTTAAACTTAAAAACAAGCCGTCAAAGGGTGAAAACCCAAACCACCCCCCAAACGACCCCGTAGGGGGCACGAACACCTCGCACGGGACCAATGTAACTTGTAGGAACTGACCGCGTAGTCTCGGGTCTCCCGGTTTGTGAGTATGACAATAATTTGCAAAAATCAGCACTTAAACTTAAAAACAAGCCGTTAAAACGTGAATACCCAAACCAACCCCCAAACGACCCCGTAGGGGGCACGAACACCTTGCACGGGACCAATGTAACTTGTAGGAACTGACCGCGTAGTCCCGGATCTCCCGGTTTGTGAATTGGATGATAATTGGCAAAAATAAACACTTGAACTTAAAAATAAGCCGTTAAAAGGTGAAAACCCAAACCACCCCCCAAACAACCCCGTAGGGGGGCACGAAGACCTCGTACGGGACCAATGTAACTTGTAGGAACTGACCGCGTAATCTCGGGTCTCCCGGTTTGTGAATAGGACGATAATTGGCAAAAATCAACACTTAAACTTAAAAACAAGCCGTTAAAGGGTGAAAACCCAAACCACCCCCCAAACGACCCCGTAGGGGGCACGAACACCTCGCACGGGACCAATGTAGCTTGAAGGAACTGACCGCATAGTCCCGGCTCTCCCGGTTGTGAATATGATGATAATTGGCAAAAATCAACACTTAGTTAAATACATGCCATCAAAGGGTGAATACCCAAACCAACCCCCAAACGACCCCGTAGGAGGAACGAACACCTCGCACAGGACCAATGTAACTTGTAGGAACTGACCGCGTAGTCCCGGGTCTCCCGGTTTCTGAATAGGACGATAATTGGCAAAAATTAACACTTCAACTTAAAAACATGCCGTTAAAGGGTGAAAACCCAAACCACCACCCAAACGACCCCGTAGGAGGCACGAACACCTCGCACGGGACCAATGTAACTTGTAGGAACTGACGCATAGTCCCGGGTCTCTCGGTTTGTGAGTATGACGATAATTGGCAAAAATCAACACTTAGTTAAAAACATGCAGTCAAAGGGTGAATACCCAAACCAACCCCAAACGACCCCTTAGGAGGCACGAACACCTCGCAGGGGACCAATGTAACTTGTAGGAACTGACCGCGTAGTCTCGGGGCTCCCGGTTTGTGAATAGGACGATAATTGGCAAAAATCAACACTTAAACTTAAAAACAAGCCGTTAAAGGGTGAAAACCCAAACCACCCCCCAAATGACCCTGTAGGGGCACGAACACCTCACACGGGACCAATGTAACTTGTAGGAACTGACCGCGTAATCTCGGGTCTGGCGGTTTGTGAATAGGACGATAATTGGCAAAAATCAACACTTAAACTTAAAAACAAGTCGTTAAAGGGTGAAAACCCAAACCACCCCCCAAACGACCCCGTAGGGGGGACGAACACCTCGTACGGGACCAATGTAACTTGTAGGAACTGACCGCGTAGTCCCGGGTCTCCCGGTTTGTGAATATGATGATAATTTGAAAAAATCAACACTTAGTTAAAAACATGCCGTCAAAGGGTGAATACCCAAACCAACCCCCAAACGACCCCGTAGGAGGCACGAACACCTCGCACGGGACCAATCTAACTGGTAGGAACTGACCGCGTAGTCTCGGGTCTCCCGGTTTGTGAATAGGACGATAATTGGCAAAAATCAACACTTAAACTTAAAAACATTCCGTTAAAGGGTGAAAACCCAAACCACCCCCCAAACGACCCCGTAGGGGGCATGGACACCTCGCACGGGACTAATGTAACTTGTAGGAACTGACCGCTTAATCTCGGCTCTCCCGATTTGTGAATAGAACGATAATTGGCAAAAATCAAAACTTAAACTTAAAAACAAGCCGTTAAAGGGTGAAAACCCAAACCACCCCCCAAACGACCCCGTATGGGGCACGAACACCTCGCACGGGACTAATGTAAGTTGTAGGAACTGACCGCGTAGTCCCGGGTCTCCCGGTTTGTGAATATGACGATAATTGGAAAAAATCAACACTTAGTTAAAAACATGCCGTCAAAGGGTGAATACCCAAACCAACCCCCAAACGACCCCGTAGGAGGCACGAACACCTCGCACGGGACCAATGTAACTTGTAGGAACTTACCGCGTAGTCTCGGGTCTCCCGGTTTGTGAATCGGACGATAATTGGCAAAAATCAACACTTAAACTTAAAAACATGCCGTTAAAGGGTGAAAACCCAAACCACCCCCCAAACGACCCCGTAGGGGGCATGGACACCTCGCACGGGACTAATGTAACTTGTAGGAACTGACCGCTTAATCTCTGGTCTCCCTATTTGTGAATAGAACGATAATTGGCAAAAATCAAAACTTAAACTTAAAAACAAGCCGTTAAAGGGTGAAAACCCAAACCACCCCCCAAACGACCCCGTAGGGGGCACGAACACCTCGTACGGGACCAATGTAACTTTTAGGAACATACCGCGTAGTCCCGGGTCTCCCGGTTAGTGAATAAGACGATAATTGGAAAAAATCAACACTTAGTTAAAAACATGCCGTCAAAGGGTGAATACCCAAACCAACCCCCAAACGACCCCGTAGGAGGCACGAACACCTCGCACGGGACCAATGTAACTTGTAGGAACTGACCACGAAGTCCCGGGTCTCCCGGGTTGTGAATAGGATGATAATTGGTAAAAATCAACACTTAAACTTAAAAACATGCCATTAAAGAGTGAAAACCCAAACCACCCCCCAAACGACCCCGTAGGGGGCACGAACACCTCGCACGGGACCAATCAAACTTGTAGGAACTGACCGCGTAGTCCCGGGCCTCCCGATTTGTGAGTATGACGATAATTGGCAAAAACTAACACTTAGTTAAAAACATGCCGTCAAAGGGTGAATACCCAAACCAACCCCAAAACGACCCCGTAGGAGGCACAAACAGCTCGCACGGGACGAATGTAACTTGTAGGAACTGACCGCGTAGTCCCGGGTCTCCCGATTTGTGAATAGGACGGTAATTGGCAAAAATCACCACTTAAACTTATAAACAAGCCGTTAAAGGGTGAATACCCAAACCAACCCCCAAACGACCCCGTAGGGGGCACGAACACCTCGCACGGGACCAATGTAACTTGTAGGAACTGACCGCGTAGTCCCAGATCTCCCGGTTTGTGAATAGGACGATAATTGGCAAAAATCACACTTAGTTAAAAACAAGCCGTCAAAGGGTGAAAACCCAAACAACCCCCCAAACGACCCCGTAGGGGGCACGAACACCTCGGACGGGACCAGTGTAACTTGAAGGATCTGACCGCGTAGTCTCGAGTCTCCCGGTTTGTGAATAGGATGATAATTGGCAAAAATCAACAAACTTTAAAACAAGCCGTCAAAGGGTGAAAACCCAAACTAGCCCCCAAACGACCCCGTAGTGGGCACGAACACCTCGCACGGGACCAATGTAACTTATAGGAACTGACCGCGTAGTCTCGGGTCTCCCGGTTTGTGAGTATGACGATAATTTGCAAAAATCAGCACTTAAACTTAAAAACAAGCCGTTAAAACGTGAATACCCAAACCAACCCCCAAACGACCCCGTAGGGGGCACGAACACCTTGCACGGGACCAATGTAACTTGTAGGAACTGACCGCGTAGTCCCGGATCTCCCGGTTTGTGAATTGGACGATAATTGGCAAAAATACACACTTGAACTTGAAAATAAGCCGTTAAAAGGTGAAAACCCAAACCACCCCCCAAACAACCCCGTAGGGGGGCACGAAGACCTCGCACGGGACCAATGTAACTTGTAGGAACTGACCTCGTAATCTCGGGTCTCCCGGTTTGTGAATAGGACGATAATTGGCAAAAATCAACACTTAAACTTAAAAACAAGCCGTTAAAGGGTGAAAACCCAAACCACCCCCCAAATGACCCCGTAGGGGGCACGAGCACCTCGCACGGGACCAATGTAGCTTGAAGGAACTGACCGCATAGTCCCGGGTCTCCCGGTTTGTGAATATGACGATAATTGGCAAAAATCAACACTTAGTTAAATACATGCCATCAAAGGGTGAATACCCAAACCAACCCCCAAACGACCCCGTAGGAGGCACGAACACCTCGCACGGGACCAATGTAACTTGTAGGAACAGACCGCGTAGTCCCGGGTCTCCCGGTTTCTGAATAGGACGATAATTGGAAAAAATCAACATTTCATTTTAAAAACATGCCGTTAAAGGGTGAAAACCCAAACCACCACCCAAACGACCCCGTAGGAGGCACGAACACCTCGCACGGGACCAATGTAACTGGTAGGAACTGACCGCATAGTCCCGGGTCTCTCGGTTTCTGAGTATGACGATAATTGGCAAAAATCAACACTTAGTTAAAAACTTGCAGTCAAAGGGTGAATACCCAAACCAACCCCAAACGACCCCTTAGGAGGCACGAACACCTCGCAGGGGACCAATGTAACTTGTAGGAACTGACCGCGTAGTCCCGTGGCTCTCGGTTTGTGAATAGGACGATAATTGGCAAAAATCAACACTTAAACTTAAAAACAAGCCGTTAAAGGGTGAAAACCCAAAACACCCCCCAAACGACCCCGTAGGGGCACGAACACCTCACACGGGACCAATGTAACTTGTAGGAACTGACCGCGTAATCTCGGGTCTGCTGGTTTGTGAATAGGACGATAATTGGCAAAAATCAACACTTAAACTTAAAAACAAGTCGTTAAAGGGTGAAAACCCAAACCACCCCCCAAACAACCCCGTAGGGGGGACGAACACCTCGTACGGGACCAATGTAACTTGTAGGAACTGACCGCGTAGTCCCGGGTCTCCCGATTTGTGAATATGACGATAATTGGAAAAAATCAACACTTAGTTAAAAACATGCCGTCAAAGGGTGAATACCCAAACCAACCCCCAAACGACCCCGTAGGAGGCACGAACCCCTCGCACGGGACCAATGTAACTTGTAGGAACTGACCGCGTAGTCTCGGGTCTCCCAGTTTGTGAATAGGACGATAATTGGCAAAAATCAACACTTAAACTTAAAAACATGCTGTTAAAGGGTGAAAACCCAAACCACCCCCCAAACGACCCCGTAGGGGGCATGGACACCTCGCACGGGACTAATGTAACTTGTAGGAACTGACCGCTTAATCTCGGGTCTCCCGATTTGTGAATAGAACGATAATTGGCAAAAATCAAAACTTAAACTTAAAAAAAAGCCGTTAAAGGGTGAAAACCCAAACCACCCCCCAAACGACCCCGTATGGGGCACGAACACCTCGCACGGGACTAATGTAACTTGTAGGAACTGAAAGCGTAGTTCTGGGTCTCCCGATTTGTGAGTATGACGATAATTGGCAAAAATCAACACTTAGTTAAAAATATGCCGTCAAAGGGTGAATAGCCAAACCAACCCCCAAACGACCCCGTAGGGGCACGAACACCTCGCACGGGACCAATGTAACTTGTTGGAACTGACCGCGTAATCTCGGGTCTGTCGGTTTGTGAATAGGACGATAATTGGCAAAAATCAACACTTAAACTTAAAAAGAAGTCGTTAAAGGGTGAATACCCAAACCACCCACCAAACAACCCCGTAGGGGGGACGAACACCTCGTACGGGACCAATGTAACTTGTAGGAACTGACCGCGTAGTCCCGGGTCTCCCGATTTGTGAATATGATGATAATTGGAAAAAATCAACACTTAGTTAAAAACATGCCGTCAAAGGGTGAATACCCAAACCAACCCCCAAACGACCCCGTAGGAGGCACGAACACCTCGCACGGGACCAATGTAACTTGTAGGAACTGACCGCGTAGTCTCGGGTCTCCCGATTTGTGAATAGGACGATAATTGGCAAAAATCAACACTTAAACTTAAAAACATGCCGTTAAAGGGTGAAAACCCAAACCACCCCCCAAACGACCCCGTAGGGGGCATGGACACCTCGCACGGGACTAATGTAACTTGTAGGAACTGACCGCTTAATCTCGGGTCTCCCGATTTGTGAATAGAACGATAATTGGCAAAAATCAAAACATAAACTTAAAAACAAGCCGTTAAAGGGTGAAAACCCAAACCACCCCCCAAACGACCCAGTTTGGGGCACGAACACCTCGCACGGGACTAATGTAACTTGTAGGGACTAACCGCGTAGTCCCGGATCTCCCGGTTTGTGAATAGGATGATAATTGGCAAAAATCAACACTTAAACTTAAAAATATGCCGTTAAAGAGTGAAAACCCAAACCAACCCCCAAACGACCCCGTAGGAGGCACGAACACCTCGCACGGGACCAATGTAACTTGTAGGAACTGACCGCGTAGTCCTGTGTCTCCCGGTTTGTGAGTGTGACGATAATTGGCAAAAATCAACTCTTAGTTAAAAACATGCCGTCAAAGGGTGAATACCCAAACAAACCTCCAAACGACCCCGTAGGAGGTACGAACACCTCGCACGGTACCAATGTAACTTGTAGGAACTTACCACGTAGTCCCGAGTCTCCCGGTTTGTGAATAGGACGGTAATTGGCAAATATCAACACTTAAACTTAAAAACAAGCCGTTAAAGGGTGAATACCCAAACCAACCCCCAAACGACCCCATAGGGGGCCCGAACACCTCGCACGGGACCAATGTAACTTGTAGGAACTAACCGCGTAGTCCCGGATCTCCCGGTTTGTGAATAGGATGATAATTGGCAAAAATCACACTTAATTAAAAACAAGCCGTCAAAGGGTGAAAACCCAAACCACCCCTCAAACGACCCCGTAGGGGGCACGAACACCTCGCTCGGGACCAATGTAACTTGAAGGATCTGACCGTGTAGTCTCGGGTCTCCCGGTTTTTGAATAGGATGATAATTGGCAAAAATCAACAAACTTAAAAACAAGCCGTCAAAGGGTGAAAACCCAAACAACTCCCCAAACGACCCCGTAGGGGGCACGAATACCTCGCACGGGACCAGTGTAACTTGTAGGAACTGACTGCGTAGTCTCGGGTCTCCCGGTTTGTGAGTATGACGATAATTTGCAAAAATCAGCACTTAAACTTAAAAACAAGCCGTTAAAACGTGAATACCCAAACCAACCCCCAAACGACCCCGTAGGGGGCACGAACACCTTGCACGGGACCAATGTAACTTGTAGGAACTGACCGCGTAGTCCCGGGTCTCCCGGTTTGTGAATAGGATGGTAATTGGCAAAAATCAACACTTAGTTAAAAACATGCCGTCAAAGGGTGAATACCCAAACCAACCCCCAAACGACCCCGTAGGAGGCAGGAACACCTCGCACGGGACCAATGTAACTTGTAGGAACTGACCGCGTAGTCCCGGATCTCCCGGTTTGTGAATAGGACGATAATTGGCAAAAATCACACTTAGTTAAAAACAAGCCGTCAAAGGGTGAAAACCGAAACCACCCCGCAAACGACCCCGTAGGGGGCACGAACACCTCGCACGGGACCAATGTAACTTGTAGGATCTGACTGCGTAGTCTCGGGTCTCCCGGTTTGTGAATAGGATGATAATTGGCAAAAATCAACAAACTTTAAAACAAGCCGTCAAAGGGTGAAAACCCAAACCACCCCCCAAACGAACCCGTAGGGGGCACGAACACCTCGCACGGGACCAATGTAACTTGTAGGAACTAACCGCGTAGTCTCGGGTCTTCTAGTTTGTGAGTATGACGATAATTTGCAAAAATCAGCACTTAAACTTAAAAACAAGCCGTTAAAATGTGAATACCCAAACCAACCCCCAAACGACCCCGTAGGGGGCACGAACACCTTGCACGGGACCAATGTAACTTGTAGGAACTGACCGCGTAGTCCCGGATCTCCCGGTTTGTGAATAGGATGATAATTGGCAAAAATACACACTTGAACTTAAAAATAAGCCGTTAAAAGGTGAAAACCCAAACCACCCCCCAAACAACCCCGTAGGGGGCACGAAGACCTCGCACGGGACCAATGTAACTTGTAGGAACTGACCGCGTAATCTCGGGTCTCCCTCTTTGTGAATAGGACGATAATTGGCAAAAATCAACACTTAAACTTAAAAACAAGCCGTTAAAGGGTGAAAACCCAAACCACCCCCCAAACGACCCCGTAGGGGGCACGAACACCTCGCACGGGACTAATGTAGCTTGAAGGAACTGACCGCATAGTCCCGGGTCTCCCGGTTTGTGAATATGAAGATAATTGGCAAAAATCAACACTTAGTTAAATACATGCCATCAAAGGGTGAATACCCAAACCAACCCCCAAACGACCCCGTAGGAGGCACGAACACCTCGCACGGGACCAATGTAACTTGTAGGAACTGACCGCGTAGTCCCGGGTCTCCCGGTTTCTGAATAGGACGATAATTGGCAAAAATCAACACTTCAACTTAAAAACATGTCGTTAAAGGGTGAAAACCCAAACCACCCCCCAAACGACCCCGTAGGAGGCACGAACACCTTGCACAGGACCAATGTAACTTGTAGGAACTGACCGCATAGTCCCGGGTCTCTCGGTTTGTGAGTATGACGATAATTGGCAAAAATCAACACTTAGTTAAAAACATGCCGTCAAAGGGTGAATACCAAAACCAACCGCAAATGACTCCTTAGGAGGCACGAACACCTCGCAGGGGACCAATGTAACTTGTAGGAACTGACCGCGTAGTCCCGGGGCTCCCGGTTTGTGAATAGGACGATAATTGGCAAAAATCAACACTTAAACTTAAAAACAAGCCGTTAAAGGGTGAAAACCCAAACCACCCTCCAAACGACCCGGTAGGGGCACGAACACCTCGCAAGGGACCAATGTAACTTGTAGGAACTGACCGCGTAATCTCGGGTCTGCTAGTGTGTGAATAGGACGATAATTGGCAAAAATCAACACTTAAACTTAAAAACAAGTCGTTAAAGGGTGAAAACCCAAACCACCCCCCAAACGACCCCATAGGGGGGACGAACACCTCGTACGGGACCAATGTAACTGGTAGGAACTGATCGCGTAGTCCCGGGTCTCCCGGTTTGTGAATATGACGATAATTTGAAAAAATCAACACTTAGTTAAAAACATGCCGTCAAAGGGTGAATACCCAAACCAACCCCCAAACGACCCCGTAGGAGGCACGAACACCTCGCACGGGACCAATGTAACTTGTAGGAACTGACCGCGTAGTCTCGGGTCTCCCGGTTTGTGAATAGGACGATAATTGGCAAAAATCAACACTTAAACTTAAAAACATGCCGTTAAAGGGTGAAAACCCAAACCACCCCCCAAACGACCCCGTAGGGGGCACGGGCACCTCGCACGGGACTAATGTAACTTGTAGGAACTGACCGCGTAATCTCGGGTCACCCGATTTGTGAATAGAATGATAATTGGAAAAAATCAAAACTTAAACTTAAAAACAAGCCGTTAAAGGGTGAAAACCCAAAACACCCCCCAAACGACCCCGTATGGGGCACGAACACCTCGCACGAGACTAATGTAACTTGTAGGAACTGACCGCATAGTTCTGGGTCTCCCGATTTGTGAGTATGACGATAATTGGCAAAAATCAACACTTAGTTAAAAACATGCCGTCAAAGGGTGAATCGCCAAACCAACCCCCAAACGACCACGTAGGAGGCACGAACACCTCGCACGGGACCAATGTAACTTGTAGAAACTGACCGCGTAGTCCCGGGTCTCCCTCTTTGTGAATAGGACGATAATTGGTAAAAATCAACACTTAAACTTAAAAACATTCCATTAAAGAGTGAAAACCCAAACCACCTCCCAAACGACCCCGTAGTGGGCACGAACACCTCGCACGGGACCAATGTAACTTGTAGGAACTGACCGCGTAGTCCCGGGCCTCCCGATTTGTGAGTATGACGATAATTGGGAAAAACTAACACTTAGTTAAAAACATGCCGTCAAAGGGTAAATACCCAAACCAACCGCCAAACGACCCCGTAGGAGGCACGAACACCTCGCACGGGACCAATGTAACTTGTAGGATCTGACCGCGTAGTCTCGGGTCTCCCGGTTTGTGAATAGGATGATAATTGGCAAAAATCAACAAACTTAAAAACAAGCCGTTAAAGGGTGAATACCCAAACCAACCCCCAAATGACACCGTAGGAGGCATGAACACCTCGTATGGGACCAATGTAACTTGTAGGAACTGACCGCGTAGTCCCGGGTCTCTCGGTTTGTGAGTATGACGATAATTGGCAAAAATCAACACTTAGTTAAAAACATGCCGTCAAAGGGTGAATACCCAAACCAACCCCAAACGACCCCTTAGGAGGCACGAACACCTCTCAGGGGACCAATGTAACTTGTAGGAACTGACCGCGTAGTCCCAGGTCTCCCGGTTTGTGAATAGGACGATAATTGGAAAAAATCAACACTTAAACTTAAAATCAAGCCGTTAAAGGGTGAAAACCCAAACCACCCCCCAAACGACCCCGTAGGGGCACGAACACCTCGTACGGGACCAATGAAACTTGTAGGAACTGACCGCGTAGTGCCGAATCTCCCGGTTTGTGAATAGGATGATAATTGGCAAAAATCAACACTTAAACTTAAAAACAAGCCGTTAAAGGGTGAAAACCCAAACCACCCCCCAAACGACCCCGTCGGGGGCACGAACACCTCGCACGGGACCAATGTAACATGTAGGAACAAATCGCGTAATCTCGGGTCTCCCGATTTGTGAATAGGACGATAATTGGCAAAAATCAACACTTAAACTTAAAAACATGCTGTTAAAGGGTGAAAACCCAAACCACGCCCCAAACGACCCCGTATGGGGCACGAACACCTCGCACGGGACCAATGTAACTTGAAGGAACTGACCGCATAGTCCCGGGTCTCCCGGTTTCTGAATAGGACGATAATTTGCAAAAATCAACACTTAAACTTAAAAATAAGCCGTTAAGGGGTGAAAACCCAAACCACCCCCCAAACGACCCCGTAGGGGGCATGAACACCTCGTACGGGACCAATGTAACTTGTAGGAACAGACCGCGTAGTCCCGGGTCTCTCGGTTTGTGAATAGGACGATAATTGGAAAAAATCAACACTTAGTTAAAAACATGCCGTCAAAGGGTGAATACCCAAACCAAACCCCAAACGACCCCGTAGGAGGCACGAACACCTCGCACGGGACCAATGTAACTTGTAGGAACTGACCACGTAGTCCCGGGTCTCCCGGTTTGTGAATAGGACGATAATTGGTAAAAATCAACACTTAAAATTAAAAACATGCCATTAAAGAGTGAAAACCCAAACCACCCCCCTAACGACCCCGTAGGGGGCACGAACACCTCGCACGGGACAAATGTAACTTGTAGGAACTGACCGCGTAGTCCCGGGTCTCCCGATTTGTGAGTATAATGATAATTGGCAAAAACTAACACTTAGTTAAAAACATGCCGTTAAAGGGTGAATACCCAAACCAACCCCCAAACGACCCCGTAGGAGGCACGAACACCTCGCACGGGACCAATGTAAGTTGTAGAAACTGACCGCGTAGTCCCGGGGTCTCCCGATTTGTGAATAGGATGATAATTGGCAAAAATCAACACTTAAACTTAAAAATATGCCGTTAAAGGGTGAAAACCCAAACCACCCCGCAAACGACCCCGTAGGAGGTGCGAACACCTCGTACGGGACCAATGTAACTTCTAGGAACTGACCGCGTAGTCCCGGGTCTCCCGGTTTGTGAATAGGACGGTAATTGGCAAAAATCAACACTTAACCTTAAAAACAAGCCGTTAAAGGGTGAATACCCAAACCAACCCCCAAACGACCCCGTAGGGGGCACGAACACCTCGCACGGGACCAATGTAACTTGTAGGAACTGACCGCGTAGTCCCGGATCTCCCGGTTTGTGAATAGGACGATAATTGGCAAAAATCACAGTTAGTTAAAAACAAGCCGTCAAAGGGTGAAAACCGAAACCACCCCCCAAACGATCCCGTAGGGGGCACGAACACCTCGCACGGGACCAATGTAACTTGTAGGATCTGACCGCGTAGTCTCGGGTCTCCCGGTTTGTGAATAGGATGATAATTGGCAAAAATCAATAAACTTTAAAACAAGCCGTCAAAGGGTGAAAACCCAAACCACCCCCCAAACGACCCCGTAGGGGGCACGAACACCTCGCACAGGACCAATGTAGCTTGTAGGATCTGACCGCGTAGTCTCGGGTCTCCCGGTTTGTGAATAGGATGATAATTGGCAAAAATAACCAAACTTTAAAACAAGCCGTCAAAGGGTGAAAACCCAAACCACCCCCCAAACGACCCCGTAGGGGGCACGAACACCTCGCACGGGACCAATGTAACTTGTAGGAACTGACCGCGTAGTCTCGGGTCTCCCAGTTTATGAGTATGACGATAATTTGCAAAAATCAGCACTTAAACTTGAAAACAACCCGTTAAAACGTGAATACCCAAACCAACCCCCAAAAGACCCCGTAGGGGGTACGAACACCTTGCACGGGACCAATGTAACTTGTAGGAACTGACCGCGTAGTCCCGGATCTCCCGGTTTGTGAATAGGACGATAATTTGCAAAAATACACACTTAAACATAAAAATAAGCCGTGAAAAGGTGAAAACCCAAACCACCCCCCAAACAACCCCGTAGGGGGCACGAAGACCTCGCACGGGACCAATGTAACTTGTAGGAACTGACCGCGTAATCTCGGGTCTCCCGGTTTGTGAATAGGACGATAATTGGCAAAAATCAACACTTAAACTTAAAAACAAGCCGTTAAAGGGTGAAAACCCAAACAACCCCCAAAACGACCCCGTAGGGGGCACGAACACCACGCACAGGACCAATGTAGCTTGAAGGAACTGACCGCATAGTCCCGGGTCTCCCAGTTTGTGAATATGACGATAATTGGCAAAAATCAACACTTAGTGAAATACATGCCATCAAAGGGTGAATACCCAAACCAACCCCCAAACGACCCCGTAGGAGGCACGAACACCTCGCACGGGACCAATGTAACTTGTAGGAACTGACCGCGTAGTCCCGGGTCTCTCGATTTCTGAATAGGACGATAATTGGCAAAAATCAACACTTCAACTTAAAAACATGCCGTTAAAACTTGGAAACGCAAACCACCCCCCAAACGACCCCGTAGGAGGCACGAACACCTCGCACGGGACCAATGTAACTTGTAGGAACTGACCGCATACTCCCGGGTCTCTCGGTTTGTGAGTATGACGATAATTGGCAAAAATCAACACTTAGTTAAAAACATGATGTCAAAGGGTGAATACCCAAACCAACCCCAAACGACCCCTTAGGAGGCACGAACACCTCGCAGGGGACCAATGTAACTTGTAGGAACTGACCGCGTAGTCCCGGGGCTCCCGGTTTGTGAATAGGACGATAATTGGCAAAAATCAACACTTAAACTTAAAAACAAGCCGTTAAAGGGTGAAAACCCAAACCACCCCCCAAACGACCCCGTAGGGGTACGAACACCTCGCACGGGACCAATGTAACTTGTAGGAACTGACCGCGTAATCTCGGGTCTGCCGGTTTGTGAACAGGACGATAATTGGCAAAAATCAACACTTAAACTTAAAAACAAGTCGTTAAAGGGTGAAAACCCAAACCACCCCCCAAATGACCCCGTAGGGGGCACGAACACCTCGTACGGGACCAATGTAACTTGTAGGAACTGACCGCGTAGTCCAGAGTCTCCCGGTTTGTGAATATGACGATAATTGGAAAAAATCAACACTTAGTTAAAAACATGCCGTCAGAGGGTGAATACCCAAATCAATACCAAACGACCCCGTAGGAGGCACGAACGCCTCGCACGGGACCAATCTAACTTGTAGGAACTGACCGCGTTGTGTCGGGTCTCCCGGTTTGTGAATAGGACGATAATTGCTAAAAACTAACACTTAGTTAAAAACATGCCGTTAAAGGGTGAATACCCAAACCAACCCCCAAACGACCCCGTAGGAGGCACGAACACCTCGTACGGGACCAATGTAACTTCTAGGAACTGACCGCGTAGTCCCGGGTCTCCCGGTTTGTGAATAGGACGGTAATTGGCAAAAATCAACACTTAAAATTAAAAACAAGCCGTTAAAGGGTGAATACCCAAACCAACCCCCAAACGACCCCGTAGGGGGCACGAACACCTCGCACGGGACCAATGTAACTTGTAGGAACTGACCGCGTAGTCCCGGATCTCCCAGTTTGTGAATAGGACGATAATTGGCAAAAATCACAGTTAGTTAAAAACAAGCCGTCAAAGGGTGAAAACCGAAACCACCCACCAAACGACCCCGTAGGGGGCACAGACACCTCGCACGGGACTAATGTAACTTGCGGGAACTGACCGCGTAATCTCGGGTCTCCCGATTTGTGAATAGAACGATAATTGGCAAAAATTAAAACTTAAACTTAAAAACAAGCCGTTAAAGGGTGAAAACCCAAACCACTCCCCAAACGAACCCGTATGGGGCACGAACACCTCGCACGGGACTAATGTAACTTGTAGGAACTGACCGCGTAGTTCGGGGTCTCCCGATTTGTGAGTATGACGATAATTGGCAAAAATCAACACTTAGTTAAAAACATGCCATCAAAGGGTGAATAGCCAAACCAACCCCCAAACGACCCCGTAGGAGGCACGAACACCTCGCACGGGACCAATGTAAGTTGTAGAAACTGACCGCGTAGTCCCGGGGTCTCCCGATTTGTGAATAGGATGATAATTGGCAAAAATCAACACTTAAACTTAAAAATATGCCGTTAAAGGGTGAAAACCCAAACCACCCCGTAGGAGGCACGAACACCTCGTACGGGACCAATGTAACTTGTAGGAACTGACCGCGTAGTCCTGTGTCTCCCGGTTTGTGAGTGTGACGATAATTGGCAAAAATTAACACTTAAACTTAAAAATATGCCGTTAAAGGGTGAAAACCCAAACCACACCCCGAAGACCACGTAGGAGGCATGAACATCTCGCACGGGACCAATGTAACTTGTAGGAACTGACCGCGTAGTCCCGGGTCTCCCGGTTTGTGAATGTGACGATAATTGGCAAAAATCAACACTTAGTTAAAAACATGCCGTCAAAGGGTGAATACCCAAACCAACCCCCAAACAACCCCGTAGGAGGCAGGAACACCTCGCACGGGACCAATGTAACTTGTAGGAACTGACCGCGTAGTCCCGGGTCTCCCGGTTTGTGAATAGGACGATAATTGGCAAAAATCAACACTAAAACTTAAAAACATTCCGTTAAAGGGTGAAAACCCAAACCACCCCCCAAACGACCCCGTAAGGGGCACAAACACCTCGCACGGGACCAATGTAACTTGTAGGAACTGACCGCGTAATCTCGTGTCTCCCGATTTGTGAATAGGACGATAATTGGCAAAAATCAACACTTAAACTTAAAAACAAGCCGTTAAAGGGTGAAAACCCAAACCATCCCCCAAACGACCCCGTATGAGGCACGAACACCTCGCACGGGACCAATGTAACTTGTAGGAACTGATCACGTAGTCCCGGGTCTCCCAGTTTGTGAGTGTGACGATAATTGGCAAAAATCAACACTTAGTTAAAAACATGCCGTCAAAGGGTGAATACCCAAACCAACCCCCAAACAACCCCTTAGGAGGCACGAACACCTCGCATGGGACTAATGTAACTTGTAGGAACTGACCGTATAGTCTCGGGTCTCCCGGTTTGTGAATAGGACGATAATTGGCAAAAATCAACACTTTAACTTAAAAACATGCCGTTAAAGGGTGAAAACCCAAACGACCCCGTAGGGGGCACGGACACCTCGCACGGGACTAATGTAACTTGTAGGAACTGACCGCGTAATCTCGGGTCTCCCGATTTGTGAATAGAACGATAATTGGCAAAAATCAAAACTTAAACTTAAAAACAAGCCGTTAAAGGGTGAAAACCCAAACCACCCCCCAAACGACCCCGCATGGGGCACGAACACCTCGCACGGGACTAATGTAACTTGTAGGAACTGACCGCGTAGTTCTGGGTCTACCGATTTGTGAGTATGACGATAATTGGCAAAAATCAACACTTAGTTAAAAACATGCCGTCAAAGGGTGAATCGCCAAACCAACCTCCAAACGACCACGTAGGAGGCACGAACACCTCGCACGGGACCAATGTAACTTGTAGAAACTGACCGCGTAGTCCCGGGGTCTCCCGATTTGTGAATAGGATGATAATTGGAAAAAATCAACACTTAAACTTAAAAATATGCCGTTAAAGGGTGAAAACCCAAACCACCCCGCAAACGACCCCGTAGGAGGCACGGACACCTCGCACGGGACCAACGTAACTTGTAGGAACTGACCGCGTAGTCCTGTGTCTCCCGGTTATTGAGTGTGACGATAATTGGAAAAAATCAACACTTAGTTAAAAACATGCCGTCAAAGGGTGAATACCCAAACCAACCCCCAAACAACCCCTTAGGAGGCACGAACACCTCGCATGGGACCAATGTAACTTGTAGGAACAGACCGCGTAGTCCCGGGTCTCCCATTTTGTGAATAGGACGATAATTGGAAAAAATCAACACTTAAACATAAAAACAAGCCGTTAAAGTGTGAAAACCCAAACCACCCCCCAAACGACCCTGTAGGGGGCACGAACACCTCGCACGGGACCAATGTAACTTGTAGGAACTGACCGTGTAATCTCGGGTCTGCCGGTTTGTGAATAGGACGATAATTGGCAAAAATCAACACTTAAACTTAAAAACAAGCCGTTAAAGGGTGAAAACCCCAACCACCCCCCAAACGACCCCGTAGGGGGCACGAACACCTCGCACGGGACCGATGTAACTTGTAGGAACTGAACGCGTAGTCCCGGGTCTCCCGGTTTGTGAATATGATGATAATTGGCAAAAAATCAACACTTAGTTAAAAACATGCCGTCAAAGGGTGAATACCCAAACCAACCCCCAAACGAACCAGTAGGAGGCACGAACACCTCGCACGGGACCAATGTAACTTGTAGGAACTGACCGCGTAGTCCCGGGTCTCCCGCTTTGTGAATAGGACGATAATTGTCCAAAATCATCACTTAAACTTTAAAACTTGCCATTAAAGGGTGAAAATCCAAACCACCCCCAAACCACCCCGTAGGGGGCACGAACACCTCACACGGGATTAATGTAACTCGTAGGAACTAACCGCGTAGTTTCGGGTCTCCCGATTTGTGAGTATGACGATAATTGGCAAAAATCAATTATTATTTAAAAACATCCCGTCAAAGGGTGAATACCCAAACCAACCTCAAAACGACCCCGTAGGAGGGACGAACACCACGCACGGAACCAATGTAATTTGTAGGAACTGACCGCGTAGTCCCAGGGTCTCCCGATTTGTGAAAAGGATGATAATTGCCAAAAATCAACACTTAAACTTAAAAATATGCCGTTAAAGGGTGAAAACCCAAACCACCCCCCAAACGATCCCGTAGGAGGCACGAATACGTCGCACGGGACCAATGTAACTTGTAGAAACTGACCGCGTAGTCCCGGGTCTCTCGATTTGTGAGTATGATGATAATTGGAAAAAATCAACACTTAGTTAAAAACATGCCGTCAAAGGGTGAATACCCAAACCAACCCCCAAACGACCCCGTAGGAGGCACGAACACCTCGCACGGGACCAATGTTACTTGTAGGAACTGACCGCATAGTCCTGGGTCTCCTGGTTTGTGAATAGAACGATAATTAGCAAAAATTAACACTTAAACTTAAAAATATGCCGTTAAAGGGTGAAAACCCAAACCACACCCCAACGACCCCGTAGGAGGCACGAACACCTCGCACGGGACCAATGTAACTTGTAGGAACTGACCACGTAGTCCCGGGTCTCCCGGTTTGTGAATATGACGATAATTGGCAAAAATCAACACTTAGTTAAAAACATGCCGTCAAAGGGTGAATACCCAAACCAACCCCCAAACGACCCCGTTGGAGGTAGGAACACCTCGCACGGGACCGATGTAACTTGTAGGAACTGACCGCGTAGTCCCGGGTCTCCCGGTTTGTGAATAGGACGATAATTGGCAAAAATCAACACTTAAACTTAAAAACATGTCGTTAAAGGGTGAAAACCCAAACCAACCCCCAAACGACCCCGTAAGGGGCACGAACACCTCGCACGGGACTAATGTAACTTGTAGGAACTGACCGCGTAACCTCGGGTCTCCCGATTTGTGAATAGGACGATAATTGGCAAAAATCAACACCTAAACTTAAAAACAAGCCGTTAAAGGGTGAAAACCCAAACCACCCCCCAAACGACCCCGTAGGGGGCACGAACACCTCACACGGGACTAATGTAACTTATAGGAACTGATCGCATAGTCCCGGGTCTCCCGATTTGTGAGTATGACGATAATTGGCAAAAATCAACACTTAGTTAAAAACATGCCGTCAAAGGGTGAATAGCTAAACAAACCCCCAAACGACCCCGTAGGAGGTACGAACACCTCGCACGGGACCAATGTAACTTGTTGGAACTGACCGCGTAGTCTCGGGTCTTTCGGTTTGTGAATAGGACGATAATTGGTAAAAATCAACACTTAAACTTAAAAACATGCCGTTAAAGGGTGAAAACCAAAACCATCCCCCAAACGACCCCGTATGAGGCACGAACACCTCGCACGGGACCAATGTAACTCGTAGGAACTGATCGCGTAGTCCCGGGTCTCCCAGTTTGTGAGTGTGACGATAATTGGCAAAAACCAACACTTAGTTAAAAACATGCCGTCAAAGGGTGAATACCCAAACCAACCCCCAAACAACCCCTTAGGAGCCACAAACACCTCGCATGGGACCAATGTAACTTGTAGGAACTGACCGCGTAATCCCGGGTCTCCCGATTTGTGAATTGGACGATAATTGGAAAAAATCAACACTTAAACTTAAAAACAAGTCGTTAAAGGGTGAAAACCCAAACCACCCCCCAAACGACCCCGTAGGAGGCACGAACACCTCGCACGGGACCAATGTAACTTATAGGAACTGACCGCGTAATCTCGTGTCTCTCGATTTGTGAATAGGACGATAATTGGTAAAAATCAACACCTAAACTTAAAAACAAGCCGTTAAAGGGTGAAAACTCAAACCACCCCCCAAACGACCCCGTAGGGGGCACGAACACCTCGCACGGGACCAATGTTACTTGTAGGAACTGACCGCGTAGTTCCGGGTCTCCCGGTTTGTGAATATGACGATAATTGGAAAAAATCAACACTTAGTTAAAAACATGCCGTCAAAGGGTGAATACCCAAATCAACCCCCAAACGACCCCTTAGGAGGCACGAACACCTCGCACGGGACCAATGTAACTTATAGGAACTGACCGCGTAGTCCCGGGTCTCCCTCTTTGTGAATAGGACTATAATTGTCAAAAATCAACACTTAAACTTAAAAACATGCCATTAAAGGGTGAAAACACAGACCACCCCCCAAACGACCCCGTAGGGGGCACGAACACCTCACACGGGACTAATGTAACTTGTAGGAACTAACCGCGTAGTTCCGGGTATCCCGATTCGTGAGTATGACGATAATTTGCAAAAATCAACAATTATTTAAAAATATGCCGTCAAAGGGTGAATACCCAAACCAACCCCCAAACGACCCCGTAGGAGGGACGAACACCACGCACGGGACCAATGTAACTTGTAGGAACTGACCGCGTAGTCCTGGGGTCTCCCGATTTGTGAATAGGATGATAATTGGCCAAAATCAACACTTAAACTTAAAAATATGCCGTTAAAGGGTGAAAACCCAAACCACCCCTCAAACGACCCCGTAGGAGGCACGAACACCTCGCACGGGACCAATGTAACTTTCAGGAACTGACCGCGTAGTCCCGGGTCTCCCGGTTTGTAAGTATGATGATAATTGGCAAAAATCAACACTTAGTTAAAAACATGCCGTCAAAGGGTGAATACCCAAACCAACCCCCAAACGACCCCATAGGAGGCACGAACACCTCGCACGGGACCAATGTTACTTGTAGGAACTGACCGCATAGTCCCGGGTCTCCCGGTTTGTGAATAGGATGGTAATTGGCAAAAATTAACACTTAAACTTAAAAACATGCCGTTAAAGGGTGAAAACCCAAACCACCCCCCAAACGACCCCGTAGGAGGCATGAACACCTCGCACGGGACCAATGTAACTTGTAGGAACTGACCGCGTAGTCCCGGGTCTCCCGGTTTGTGAATATGACGATAATTGGCAAAAATCAACACTTAGTTAAAAACATGCCGTCAAAGGGTGAATACCCAAACCAACCCCCAAACGACTCCGTAGGAGGCAGGAACACCTCGCACGGGACCAATGTAACTTGTAGGAACTGACCGCGTAGTCCCGGGTCTCCCGGTTTGTGAATAGGACGATAATTGGCAAAAATAAACACTTAAACTTAAAAACATGCCGTTAAAGGGTGAAAACCCAAACCACCCCCCAAACGACCTCGTAGGGGGCACGAACACCTCGCACGGGACCAATGTAACTTGTAGGAACTGACCGCGTAGTCCCGGGTCTCACGGTTTGTGAGTATGACGATAATTGGCAAAAATCAACACTTAGTTAAAAACATGCCGTCAAAGGGTGAATACCCAAACCAACCCCCAAACGACCCCGTAGGAGGCATGAACACCTCGCACAGGACCAATGTAACTTGTAGGAACTGATCGCGTAGTCCCGGGTCTCCCGGTTTGTGAATAGGATGATAATTGTCAAAAATCAACACTTAAACTTAAAAACATGCCGTTAAATGGTGAAAATCCAGACCACCCCCAAACGACCCCCTAGGAGGCACGAACGCCTCGCACGAGACCAATGTAACTTGTAGGAACTGACCGCGTAGTCCCGGGTCTCCTGGTTTGTGAGTATGACGATAATTTCCATTCATATATGTAATTTTTTTTTGAGTATTTTTTGTGTGTAAATTATTGGGTTACTAATATCGTATCTTTTTTGTATTCTATTTTTTTTTTGCAGGATAACAGTTTATCGTTGGCTTTTATTCGCGTGGAACATATAAAGAACTCAATGGTTTACAACAAGGGGTTTATTAATTAATCCATTTTTTTGTGTCATGACTGTACGGTCTTTTGTTGTTTTATTATTGACTTTTATGGCCATGAGGGCTTTTGTAAGTTAATTGTTATATTTTTCGGCCGTGCGGGCTTTATGTTAGGCAGGTTTTGTATTAACAGGTTTTGGAATGTCCGAAAAATAGAGGAAACTCCGCCCAATTTTTTTTGGGCCTGTGAGCAGTTAAAGACTTGTAATATTTTAAAGTTTGTATGTATATTAGTTTATTAATAACGCGCAATATTATTAATTTGTGAATTTTGTGCTTTCAAATATTTTTTTTTAAATTACAAAATTGGCACAGTTTAAAACCGTGGCAAAAGTGTATCATATTTTGGCACGGTTTTAAACTGTGCTAATTTTTTTAAACTGTGCTGAATCTGGCACAGTTAAAAACTGTGCCAAAAGTGTGCCAGAAATATCAAATTCTGGCACGGTTTAAAAGTGTGCCAGAAGTGTTCCTATTTTGCTGAATCTGGCATAGTTAAAAACTGTGCCAAAAGTGTGCTAGAAATATCAAATTCTGGCACGGTTTAAAAGTGTGCCAGAAGTGTTCCTGTTTGACTGATTCTGGCACACTTTTAAACCGTGCCAGAAAAAAATTCCCATTTTGGAACACCTGATTCTGGCACAGTTCAAAACCATGCCAGATTTGATCTGGCACGGTTTTTAACTGTGCCATAATCCTATTTTTTGTGTAGTGATTAATCAGGTGTATCCTCGCCATCACCTTACTTAGGCCTAAGGCAGCGTGATGACGCGACCTAAAAGGTAAAGTAAGGCAGAAAGGTATGACTAAGGCATACTAAACTAGGAGAATGCTCATTAGAAAATAAACTCTAAGTCACATGTAGTCGGTTGAAATGCCCAAAATAACTAGAGGTTGCTAATAAATCAGAAAACAGATAACATATGTTTAGTCGGCCTTGTCCCAAAACATAAATATTTTATTACTAAAGGTTACATAGTTATATGTGAAATAGTTATAATCAAATCCTAGAGAGGTCCAGGTCGCTGAGCCAGGTAGTCAGCTACTCACTCTCTTCGACCATCATCAGGATGGGGGAAAAAATCCTCCTTAAACTCCTCCAAGCTTAGCTCCAGAAGCTGCCTCAGGATAACATCTATTGAGATCTAGTGATCATCCCTTCTAAATAGATTTGGTTCTAAGGAAGAGGGAGTAATCTCATGCCTGTACCAGAGGGAGGAATTCCTGGGCACCATTAACTCCTTGAGGGCACTTAGCCACCCTCTAATGAAAGATATCTCATTGACCTCCTTTAGTTTTATGGGAGCGTCTGTCCAGCTTTGGTTATATACATCTGCCCACACATGTCGAGGGCCATTTTTTGAACAAGTTCCTCAGTAAGGTGACGTCCCTATGAAGCCCAATAACTGTTATATATGCTCGGTGAACATCTCCTTTCAGCTTGGCAATCTCCCTTTAGGAACCAATATCATCAGTCCTAGCTCGCCGCCTGGATGACAATCAAGAACCTTGTATAACTGGAGGAGCAATGCTCAGCATGCCAACTTCCCTCCTTAAAGCATCATTCTCTTGCTGTAGTGCCTCCCCAACCTGGTTAATCTTAGACGCATCCAAGAGCTTAGCCTTTAGACGATTCACCTCTTCTTGAATAGAGGCAACAATCTCTTCCATCTCTGCAAGTCGATCCTTAAGCTTGGCAACCAGTTCGGACTGATATTTATAGTCCTGATTCCCTGCCCTAAGAGATTTATAGATTTTTATAAAAGCTCGATGAACTTTATCGCTCACATTAGAACCAAGAATTTGACCTAGGTGAGAAGTAGCAGGGAAATAATCATCAAGATCGAAAAACTACAAAGCATAGGAGCACACATAATACATATATCAGCAAATCCCAGAAAAAGAACTTTTTCATTCCATTAAAATTAGCACTAGACAGATACAAGTACATTGAGTGGAAAGAAGAAAAAGAAAAAAAATACAAAATGACCCTAATAGCCTAATTGGTGACATCGACCTCCTCAAAAGTGGATAGCTCCTTCCCCTTATCAACCACAACCTCACTTATCTCAGCACCAACCACACCTCCCTCAACCTAGGCAAGGTTTATTCCCTAGTCACTATCAGGAGCAGCAGGGGCAGAAGGAGCAGTAGGACCATCAGTAAAAACAGTAGAGTCCTCACTAGTCCAAGCATCTGGGACATCATCTTTAATAATAGTCTTGGGGCCAGGATTGTGCTCATCGAATAGAGGAGAATCAACAACAACTCCAGTAGCAAACAAGATGCGATCCCAACCTTTCTTGAAGTTTGCCCGACTGATATCATAAATCCGCTTTTCGGCATCTTCATAGGCTGTCTCCCAGCCCTCATTATAGGCACTCTCTCTAACAGTGACCACCTCTGCCTCCAGGCTCTTCACCTTCTCAGCGATCCCTTTATTTTTATTTATGATGGCTAGTTTGCTCGCCACGACCAACTCATAGGTTTCACATAGTTCCTTAAGATCTTTGGTCTCCCTAGCCCTCTCCTTGGAAAAATAAGCCTCAGTCTTTGTGAGAGATTTCTCAGAGTACTTCTAGGCCTCCTGAGCAGTCTTCAAGATCCCCTCGAGCTTAGTGTTCCTCCTCGCCAGCCCATCTTGACTGCGACAGAGGACATTGTAGTCAGAAAAAAACTTCAGGAAGAAACAGATGTGAGTTAAAGAGTACGAAGAAATTAAAAAAGACAGAGAAGAGAGGAAATGGACTTACCAATGTAAGCCCCTAATCTGCCTTCAGGGCTAACTGGTTTGGTCCCAACTTTAAAGATCGCTTGCGATCAACTGTCAGCACTGATCTCTCGAGCATTATGGGGGCCAGATGAGGGGCTAGAGCCACAGAGGCCCCCTAAGCTAGGATAGCCACAGGAACAATGGAAGCTTGTACTTTTTTGTCCTTCCTTCTCCTTTCCTCCTATCTTCTTCTCTCTTCATCTCTCTCTCTCTCTCTCTCTCTCTCTCTCTCTCTCTCTCTTTCTCTCTTCCCTTCTTATTTTTTTTCCTCTCCAACTCTCATGAGTTGCTGTTTAGGAACCACTAGCAGTATCCCCAAACCTTGTCTTCTAAATCTTTAACCTGTTGGACAATAGGACATGATCATCATCATCATCATTACAGATTAGATTTTTTCTTCTGAGAGGGAGCCATGTCTTTCTTGCTAGAGGCATCCAACTTAGAACCTCCTAAACTAGAGCCGTTCTCATTGGACCTCTCTCCACCAGCCTCTTCCACCTCTATTACCTACAGCAACACTAGACTCTGAGGTTCTCTCCTCTTCACCGTCTAGCTCGATGGGTTAGAGAGCACCTTCTTCCTCTTCTTCTTCTTTTTTATCTGGGATATCAAGATGAAGGATGGAGTCAACTGAACGGGTAATGAAGGTAGAGGTAGTGTTCTTGTATTCCAACTAGATGGCAACCAACCTGGGGTGTTCACCTTCTACAATTGAGTCCCTTATAAGCCAAGGTTTGATTTACTTAGCTGCACGAATCTCGTGGAGAGCAGGCTCTTGATTATTGGACTTCACTAAAAAAGGAAAGAAAATATTAGAGGAAGAACACATTAGAGCAACAATAAAAAAAAGCAAGATTGAACAACAACCTATGTATTCCTCCTCATAAGTAGGGATTCGAGGTCCCCTGTACCTTGCTCTCCCTACATGGGGAGGGAATTTCCAGTTCCTAGCAATAAATCCCTCAGACCAATAGTCCTTATGGGAATTAGGTAGGTTCACTACCAACACCCTCTCTGGACTCCTCGCATTCAAATAAAGAAGACCGGAGCTGGTACGAGAGAAGGTATAATAGAAGCAGATTTCAACCAAACCTAAATTAGTGCCATAGAGTTGGTTTATTATATGTATGCCATTTACAATTTTCCAAACATTAGGAGAACACTGGGTTAGGACTATATCGAAATACTAAAAACAAATGTAAAAACAGGAGATTTGGGGGAAAGGTTAACCCCTTTGAGACAATAGAAGGACATGAATCCAGTGGCCATACTCAATGTCATGGACATTATGAGGAACAGGGGCGCACTCAATATCCACCCAGTTAGGGATATTATAACATTTCCTAAATTCTACCAGAGATTTTTTATCTATCCTTGCCCTAAGGAAAAACCTAGCTATAGTAGAAAGAAAAATGACGAAATGAAATATAGAAATAGGAGAGACTTAGAATTTACAAGGAAAAGAATGAAGCTTGAAAAAATGAGAAACCACAGGTGAATGAGGACGAGAAACATAAAATATCTTTTGAAACTACAAAGAACAAGCTTGAAAGTAGAGGAAACTTGAGAGCAGATGACGGTCTAGAAGTGAGAGAAAGCTATAAGTTGAAGTGACGAAGTGAATCGTCCAACACCTCGATTAGTGCACGATAATCGAAGAAGATCTGTCGCCTAAACTTACTATGGAATGATAATTCATGCCCCTATTAATTCTAGAAATAACAATAGTGCCATCAGAACAAGACCGAAGATGTTATTTAAAATTTGTGAGCCTAAGTTGTGGCCCCAAAAATTTTAGGGGAAATTATGGGTACCCATTTTGTCGAACTGGCCTGTAAAAGTAGCCGGCCAAGCCCAGATAAATAATAAAAGGCGCCTGACCCAACTTATGTGTCTTGAATGACGGTTAGGATAGAAAGATATGACCAATTCCATCCTAAAAATCTCGAATGAGATATTCGAAGGATACTCGATTAACGTGTTGATTCTCAACTCTCCCTCTCTCTCTCTCTCTCTCTCTCTCTCTCTCTCTCTCTCTTAACTGAGTATATATTTGTGCCCCTGGCCTGGGGCATAGGGGCATATAAAAAACATTCTTGAGAGTTACTTAATACAATAATGGACCTCTCCGTAAGCGTAGGCAATTTGCCAAACCACGTATATTCTTGTGTTGTGTGATTGTGATTATTATTGTTCTTATTATGTTGGTGAGTGTTTTCCTTCATTAATTATTTGTGTTAAGATTTTTTTCCCCACAACATAAAATTCCTATTGAGAATTATGTGGAATATTAGAAAAAGACCCATTGACCAGTTCAAAGGTCAATGAGATTAGAGACAAAAGAGATATTATGTACTTGAGTCGTCCTTGAAAATGGTAAAAAAATGTGTTGTTTTGTAATCCATTTATCCTCCCAAATTTTTATCTTTTCCCCATTGCCCACTCTCCATCTTGTCGATCTTTCTAACTCTAGTCTAGCCTCCCAAATGATACTCTAAATGTAAGAAGGGTTATAATCTCTCTTGGCCTTCCAAAAGTAACACTTCAAAAAGTATTTTTCTTTTAAAATTATGCTAGTCAGAGAATTTGGGTTAGTTAGATTTCTCCAACCCCGTTTTGCAAGATTAAAAGTTTTAAAGTCACGAAAACATAACCCCCCTCCCTTTTTGGGCTTGCAAAGCATTTTCCAACTCAGCCAACTAACCCTTTTTCTTTTTTTTTTCTTGGGACCCGTGTCGATGGCATGATTATAAAAATGATCCGGATGTTTCATAATAGTGATTAAGTTTGTCAAATAAGACACGCGATAAAAATATACGAAATGATACGACACAATAGCATGACATAAAAGGGGCCAAACTGATCCAAGTTGGCATAAAATGGCATATTAGAAAAAAGTAATAATAAAACTATTTTATAAAATACAATATTCCTTCATAAATATAAAAATTGATATTTTATAAAACATTCTCCTTATAAAGCATTTTTTTAGAAATGAGTTTATTTAATAATAAAGCATCTTTTTATAAATAAAACTCATTAATGTATTTTTTTTGGAAAACATTTTTTTATAACTTTATTTTTAATTTAATTTCATAAATAATTTATTCATTTTTAAATAAAAAATATACCGTTTTACAAAAATAATTTTTATTGTTTTTTTACAAAATAATTTTTAATAAATTCTTATTAATTTTATTTTATAAAATAGAAACACTTTTTTATGAAACATTTTTTATTACATTTTATAAAATGTTTCTTAAAAAACTGTTTATAATTGTTGATAATTTTTTATAAAGTGTTTTGTTACATTATTAAACTTTTTTTATAAAACGTTTTGGAAATATTATTTAAAGTGAAAATTAAAAAAATGTTTTATTATATTTTTTTATGAAATAATTAAATATATATATATATATATATATATATAAAAGACTTGTTTATAAAAGTATAGTAGCCTAGGTCATATCCCCATTATAGTAGAGTCGCCTAGGTCACCTGCTAGATAAGCATAGCACTACCAATTGTCTTTTATTTATAATCATAGGCTTAAAGTATTTTTTTAAGAAGTCACATGCTTTAGTAGGTTTATCATAGTGTTTCCTTTGATGTTAGGTTTGCGTAGCTAGGCAATCAATTTCATCGGTTCTGTCATCACTAACTATTTAATTAAATCAGCGATATCTTTTTTTTTATTTTCTTTATTTCAAATTAGAGATATCCGTTGTTGCATATTGTTTTAACCATGTCAGGTATCAGTTTTGAAAACACATGTACTTTTAGTAGGCATTTAAATTAAGGAATAGCAAACCATTACTCTGATAAAAATACATCAATCAAATCATAGCACGGTTAATTTAGTTTCTTTCAAAATCAAAGTTGGTTTAAAGAATAGTCACAAATCGACATGATGCTTTAAAATCAAATCTAATACTTCCGAGCAAATCTTGACACTGATCCTAGTGAAAGTAGTTCACCTGCTCCCAGTGACCCCGAGTTATGTGTTATTATATTGAGTTAACATAGATGACATAAGTTGTCATATCAATTTAGTGGATCTATACTTTTTTTAATATATTCACAATTCAAACACCTCAGTTGAAAGCTAGTTTGAGTACCTTACAAATAAATGAGCGACAAAAAAATTAATATAATTGTCTTCCCATTTATTCTTCTCAAAGGCAATGTACATAAAAAAAATTTCATACATAGAAAACCTTAACACACCACCTTACTCCTAATTCAATGTACAAAAGAAAGTACAGCTGATTACGGACAAAAAAAATAGACCAGATATGGAAAATAATATCCAAACAGATAATAAAATCTCACCATCAATCCAAAGCCCCATAACAAACCAACTATAGACCCTACACCCACCAAAAGGAGGAAACCTAAAAATGTCTGTAACTCCAAAAACTCAAAATCTAATTTAAAATTCGAATTGATAAAAACAAAAAGGAATATGGAATAATATTCTAATATTAAAATTAGAATAAAGTTATTAACCTAATTATTTACCTATGCTTAAAACTGATAAACCCCCATGTCTAGAACTTCAAGGTAACAAAATAAGAAAATTTACATATAGAATAGACCAAAAAGAATTTTTTTTTAATAGAACACGAAGACTTGCATGTGATAAATACAATAAGCATAATAAAAATTGACCACATTCTTATAACATTAGCTCTTTTTTTTGGATAGCAATGAACGAATTAATTGTAAAAAAAAATGATCACATGTCAATATCTGCAAAGTTTCGAAACAAATAGATCCACTTCCCAAAAGTTAATGAAGAATAAAAATTCATATGGTAGAATGAAAAAGTAGATAAAACTGAAAGACCCTAATGCAAATCATCACTCCATTATCGTGTCAAGAAAAAAATTATGTTGGTAGCCATTACCCAAAAAAGGGGAAAATGGAAGCATACATGTCTTCTTCCTTCCATGAGTTTTGGCTCAGTGGATCAAACACCACATCAACAACCTTACACCCCAACCCCAACATGTGTATTGATGCGTCGTATCCCTGTAAGACACAAAAAACACAAATAAAGTTGATAAATGCAACCCTAAAACTCATCTGAAACATAAATGAGGGAGGGTGAGTACCTAAAATATCTGAAATGATTTTCCGAATACAACACACATATACTGAGAATGAATGAAATATAAAGCATAGAAAACCTCCTTTTTGGCGAGTTTAGTGGAGAATTTCTCGACTTGAATGGAACATCCATCTCCAAGGTAGTCACAAAATAAAACTTCAAACATAATAGCTGTCAGCGAAAAAAAATCAAGAGAAGGAAGTATAAAATATTTTGAACCTTACAGAAACCAATAGAAAAGGACGCGGAAAATAAAACATACATAGTAGCAATAAACTCATCGAGCGATTTTATGACGGCCGTAGAAATACTCATCGAGCGACGCTGGTCAGACGACAAGAGAAAAGGAGATGGAGGTTGAAGGTAAGCACAATGGACTTGATTTTTTTTATATAATGGCGTTGGTCAGTGCTGAAGGTAAGCGTGCTGGTCAGACGCCAATGCAGAAGACGGGGGTCGAATACGCAGGAGGTTGAGGGAGATGGAGGAACATGCCAACAACACTAAAGATGGAGGTCGATTGGAGGTTGAGGGAAAAAGATAGGTGGAGGTGTAGGGATAGCATTTTTTTTTGTGAAAGTAGGGATAGCATCTGCGAGCGATCCAAATGGATTTGCAATAGTTAAGCACTGATGATGCACATGGGTGAGAGAGGGTGATGTCTTTACGACTCTGATAGAGGATTTTAAGAGTGTGTGACACACTTACAGAACAATGATAAATGTGCAAAGCTTATGAGAGAATCTTGCTCCAATATAATCTGACTCATTGATTTTTTGCGTAGGTAGCTTCAATCTCAGCCACAAACTATTTTCTGCACCTATCAACAGTAAAAACACTATCCTTATTATATAGATTTTAAGGGATAAAAGAGCAAGTGCAATAAACATAATGATGACATCATCGATCAAGCTTATGACATACATAAGTTTTATAACTTATTATATATGTATATATATATATATATATATAATGATAATTTTTTATTTTGTTAAATAGAAATGTAGTTTCGGATTAAACCAAAATATGGTTCGAGCTAACGATCATTTATTTGATCAAACGGTTTGCATTCAAACAATTTCCATTCAAAATGGGTGTCAAACTTGATTTTTAAAAAATGAGTATCAAACTGTAAACCTAACAAATTAGCGTATGTCAAAAGGTCAAATGACCATTTATCTATTTATGCATATTATATTAGGGTTGCTGGAAATCTATCACTATGATTTTTTCGTATATGATTTTCCTTTAACATTAATCTTATTTTTAATATGCATAACCTTGTACTACTATTCAAACTAGTCGTGTTTCACCGTATACTTGGAAACATGCTAAGATAATTATTAAAAACTTTGAAAAGAAATATATTTCCATTTTAATTGCCTTGATATAATGGAATTATAATGTACAAGCTATAATACCTTTAGTCAACTTTTTTAGTGCCCGCGATTGAATGTCTTGCTAGAAATTTTGTTTGTAAAACAATATTTGAAATATTGATGATAATTGTTTAATATTATTGTTATTGTAAAATTAGTGGCTTTAGTTTTTATGTACTATAATTTGTAACATCTTATAACTTCTGTGGGTATATTTATTATATAATCTAATAAATACATTTAGAAAACACTATAAATACAACTAAAGTCTTTAAAAATATCTCATTTGAAATATTTGTGGTTTATCTCTTGATATTAACATATGTTGCACACGAATCGCCTCTGCATTTGTTTAAGTGGTAATATTGATGAAGTATATAGGATAATAATTTCCATCTTACTATGAATGAGGAGAAGAACATTTTCCTTTTATATGGTGAATTCCATCTTATTGCGCAAAACACTCTTATAAAATATATAAATATTGACATTACATGCATGTGATATATAATATAAACTAACATTCATATTATCGGGGCGAAGCTAAGGCCCGATAGAGGGGGGCCATGGCCTCCCGTAAGGATTTAACTATTTGAAAAAATCCTTGGATATTTTGGTTCTATTAAAAAGTCACTATGTTCACCTTGTATGGTCCTCCCAAACAATCCTTTGACACAAAACCAAAACACACTCCAAAATCATTCACTGATCAAACATTAAAATGGGTTGTCTTATTTGTTTAAAAGTCTTAAATGACCCGCTTGTACTTTGGAGAGTTATTGTCCACACAATCACCCAAGTCTTCTTTTAGTATTTAACTTACCCAAGTGGAAATAATATAAAAAAACTATGTTAAGATAACCAAAACATTTCCTTACTCCTTCCCTCTCGAGCCTCTTGTTCTATTCAAATGGAGGCCCATGCCACAACTGATGTGCTAATGTTAAAGTATTAAGTCCTTAGTGGTTGGTATATATCTCATTTGTGATTTGTGCTCCTTATAAATTTTAATAATTCCCTATTTTCTACCTTTAAATTCTTTATAATTGTAAATGTGTGCCCTATTTTTAAATTTTAAAGCTTCATGTTTACCCAATATTTCACCAAATTTATCATTTGTTATTTTTTTTTTGTAAATATTATATTTATTTTATTTACTCTTAAATCAATTTTATGAAAGTATAGAAAATATTTTTATGACCTAGTGCTTATTTCATTTTATTTTTATTTTTTACCCCTAACTTTTTAGGTCTGCAATCCATTTTAATTGTAGATTGTTAATTAATGGTAATATTACTTTGATATTGTTATTGCTTTGTTTAGGGTTTATTTGATATGATTTGTTTATTTTTTATGGATTTGCAAGTTGTGGTGGAGGATTGCTACTTTGGACATTTTTCCTTTGATTGGAATAATATAAAATTTATAAATAAAATTATGTATGGAATAATATAAATTATGTATGGAATAATATAAAATTTATAAATAAAATTATGTATGGAATAATATACATGTACATAAAATTATGTATGGAATAATATAAAGTTAAATAATATTATCAATAGATACATGATACTTTTATATAGTTTTATACGTGTAATCTTAATGTATGGAATAATATAAAATATACATATAGTACTTATGTATTAAAAAATATTATCAATTCATGTATGTATATAATTTTATAGTGAATTATAGATGCAATATATATATATATATATATATATATATTGTTAAACTCCCCAACATACCTCATTAATTATACCTAAAAATACATGATATTAAATGTACACGTATAAAATTTATGATGTATGTATACATTCATTTATCATGTATGTATGAAAGTTTTATGTATGTAGGGGTGGCAATTCGGGTCACTCGTGTCATTTTCGGGTCATGTTGATTTTTATTTTAATTTAATTTTTGGGTACTCTTAAATCTATACAAGCTAATCAGATCATGTTCGGATAATTTTGGGTAATTACCGTAAACGGGTTATCGGGGAAAAAGTTGCCAGCTCTGTATACATATATATACATGATTGCCAATTTTGTCAAATTTTCAAAAAACTGTATTTAAAAACAAGTTTACCAAACGCACACTAATAATTATAAACACAAAAAATAGAATTTTAAAACTGTATTTAAAAACATTGTTTAAATCGAGTTTTCTAAGTTGCGAACCAAACAGGCCCTTAGTATTTTTATTTCAGCGCCTTCGCGGTCTGTAGCAATGGCACCTTATTATGTTTATATGTGACATTTTAGGAACAAAAAGGAAAATTAGGGTCTAGATATGAATGAGATACCTCACTTGAGAATAAGTTTGTGTTTTCTTTGAACTGATCTTGTAAGGATGTAAGGACATTTTTGTCCAACATACTTGTATATGTCATTAGCCGTAACACCGTTGCAAAGATTCAAAGTCCATTCATCATCAACGGAATCCGAAGATCAAAAGAAAGGAAGAATTCAGAAATCCAGTCAGCTGGACCGGTCCGCCTGAAATTAAAACGAACCGATCCGCCTCTGACTACCCCGGACCGGTCCGCCTTTATATAAAAAGAACCGATCCGCTGAGACCCGGACCGGACCTCCCCGAATCGATCCTCCGTGCACTTTGAAGCCAGTGAGCTCCGAACCGAATGCTAACCGAATCAGCTTCAAATTAAAAGAACCGGTCCGCTATCAGACCGATCCGCCTAAGGCCCGGACCGGTCCGTCCTGGATAAACTCTGCCAGATCGTGTTGCAGATTGTTTAGGGTTTTGGCTTCCTATTTAAACCATGTTTGGAGGTTGGTTTTCTTAGGACTTTTCAACAATTTTCAGAGCATATCAACCCTAAAGTCTTCACCTATTGAGTCCTATGATTCTAGGTTTTTAGATTCACACATCTTCCATTTCTATGTGAATCAAGTTTGGTAACCCAAGAACACCATTACTGTTGTTCAACCCTTGTGAAGTGGACCGCTCCTTCCTCTTCATTGCAGCCCTTCTGGAAAGGGATAATTCCAGTCGCGACTACAGAATCCGATGCATGCGGGTAATTCTTAGTCAAAAACTTGTATTTCAGTGTAATCCGATTGTAAGCCGCTTCTCTTACAAATTATAGTGAATATACAAATGGTTTTGCCCCTTTGGGGAATTTTTCCTTAACTTTGTGTGTTGAATAATTCATGCATGATTTCATATTGTTTCAATCACACCTAGTTGCATGCTTAGGGTTAATTTGGGTTAAAAATGGTATTTATTATATTATTTCTTAATTGAACGCAAGCGCTAACTCTTTCAAAGGACATTTTTCTCAAGTCCGATATCTTACATTTTTATATGTCGTACGCCGCTTCAAAAGGCACGTCACCTCACGATATCACATGACGATTTCTATTCGAATTTTAAGAATAAAGGATTCAACATCTCCATCAAGTGTCCCACATCTGCCTCAACGACTTCACATTCCACGATTTTATGGATCTTATACAAGTGGTATGCAAAAGAAATCAAAACAGTGAAAGAAGGCAAGATATACAAATTCAAGGGCATTTTGGTAATTTTACATCCACCTTTCGGAGGTTTGGTCAACTGGAAAGTTAAAGAGATCGATGCCACGAACATACTGGAAGAAACGACACCTTAATCCGACTACGGTGAAGAAGTTATGGCCATTTGAAAATGGAGAAAACTTTGAGAAAATCCTTGGAAGAATGTTGTGTGTATTTTTAGCACCAAAACCAGCGAACTATTGCGAACCAAAGGCCAAACTGGTTCGAGGTACATGCCGAACCGGTTTGGGGTACCTGACGCTGGCAAGAGTTCCAAAATCTTAAAATTCCTTTTGGTTTCCTATAAAAGCCAACTTCGGGGGAGTTATTTTGCAAGACATGGAGAGAAGATTTTAAGAGTTATATTTTCTCAAGTCTTCATATTTTTGAGTCCCAAAACTCATATTTTGATTCAGACATCATTCTCATACTTTTGTGAATCCTTTTGAAACCCAAGAACACTGCTTTGCTTTTGGTCATACTTGTGGAGAAGCGGCTCTCTTCTTCATTGTTGCCCTCCTGAAAAAGGAAAGTTGCAGCCGATGAACTTGTGGAGAAGCCGTTTCCCTTCTTCATTGATGACCACCTGGAGTTCCTGCAGGAGATTTCAGCCGAGACATCAAAACCGACGCCTGATGGTATTTCGTATGTCGCTATTACTTTCATTGTAATCCGTGTAACTGTATCTTACAAAATTATAGTGAAAAATAAAAAGGTTTTTCCGCTTGGGGGATTTTTTCTGAAATTATTTGTTTTATCCTGCATGCTTTATTTTATATGATAAATCATCTAGATGCATGTTTTAAGGTTTAACTAAAATTTGGGATTAATTAAAATTGGATTTTATTTGAGAAGTCGCAATATTTCCGCTGTAGCAATTCTAGAAATTGGTATCAGTGCAGGTTACGCTTATTTATCGCGTGATCCTGATTTTTCAAGGATTTATTTTTTTTATACAATTTGACTTCTCACGTCGTCAAATTGGTATCAAAGCGGGTCACGCTAATTTATCACATGATCCTGATTTTTCGAGGATTTAATTTTTGATACAAATTTTGTACTCACGTTTACAAATTGGTATCAGAGCCTGTTGCTCTAGGTTATTGTGTTTTGATCCTGATTTTTCACAAAAATGGCTTTTGGTGGTTTTGACGATCTTCGATGTCAAATTTTTGAAAAAGTTAATTGGAAAATTCACACGAACTCTTGTTTTAAATCTTCTGTTGAAAACGAATCTGAGAGATGTCCTTGTTGTGAGGGTGTTGGTCACATGTTAGATGAGTGTACCACAAATTTAAAGAAAAAATTGAATAAATCGATTTCTCGTGTTTCTACCTTTTGGATAGTGATTAGGAAGAAGAAGTTTTTTATGCTTCTAGGCGAGAGCTTCCCACTAATGTGATTAGTGATGATAGTGAGGGTGATGGGAGTGAGGATGAAAGTGTAGATGAGCGTGACTTGTAAATTACTTTTAATGAACTTTATGTTGAATCTTTGAAAACGAAGAAATAAAATTTGAAATTGAAAGTTCAATTGAAAGAGTGTGCCTTAAAAATAATGATTTTTTAGTTGAAGAACTTATGGCACATGAGAAAATTTTGAAAAAGAAGCTTGAGTACATCGAGGGTGAGAGAGATAGTCTTAGAGGGTTGATGGAGACTATGAAAAAGGAGCTTTTAGAGATTGAGGATTCTAGACGTGTACTTGAAACTAGGATAGGTTAACTTGAGGTGAAATTGAAAGATTCAAGTAAAGTGAAATTTGATTTGGAGTCTAGGTCTGTAAAACTTGATAAGATTTTAGGCACTGTCGAGATAAAAAAGGATAGGGGTGGGATTGGTCTTGAAAAATATGTTGTACCCATTCCCACACGTGCGAGAGAGCCTCCTAGGATTGTTAAGAAAGAGGCACCTAAGTTTGTTAGGAAAGAGCCCCCTAGGAACATCGTGAGAGAACCTCCTAGGATCATTAGGAGAGTGCCACCTAGGAAAATTTGGAGAGAGTAACCGAGAAATTTGAGGAGAGGGCCACCTTTAGGTAACACACAGCGCCCGATTTACACTTGTACACATTGCGATATGCAAGGTTATCTTAGGCGCTTTTGTTACAAGCTTTTAAATGAACCTAGGAAGGTTAATAAAATAATAAATTCAATTCCCCAAACCCCCACGTGTCGTTACAAATATATTTGGGTTAAAAAATTGGATTTAGAGGCATATGGTCTTTTTGTTCACAACTCTCACTTGCTTGCACGTGATTCACCTCATGTGAAATCTTTTGGTTGATTGTGTTGGATGTTTGTCATACACTAGCTATGTATCATGTTATATTCTTTTTAGTGTTATGACTCACTTTGATGTAGCGCACATTGATTTATTTGTTGCGTTTGTGTATTTTGCTACTGTTTTAGCAGTGTTTTAGATCTGTTTACCTCTTACAGGTACTGTTTTCACGAAATTTTTGCACTAGGAAAAATTGTATGATTTACTGGGCATTCTGGAAAGTTTTGGTTTTCTCGTTCAAGCAAGATCTATATGTCATTTGAGCGAACTGTCTGGAAATTCTGTTTTTGCTTTCCTTCTGATTTCAGTACCCGGTGTTCATATGCTTAGGTTCTTGGTACTGATGGGTTGCTTCTGGTGAGTTTATATGCAGTTATTCTTGGTATCCATGCTTAATTGGTATCACTGCATTGCTCATTTATCACATCTGCTTTCATTGTGGATTCTCTTGTGTGATTGCTGTTTGGTAGCATAGGATGTTGCTCATATCGATATTATATGCCTCCTGCTGGTTGTATCAATTTGTTGTTATATTTTTTTTCTGTTTGAAAATTTTTGAAAAATACAAAAATATTTTAATTTGATAAATTTTTTGAAAATCTAAAAAGATTTTTGTTTTTTGTTTGCACCGTTTATGGATGGACACTTAGGATGACCGAGTCACAACATCATTCCATTTTTTTTTCATGTGACTATTTGACAGTGTTTTGAGATAATAGGTCAATTCATCCATCTTCTTTATAATGTTTGGAGTCATGAAGATGTAATTAAGTGTTACTTCCTACATGTTTGACTCATGATTTCCTTTATTGCACACATGTACGGATTTGCTTGATTATTGTGCTTGTCTTATCACATGTTGGTTGGGTGTTTTCACTTCAATCCTGTCCTTAAAACGAACCAAGCGCGATAAAACTTGACAAGAAAGTTATTCATGTAAGAGCCATTTGTGAGTTTGTGTTCTTTATTTGAAAACGGTGAAGGGCTACGAAAGATTATTTTTTATCCTTTGCGATTAAGCCGCCGTTTAAATTGAACCGAAAAAATTGAGGAATTTTATTATTCGGGGTCCAAAGAGGTTTAAAAGAGCTCGAAAAAATTTATAGGCAATAAAAAGAAATTCATGCCAATTATGGGCCATTTAGATTTTTGCACCAATTCTCCAAAGTTTGAGAATTTAGTTTAACACCTCTAAAAGAAAATATATATGAGGGAGTTTGGTTGGAGATTTTATAACGGGTTTGCACGTCCTTGAAAATCTTGAAAAAGCGCTAAAAAGTTTTGGACGTTATTGGTGTGGAAATCACTTTGACTTTGATTTGTTGATTTGCATAAGACGATGTCATCTAAATTCAAAATTTTTTACACCTAAGGATACTTCTGATGTTCATTCGTTAGGAGTATATTATACATCGTGCACATATGATTGATTGAGTTAATTTTCCTATCGAATGTGTCACACCCATATATTCCATTTTCATGACTTGGTTGCTTTTTTTTAAATCCATGGTGTGATTTTTAGTATCTTATTATTGTTAAAAAATTTTGAAAAATTCAAAAAATAGTTTTTGAAGATTTTTTGAGTATCTCCTTGCAAGAGCGTGTTTGCCATCTGATTGATGCCTTGTTTCGAATATGATGACACCCCGACTTTTCTTGTTTGATTTATTCTTCTCATTTGTCTATTTGGGGACATAATAAAGAGAGAGAGAAAGAATTATCATTTTATGGGGGAGTTTGAATTTTGGGGGAGTTTTTGAGATTTGACGTATGTTTTTCTCATACATTGGTATCTGTGTTTATCTCATTTCAAACTCGATACGTCACTTGGTATTTTCTTTATCTCATGTGTGTAGGTACTATATTGATGATCACTGAATTGCACACCCTGATGAGAAAAGATTTGAGATTTGGAAGATTTGAAGAACAAACGATGAAGACTTACTCATTTGTATCTTTCCAGTTTTGGGTTCATGGGAGGGTAGATTTGTGTAGGTCAATTAAATGATAATAATTTGGATTTTTTATTTTGTACCACCATAGACATAGGGGGAGATTTATAAGAACATTTTTCTCAAGTCCGATATCTTACATTTGTGTATGTCGTACGCCGCTACAAAAGGCACATCACTTAACGATATCACATGATGGCTCCTATTCAAATTCTAAGAATCAAGCATTCAACATCTCCATAAAGTGTCCCACATCTGCCTCAATGACTTCACGTTCCACGATTTTATGGATCTTATGCAAGTGGTACGCAAGAGAAGTCAAAACAGTGAAAGAAGGCAAGATATGAAAGTTTAAGGGCATTTTGGTAATTTTACGTTCATTGTCCGGAGGTCTATCAATCGAAACATTGAATAGCTCGACGCCACAAACATACTGGAAGAAACGGCACCTTAATTCGAGCTACGAGGAAGAAGTTATGGCCATTTGAAAATGGAGAAAATTCTGAGAAAATCCTTGGAAGAATGCTGTGTGTATTTTTCGCCCCAAAACCAGCGAACTATCACGAACCAAAGGCCAAAACGATTAGAGGGGCAAGCCTGTTCGAGGTACATGCTGAATCGGTTTGGGGTACCTGACACTGGCAAGAGTTCCAAAATCTTAAAATTCCTTTTGGTTTCCTATAAAAGCCAACTTCGGGGGAGTTATTTTGCAAGACTTGGAGAGACGATTTTGAGAGTTCAATTAGCTCATGTCTTCATATTTTTGAGTCCCAAAACTCATGTTTTGATTCACACATCATTCTCATACTTTTGTGAATCCTTTTGAAACCCAAGAACACGGCTTTGCTTTTGTTCATACTTGTGGAGAAGCCGCTCTCTTCTTCATTGCTGCCCTCTAGGAAAGGGAAAGTTCCAGCCGACGAACTTGTGGAGAAGCCGTTTCTCTACTTCATTACTGATCACCTAGAGTTCTTGTGGGGTATTTCAGCTGAGACATCGAAATTGATGCCTGAAGGTATTTCGTATGTCGCTATTATTTTCATTTTAATTCGTGTAACTGTATCTTACAAAATTATATTGAAAAATAAAAAGGTTTTTCCCCTTTGGGGTTTTTCCCCTGAAATTGTTTGTTTTATCTTGCATGCTTTATTTTATTTGATAAATCATCTAGATGCATATTTTAGGGTTTAACTAAACTTTGGGATTAATTAAAATTGGATTTTATTTGAGAAGTCGCAATATTTCCGCTGTAGTGATTCTACAGATCTTGAAAGTAGGAGGTGTGCACATGATGTTGTTTTATTAAGGTGACGGTGATTTGTTTTTATCATCGCGATTAAGTGAATCATTTTAGCCTGATAAACTTGGCAGATGTCATGAATGATCTATTTTTGTGTTATCAATTTTTGTGTTTCACATCCATGTAAATTCGTTGCTATTAGTTTTTAGCCTTATATATATCTATGTAAATTTTGATCCAAAATCTAGACAAGGAGGGTTGGCTTATCAGTATGGATTATCTATGTAAATTCTTATCCAAAACAATATGCCTTATCTATCTCTAGGAGTGTGAAAATTTTATGGAAGGTTTAATGTCCAAAATTAAAAATTAAAGGTTAAACCCATACTATTTGTTGTTTGCGTAACTCCAAAGGTTCTTATTAAGCTGTTGTGTACAGAATATGGTACCCATAGTGTTTGCTATATGGACAACTCCAAAGGTAATATTATTCTCTGTTGTGTATAGAATTTGGTACCCATACTGTTTGTTATTTTTGCAACTCCAAAGGTAATCTTATTCAGCTGTTGTGTATAGAATATTGATAGTGTTAATGCCAAAATAATTTGGTAACTTGATAGTTTCGTGACCAATTATAAGAAAAATTTGATCGATCAAGATAAAAGATGAAATTTCTCAAGAAAGAGCCAAAGTTTCACATGCAATCGCAGGAAAGGTAAGATCTCAGTTCTTAATATATTTTGATAAGATTAATATTCACTTTCAAAGATTTATTCACATCACAAGTGTGCGACAGACCTTGAATTCACTAATATTGTAATCTGCACAATCATAAATTATGAAAGTGTTTAGCTCTATGTTGGGTCTTTAAATTGGATAATACATTTTTAAATTGATCTATGTTCGGTATTGGAGTAATGTATGCTAAAAAATTAGACATTGACAGAACATCATACACGAAATGTATGCAAAATATTTATTCGTGTAGTTAAGTGAATGGATGTGAAAACTCTAATAATGCCACAATAATACTTTGTTTTTAGTGTATTTGAAGGCATATTAACAAACTATATCATGCATTTTTGAAGTATCATGAAATTTTTTTATGCCTATATCAATATTGACAATAATTAATCAATTGTTCAACCAGTGTGTGTTAGGAGAGTGCACTATTTGCAATCTGTTAATATTCATATTAAAAGCCACTTGATATCTAATTGACATTTGATTTTAATATAGTTTAAGTGTAATTTAATTGATTAGTCAAGTGTAATTAGTTTGAATTATGTTTTTGATTTTTGTTTATTTTTTTGCAATGTCCCAACTGTGGCAGGACTTGCAATACTTTATGTTATCTCGCAGCGAAATCTTTCTCGAGCTCTTGGATTATGAATATAATGTTGTACAAAAAATTAGTGTTTACTTAAGTATATGTTCATTTGATACAATTGTTTGTCATAATTGTATTTATATGATATTGTTGTTGTTAGAGTAAATGTTTTATTTTTTAAATAGGGTGGATAGTTCTATAAACAAAGGATATTTTGTCCAAATTTTCTAAAATGTTTACACATTGTGTTGTAAAAAATCTTTACAACTTAAATTATTATTTTATGGATATGATGATGTTTATGGGAGGTCCAAGATGGATTATTAGCATTGTTAGACTATTTTTTTCTTAAACATGGTGAATTGTCCTAAAAAGAGATGAGACTTTTGTAAATAATTTAGATATTTTACAATAATGTGTTGTAATTTTTTTTGACTTGATAATATATGTATGAACTTTATTATGTCCAATTACATATAAACAATTGTTAAACACACGGTGACTCCCCCATCCCTCATTTTATAGTTCATGTTGATGTTCTGTAATTGTATATTGCAACTGTCGCACGGAAGACCTTAGTGTCATCGTATACATTTTAATTATAGATAAACAGTTATTAAACAAACGGTGACTCCCCCACCCCTTAATTTTACAGTTCATGTTTATGTTCTGTAATTGTATATTGCAATTGTCCCACGCAAGACCTTAGTGTCACCTTATATGTTTTTATTCAAGTTGTTCCTTTAGGCACAAATTATTAGTATGGTTGTTGGATTATTATTTTTCTTAAACAGGGTTGGATAGTCCTATATATAGAGGAAAATCTTATCTAATTTTTTAAAATTGTTTACAATTTTTTGTGTTATATATTTTTTTTTTACTTAAATTATGCACAACTTAGTGATTTGGATATTCTTATTACCAAACGTGTTTATATGTTAGACACATTATCATCGTGCCTTCAAGCACATGAATACCCTAGTGTGTGTGTGTATATATATATATATATATATATATATATATATCATGTTTCAAATTTGTCTCCTTATTTATAAGCTTTTGCTCTCTCCTCTTTTCATTGATCCTCTTATTTCAAGGGATTGTTGATGGGTTCATTACGAGACTTCTTGAGTGGCATTTTTGAGACCCTATTACAAGTAATAGTTGTCATCTAGGGTGGTTTCAAAGGTGTCCTATGTGCCAAGTAGTAGTTGATAGTTATGTTTTGTATTTTTTTAAGTAACTTAAGATTTGATACATCTATGATGCCACTATAGTTGTGATTTGATTATTGCAAAAAATGTCTACTAGTTATATGTCAAATTGTCTAAATGGGTGTTTTACTTCATATTAAGACCTTTTCTCTTGATTTACATTCTTACATTTTAATTATGATTTTTTGTTGATTCCTTTTAATGATTACATTATTATTTTTTTCATTGAAAGGAATGTGGGTTTCATTGATAACTGTAGTTTAAACTTCATAGTTAGTCTCTGTACTTTCGTGTTTGATCGCTCATCTCTTTTTCCTAGGATACTATTCTTCACAACCAATGTATTTGTTCTTATTTAAGTTTTACTTCATTAGTGAGGAAAATAGCAAATGGTTGAAAGAGATAACTTTTATTTTATTTTTATTACTTTATTATGTTTGGTATTGTTATTGAGGTTTTAAATGACGCATTCTTAACATTTGATGATGGTTCATACTTTTCTTATACTCTTTTTCAGTTCATTATGTTATGATATGTGTTTAGTTTGTCTTGGAAGTTCTAGCTACAGGTTTATTATTATTGGACAACAAGTTTATTATTAAGCTGCAAGTTTATTATTATTGGAAGTTCCAAGTATACCTCCCATCTCACCGTAGTTTTGATGATGTATTTTCATGTTGAAAATTCTTACTGGTCATTTACACCATAATTTTTAAATCTTAAGGTACTGATCATTTACATGTACCAATTTAAACTATGGTGGGTTTACGTTCTTTTATGTTGTTCATTGTATTAAACTTATGAATTCATTATCAATAATCACAAGATTTTGATGTTATATATGGGTTTTAGGTGCATCACTAGTAAAGGATGTGTCTAGTACAAAGTTTGTTCTAGTCATTAAAAAATCACGCAAAAAGGTATGGGGGTGATGGTCTCCGGTACCGTTTGGTGACAGTTGTAGTTTAGTTTTTTTTTGTTCTGCTTTCTTTTAGTCTTTTTTTTTGTGTTTCTCTTGTATTTTTTATTGACTGTTTTCTTTCCTTTTTCTTACAATTGTAGTGTAATTTACCACACTAATTTACTTCAACATCTTCTCATTCTGCCAGACCTATAGAGGCATTGCTGAAATCTCACCTTTCACTGAAAAAATAGGGATTGACCGGTGTATGCACTTTAATGCATATAAAGAGATTGAGCTGAGTGAATTAGCAGTATTTAGGATCCAATGCTTAAGACAGTAATGTATAAGTTTGAAGAACATTGCATCGGTGTGAATTGAAGGCCCTTCTTTTGTATTTGATTGAGTATATGCATATTTGTGAGACTATAGGATCTTACTATGAAGGAAGAAAGGATGATTTATATTTTATAAATTTTAGTCATTTTTTATTCGTACTTTTTATATTCTCTTATTTACAGGATACTAACACTTGAAGTTGGATATCTAATAAAATTGAGCATGGAATAGACCAAGTTTACCTAACATGTATGTAAGAATTTTCCTTTCCTCTTTTTGATATTAATTTTCCTTAAATTATCATAAATATCAGTGATTATTTTTTAGGTTTATGTGTAATATTGATTATATCTCTAGGTGCTTAACTCAAGTTTCAACAATTTAGTATAATTTAATGATTTGAATTATGAGGAATAATAATAAAAACCTATGCACTGATTTTGTTTCTTTAATGTTCAAAGATGCATACTTGAATTCAAAGGGCCTATTTTAACTTTTGAAGCTTTTATACCTGTTCATATCTTGGGAAACTCACCACACCAGTGTAAAGGGCCTAATTTTCTTGATTAAAACTAAAAACAAATCATAAAAGTTAAAATTTTTTCATAGGTATAGTGATGGAGCAGGCTCTGGCGAGTCAATGATGTAACAGTTCAGATGAGCTCCATAAATATTTTGTGTGGAAAGTCTAAGAAGTTTCTTTGAACCAAAATTAGATGATCACATTAGGGCAACCCGTTTCAAGTTTGGGAAGGCATTCCCCAAACACTTAGTGAGTCTTGGATAATTTGTGGGGACCTTAATGTCCTCGGGGAAATGTGGGAAAAGGAAGGGTATCTCTCTACTTTAGCTGACTATAACGATATTATTATCTTGGAGGAGATGTGTGATGTTTAAGATTTGGAGTGTAAAGGGTTGTCCTTTACTTATTTTACCCAAACATGAATCTAAAATCCCACCTTATATGAATCTAAAACACATTCACAATATGAATCTTTGTTACAATGACATGAGGAGCCTTAGATTCTTTTCTTTTCGTGTATTAATGAATTTTTTCACAGATCTAGGTGTTCTACTTTATATAGTTGCCCACTCTGAAACTGTCACCAAACCACTGAGGTAAGGTAATCTACTTTTTCACACTCTTCAATTATTTTTTCATTATACCTCAAGTTCTTAGTCTCAAGCCTAATATTGAATTTTTTTTATATTTGAACTGTAAAATAATTCTGGAGACATCTCCATATATTCGATGTAGTGGTTTTTCTCTGATTATGTTCTGTTTGGGATTAACATGTATTTTTTTCATTTCAACACGAATGTTTGGAGCTTTGACTATATTGTGCTGGGTTTCTTATAGTTTTTATATCTAAACTATTTGTTTTCTACGATAAATTAGTAACACGACTTCAAAATTTTGAAGTTGCAGGTAATAGTCCAATTGCTCCAATTGAAGATAGGGTATTTTTGTGAGGATTGTTATGTCCATAAGTGAGTTAGAGCATGTTAACTTTTGGATTGTGCTGAATTCGACCAGATGTAACACCAATCACAATAGTTTTTATGCATCATTTGAAAATTTAAGGCCAATCACTTTTATATTAGTGTGTCGCAAACTCTAGAGTTCCATAATCCAATGTTATATTTGTAAGAAAACACGTGTCAGAGTTTTAAATACATGCGTAAGTTTGATAGTAATGAACTTTATATTGTAAGGTTTTTAACTATAATGTGAAATCTATTATTTCAAATATTATTTAGGGCTACTCTATTTTATTCTCTTCCCCAACACCATTACCATATTATAATTCTCATATACTTTTATATCTTTTTTTCTTTTGATTTGTTTTGGCAGTTTGAATCCGAACAAGATGACTATGAAGCATTTGAGTCTTCTTCTCTTTAAATATGAACTTTATTTTTATTAGAAGTACAATAGTATAAAATTTAATCATTATTTTGTTTTCTAATATATATGCACAGTGTATAAATGACGATATGTTGTGTAATAAATTGTTTCATATACAACTTTTGGTTCCATCTTTATGTTTTTTTGTACAATTGTTTATGTTTTTTAGATTAATTTTTAGGAACTGACCTTTAATTTGAGTGTGATGTAACTTTCCCTTGAACGCATATTTTTGGTAAGTTTTATATGGGACAAAAGTCCATGAATTTGATATGTTGGGAAAGATTTGCTAAGTTTTATACGATCTTCTTCATGCATTCTATCTCTGCCATAAAGATAAAGACACATGTGATACTAGGCGTCATGGATAAACTATTGATATTTGGTTAATTAATTAAAAAATTATAAAATTGTTTAACATGTGTTTATATGTAAATTATAATAAGAAACGAGAATATGCTTTTGGTTAGGAGAATTAAATATTTAGTGGTGATAAGTTCAACAGCTTATAAAGTACCAATATATATATATATATATATATTTATTCTAATTTAGTTTTTTTATCTTTATTTTTAAATTTCATCATCATCATCATCATCATCATCATCATTGCCTTAATCCCGTCATATGGGGTCATCCACATGGATTCTCCTTTTCCATTCTAATCTATTATATGCATTATTATCATTAAAGTTTAATTCCTTAAGATCTCTCCTAATAATTTCCTCCCATGATAGCTTAGGGTGACCTTTTTTTCTTTTACCATATATTTTTGACAATCTTCCTCTTGTTATAGGGACATTTACTAGTTTACGCAACACATGTCCGTACCACCTAAGTCTACTTTCTCTTAATTTATCGCTAATGGAAGCTACTCCTAACTTTTCTCTCATGTATTGATTTTTAATTTTGTCCTTTTTAGTAATTCCTATCATCCATCGGAGCATCCTCATCTCACTAACATGTAGACTTTGTTCTTGTTTATTCTTTAATGCTCAACACTCTTCTCCATATAGGGTCACTGGCCTAACAACTATTTTATAAAATTTTCCTTCTAAATTATTAATTATTCTCTTATCGCATTACACCCCACTCACTTGTCTACATTTCATCCAACCAGTATATATTCTCCTCGTACCATCCTCATCAATATCCCCATTACTTTTTAACACTGAACATAGATAATGAAGTTTATTAGTTTGGTTTATCACTTTTTCTTTAATCTTTAACATTATGTTATTCGACGCCTCATTATTAAATTAAATTTTTAATTTTATATTAGTCTAAGTTGTTATTTAAAATTTTATTTACTTATAATTTTCTTCTTCTTTTTTCACGTTTGTTTTTGTGTGTCACGGGAGTTTATATTGTAGTGTTTGTCGATATTTCACACGGGTATATCATTTGGAGTTTACAAGTCTTTGTATGCTTACGATTACTTATAGTGACGCATAAATTTTGGCCCATAACATGAAGACTTAGTTTTGCCATACATATTATCAGCATGTATTAGTTATTCAAAAATCTAGTTGTGCCTTCATATGCGGGCATCCGCTAGTATATATAAATAAAATAAAAATTTATAATAATGAGAAAAAATGCACACCGAGGTATTCCACAAACCTCTATATGTGATCTCTAGGTTTTTTTTCCCTTGTCATTGATCTTCATGAATTTTGGCAGAATATACCCATCGGGGTATGGCTTCTCATTGATGCTATCTAGATAAGGATTCTTCAACTCCTCACACATGAGAGGGGGTTCTCGTTGTAGTGAAATGAGCCTTTTCACCTATTCTATTGTAACTACCTTAGAAGGCGATTCCTTCGCCTCTATTTCTTTTGCTGCTGGTGAACTCATATGAGACAGGATTTGCTTGGCTGTAACTTTCTTGGTCGAAGCCACTTCTACTACTCATGATTCTTCGTTAGGAGCTACCAACGACATAACACAAGATTGACTAAGGTTGGCCATATATACATTGTGTTTCCTCAAAAAATAAAAAAATAAGCTCATGAGATTCATCCCATTTAGTTATGGAGCTGTTGATGCTCGCTTGTTCCACAAAGGGGCATGCCCACACACCCCAATAACCACGACGTCTTCGTAAGTGGTTTGGCCACTTTGAACTCCATTTTCGACCGTAGTATCTTCAAATACTAACTGTTTTGAAACACTGTAAACTTATTTTTCCATGGTAATGAGAAAACCTACCTACAGAGTCATCAAATGTAGGAGGGTAGTGATATAGAGGTCTATAAAAATTGTAAACGGGTGACGTGTGACTCACTCCAATGGAAACTGTATTCAAGGCAATAATATTTCAAGAATATAGAAAAGACCAAAAACAAAAATTTCAATTTAGTAAATAAATTTCTGATTACAATGATGAGAAGATAATGATTGAATATGAGTTTCTAATGACAAAAAAAGGGATGAATCACATGATAATAATGACTATCTAAGAGTGAAGCGATAATAACTTCAATACCTAGAAAACAGGAGGGAGAGAATGTCTGTGGTGGAATATGTGCATGGTAATAGTGCTAATTAGGGGATCCTCATGACTGTGCCCCAAGTGATCTACTTATAGTGAAACCTTAGGTTGATGCGAGAAATCCCATGTGATAGATATCTGAAAATACTTTTGTCGATACTACTATTTGTCATTGTCTACCACGATTTATCTGTTTGTGGAATGCCACCTGGTGTAATAGTGTAAAAAAGTAGTGTTTTCGGACCTAATGCCAAAAAGTACTATTTTATCTATTTGTATGGTTTCTTGGTGAATAAATTTGAAAACTTGCGAGTGATTTCGAGGGAAACTCGTCCTTTGATTGAAATAAAAATATTGCAAGCAAGTCACTGACTGCTCGTTAATTAGTAACTATGGAATGTGTGATGTGAGTGAGTGTGAGTGACTTATTGCGTCCTTCACTTAATCATTCTCTCTTTCATAAGATAATTAAGTGGTTGATGATTATCTTTCCCATCAAAACTTACCACTCAGCCTCCAAACCAAAAACTCTCAAGAGGTCCCAATCGGCCATCTACTCGAACCAAAGCTTTTTGCTAAGTAAACCCGCGTTTAAATAGCAAGACAAGTGTTAGGAAATGAGTTTCTGAAATACTTGTCCTTGTTCTTCTTGAGCAACTTCACAACTTTACTTTATTAAGTAGGCAGGGCTACTCGTGTACTTGCTTCTATTTAAGAGCTCTGTGGTTTAGGGTTGCTTGTGGAGCCTCTTTATTGCTCGTATAAATATCTGGGTTACTCGTGCATCCCCTTTTTGGTTACTACTCGCATGAATTATTGGTGTCTCGAACCTTCTCGTCTAATATGTTATGTTAGTCACTGCTTGTGTGACTTGCTAATGGTTTGGAGCTGCTCGCCCAACATTCTTTATTTACAACTTCTCGGGTGACTTGCAAGTGGTTTGGACCTGAACTTCTAGCATTATTTGTTGAAAACTTCTTTCATAGTGCCCTAGTAATTATGGGGTTGCTCACACACCCCCTTTAACTGGGTACTGCTTGTAATATCTCTTCTTTTCTAGGAGGGTTATTTGCATACCCCTCAACAGACTGAAAAGGAAGAAAAATCAAGAAATTAAAAAAAAAAAAAAATCAGAATGTGTAGGTAAATTGTAATATATATATATATATATATATATATATATATACACTAAAATTGAAAAATAAGAAATATATATTGTTGGGGATATCGAACCTACAATAATTGTAATATTATTAATTGGCCCCAAAGATATGAATGCAGTAAGAAAACACATTAAGAATTACGTGGTTCGATCAATCATTGTGCATATGTCCATGGGCAAGGAGAGAGATTTAAATTAAATGAGGATAAAAAAAGAATAGTGGAGTGCTAGGGTAGCTAGCTCAGATTCTAAGTCATCGTAATATAAATACAAATGATTCTGTCCCAATTGACTGGGATCACCCATATTTATAAGTACAAGGTGCCTAAAAATCTAGGACTCTCCTCTTTGATATTGTCTTCAGAATAGTCGAGTTATGCTTAACTTGATTCAATCATGTGAGTCTATGTCTTCCTTTATTATCCGTAAGAAATCCCACGCCATGTGTTAATCCATGTGACGTGATCAACCAAACTCCTCTTTAATTTCCCTAGTATTGGGATTATTGGTCATCAAGACTAGTTATCCTAATCTCGTTGTCAGTTGTAAACGTGTCCACGTGGGTTTCCTCAAGCATTGCTAGCCAACTGACACATGCTCACTTATGTACGTGGGAGTGTAATCATTTATGCTGACGTGCATAATATGTATGCATAGAATTATGCGAGCCACAAGTCATCTACCCTAGGTAATGATTGCACTTGGGTCATATTACCTAGGGGATAACTAGATTAGGGCTCCATGCCCAAGGTGAGACGTCGATTTATCTTCCCTTATTGTAGAAGGTATAAGGGTTTGGCAAATCCCTTATAGCTTCTTTCTTCCATTCCATTTTTAGGTATACTTTTCATTTCCCCTTCTCTCTAAAATTTTAGAAAACAATAGATCTGAGTCTTCTCATTCCTTTTCATTTGTCTCTTTCACATTCTCTCTCCATGTCCAAGCATTTGGAAAATTATAAAATGACATTAGATAATAACTTTGAAGCATTACGTACTAAGTACGTTATACAAGAAAATGTTCATATTAAAAATTTGTCGGAATAAGATGACATCTTTGATATTAATAACGAAGTTTCTCTTATAGGATTTGCAATAATCTAAGGCTTGTTTCACTCCCCCCTTCACCCATTGTTGGTGGAGGTAGTCCATTGTTATGGTATACTTTAAATCCAAGCCAAATGAAGTTTTTTTGAATTGTTATGGCGACAATCACTATTAACTAGATTTGGGGGAAAAATCTAGGCTTGAATGAAATGAGGTATTGATATAACCTAACGAGTTCTCATGGGTCTAACGTCTTCCATTTCCAATCCAGAGATAAATCTCAGTCATGTGAGATGGCTTCCCAGATCATAAAAAAACATCGACAAGAACGTCTTGGTGTTTTTCAGGTCAATCTCTGAGGAAGACTACACATGTGTCTTTGTACTTGACCAGGCTGAATCTTTTAGTAGGTCATCCACCATTTTTATAAATAACTTGATTTATTTTATCATATTTTACTGACTAGTCAATTTTCTTTGTACAAATTCCTATTGTAAAGGAAAACCTGAAGACTTTGAAGTCAATTTAAATGATCTGCACATCCTTTAGAACATGTAAAATCCAATCGGTGTTAGACCTCACTCAAGAGTGACTCATATTCTTCTCAAATACGAACATACTGTTGCCTTCCCTAAGATTTTTACTATCATCCTTGAGGTCACTACCATTGACTATACTATGGCCAGTGATACTTCAATTCCCACCGACTGTCATAAGTGAGTCAACAATAGAAGATTAAGATGACTTGATGGCATTATACTAGCCTACCATGACGTTGATGCTTGATGATGCTATAAACACCACCACCAAATGAGGTGTTGATAAACTCAAGCTAGAAATAACAATGGCATCATAAGAGTAGATATCTAGTAGAAGATGATGAGGAGAAGAGGAGATACGCTAGTATATAAGTGGTTCAGCCAATCTGGCCTACGTCAACTGTGATTGCATGAGTAAGAATCACTAAAATGAGGGCACTAATGGCTTGTGATACAATCTCTCACCTTCTCTCTCTCTACTATGTATACAAACATAGTTTCTGCTAGGGTTGTAATTTTGAATCCCCTCCAAGGTAGGGGAAGACATGTATATATAGTGCTTGGGGGGTGTAGTGTACCCCCCAAGCATGCAATGAGCATGTATATGAGGATCAAACCAGTATCCTATTGACACCTGGCTGATCTCATGTAGAGAAGCATGACTAAATATTCCCTCACATGAGGGGTATGATTTAGTTATAACTGCCTTGCTCACATGTTCTAAGTCCTCCATGTGCTTGTGTATTCTCAGACCTGTGACATCATCCGTTGGAACCTCGGCCTGACCGAGTACGATGTTCACTACACCAAAAATAGAATTTTGGCACATCATGATATTAAAAATATGGCACAGTTTAAAACTGTGCCAGATTTTGGCACGATTTAATAGAAATTTGGCACACTTTAAAACAGTGCCAAAATTTGGCACTGTTTAAAAGTGTGCCAAAATTGAGTACACTTTACTAGGATATAAAATACCTCAAAATTTTGGGACATTGTAGTTTCACTCTTCTCTCTCCTCCCTCGTCTTCTCCCCCACTCTCCCCTCTCTCTCCACCAAAAACCTAAGCCCTAGCCCCTGCTGCGTCGCCCCTATTCCTCCTCGGGTAACCTCCCCCCTTGGGTTTATCCCCTGTCGTCTCCCCTATTTTCCGGGTTTATCCTCCTCGGGTCAACTCCCCCACTCCCCCTGGTTCTGGGTTTTTGTTTATCCGGTGTCGTGGTGTCCCTTTCGGCGACCTCGTATTTTCTCGGTTTGAGAGTTCCGATCTTGAAGGGGTTTCCGGCCTGTTTTGCTGGCAACATCATTTTTTGGGTTGCTGTTTTGGGATCTTAAGTTGAGGGAATTTCTTTCCTTCTTTATATATATATATATATATATATATTAGATTAAACTCTAGAATTAGATTTAATATAGAATTTAATTCTAGATAATTCTAAATAATTCTATATTAAATCTAATTCTAGAGTTTAATCTAATATATATATATATATATATACTGAGGTGGAATTAAATCTAATATATACTGATTTTTGGAATGTGGAGATAACTTTTCAATAGTCCAGTTTTATAAAGAGAAAGCCATGTGCAGCTAACATTTGCAGTCTTGGGGTGGGTGTATAGGAGGTGATTGTGTTTTCTTGGCAAGATCTGATGGGGGTGATGGGATTTCCAAGCACATGAGGTGATTTTGTTTTCGAAGGCCCACCCAGGGCACACTCCCTCCAAGGCTGTTGCCATCACTCTGAGGTATTTCTCATATTAATTTTTTTAATGGTTTTTTTGTTTTGCAAAAAAATGCATTTTTTGGCACAAAAATGGTTCAATGTGCACAAAATGCATTTTAGGGCATAATAATATCATATTAATATTTAAGTGTTTAAATACTGATTGTGCCTGTTCATGTCCGTGACAATGTTAATGTGCACATAAAGGGGTAAAGCTTGGATAGTTCCATTGTTAGTTGTAGCCTGTTTCTCGCTAGCAACAAAAATGGAGGAGATTGAAGTGCCTCCCATTGCTGATTTATAGGTGAGAGAAAAATTAATGTGAATATTTATTTATTTCATTATATATTGAACCATTTTCCTTTCTGTTATGTTCTTATATGTAGGGAACATATGGATTTTTGTGAGTAGGTAGGAGATCCCAAGTTTTAATTTGAAGGAAAAACCATACAAAGAATGGCGCTTCTTGTTTTGAGAACCTTGAATGGAGATCCCAAGTTCTTTCATAGACTACTTTCTTAAAAAGATTAACCATGATCATCTTCCATCGCAATCTTTGATCTCTAGATCAATTCAATACATCTTAAGCACAATCAAAGGTAGATTATTCACTATATGCAAAAATGTGTTAATTTATATCGATACATATCCATATAGACATGTTATCAATTTCACACACGTGTGTGTATAATCATATATGGGTACTGTAACGTGCTCGGTGGGAATTGAATGCAGGTATTGGGGAGGTTTGGAGATCAAAAAGCCAGCATAGGCTGCCAGTGATTTGTTTGGTTTTATTTTACAAATTTTCAACTCAGGCCAGTTCCATCCAATCTTAATCAAGTTACTACAGGTAACTATTATTTAGTGCCCATTTATTAACCTTTTAAAATGCAATGAATTATTTCTACTCAATATTTATAGTTTATCTTTTTCATTCAATATCTGATCATTCCTTTTAAACTTTGAAAATCACTTCATGGCTTACTTTATGAGATTATTTAGTTAAATTGGTGGAAGGGACTTGCTGGTGGTTTGGTTTTGGAATTTGCTGTTGTTGTTGAGTTTATTTTAAATGTTAAAACATGTTGGATTTAATGAATAAACAAATGAAACTATGTCAAAATTTTCTAAAATCCATAAACGTTCTAAATTGATTAAAAACACACCGTTAGAGAATATGACAATATATGACATTATAGGAGGCATGAACACCTCACACGGGACCAATGTAACTTATAGGAACTGATCGCGTAGTTCCGGGTCTCCCGGTTCGAGAGTATGACGATAATTTGTAAAAATCACACTTATAGTTAAAAACATGCCGTTAAAGGGTGAAAACCCAAACCAGCCCCCAAACGACCCCGTAGGAGGCACGAATACCTCGCATGGGACCAATGTAACTTGTAGGAACTGGCTGGGTAGTCTCGGGTCTCCCGGTTTGAGAGTATGACGATAATTTGCAAAAATCACACTTTGACTTAAAAACAAGCCGTGAAAGGGTGAAAATCCAAACCAGCCCCCAAAAGACCCCGTAAGAGGAACGAACACCTCGCACGGGACCAATGTAACTGGTAGGAACTGACCGCGTAGTCCCGGGTCTCCCGGTTTGAGAGTATGACGATAATTTGTAAAAATCACACTTAGACTTAAAAACATGCCGTTAAAGGGTGAAAACCCAAACCAACCCCCAAACGACCCTCTAGGAGGCACGAACACCTCGTACGGGAGCAATGTAACTTGTAGGAACTGACAGCGTAGTCTTGGGTCTCCTGATTTGAGAGTATGATGATAATTTGCAAAAATCACACTTAGAGTTAAAAACATGTCGTTAAAGGGTGAAAACCTCGCACGGGATCAATGTATAACTTGATAGCCTTATACTAGCCTACCATGATGTTAAAAACATGGACTTATACCAGCATAGGCTGCCAGTGATTTATTTGGTTTTGTTTTACAAATTTTCAACTCAGGCCAGTTCCATCCAAACCTGCCCCCAAACGACCCCGTAGGAGGCACGAATACCTCGCATGGGACCAATGTAACTTGTAGGAACTGACTGGGTAGTCTCGGGTCTCCCGGTTTGAGAGTATGACGATAATTTGCAAAAATCACACTTTGACTTAAAAACAAGCCGTGAAAGGGTGAAAATCCAAACCAGCCCCCAAAAGACCCCGTAAGAGGCACGAACACCTCGCACGGGACCAATGTAACTGGTAGGAACTGACCGCGTAGTCCCGGGTCTCCCGGTTTGAGAGTATGATGATAATTTGTAAAAATCACACTTAGACTTAAAAACATGCCGTTAAAGGGTGAAAACCCAAACTAACCCCCAAACGACCCTCTAGGAGGCACGAAGACCTCATACGGGAGCAATGTAACTTGTAGGAACTGACAACGTAGTCTTGGGTCTCCTGATTTGAGAGTATGATGATAATTTGCAAAATCACACTTAGAGTTAAAAACATGTCGTTAAAGGGTGAACACCTTGCACGGGACCAATGTAACTTGTAAGAATTGACCGCGTAGTCCTGGGTCTCTCGGTTTAAGAGTATGACGATAATTTGCAAAAATCACACTCAGACTAAAAAACAAGCCGTCAAAGGGTGAAAACCCAAACCAACCCCCAAACGACCTCGTATGAGGCACGAACACCTCGTGCAGGATGAATGTAACTTGTAGGAACTCACCGCGTAGTCCCGGGTCTCTCGGTTTGAGAGTATGACGATAATTTGCAAAAATCACACTTAGAGTTAAAAACATGCTGTTAAAGGGTGAAAACCCAAACCAACCCCCAAACGACCCCGTAGGAGGCACGGACACCTTGTACAAGACCAACGTAACTTGTAGGAAATGACCGCATAGTCCCGGGTATCTCGGTTTGAGAGTAAGACGATAATTTGCAAAAATCACACTTTGACTTAAAAAGGGCGAAAACCCAAACCAACCCCCACACGACCCTGTAGGAGGTGCAAACACCTCGCACAAGACTAATGTAACTTGTTCGAACTGACCGCGTAGTCCCGGGTCTCCCGGTTTGAGAATATGATCATAATTTGAAAAAATCACACTTTGGCTTAAAAACAAGCCGTTAAAGGGTGAAAATCCAAACCAGCCCCCAAACGACCTCGTAAGAGGCACGAACACCTCACACGGAATCAATGTAACTTGTAGGAAGTGACCGCGTAGTCCCGCGTCTCCCGATTTGAGAATATGACGATAATTTGCAAAAATCACACTTAGACTTAAAAAGGGTGAAAATCCAAACCAACCCCCAAACGACCCCAAAGGAGGCACGAACACCTCGCACGGGACCAATGTAACTTGTAGGAATTGCCGCATAGTCCCGGGTCTCCCGATTTGAGAGTATGATGATAATTTGTAAAAATCACACTCAGACTTAAAAATAAATCGTTAAAGGGTGAAAATCAAAACCAGCCCCCAAACGACCCTATAAGGGGCACGAACACCTCGCACGGGACCAATGTAACTTGTAAGAACTGACCGCGTAGTATCGGGTCTCCCGATTTGCGAGTATGACGATAATTTGCAAAAATCACACTCAGATTTAAAAACAAGCCGTCAAAGGGTGAAAACCCAAATCTGCCCCCAAACGACCCCGTAGGAGGCACAACACCTCACACGGGACTAATGTAACTTGTAGACCTGACAGCGTAGTCCCGGGACTCTCGATTTGAGAGTATGACGATAATTTGCAAAAATCACACTTAGCGTTAAAAATATGCCATTAAAGGGTGAAAATCCAAACCAACCCCCAAACGACCCCGTAGGAGGCACGAACACCTCGCACTGGACCAATGTAACTAGTAGGAACTGACCGGGTAGTCTCGGGTCTCCCGATTTGAGAGTATGATGATAATTTGCAAAAATTAACACTTAAACTTAAAAACAAGCCGTCAACGGGTAAAAACCCAATCCAGCCCCCAAACGACCCCGTAGGAGGCACGAACACCTCGCACAGGACCAATGTAACTTGTAAGAACTGACCGCATAGTCCCGGGTCTCTCGATTTGAGAGTATGATGATAATTTGTAAAAATCACTCTTAGACTTAAAAACAAGTCGTTAAAAGGTGAAAACCCAAACCAACCCCCAAACGACCCTCTAAGAGGCACGAACACCTGGTACGGGACCAATGTAACTTGTAGGAACTGACCGCGTAGTTTCGGGTCTCCCGGTTTGAGGGTATGAGGATAATTGGCAAAAATAACACTTAGAGTTAAAAACATGCCGTTAAAGGGTGAAAAACCAAACCAGCCCCCAAACGACCCCGTAGGAGGCACGAACACCAAGAACAAGACCAATGTAAATTGTAGGAACTGACTGCCTAGTCCCGGGTCTCCCGATTTGAGAGTATGACGATAATTTGCAAAAATCACACTTAGAGTTAAAAACATGAAGTTAAAGGTGAAAACCCAAACCAGCCCCTAAACGACCCCGTAGGAGGCACAAACACCTCGCATGGGACCAATGTAACTTGTAGGAACTGACCGCGTAGTCCCGGGTCTCTCGATTTGAGAGCATGACGATAATTTCCAAAAATCACACTTTGACTTAAAAAGGGTGAAAACCCAAACCAACCCCCACACGTCCCTATAGGAGGCACGAACACCTCGCACGGGACCAATGTAACTTGTTGGAACTGACCGCGTAGTCCCGAGTCTCCCGATTTGAGAATATGACGATAATTTGCAAAAATCACACTTTGACTTAGAAATAAGTCGTTAAAGGGTGAAAATCAAAACCAGCCCCCAAACGACCCCGTAAGAGGCACGAACACCTCGCACGGGATCAATGTAACTTGTAAGAACTGATCGCGTAGTACCGGGTCTCCAAATTTGCGAGTATGACGATAATTGGCAAAAATCACACTCAGATTTAAAAACAAGCCGTCAAAGGGTGAAAACCCAAACCAGCCCCTAAACGACCCCGTAGGAGGCACGAACACCTCTCACGGGACCAATGTAACTTGTAGGAACTAACCGCGTAGTCCCGGGTCTCTCGGTTTGAGAGTATGACGATAATTTGCAAAAATCACCCATAGAGTTAAAAACATGCCGTTAATGGTTGAAAACCCAAACCAACCCCCAAACGACCCCGTAGGAGGTACGAACACCTTGTACGGGAGCAATGTAACCTGTAGGAACTGACCGGGTAGTCTCGGGTCTCCCAGTTTGAGAGTATGATGATAATTTGCAAAAATCAACACTTAAACTTAAAAACAAGCTGTCAACAGGTAAAAACCCAAACCAACCCCTAAATGACCCGTAGGAGGAACGAACACCTTGCACGGGACCAATGTAACTTATAGGAACTGACCGTGTAGTCCTTGGTCTCCCGGTTTGAGATTATGATGATAATTTGAAAAAATCACACTCAGACATAAAAACAAGCCGTCAAAGGGTGAAACCCAAACCAGCCCCCAAATAACCCCGTAGGAGGCACGAACACCTCGTGGAGGACGAATGTAACTTGTAGGAACTCACCGCGTAGTCCCGGGTCTCTCGGTTTGAGAGTATGACGATAATTTGCAAAAATCACACTTAGAGTTAAAAGCATGTCGTTAAAGGGTGAAAACCCAAACCAGCCCCCAAACGACCCCGTAGGAGGCACGAACACCTCGTACGGGACCAATGTAACTTGTAGGAACTGACCGCATAGTTTCGGGTCTCCCGATTTGAGAGTATGACGATAATTTCCACTTATATATGTAATTTTTTAGTTTGAGTAAAAAAATTTTTGTAAATTATTGGGTTACTAATATCGTATCTTTTTTGTATCCTATTTTTTTTGAAGGATAACAGTTTATCGTTGGCTTTTATTGATGTGGAACACACAAAATGGTTTACAACAAGGGGTTTATTTATGATTCCATTTTTTGTGTCATGGTTGCACGGTCTTTTGTTGCTTTATTGTTGACTTTTTATGTCCGTGCGGGCTTTTGTAAGTTAGTTATTTTATTTTTTTGGCTGTGCGGGCTTTATGTTAGGGAGGTTTTGTATTAAAAGGTTTTGGAATGTCCAAAAAATAGAAGAAACTCTGCCCAATTTTTTTTGGGCCTATGAGCTGTTAAAGAATTGTAATATTTTGAAGTTTTTATGTACATTAGTTTATTAACAATGCGCAATATTATTAATTTGTGAATTTTGTGTTTTTAAATAATTAATTTTTTTTATATAAAAAATTTGGCACAGTTCAAAACTGTGGCAAAAGTGTATCATATTTTGGCACAGTTTTGAACTGTGCCAAATTTTTTTAAACTGTGCTGAATCTGGCACAGTTAAAAATTATGCCAAAAGTGTGCCAGAAATATCAAATTCTGGCACGGTTTAAAAGTGTGCCATAAGTGTTCCTGTTTGGCCAAATCTAGCACACTTTTGAGCCGTGCCAGAAAAAAATTGCCATTTTGGAACACTTGATTCTAGCACAGTTCAAAACCATGCTAGATTTGATCTGGCATAGTTTTAAACTGTGCCAGATTCCTGTTTTTGGTGTAGTGGTTGTGAAGTCCGCTAGCTGCCTTATCCTACCAATCTTGAGCATGACCTCAGCCTGAATGATCAGCCGAGGTTAGGTATGAGGTTGGATGCCGTGTCGACTGAAGTGGAGGATGAGATTGGTAGTTTTTTGAGCCCATAAGATAGTTGTTGACCTCGACTACTACTCAACAGAGGTTGGTCAATGACTAGTCGACATTGTAGAAGATGAACTTTCTGATGGCTATTGTAAGCCTCATGTCAACTTAGCTGCGAGATGGGCCGAGGTTAGTGGCCCTGAGTATGAGGGTACACTTTGGGCATATCAATCACCCCTATCCCTTATTCTTCTATATGAGTAGGTGACTGAGGGGTATAAGAGTCAAGTTAATGAAGGGACATTTTGATGTCTTTGGGTTTGGAGTGGTTCCTTGGACACATGTCATTCACTGGAATGACTAGCATTTTCCCCAAGATATGATAGTTTTGGCGGTACCTTTTGGGTTTCCTAGGGTAATTATGAGGGTATTGGAAATTGTACCCCCATCATTGAGAAGGTTTAAAAGATCTTTCTATTTCCTCATTTGTCTTTCTTCTCCTCACTTCTCCCGCCAAGGCTTTCTTTGCTGCAAAAACCTTACAAACCCTCCATAGCCAAAGCATGATCATTTTTCTGGTTTCTTGTGCATCTTGGGCTTGTAAGCCTTTGATCTTTGCTCTTCATTGCTCAGGTAATATCCTTTGACCCTTGCTCTCCCCTTTATGGGTATAGTTGCACATTGGTTCATTTTCTATTGGGTTTTTTGGTTTTTTGGCGAGAAAAACCACCACTGTCTGGTGGTTATTAGGCCAGGATTGGCAGGGTTAGGTGTTTTTAGGGATATTCTAGGCTACTCCGAGGTTATTTTAGCCAAAACCCCTTCTTTTCTGCCCTCCGATGTCCATCTGGTTATCATCTCCGGTGACCTAACTTTTAGTGTTCTTGGTGTTCTTATTTGAAACCTTTCAATTTCCAACCTTCGCTCTTTAGTTTAGGTAGCATAAATTGTGTACCTATTTGCAGTTTGAGTTTTTCCCACAAGTGTAGTGTCATCCTCCATATGCTCAGACCTTTGTATAAGCTTGCTAAAGAGTTTCCAACTCTATGCGAGAAAAACTGTAAGAAGATTAGACAGATAGAGCTAGCCCAAGCAGAATATCGTAGGGCCGATGCCTTTCCCCTTAGACCCATGTTTTCTCCACCTTTGAAGGTCATATACCCCGAGCCTACTAAACCTACTGAAGTTCCTGAGCGAATGTGTGAGTCAGCTTCTTCAAACCTTATGTCCACCTATGAGGCTGCTGAGTCTGTAGACTCTTTCCAAGATGCTATAGATTGCTTTCCCAAGGGAAGTGGAATCTATGAAGAAGCAGAGGTTTCTGATCGTTCCTCGTCTCACCGAGACGCTAACACCTCTCATAGGTCTCCCTCCATAGAGATCTTAGAACCTAGTGTAGCTTTCCATGCCCCTATTGAGTCAATTCCTTTAACAACTTTTCCTGGATCCCCCTCTGAGGCCTATCCTCAGACCGCTGAGGGCTATAATAATGATGATGAAGAGAGTGTACTTGACACTTCTAAGGTTGATGGTCCTGAGACTTTTGTCACTGAGTACGACCTTTTTATCTTCAGATATCTATATGCCATTCCTTCATCTATTATTTTTATAAAAAAAACCTGAAGGATGAGAGGGCCTTCGATGGCCGAGAGGGAGAGCTCTGCGTCTATGAGATGATGTTCAAACTCAACTTTTATCTTCCAATCCACCCTATTATCCGAGCTGTCCTCTCTCATATTAACCTTGCTCCTTCTCAACTTTCCCCCAATGCCTTAAGGGTCTTGGTTGGGGATATCCTTCTTTGGAAGGTGGTTCATCATACCGACCTTCTAGTTAGGGTATTCTTAGCTTGCTACATGCTAAAAATCATCCTGGCTACTACCACTTTATAGCCAGGAAGTCTGAGAAGAAGATGTTGTTGGTGATCCAAACCTCTAACCACAACGGGAAGCCTCGGTTCTTTTTTGCTTCAAGGGCTTGGGAGTTTGGCCCTAATGAGGCTGGTGGAATGTTTATCCCAAGGATTACCCTTAGGTGGGCCAAGGTCTCTCTCTCGGCCAAGACTAGTCCTGGACTGAGCCAAGAGAATCGTAAAAGCCTTGAGGATCTTCGTAGTCAGGGTGAAGATGGAAACCTCATCAAATACGAGCATCTGATGACCCCTTACTATTTGTCTCAAACAGGTCTTGGGAGTAGCCCCTTGGCCGATATTCGTAAGTATTCTAGAACAAAACCTTTTTACACCAAGTACAATCATGTACTTTTCACATGTCTGATCTTCTGACTCTGATATTTTTATTTTTGCAGAGAGACCAGAGGGCGTTTCTAAAGATCTTTGGAATATGTCTACTCCAAGCATCACAAAATTACTGGAGAAGTGAGATGGCAACACTGTACCACCCTCTTCCCACATAAAGAAGGGGAAAGCTCATGCTGATGTAACTAAGAAGAGAAAGGCTACGATCGACCCTCCATATAGGAGACCTCATAAAACTCTATCCATGGAGCGTGGCATCCCCATTTCTACTAATGAGGCTTTGGCTGCTCGTCTCTCTGCTTCGAAGATCGACGATAGCATCATCGATCACAGTACCAAGTCTTTTGATGCCCTCGACCAAATGATTACCCCAGATGAAAAATGCTTCCTGCAATCACTGGACATACCTCTGATGGCCGAGTTTGCTATTCATAGGGTCGTTCAGGTATTTATTTGCAGTTTTTCTTCAAGTGTTACCTCTGAGTTTAGCCAGTCATTCTTACTAATGTGTTTGACCTCTTTTTGCAGGGTATTATTTCTCACCACCGCTTAGCCAGCTATACTATGAAGAGTCTGCCTCTGATTCATAAAGGAGAGGATGCTGAGAAGCTTGAAGCAAACCTCAAGAAGGAGATCGCTGACCTGAAGTGGGGTCAGAAGGAGAGAGATGTTAAGATTACTAAGATGGATACTGATCATTCCCAGGCTCTGAGGGATAAAGATCAGAGCCTTCAATCCAAGGTCGACGTTACTGTCCAGGCTACCTCAGAGAAATTCGTTTACGAGTACCAAGTCTCGGATGATTTTGTCAGCTTCAGCCTCGAGTATTTAGATAGGGGCATAAAGGCAACTAGCTGATGGGCTGCCATAAAGCAAGAAAGTTCTGGTAGTCTATCAGTTGAGGACTTTATTGGCCTCAGCTTCGGAAATGCTCAGCTTGCTATGGCCCTGTAGGAGGTTGAAGAGGGTGGCCTAGCTGAGATGAGCCAACTTTAGGTGACTGAGATCGAGGATGGTGGGCATCGGGATGATGAGGTTGAAGTTACAAATTAAGTCCCAGAGCCAAACAACCCTGCTGTTGGTGGGTCGGCTGAAGCCGAGGGTGAAGCTAAACTCTGAGCGTCTCTTCTGTATGCCTGAACTTTTGTGAATCTTTTTATGTAACTTTTATTTAATGAACTGTGACCTCTTCCCTTGGGATGATGTAATACTTTTTTGGTTCAAATGAATGCAATTCCATTTCCTTCACTTGTGTTGCTTTCCTGTTTCATGTCTACGATGTTTCATTTATCCACCATATCACAAAATTTGGATAATGGGAATAAAATAAGGTAACAAGAGACATCTATAATTCACCAAACAAATGATATTAAAGGTGTGAGGTCACCAAGTTAATGATGTTTCACCGTATATTTTCACCAACTAAATGATGTTAAAGGTCTAAGGTCACCAAGTTAATGATGTTTCACCTCACATTTTCAGCAACTAAATGATGTTAGAGGTCTGAGGTCACCAAGTTAATGATGTTTCACCTCATATTTTCACCAACTAAATGATGTTAAAGGTCTGAGGTCACCAAGTTAATGATGTTTCACCTCATAATTCACCAAATTAATGATGTTAAAGGTCCGAGGTCATCAAGTTAATGACATTTGACCTCATATTTTTACTAACTATATTATGTTAAGGGTCTGAGGTCACCAAGTTAATGATGTTTCACCTCACATTTTTACTAACTAAATGACGTTAGAGGTTTGAGGTCACCAAGTTAATGATGTTAAAGGTATGAGGTCACCAAGTTAATGATGTTTCACGTCACATTTTTACCAACTAAATGATGTTAGAGGTCTGAGGTCACCAAGTTAATGATGTTTCACCTCATATTTGTACCAACTAAATGATGTTAAAGGTCTAAGGTCACCAAGTTAATGATGTTTCACCTCACAATTCACCAAATTAATGATGTTAAAGGTCTAAGGTCACCAAGTTAATGATATTTCACCTCATATTTTCACTAACTAAATGATGTTAAAGGTCTGAGGTCACCAAGTTAATGATGTTTCACCTCACATTTTCACCAACTAAATGATGTTAGAGGTCTGAGGTCACATCATAAATGATGTTTCACCTCATGTTTTCACCAACTAAATGATGTTAGAGGTCCGAGGTCACCAAGTTAATGATGTTTCACCTCATAATTCACCAAATTAATGATGCTAAAGGTTTGAGGTCACCATGTTAATGATATTTCACCTCATACCCCACTGAATAAAAGATGTTTAAAACATATACATTGTAATAAAAGTATCAGGACAACATTGCAATGTTTTCATTAACATCCTCTATATAAACTGATACACATATTACAAAAAGATAAGAACAATTGGAACATCATAAGTAATATTTCTTTAAGTGATCGACAGTCCAAGGCTTGGAGATGGGCTCTCCTTCAATATTTTCTAGCTGATAGGTACTTGGTACGACCTCATTAATGAATTTATAAGGACCATGCCAGTTAGGATGGAGCTTATTGGTTTTCTGCCACGTCTTCTTCAGGACCAGATCTCCCACAGCTATCAGCCCTGACTTTACCCTCTGATTATAGAACCCCGTAGTCCTCTATTGATAGGTTCCCCGTCTTATCTCTTTATCTTCTCTTCTTTCCTCAATCAAATCAGGATTAAGTCTTCTCTCTTCCCCATTCATCTAAGGGTCATATGTTTGGACTCTATGAGTGGGCAGCCGTATCTCTATTGGGATGACAGCCTCTGAGCCTAGGGCTATCATAAATGGAGTTTACCTATAGGTGTCCTCATCGTTGTCCTGTAAGCCCAAAGCACATTATATACCTCCTCTATCCATCTTCCTTTGGACTTTTATAGTCTTTTTTTATCCCATCAAAGGTTGTTCGATTTATGACCTCGGTCTGGCTGTTTGCCTGGGGTCGGCCAGGAGAAGAGAAGAACTGCTTGATCCCTACTCTTTTGCAGTATTTTTCTAAGGAAACATTCTTGAATTGAGTTCCATTATCTGAGATGAGGGTGTTTAGAAGGCCATACCTGCATATGATGTTCTTACAGATGAACTGGAAAGTCTTCTGCTCAGTGATTGTGATCATTGGCTCAGCCTCTACCCATTTGGAGAAATAATCAATTACCACTATTAAGAACCGATTGTTGTTTACAGCTCTTGGCAAAGGTCCTACCAAATCAATGCTTCATATTGTAAACGTCCAAGGGGAACGTATAGAAGCTGTAGGTTGGTGTGGCTAATGGGAAATGATTGAGAACCTCTGACACTTATCACATTTCTTCACATACACAGCTGCATCTTTGGCCAAGGTCGACCACCAGTACCCCTGAGTGATTATCCTCTTAGCCAATGACCTCCCTCTTATGTGGCTTAAATAAGAGCCCTCATGCACATCGTGCAAGATGTGTGGAACCTTTGAAGGGTGGACACATCTGAGGAGAGGGAGAAGGAATCCCTTTCTATACAAGACATCTCCTACAATAGAGAATTTAGCTGCTCTGAACCTTAGCTTTCTCCTTTCTAACTTTAACTCTGGTAGTTCTCTCTCTCTGATGTATTTAATAAGAGGGTCCATCCATGAGGCCCCCAGACTTAGATTTAGGCAAGATTTAACAACCTCTTACTCATCAATGGTCGGCTAGAGCAGAATCTCAACTGGTACTTTTCTCCTTATGTATATTCTTGTAGTCGAGGCTAACTTCACAAGTGCATCGGCTCCGCTATTTTCCAATCGAGGTATCCTCTTCAACTTTACTTCTTTGAAGCCTTCTAACATCGATCTTAACTTCTTTAGATATATGGCCATCCTTTCATCCTTGGCTTCACATACCCTTAGGATTTGGTTCACGACCAATCTTGAGTAACTGTGGACTAGGAGTTGGACGATACTGAGGGCTTTTTCTAAAGAAAGGCTGGCTATCAATTCCTCATATTCTGACTCATTGTTGGAGGCTATAAAGTTGAACCTCAGTGCGTACTCAACATCTGTACCGTGTGGGCCGACACTATTAATCCTGCTCCACTTCCATTTTCACAAGATGACCCATCAACGAAGATGTTCCAGATGGTTTTATTTGAAGAGAAGTTTCCTTTTGATAGGATTCCCTATTTGAAGAGGTATATCTCTTCTTCATTCTAAACTACTCTTTATTGGGCTATTCTTGTCTCGACTTCATCCGAGGTTTGGCCGACATTCCCTTCTACTGACTCATCTGAAATTTTAAGACCATTCTCAACCTCAGCCTCCTCCCAAGTAAACTCAACCATAAAATCTTCTAGATCTTGTCCCTTGATGGAAACCCTAGGTTGATAAACAACATCGTATTCCCCAACTCAATTTCCGAGGTCATTAACCTTCCTAACTTCTCAGGCTTATGGAGGATCTACCTCAGTGGGGAATCAGTGAGGACAACCATGGAGTGAGCCTAGAAGTATGGCTTTATTTTCTTAGAAGCGTGTATCAAAGTGTAGGATAACTTTTCCATCCGAGGGTACTTCTACTTATACCCCTGGAGTGCCTTGCTATTGAAGTACACTAGTCTCTTCACTCCATCCTCTTCTCTTATGATTGTAGCACTGATGGATGACTCTGATACAGCTAAGTATACGTACAACTTCTCACCCTGAACTGGCCGAGATAGGAGTAGAGGGGATTCGAGGTAGGACTTAAGCTCTATAAAAGATTTATCACATTCCTCATTCCAATCGAAGGATTTTTTAAGAACTTTGAAAAAAGGAAGACATTTATCTGTAGCTCTAGAGACGAACCTGTTAAGTGAGGCAACTCGTTCGGTTAGCCTCTAAATGTCTTTGATGGTTCTGGGTGTCTTTATTGCCAGCAAAGCCTTGATCTTCTCAGGGTTAGCCTATATTATGCTTGGGTTGATGATAAAGCCCAAAAACTTTCCAGTTTTGACCCTAAAGACACATCGGCCGGGTTGAGCTTCATTCTGTATTTGTCCATGGTATCAAAAGTTCTTTTGAGGTCGACCAGATGAGTGATGGCCCTCAGACTCTTCATCAGCTTGTCATCAACGAAGCACCTTATACTCTTGAGTCACTTGAGTCTACATTGTATAAGTGTTCATCTAGTTAGGAAATAAGTGACAAAATTGTGTCCCTACCTAGAATCCAAAAAGCCTCAGAAATCGTCTAAGATTCATTCCTCTTGTTTGTCTAATCAAAGGTATATGTACCAACACTCACACACATTAGGATTACATTCATATCTTGTATGTTGCATATTATTAGTTGTGCGTGTGTTGAGTGTGCTAATTTCCCTAAAATTGATTTTTAATAATTTTTGGGAATTTGAAATGTTTTTTAAAACACTTTTTATCTTAATTAAAATTATATTTATAAAGTATTGGGGTCATTATGTAATTCTGGATTTTTGGATTTATTGGCAGAAAGTTCACTTGGGTAGAAACCGAAAGCGCTGGAGACTGCAAGGTGTCATGGTAATTATTTTCAAAACTCGCGTTTCATCTTTAATCCTAGCCCTACAACTGTCGCTTATATATCTGTTTGATTTGTGTTTCTTCCAAGAGACAATCCCTGTGATCAATCTCAACCCTTGGATCGTGTTTATCGACGATCTGCATGCGTTTTAATTCAATCCTGGTGAATCCCTCTTAAACCAATCTGAAGTCTTTTAACTACCGCTTATCTCTAACCCTTGGATCAAAGTCAAACTGCCTAGACCAAATCGTAGCCCTTGATTTGGATTTGCATTCTCGAATCTTCTCAGCCCCTTATATAAGGAGCCTTACTCTCAGCCTTTTAGAAGCTTTTGGTCATTTCTTCATTTGTAGAGAGAGAAAATGTAACACCCCCCCCCCCCCCCCGCTCGGAGAGAGCGAACGGAGCGGTAATATGATAAAACTAAACTAAAACCATCAATAATGAGTATGGAGCATCTAAATAAATCCACAATCATATAAATCCACTAATCTCAATTCTTCAAATTAAATACAACAACATCTCCCAAAATAATATAAATCACCAATGCTCTATAAAACACAATAAAATAATACAAATCTTCCAAAAATATTCTTCTCAAAATAATCCGCGCTAAAATCATCCCAATTGGTCCATAGCGTCCCAATCCACGCTAACCTGCCACTAAAAGAAAATATGGGAAAGTACACAATACGACAGGAAAGATGCTCAACAAGTATGGATTAGCAATGAATAAAGCGTAACAATAAGAGTACAAATATTCAAATCAAAATTCAAATCTCAAAGCATTTATCAATATAATTTCTCAACAACACTTTAACCGGGTCACCAGGCCTCACCACATCCGTATATGCTTTATCAAGCCATAGCCCGGGAAACAAGAATTTTGGTTGGTGCCCAATATCCATGCCATATTAAAATCTCATGACAACGTGCTCATCAACAATATAATGATACCACATGAATCAAAATAATTTCAACAATTATTTTCCAGATTTCAATGAATTTATCAATTCAAATATGAGTTCAATTAATAAGAATTTAAAGAGAATGACACTCGCGAGATTTAAGGAGCATATTGTGTAAAACCCCATACCTAAAACCATGATGAGAAACCAACGATCACATCATCAAGATCAACTCAAAAGATCTACATAAGCTCCTCCAAGATCCTCCAACAAAATATCGCCAAAAACACTTCTAATCTAAGGTTGGAACTCACAAATCTCAAGGGCCAATGTGTATATAAAAAGAAGAGGAATATAAAATATATTTGTCTCCAAAATTTGTGCCAAAAGTATGTTAAAAAGGTTGCCCACGACTTCCTTTTATAATGCAAAGAAAATGAAGAGTTGGAATCCAAAAGACTTCTTTAAATAAGGCAAAGAAATGAAGAGTTGGAAGTCAAAACAACTCCAAGAGTTAAAAACATTTAAAAATCATTTTAAAATCCGTTTTAACTCCCTTTTCGAAACAGTTTGAAATTCTCGCCTTTAAAAATAATAACCAACATATTTGAGCAATAAAAATAATTTTATCAAAAACTTTATTTTCCTCCATTTTCCAGAAATTAATTAAAATAGCCCAAAATTATGCGGGTTATTACAGAAAAGAGTAGAGAGACGAGAGAAAAGAGAGAGAAACCAGAGAGAAAGAGAGAGAGGGAGTTAGAAACCCTAATCCTAAAACGTCCTAACATCTTTCAAATCCAAACCTCTTTCAAAACCAGTATATTCCAAACACAACCTTGAGTGTTTGAGAGTTTTGAGTGTTGATTTCTTAGTTGTTTGATGATGTAACCTCTTTGTTCTCAGATATTATTTTCAACTTAAACATTTGATTAGATCCATGTTTCTACTTTTATAGAAACCATAGATCTAGTCGTTGCATGTTATATTACACATAGATCTGCATTTATAATTTCTCATCTTGAGAAAACTTTTGTTGATTTGTTTCTGTAAATGTTTTCAACTTCAAAATCAACGAAAACATTTTCTGTTTCTAGTTCTTTTGAAACAAAACCTTCGACCTAGTTGGAATATCACTTGGTGATTTTCAATCTCAAAAATATTTTCAAAACCTGAGATTGATTAAGATCTTGAAACGTCTTTCGAGAAAGACATCCGTGGATTCTGGGATAACATTAAAGGTCAAATAACGTTCAAAGTTTCCTAAGAAGAGAGCAATTGGAAATCACAGCATATAGATCTTATATGTAATTTGATAGGATCGTTTGTATAAAATCAGTGTGAGTGTGTGCATGCATGTGTTAGAAATCACCTTCACAAACACTAGCACCCTACCACACTAAAAGTGGTGGTAATAAGATCTTGAAACAAGAGTCGACGTAAAGAACTGAAACAAATTGGATGTTAGCAAACTGGAGAACAACATCAATAAACAGAACTGCAGAGAAGTTAGAAGGATGCCAGTGGGTACATTCCTAAACTTGTATAGGTCTGATTTGCGTGCATGTGTGTTATGTAGTTTGTAACTCTCATAATTTGTTTTAGTGGAATTTTTGTTTTACTCTGTAGAGGGAGTCGTGGATGTTTCCTCAGTTAGCTGAGGTTTTACCACGTTAAAAATATCTTGTCATTAATCTTTCTACGTCTCCTCATTCCTTTTTGTTTAGTGTGATGATTTAAAAACGATTTTAGTTTTGTTTTTCAAAACTTTTTAATCAATCTTGAACAGATCTCGTGCATAAATTTTAAACACATCTTGTGATTAAACTGATTTGATTTCTTGAAAAGAGTTTCTTCAAAAAACTGTTCGGAGTTACTTAAATAGTTTAATCTTGTATTAAAGGGCTTTAGTAACAGTTTTTCAATTGGTATCAGAGCTTTGGATACATTTTTAAAAAATCTTGTGTTTCTGAAATTATTTTCTTAAAATCATAACAATGGAGGAGAAAAATGAAAGATTTGGTAACTTGACCAGACCCCCACTCTTTGATGGAAATAACTTTGATTACTAGAAGGCAAGGATGGTTGATCTCATACATGGAACCTTGGGAGATGATGTCTGGGATATTATTGAAAATGGATACTCTTGTCCCACTAAACCAGCCACTGAAGGAAGTAATGAGAGGGTTAAGAAAACATTAAGTGAGTTCACACAAGAAGAGAAGCAAACTTCTCGAAATAATAAGAAAGGCAAGAATGCTATATTTATGTCCATAAATGAACATGAGTTTAAAAGGATCTCATCTTGTGCCACTTCTAAGGAAGATTTAGATACACTGATCACTGCACATGAGGGTGACACTAGAGTTAAGGCTGCTAAAACTCAAATGCTTGTTCAACAGTACAACTCACTAATTATGTCTGATTCTGAAACTTTTAATGATTTCTACATGAGATTAACTGATATTGTGATGAAACTGCATGCTAATGGGATAACTTATGACAGACATGAAATTGTATCTAAAATTCTAAGGTTATTACCACAAAAATTTGACAATAAAAGATATGCTATTGAGGAAATGTGTGATCAAAATCTCACTCCTGAATTACTCAGTAGTAAACTTTGAACTGTGGAAATGGAGTTAGAATTTAAGAAACTAATGACCCAGTCCCATAGGAAACAGACTAGTTCCAACTTGAGTTTTTCTTCTATGTTGATAAAACCCGAGTTTACTATTCCCACTGATGATTCTGATGAGGAATGTGATATAGATAGTTTGGATAACCAAATTGCCTTGATGTCAAAATAATTTAAGAAAATCGTCAAATTTAGAAATAAACTGGCAAAACAGACAAGGCAAGCCAAATTATCCAAGTCAGTCTAACTACAAAAGGTCAAGATAAACATCACAAGGACATGAGACTCAACAAAGACTTCGAGAACATTGAGTGTTTTAGATGTGGAAAACTAGGACACATAACACACGACTGTAGAGTGAAACTAAACACTAACAATAAACATACTAGGGCCAACATTTGCAAAATATGGGATGATTCAAGTGATTCTGAGAATGAGGAACCTGAATCTTCTGATTGTTTTGACCCTTGCATGTCTTTCTTTGCTAAGACAATATAAAATAATGATATGCCTATGTATAAGAATGATGATAGTAACTCTACACCTGTTGTTGTGAATCATGCTGCTACTGGTTCAGATGCTTTACTTTCTGATAATATGGTTAGTTCAACCACGGGGTGTGTGAGTAAAAGGGAATGCGATAATGACGAATTCCATGGGTGCGTGAGTTCAAGAAATGAATCCTTAAGGGTCACTTCACACACTGCACTTACTGACTCGGACACTGAAGACCTCCCAGACATTCACACACTTTATGCTAAAACTCTCAAGAAAAGCACCAGACTAGAAAAGATAGTGAAAGATCTCACTAAGAAATTAGAAGACCTAAGTCTGATGGTTAAACTTAACGCTGAAGAGTATACTACCTAATGTCTAACTCATGAAAATGAAGTTAAAATTTTTGATCAAAAGTTGAAGAATTTGATCGAAGAAAATGAAACTCTGGAGAAAAAAAATACAAAGGGACATTATTGGAATTGGAACAATCTAAAGAAAAGACAACAACAATTTTCGAAAAATTTACAAAATTTTAAAATAATTCAAACTGTTTTGATGAATTTGTTGCTGATTCCAAAACCAATTCTGATGATCGAACTGGAATAGGATTTTGCCCAGTTTGAAGGCTCAAACCAAAATTTTTGAACCAATTAAGTTTTTGTCTGGAGGCAAAAGACCTGTAGAAACTTGTCCAGACTTCCATTCTCTGAAAAATGAGTTTGACGAAAACAAATATAAGTTTGATATTGGAGAAACAAGTAACTCTAAGTGTGAAAGTCCATCTAAGACTAAATATGTCTGCCCCGTAATAGGAAAAGTGATTCGGTCTTTCAAACTGTACTCCCTAGGATTAAGGTTCAACATCAAAATCACATTAAGCCTATGTTTAGAGACTTTCCTAAGGAGATACCCTCGTCGAGAAATCTATATTGCTCATAGTGTGACTTGTATGGTCATTCTTTTGATGGTTGCTACACTAGACATTTAGTTAACCCTGTCTATAATACCCATGTGTACCAAAACTTTAACTACTCTAGAAGGAGTCGTAACAATTATGTTCTGCCTAGACAACCAGACAAAAACTCTAACTATAGGAAAAGAAAAACCAAACCTAAAATAAAATTTCCTAGAAGGATTCCTAAACACTTTCCTAAACCAAATGCTCATGTGTTTCATAAAATTCAAAATCATGCGCAAAACATTTTTCAAGAAAAATTGAATGCTCGCATTCTCATATCCATCTCATACATACCTAATGGAAGGACCTTCTCACCACTGAAGCTAATCAAGGGATGATGATAAGGGACAAGCCTAGCTCTGCTGAGGCCCAAGCTTTTGAAACTGGGACAGAACATAACGTCTACAGAACTGAATCAACAATGATCCTCTGAACTTCACACCCATGCACCCTTGTGGTGATGACTAAAGGGTCATCGCGAGGAGCTAAAATTCTCTTAAAATCAAGTCGTGAGAAGCCGACTACAAGGGTTTCCATATCTACCTTCTTTCTCTTCTTATGTTTAACCTCTATAGAATCCAAGTTCACAATCTCGACCTTAGTCAATACTTTGGCCTCTGCCACATGAGCCTTATAATCATCTACCTCTGAGACACCCCCTGCTAGTCCTCCACAGATAGTTCTCACACCAAAAGAGATCATACCAAATCTCTTTACTAACACATTGTCGTCCTTTGGTGGGAGGTCAGGGTCATCGTCATCATCATCTGAGGCATCAGCTCTTCTGGCAAGGGTATCTTCCCGAAATTTATCATTTTCTTTTCTTTTTAGGGTCGTCTCTTCCCCCCTTAGAAGCTCTACTATCCACATACTTTCAGAGATTTCCAGACTTTAAGATTTTTTCAATATCGTCCTTCAGAGAAAAACACTTCTCAGTAAAATGGCCATGATCTTGATAAAACTCACCCCATAAGTTTTTGTTTCTCTTATGTGGAGGAGCTCTCAGCTTCTCTGGCCATCTTAGGGATCTATCATTATTTATCTCGTTGATGATGTGCTCACAACTTACAGTTACAGGAGTGTAGTCTGAAAATTTATCGTCTACAGACCTTTTCTTACCCTCTTTGTTTTTCTTCTGAAATTTGCCTCCACTACTGCTCCCCTTTTCATCCTCGTATTTTACAGCCATAGTTTCCTCTACGTTTATGATCTTTCCAGCTGTTGCCAACAACTCAACCATTGATTTAGGAGGATCCTCGTCTAATTTCCATAAGAGCTTTCCCCTTTGTAGACCCCAAATAAGAGCTATCATGGATACACTCTCTTCATAATCTTCTACCTCTAACTTTTCCTTATTGAACCACGCGATGTAGTCTCCGAGGCTTTCATTCTTCCCTTGCTTAACATAAAGCAGATGGGTTGTATTCTTCTGAAGTCTTACCCCCCCAAAAAATTGTGAATGAATCGCTCAACCAACTGTTTAAAGTTTACTATGGAATTTTTGGGAAGAAGGGTGAACCATACATGCGACGCCCTAGTCAAAGTACTTAAGAAAGCTCGACACCTTATCTCATCAGAGATGGAATAGATGTCAGCTACAAACTGATACATCTCAATATGGTGGATCGAGTTAGTACTTCCATCATACTTGGGTGTTACCAAGGGAGGTTTGAATTTGGACGGGGTTAAAAAACTAATAATCCTTGCCACAAAAGGTGAACCCTTTGTATACCCCCTCTACACGGGGTCTCGAATTTTTAAGAGATCCCCAATTTTGTTTTCCAGCATTTGAATAGAGTCTTTCCATGGTTTGCCAACGTTGTCTTGGCCGAGGTTGTCCCCAACCACCTCCAATGAGTGAACTAAGGGTTCCCTAGCTGCTGCACAACGTCGGCTGTTGACCTCCCCCTGACCACCATCTTGACCATGTGGGGGTCGGCCATGATGGGGACCATAGTCGCCACCCTCTCTTCTTGAGCCAACAAGACTTCTTAACCTGGATAGACTTTCCCTCAGGTCATTAAATGGGTAGAGCCTTTCAAAGGCCGACCCTCTGCTTAAGCGATTAAAAGTTAACCCTCTTTGGCGTGCATCACAGTCTCGTCTTTCACCCTGACCTCAGCTCTGATGACCCCTGCTCTGCTGAATAGGTCTCACTGTGTTATTTGAGATCTCATACGACTCCCAACATCCTACCGGAGAATCCTCTTCTTTAATGTCATCGTACCTATCCTCAGGGTAAGGGTTTCCTTGCCTCCACAGGTGTAAACGCCTAGGGTCAGCAACATCCCTCCTCCACTAGGAGTTGGTAGGTTCTTTCGCGGTGCCTGGGGTGGTACCCTGGCCTTATAATGTGACTGAGCAACTACCAAAGTAATCATCTCCGGTGAGACCCCAGGTGGTCTCATTATGTTTTGGCTTAGCCGGGGAAATTGCTTCTGAATGGCTTTTTCAGTTGCAGCTAAGGACTTCAAGGCTGCTGCCACCTCAGCCATTTCGAACTGGGGTGTTGCCTGGCTGGAACTAGTCCCTCCAACACCAGATAGTGGAGGTAACTCTGGTGCAATGGAAAAAGACTAGAGAACTTGTAAATGAAAAAACTAGAGAGCTTGATACCTTTAAGGATCTCCTTCAATGGTGAAATAGCTCCACGCGATGGGGGAGGATTGGTGCACCACCAAAGTCTATGATGAGGCCAAGCTTTAAGAATGAAGATACATAGCTTCTCGTTCCCATAGACGGTGCCAAAATAATGATGCTTTAAACAACACCACTAGATGAGGTGTTGATAAGCTCAAGCTAGTAATAATAATGGCAGCACAAGAGTAGATATATAGTATAAGGTGATGAGGAGAAGAGGATATTGTGACACCCCGCCGAATTAAATACCGGGTGATCACTCCTTTATTAAATTAAAATCAAGGTGAACAGTTGGTTCATTTTTAGCATCACTATCGTAAAAATAAATTTTCCAATTTAAACACCCTAATTAATTAAGCTAAGTGTCAAAACCATTTTTAAACATTACTTTCCAAATTTTATTTTAAAAACAAAGATTTAATTATTTACAACAATACAATATTAAAGAATCACACCACAATAATCCTCGAACATATAATCCAAATAATTTAAATATTCAACAACTAAATCCCAACTTTAAAACTTAAAGTAAAACATCCAGTCAGTAATAAATCCCCAAAGTGACAATACAAGAAATAACCGAATTACAATGTCCAAATAAACAACTGAATAATGGAAAGGGAGACACATGCCCCACTAAATGAATATGATAGGAGTGGAGTCAAATAAATGAAGCCGTCTAAGCAAGAGGCCTACAACTCCCACCTAAGTTGCAGCACGCTCCTTCCAAGGGATCCTAAGCAAGACGCCACTGTGGCTGGGAACCTGTAATATATACATATATATACAAGAGAGAAAGAAAAAATAGAAACGGGTCAGAGCCCGATAGTGTATATGATTTAAAATTTGTTTAGCAAGTATTTAAATTGTTTACATGCCAATGCAACAACATATTAATGCGGCACTCTCTTGAGAAATTCTCACCTCTCTTCTAATGTGCACGCCTATCGTACTAACCTTCCCAACGGATTATCTATCTTATACCTCACTAAAGTTCCCAATGATTTAACTTATCTAAGGTTACTTGTAAGATTTAAAATGAACGATGTAATTGTTTAAAAGGAAAGTCTCATTTGGTAACAAAGCTCTCTTTTTAACTTTATTTATTAATAAAGTTTCCCAGTGTCATATTATACTTTTCAAACAAGTATTTCCAAATTGAAGTCAAGATTCATTTCTTACTTACCATAACACAGTAGACAATTCCAAATTTCAGAATTTCATATATATATATTAAATACTCGTATAATATATATATTCTAACAGCACCCCACATAAAAATTATGGTGCGTGCATACTCTGCTATCCAATCCCCATATCTCTTGTACTAAGGGAAATACAAGCTCGGAATCACTCTCGAACTGTATTAACACATACATAAACCATATTGAGGCGAAGCATAGATTCTAAGTCTCTAAGAGGATATCACATGCCCCCACGTCTCTTAGGACCGTATGAACTATCGATTCGATAGCCTGTACCAAGGATATCTATCTTCTAGGGTACAAGTCAATATCCCCATAAAGGTCCCATCGAGATAAGACTGTCCCAGGGCGGTAACCTCAGGGATAGCAAGTAGCGCAGGAACGATTTTTACACATAGATAGTATATGCATACACAATCATATAACTATACTAATATTACCATATCAATTTTAGGTACATCTCAAATCCCATAGTTACGACATTCATCCTCATATCTCATTATTAGTTATCACGTATAACGGTTCGTCTCTAACTTTAATTCGAGGTATTATTCCAACTTACTACGTAACACTCATGGACTCTATCCTCTCAAGTATAAAAATTCAGTAGGTATTCATCTATTTTCCATCGTAACCATTTTACGTAATCTCCCCTTTTTACACAAAATTCCATCGTCCCTTAGGTATAAACACTCAAAAAATATAGATTTCGCCTTATATTAAAGGTCTCTTATTCATTAATAAATCCTACTGGTCATCTTTATCTCCCAAAACATTTTAATAAGGGTGTCCAAGGATTATTTCTCATTAAATTGAATTCAACTAATTTAAAAAGGGGAATTTAAGTCTGCCAAGGGGGTTGATCGATCTAGGTCTGGGGCTCAATCGATCGAACCTTCGATCGATCGAAGCTCTTGGCTCGATCGATCGATCAAGCAAGTATGGCGAATTCTGCAGTTATCAGTTACGGGTTTTCTCACATAACTCCATCCAAATCCAAAATTTTCATTCCTAATCGTCCAGAAATTGGTACTACTAATAGTATAAATCCATTCCATACATCTTTTACGTAAAGCATGCAAATTTCCATTAATAATCATGGATTAACAGGACAAAATTCATGTAAATCTCAAGAACCCTAGAATTCTTTCTAACATGGTTCTAATCAGTCTTTTTCCAGGATTTTCTTCTTCTAACACATCAAAATTTTGTGGTTTAATCCTCTACATGTGAAGGGGTTTCCAGAATAACATTTAAACCATTACTACATGCGATTTCCTATCTCAAATTTGGGTTTTCTTCCATAAAACTCATCCTAATCAGCCCTAGACTAACATGAGTTATGCATTAACAAAATAAGCAACATAAACACTTGCCTGGGATTTTTAGAATTCTGGTTTGATGATGAATTTGGTGTGGTTGCGTTCCCCGTCGCGCGATCTACGCGTTGGTGGTGGTGGCGGTGCAAACGGATGGATTTTGGGCCTTGGATTGCTTTGAAATCTCTCTCCTTCCCTCTCCTATGGCCGTCACTTGTATTTGGTTGTTCTAACCCTATAAGAAAACCTTAGACATCTGATATAACCCTTGAAATTTCTTGGGTTTAATTACCCAAAAATGTAAAATGACCAAAATGCCCTCCCGGGGTACTAATTAAGCCTAAAAATGCCCCGAGACCCAAACTAAACCCCCGGGTACACTTTTATGACTATCTCGACCCTTCCAGACACGTTGGCGCACTCAAAATGACCATACAGATAACTTAAAAATATTTCGCTTTTATTAATCAACATTTATTCCCGACGCGACACAGGCGCGTCCCGACTTAAATTTCCAAAATTGTCATTCTATTCACTCGTGACATTTAATAGAACTAATATTATATATTACTTTGCTCATTAGTAATATTCAACAAGTCTCCCATGATTACTAACTCACATCACGTTAATAATTATAAAATAATTAATTTCCAGATTTATATTAAATAATTCATTCACATTAAATTTAATATATCCCCAAATTAAAAAAGCATAAAAATACGGGGTATTACAGATATACTCTAGTATATAAGTGGTCCAACCAATCTGGCCTACATCGACTGTGAGTGTGTGAGTAAGAATCACTAAAATGAGGGCACTAATGGCCAGTGATACAATTTCTCACCTTCTCTCTCTCTACTGTGTATACAAACATAGTTTCTGCTAGGGTTGTAATTTTAGATCCCCTCCAAGGTAGGGGAAGACATGTATATATAGTTCTTAAGGGTGTAGTGTACCCCCCAAGCATGTAATGTTCATGTTTATGAGGATCTAACCAGTATCCTGTTGACACCTGGCTGATCTCATGTAGATAACGATGACTGAATATTCCCTCACGTGAGCGATATAATTTAGTTATAACTGCCTTGCTCACGTGTTCTAAGTCCTCCATATGCTTGTGTATTCTCGACCTATGACATCATCTGATGGAACCTCGGCCTGGTCGAGTACGACATTGTGAAGTTTTCTAGCTACCTTGTCCTACCAATCTTAAGCATGGCCTCGACCTGAATGATCAGCCGAGGTTAGGTATGCGGTTGGATACAGTGTAGGCTGAAGCAGAGGATGAGATTGGTAGTAGTTTGATCCCACAAGATAGTTGTTGACCTCGGCTGCTTCCCAACCGAGGTTGGTCAATGCGAAGCGAACCTTGTAGAAGACGACATTTTTTATTGCTGTTGTAAGCCTCCTGTCAACTCGGCTGTGAGATGGGCCGAGGTTAGTGCCCCTGAGTACGAGGGTACACTTTGGGCATATCAATGTTGTTTACCCGGTCGCCCAGACCACTATGCTACTGTTTGGCATGGAGGCCTTAAGGACACTCCTTTTAGAGTGCATTCAAATAAAGGATCTCCATTAAAGCATCCTGGTAAGTGCAATATATTTATTAATTTTACAATTTTTGAGTTCTTAATATTGTGTTGATTGGTATCCCTTTTTCTTGGTTTTTCAAAGGCCATGCAGGATGTCGCTGCCAGGTTTGACCATTTGGTGAGGAGGAACGAAGTTCTAAAAATGTAAAATTTTGTTTCTTATATATTCGTTGTCTTATCGACGTGTTAAAACATTTGAGTCGTTTAAGTCATTTGAGCCACATAGGCTTGATATGATTGAGTTAGGCACATTCATTATCTTAGATGGACTTTTGAACTAGAAGATTATGCAAGCCATTTATCAAATCGTAAGACTTTCGTTACTGCACAATGATTTGAAGACTATATCATTTTGGTAGTTTTGTTTGGATTGTGTATGGATAACACATGCGTGGTTAAAAAATGTGTGAGTATGTTTTAAAATTTGGATGGACTAGTGTTTTTTTGACTCAGAGGTTTCTGAAAACTGTTTTGGGAGTTGACCATTTTGACTTGGTGCAGCTAAAGGCATTTTAAAGTGTTTTTACCTTTAATCGTTCTCACAGTCCTTTATTGGACCTGTGCACACGACCCTGTTCATACAGATTATATTTGACCCCGAGCGTATGGCTTATTTGGTTATTTTATTGTGCAAAATCGTCATATATTTACTCATTTTTTTAATATCCACCTTCTTTTTAAAAGGTGTCATTTAAATGATTTTTTTATAAATTAAATTTTGACAACCTATTTTCTAATAATTGGTGGTTATCTTGTATTATTATTTTAACGACAGTGATGCTAAGAATGGACCATCCATGATTCCTGTAATTATTGGAGTATCGGGCTGGCCACCTCTTATTTTAATAAGCAGGTTGTCACAGATGGTATCAGAGCATCGGGTTCTAGTGTCCTTAGGAATATGTGCAGACGTACTACGCCTTCTGCGTTGCTTTTGAATTGATGTAGAGCATTAGGATTAGGATTGTCGATTCCTCTTGTGAGATATCTTTCTCCTTCCATAATGTAAGATGTTAGTAAATATTCTGCACCATCGCTCGAGATTCGTGTGATGATTGGAGAAGGGCGACCAGGGAAGGCCGTTATGAGGGCACCAGGAGACGGGGCTCAATTAAAATCGAAGTCGGGGATGAGGACTGTATTAGAGGTTAATCCCTCTATGGCATTTTCCTAGATTGATACAATGGATACCAGGATACAGTAGCTATAATTTCCCAAGTACAGCTACAAGAAGAGAGTGGTACTAAACTTGGATTACTCAGTGAAGTTAAATTGGGAAAATGTTTGAAACATCCTTGATAAGGATCCTATGTTGAATTTAATTTATGGGGAGGCAGTGTAACTTCATTCGGTAGAAGTATTGGTCCCAGAAGCTTGGTTTTAGAGAGGGGTATAGGAATACCCAGATGTGAAAAATTGAGAAAAAAATTACACCGATTGGAGCAATGTTGAAATAGTAGGAACGGTAGTCCTTATACTGGAAGGAGCATGAGGTTTCTCTCTTAGAGGAACCTTATGGATCGTTTTGACAATGAATTCCTTTGATATAACAGAAGCGTAGACAAGGCAACTTTTCAAGTATTCCCAAGAGGATCGGTCCGAGGTCGGAAGTAAAGGAAGAGATATTTGGTTAAGGAAACCTTGCACCGAAGTAAGGTAGGTATAAGGAAGAAATAGTCTTTTATGAAATTATAGGCTCATTAGTAAATGTCATTAACACTTATTGAGAAGTCGTGTTAGTGAAACCTCATTGGTGGACTTTCACCCGAGGAGATTCATGGAAATAAGGCATTTGAGACCGGTAGCATATTTTCCTTTGCTGAGGGAGTTAAGGGAACTACGAGGGTGATTGTCAGGATCGAGGCTATGGAGCATAAGGTACTAAAAACCTTAGCATGGTCAGGTTGCCAGAGATGGGGAATGATTGTGATGAGAAACTTAGAACCACACACTTGAATGTTGTCCGGTAGGAGTTAAAGGACAAGAATAGGGTGCCTAGATAGGGCATTGATTGAACTAGTTGTTGGTACAGATAGAACAATGGTATTGTATCTGGGAAATCTTTGGGGCAGCTAGGGTAATTGGTAAGAATGTTGTTATGAGTTTCACCTCGGATAAGGGAAGTGTGTTTCGTGGGGCAAGATTGAGCCTCAGCATTTTATTGACCCTAGACTCGGGTGTGTAATTTGAGCTTTGTGGTAGTATTGATATTAATATAAAGGTTATATCTGTATGTTTTCCTTAGTGGAGAGGTTATATTCTCTGTCATTCATTGCGAATGGATGATGATATTTTAAAATTTTGTTTGAATTGCGTTACTCATTTTGTTTGTGTTATACGAATCATATCTACGGTTCTAGACTGGAACTAGTCATTCTATAATATCTCTCCTGGATACGGGTTGAGACTTTATAGATATGGTTTAATGTATGTATGAATTGTTATTTTCCTTGTTTTATGCTACCATATCTCCATGACCAACAAAGTTAAGTAGTAGTGTATCGAAGGGGTTCCTTGTTTGGATTTCGCTTGTGAGACACTCCACGCATGAACCTTAATGACATTGAGAGTGGAGATATGTTACTTTATATTAGGATGTGGGTAGTGGTGGAATTAGCCGAGAGTCACGTGATTTATTAAAAGGATAATTAAAGGTGGAGGTGCGGTGCAGAAGCCCTAGAAATGTTTTTCTCACCGGGTGTATGCGGGCGAGATAAAGATAATTAAATCAGACTGAGGCTTATATCTAGGGCGTGATGGGAAGGAAAATTTTTAATGGAGTATATATGTTTGGGGAAAAATATTCGTAACACTTTGTAGAAAGTGGGCACCTGATTAGTTAGATTTTCATTTCGTCGAAACGGTAGGACATAGAAGTAGAAGCGTGTTAATAGGGTCACGAGTTAAAAGTTTTAGCGGTCCCGATTTGAGTGCCTTAGGCTGTTGCATCCTGATGACCAATGAAGTGAGGTAGTAGTGTAATGGGAGGGTTACTTTTTTGGATTTCTCTTCGCTAGACGTCCCACGCAAGAAACCGAGCGAATGTCAGAAATCGAGAAAGGTCTTGGGCCCTAGGGACATAGTTAGTATAATACTTGTTTCACGTAGTTAAGGGTATCGCATTAATCTTAAAATTATTAGGAAGTAAGGCCTATGGGGCATGGGGTGTTGTTTTAGAAATTCCATAGTGGGTTAACCATGAGAAGATTGGTGGGTTGATTTTAAGAAGGATTGGGTTTCCAGAAATAAGGAATACCAGCTCGAGAAGAATGTGAGGCCCATCTCTAGAGAAGTTATTGCGTCTAGGACTTAGCTTTTGATTAGCTGAAGGGAAAGTTGACTCCTACTCATAAGTTAGCATTGCCAAGTTCAGGAGTGGACTATTTGGTTATTATAGATGAGTCTCCACAAGAATGGAGCGGTGTGTTACTACAGGAATATGGGACCATTGTGTATATATCTTTGGGCTTGGACCCAGTGGGGAGAACTATCCCATGCAAGACTAAAAGCACGCCACAATAGTGTTTGCCTTAAAGATGTGGAGGCATTACCTCTTGGGAGGAAACTTAAGTCTTTTGATGGACTACAAGTCGGTATAAGGTTTGTTCTTATAGATTCGTAGAAAACTATCAATTTGACATTTATTATCACCCGAGGAAAGTAAATGTGATAGCAATAGACTAAAGAAGGCTTGGGAAGCCAAGTAGAAGGAACTTAACTAGAAAGATGTTCTTACTATGGCGCTTACATTAGTGATTGATCGTTACGCCTGCTATTTCGATGAGAGTTATAGAAGATCAAGGAAGGGACATTTTTGAGTTCGTCTTTCTATGCACCACTTGTCAAATTGTCAGTATAGACCACCAACAACCGATTAGATTATTGTAACCATTATAAATACCGATGCGAGAATGGGAGAGTGTATCCATGGATTTTATCACTTAATTACCAATACTGTAAAGCGGTCATGAGTACGGTTGGAGGATAATATGGAGTTTATGAAACCTTATGGGGTACCTATCAATATAGGGTCAGACCGAGATAAAATTTTTATATCCCATTTCTGAAGAAGTTTCTAGGAAACACTAGGGACCGATTAAGGTTGAGTACCTTCTACAACTCGAAAATAATTAGTCAAAACGGGGAGAAACAACGTATGTTGGAGGACATACTTTCGATGTGCATATTTATTTTTGGGTGGATGAGAGCAAAATCTTCTTTTGGTTAAATTTATAGTCCATAATGTGTATGGTATCGTAGGTAACGTCGTATAGTAAGATGAGTAGATCACACTTGTTGGTTGGAAGAAAAGGACAATAAGCTCTTAAACCTAAAATGACCCAAGATGTGTTTTTAAAGACTAAGTTCATTCGAAACCACTTATGAATTACCCAATTTGTCCGGAGGGCTATACTGACGAGAAAATAGAAGTCTTGTAAGATTTGAGTTAGAGAATAAAATCTAATGAGGGCATTTTTTATGGAGGATATAACACGCTTTGTGAAGAAAGATAAGTTTGCACAGGGTTAGGTAGATTTTTCCCATTGTTGTAAAGGTAGGCTCGATAGTTCATGTGAGGAACAAGCGATTATTAATTTTAGATCATGGAGAATATAAATGAATTTACTTGGGAACAAGAGAATGATATTTGAGAAATATACCTTTAGTCTTTTATGAGTTACGCCTGAATTTTGAGGACAAAATTCCATTATAAGGGGGGGAGTGTGTAATAACCCTTACTTTTGAGTAATTGATTTTATATAATTTTTCCATGTGAGATAATTATATAAAATAATTGAAGTTAGAGTAAATATTATTTTAAGCGATTTAAGCGATAATATTTACTGAGTTTTGTATATTTACCGTTGAGAGAAGGTAAATAGCATCATGTTATGTTTTATTGTGTCGTTATGTTTTAAGCAACGATTATGGCATATATTTCAATTGGATCATTATTAATAAATTAATATGACATAGGAACATGAAATATTTTACGTTATTCCGGATGCTAATTTAGAGGGCGCGGTTAATCCTGAAATGTTTGAGACGGTCAAAATAAGTGCCATATTGTATTTTTGGTTTCCGAGCACTTTTAGTAGTTTATGGCTTAATTATGTAATTACAAGTCATTTTAATGATGTATTAACATTTAAAGATGGGAATTAATGTTAAGTGCCTGATTTGGTCTTCTAACCCCTTTTATTTCCCTATTACATGTTTTACACTTAGAGAGAGTTAGATAGAAGAGAGAGCTTGGGAGAAAATGGAGAGAAATGAGAGAATTGGAGATTTGGAGTTGGAAATCGTTGCTACGGGAAGAGAATCCGAGACTACAAACTTGAGGCAAGTTTCTAACTTGATAGTAGATGATTTAGTGTGGATAATTTTCATTTATATTTTGTGTTTTTAGAGTTTTAACAATTAATGGGTTTTTGATGATTTTTGTGGTAAAACCCTTAGTCTTGGATATAAATTTGTTTTGAGTTGGAAATATTAGTTAATTCTTGTGTGGGAATGAATTGGTGGAATTATTAGTTGTTGATGTTGAGGGAAATTAAAGAAATGGGGTTTTGGGGATTTTAGGGTTCATACAACCCATAGCCATTACTAGGCACTTCGACCCAGGCGAATCGATTCACCCCTAGAGAATCGATTCGGTAAAGGGGTAGGCTACAGGTCTGTGTTCGGCGAATTATTTCAGACTATCCGAATCGATTCGAAGATATGCATAATGTTGCGTCCTCTTTACCTAATCGATTCGGACTATCCGAATCGATTCGCTTTCGAGACCGAATCGATTCGGCCAGGATGAATCGATTTGGAATTACTGCAGTTTCAGGATATTTTTCCATCTTGGGTTTTAGTCCTTTTCTTTTAGGTTTAAGTCTTAGGATCCTTATCTTGGGAAGTAATAAATAGTATTAGAAGTTTACATTAGGGAAATTAATACCTTCGATTAGTATGGGGGTAAAATAGGTTTAATTCGGGGGCTATTCAATAGGCGTTAGCGTCGTTTCATCTAGTGAGCTAACTTCGGACTAAGGGAAAATTGGGTGAGATGGTTTAGGACTTTTGGGAGAATAATATTGCGAAGAACTTACGCTTGATGACTTATGGTACTACTTTGAACTCTTGGAGACTAGTGTGAGGATAATTGTACTTCGGGGCCTTTATCATTAATAAAATATGATTTAGGGAATAAGAAATGCACATTTTAATTTGTCATGTAATTGTTAAGTATAAATGATTTTTTGAATGTAAAAAGTGAATGTTTTAAATGGTCATAACTTATAAATGATAAAATTGGATATACACACCTCTCTAAATGCTATCATACAGGTAGTACACGCTTGAAGTGAAGTCCCCTGGCTAGTTAATGCAAGGTGAATTTTGTCCTCGGCCATAGGACAGGTTATTATGTATTATGTGATTATTGTGCGAACTGAGGTAATTCAGGGTGTGGTTACGACTCACTATAGCAAGTATATGGCCGCTTCCTGACGTCACGCGAAGTAGGATGCCCATGTTGCCTTGTTTGATAGGACCTGGAAGATGATAGCCATTTAGGGGCGCGTCCAGTGGGGAAACTCGGAAGGACGGTCTTAGAATCGTTATATGATATGAAATATAACTATTCATAATAATGTGGGACATTATTGATGGCAAAGCACTTTATGAAATAAATTTCTTTAAATACTTTTCCTAGAAAGAAAAAGGGAAATGTGGATTGATGTGGTATAAAACTTAATTAGTGAAACGCTTTGTGAAATAAATTGCTCTATATATGTTTCCTAAAGAAAAAGGAACTGTGCATTTACGTAGTGTAAAAACTAAAATGAAATCTCAATAAAGTGAAACTTAGGTATTTCTCTCATTCGTATATGAACATTGCATAGTGTCATCGATATTGAGCCTAGTTGTACTTTTAGATTGAGAGAGGAGAACTCTGATCAATATTTGCGAGAGCAAGTTAAGTATATGATTGATGATAAAATATTCATAACTGTCATGCATTTTATTCACATGGTAATCATATCAAACCGGGCCTTGACCCATTTATATCTCTTTATTTTGCATGAATTCTTTATTCACTCAGGTATTCTACCGCAAGGACACCCGTATTGACCTCGCCAGCCATGTGTCCCGGAGCTATAACATTTTGCGGATGTTGTAGGATATTCTTGGTAGACACTTACATCTCTTTGTAATCTAGATATGATCAGTTTACATATTCGGGTGTGTTGCCCTGGTTTTGTGCTTGTTTAATATAATGTGATATTTAATGTTTGATATTCGGTGTAACCCATTTTTTTGGGTCTGTTAATCGCAGCTTATTCGGCTATTTTATTGTGCAAAATCGTTATATAGTTACTTGTTTTTTTTATATCCGCCTTCTTTTTAAAATGTGTCGTTTAAATGATTTTTTTTATAAATTAAATTTTGACAACCTATTTTCTAAAATAATTGTTGGTTATATCGTATTATTATTTTAACGACAGTGATGCTAAGAATGGACCATTCATGATTCCTGTAATTATTGGAGTATCGGGATGGAGACCTCTTATTTTAATAAGCGGGTTGTCACATCTATGAATCTCATCGATTGGCATTCAACCGTTGAATCTATGAGTTAATTAATTAAAGGAAGTGGAAAACTTTCCTTTAATCAATTCTTATTAAGCTCAGTGAAGTTGAAAAAGACCCTCAACTTGCTTCTCTTTTTTTACTATAACAGTATCGGATATTAAGTCCGAGAATCGGACTTCTTTGATGGAATCAATATGGAGTCTATTTTCAATTTCACTCTTTATGACTCTCACTTTTTTCAGTGAAGAATTTATTGACTTTTGCTTGACTAGTTAGAAGGTTGGATCCACGTGCAACCAATGGTAGGAAATTTTAGGATCAATCTCGAGAAGATCATAAGGTTTCTATACTAACAAGTCTATGTTTATCCCGAGAAAGTGAATGATCTTCACTGCTTTGTCCTTGGGCAATTTTTATCCAATCAGTAAAGCCTTATCTAGATGAGATGAATCTAGAGGAACTGTGATGAGCTCCTCCAATAATTGATCGACGGGGCCTAATTTGGTATCCTCAACCCCAGCGAGATTCCCTTTGGTTATTATTTAGGTTGGCCATCCTTCGAACCATCATCGTGCTGACTTTCCTTGGAATGAGTCTGGTTGGCTTTAATGGTTGCGATGAAACAACTATGAGTTGTCCCTTAATTTTTTCTAATTTCTATTACTACCTGGTCACTTAGAATCTTAATCTTTTGGTAATGGGAATAAGGGGCAACCCTTATACTATGTAGCCAATACTTTCCAGTAATGGAGTTGTAAGGTGACTATGACTAGATGCTGTGAACTTATATCTCATGTTTGATAGGGTTGATATCATTCCTAATGGGCATTAAAGTCGATTAAACACCCCACCTTTATATCCAGATCTTGGATGGTGTACTCGATCTTGAGCAGTAAACTAAAGTACATGCTTTCTAGATATCTCCCTTAATCGATTAATATATTCTTCATGCCAAAGTTCTCCACTCATAAAGTGTGGACTAATTCATCTTTATGGGGTTAATTGACGTCGACTAAATTTTCATCATTGAACATTATTTCCTAATCAAAATTGATATCTCTGCATCCACTCTTTATCCATAATAGGCTTAGACAATACCACCTCAAAGGCTTTTTAGATGCAAGATACAATGTTCACTCTTTCTCTGAGCTTCTTGTCTGTGCACTGTGAGGGATCAATATAGTCGTATATGTCTTTGACCATTCCTAATGGTGGGAGGTCATCATCCTTGCCCACATTCTATACAACATTTACTCGAGTTGATGATTTTGTCTTAGCTGTGTCAACATGCTCTTTGTGATGCCCATACTGGATGAGATATTTAAGGTGCCCCTTGAACTTCTTAGAGTTCTCTTAGAGATGATTGTTGTCTTGGTGATATGCATACGGTACACTTGAGGTTGACGTATCTATTATTCATATCATTGGCCATATTTGTTGGTCTATTAATGAATGACTTTTCATTCGTCCGAGGATTTAACTTATAGATCGGTTCCATAAAGAAAGTGTCCACTAGATGATAGGAGTTTTTGTTGCTTTGCACCTTAGACCGACCCTTGTAGTTAGTAGTCTTTGTTCCCTTCTTCGTTGGAGTTTATTGGTTTTCTCCCTTAGACGTTTTCTTCAAGTCCTTCTTCTTGGATTGTTTAGGTTTCTATTTTTCTAGGGTTTCTGCACTGAGGAGCTCATCCTCTACCTTAGCATATTTTTCAATATGGGCCATGAGATCGTCCATGGTTGGTGTCATCTTATGGGTTAGATACTGGTAGAGGTCATCCGATCTGGGGAGTCCAAACTTAAAGGATGAAATTTCCAGCTACTCATTGTAATTATTAATCTCTTTGAATAATTTCCAATAGCGCTGAGCATATTGCCTAAGGGATTCCTCTTTCTTTCTCTTGAGGGCGATCAACAAATCAACCTCCTTGACCACCTTGCTGCTAGTGATAAATCGAGTTGCAAGTTGTCAGCCAACTCTCTAAATGAGGAAATGATATAGGGATCAACTTTTAGAATGACATAAGGCCAATTTCCTCTAGGGTAGATGGAAAAACATGGAACATGTGGGCATCATGATGACTCTCCAAAGACATTGTCTCCTTTTAGTGTCCGTTAAAATGATCAGGGTCTGCCTTTGAATCATATGTTATAATATTTATGATGAATTTTTTTTGGTGGCCTTGACAACTTTATATATACGATAAACGGTGATGTTAATCCATGCCCCAATGCCCTTCTAGCAAGGTCCTTTCGAGTTCGTGTGAAGTTAGGATTCAATCGAACTTCCAATTTTTTCTTGCTAAAGTCCCTGACATCATTTATACCAAGCCTTCTGGATGTGTGTCTCCTTGATCTTGTTTCACTGGGAGGTGAAGGGGACCCTGATGGAGTTTTCTCCCTCCTGATAATTTGTACCTCAGATTAAATATGACCTCTTATCTCATGAATGCTAAGATTAGTGATCACTCATATTATTATAGGTCTGATATTTCACAATGGTGAGGTTTTAAAGCCTTTCCCATAAACGATGCCAAATTGTCGGTGATATCGAACCCACAATAATTGCAATATTATTAATCGATCCCAAAGATAAGAATTCATTAAGAAAACACATAAATCATTAGGTGGTTGGAAGATCATCGTGCCTATAGCCACGGGGAAAGGGGGAGAGCTATATATTAACTGAGAACCGAAGAGGAAAAATAGATTTCTAGGGCAGCTAGCCGAGAATCCAAGTCATCATGATATGAATACAATTGATTCGGCCCCAACTGGCTGGGGTCCCCCTTATTTATAAGTAAAAGGTGCCTACAAATATAGATCTCTCATCTTTGATTTTATCTCCGGAGTAGCTTATGATCCACCTTGATTGTCCGTAAGCAATCTCGTGATGTTCGGCCAAAGACACCACCTCAACTTCTAGACCACACGTGTCAAGCCTACACACACACACACACACACACACACAAATATATATATATCACATTTGAAAAAGATAACGAACAATAAAATTAAAAAATCAATTGTAGTTATATATATATGAAAAACAAAAAATATAAAAAAGTAAAAAAAAAATCACACAGAGACACACACATTTGTGTGTGTAAATATTGGTTTATGTATATAATTAAATAGGTATGTTTTTAATTGACTAGGCACAGTAAAAAGCATGATTTACCCACATCATCAACTAAAATTAACGGTTTAGATAAATGATGCATTTTTTAATTTTTAGGTCTAATTTTTCATTCACACACCCATTAACTTTTGTTTCCCTAAAAACTTTTCAATTTCTCAATAACTCTCCCTCTTTTCATTTTTCAATGATCTCACTCTCTCTCTCTCCCTCTCTCTCTCTCTCTCTCTCACACACACACACACACATACATACACACACACACACACACACACACACACACACATACACACACACACACACACACACACACACACACATATATATATATATATATATATATTTTTTATATTGTCTAAGATGATTTAGATATAAATGAGATTTGAGTGTGGGAAAGTCTTTTCCTCGTAATTTAGATGTGGTTCTCTCCTCAAACTATTTTCCATGCGATTTATGTATTTTGTAATATAATATATTATTTATGTAATCCCATTATTTTTAAATTTGTAGATCAAATATATCTATATAATAAAGTAACACGGGCTTTTACTATTCCATAAGAGATAAGACAATTAAAGGTGAGGATTTGATCACATTACTAAAAATTAAAGGGTTGAGATTATTTCTTCGATTTGGAAACCACAATCTAATAACATATATCTTATTTTTACACACCCGCCTCTTAATTTTTTGGTTTCCCCCTCTTTTCATACTTATCAAACTTAGACTTTAATTCAAAAATTGGGCATTTTGTAAAACTCTCCAATTCTAGAAAACTATTTGGACAAATTAACTATGGCACGCCCTCATTCTCTCTCTCTCTCTCTCTCTCTCTCTCTCTCTCTCTCTCTCTCTCTCTCCTCTCATACCACCACGCAAATAGTCTGTCACTCTTGATCCTCAACCCCTCAATTTTTATGATCTTCATCTCAGGTGTATAAAGTGTTTTTCTCACTGTTTAGGTTTGCATTTATTTAGATCTCATAACTTTTTTCTAGGGATTGAAATACTTTTCGTTTTCATCATTTATAAAAAATGATTTTGGGGAGATAATATGGTTTTATGGGTTTAGATATGATTTGATTTGTATGTACTAATCTGAATTAATTTTGTAGGTGTTAATTTCTAAAGTAGGTAGAATTTTGATTTCATGTAACAATTTCGGCTTTAAGTAGGTTTCAATTTGGTTTGTAGGTGTTAATTTCATAAGTAAGTACCAATTTTGTACCGGTTTATTAGGTTATATGGGATTATTCCTTTTTAGTCGTCTTTATGGAGTTTTACTATTATACAACTTTGGAGTTTTAATCCTCACTGTTTATAGCTTTCAAATACTTCTCTCCTTTTTTGTATTTGAAGTTCTCCCCAATACTTTGATATATATATATATGAATGATCCTGGAGGTATATAGATTATTAGTAATTTTATATTTTAGATGTTTTTATGCTGAGAACACCATGTATTTGATGATATGTCATAGTTAACATCGTGGGTTTGTATTAAACATATATGGTACTCATTTCTTTGGCTGAATCTTTCTGTATTGGGTTTGTAATAGAATAATTTTTTTGTTTTTAAAATATTGGTGTTGAAATCAGTTCAGTTATTTTGGATTGGCTTATGTAAATTATCAACTTTTAACTTTTGGCGCTCGATTTAATTAAGAGTGGTAGTCTATGTTTATAACTAAAAGCACAAAAGATACTTTCTCTTTTTCTTTTTAAATATAATATTTTTTAATAATTTCTTAGTCAAATATCTAATCCTATTCGACTGTCACTTTAAATTTATCCCAACTTCTGAAGGTATCCTTTCTCTCCCTATAATCATGTTGTTAGTGATTCAGTTGTCATGTTTTCGTTGAGTATGTATACATGTTGTTTGGGTATATACAAATTGAGGTTTTTTGTGATTTATTTTCTTCTATTTCATAGTTGTTATCTTACTATGATTTAATGTTGGGTAGTTGCAATTTTCTTTTATTTTGTATTATGGCTTCTTATATATTTGAGTGGTTAAAATATTCTAAGTTTTCATTTATTATCATATGCCTTTGTTTTTGCAAGGGTTAGGATGGAGTGTGAGTGAGATGAAGAAAAGTGATGTCTTCGGAATTTGTTCTTTGTAACAATGGAGTACTTATCATTTTTGCAAACATATCTATTAATATATTTCTTCATTCTCTTTACTTTTCTCTCTCTCAATTTTCTTTGTTTGCATTGTAACATTTTGAGGCACTTTAATTCCTTCGGAACTTAACTTTATGGATTCTTGATTAATATTTTATGACTTATGTTTTCTTTATTTTGGGTTTTCAAACACTTATTTGGTTACTCAATTTTTTTAGCATTTGCATTTGTGGTGTTCCAAGACATCGCATGCATTCGGTTTCAAGTAAGATTTAAGGCTTTTTGTTGTTTATATTGTGTATATTTTGTTTTAGAGGTACTAATGTAGTGTCCTTTATATAGTACTTAGTTTCTTATTTATGTAATGGTGGGTGATTTTTGAACATTGGGTCATTCATAATATAGTTGTCTACAAATAATCATGTCATATTGTCTATTAGTTGAGTTTGGTGGAAATTGAATGATTTGGGAATGTTTAATCTCAAAATACAAGCTCTTGAATGGTTTTGTTTCTTGATTTAATGGTTTTTTCTACCACTTTATCATTTTGTCACTTTGAGCTTCCCATTGATATTTATTATCTCTAAAGCTTCCAAAATGAATGCCAATTTTGTTGAGTTCCCAGATATAATATTACACTTTGTATTACCATAGTATTGTCAACAACTCATTTTTTTAATAACGATTATTTATTCTTAATTGATACTTTTTGTTTTATTACCTAGGCATCACATTATTTTGGTTAGAAAATGAGATTGTTGTAAAGTTATGTGATGTTTTCCAATGCTTAAAGGTGTTTCATACGTTCATCTAAATATGTTATGTTTCATTTTTTCAATTATGAGACCTAGATACATTACAAAGATTAAGGATCCCGAAATACTTGAGTAACCAGTATGATTTTTGTTGAGCTTTTAACGTTATTTTAGAATATTGTTACTTATATAATATTGTTTCAAGTATCACAGTGTTTCTCCTAATTGTAGATTGATATTATGTGCAGATATCTTAAAACAATTTTATTCTAGATTTAAGAAGGCAAGAATTTTAAATCCAAGGCAAACTCTTAGTATGGGATATATTAACACTATCATTCTCCATCAGTGGTGCCTAGATAAGTACATATGCGAAAACTTGTGTTCATTCAGGAAGTGATCTCTTACATTAGATTCTTTTTCATATAATGGGTTTTGTACCGTTTTAGGTTTGGGTGTAGGTGCTTTCAGTAGTCATCTTCTTTTATTTTATGTTTCTGATGTCTAAAGTATTCAGTTCTTCTAACACTCTATTTGGTTGCACATTAGATATTTGAAGAAGTTCTTGGTTTCAAATACTTGAAAAAACTTATCAAACAAACATAAAATTGGCTTTGTGGTTTTGAATATGGTGGCCATTAAGATGATTTTTATTTTTATATTTGTAGCCCTAATTTTGACTAAGATTGGAGCTGATTTATCGATTGTCGATGAAAAAGTTATTGGATTGAAAAAATAACATTCGAATTTTCTCAAGGTTAAATTGGATCAACTCAACTCCATAATCCATTTGCTCGGATATCATATCGATGAGAAAACTCAAGAACTGAGAACCAAGGATGAGATAATTGTGAACAATGAGACAATTATTAAAGAGAAGTCATATGGAATTTTTTCAGTGCAAAGTGAGATTGCTTCCCTGCCAAAAAAAAGACATCAGATGCTAAGGAGTGGGTGGTAAAATCTCATGCTTGAGTTGGTGAAGTAGAAATGTGGGTTGCTGAACTTGAAAAGGAAAGAGAAACAAAAGATGGGGAAAAGATGGAATTAGAAAGCCGAATAAATGAAGCAGAGAAGAAGGTTCTCGACTTGAATGCAAAGATAAAAAATATCCCTAATTACTGATGAACAGAAGAAGAAAATTCATAAAAGTGAACATGCTTTTCAAGTTGCGGATGAAAAACTTTGGAAGGCATAATTTGAGGCCATAACAAAACTTAAGGAGTTAATAGAGGTTTATGATGCACGTATAGCACCTTAGCTTGTCGTGCATTTATAGTTTTATCAGTCATTTGTGGAAACTCATTAGAGAGAACCTAAAAAACCCTCTATGAATGTAGTTATGTAGAAGGCCATGGAGAAAAAGGACCAAGCTCAAAATTGGGTTGAACCTCATGTCGAGATGATAAAAAATAAAATGGTCCTAGCCGTAAAATAACATTGGTTATTGATAATCCCATTTGTGGAATCACATGTGAAATCACTAATTATGAAAACTATTGAGATTCTTGAGACATTTAAGAGCGTTGAAACTCCCCATAAAAGTATAGGAATTCGTAAATCCTCATTACCGGGAAGTTGAGAAATTTACCAGGCCATACACTGATTAGGTTGCCACTACAACAAGACCTCATTATGACAAATTACATGGTACTTTGAATCCATACACAAAGTAGGTAGTACATACTTATAGAAAGTTTATCAAATCTGTAACTATGCTCCATCATCAGGTTCAAGACATTGCCCAAGAAAGGCTAAAGATAGGGGGTTTCTAGATTTTAAATAGCGGACATCTTTTAAACTAGGTGAGCAAATGTAGAAAATAAATTTCTTTATTATATTCTCTCTCTCTCTCTCTCTCTCTCTCTCTCTCTCTCTCTCTCTCACTCTCTCTCTCTATTTCTGTTTATTTTTTTGTTATCTCATTTCTTTCCTATCTTTATTTTTCACCATTTGATGTGGTGGTTCTTCAGTTTTTTTTGGGATGTCTAAGTGGTGCTTGAGTTTTTATAGAAACGTTCCCATGCGCCATTCATTGATGTTTCGTCTCTAATTTACCATTTGATTTTCACCTCTTTTATCCACATATCTTAACTTTCGCTTTAGATGATTTTAAAGGTGTGATAATATTGTTTTATATCTTACTATCTCACTCACACCTTCTTATAGTGTTATAGTTTATTGTTTTATGTTGTGAGATATATGGTTTCATATAATTTCTTGCTTTTTGATTTATTAAAAGTTAGGATTTAGAGGTTTCATTGGATTTAATAATTGTCCAATTAAGGTATTTACCCTCTCAAATATTTTAATTCGGTGTCATTTTTTATGTTCAGAAATCTCATATTCAAACTAATTGACTCTTCCACTCCACATAATATTGTATTAATATTAATGTAGTAGATGTTTACAAGATGTATTGATATTGATGTAGTACATGTTTACAATATGTATTGTATTGTATTGTATTGATATTGAAATGAGTCGTTAGTTCTATGGACCCACTAATTATTCATTCTTTTCGAAATATGAAATCCAAACTTACTAATGAGGTCAATTTTTTTGGCAACTGCTGTGTGAATCACTAAGGCATTAACTATTACATCACGTGTTTCTGCTTTTTTTGGTTTTTTTAAAGTGTGTTAAGCTTGTGTCTGGACAATTTCCATCTTTTGTTTGATACAAGATTGATAGATGAAACAAAACAAGAGGGTTCCCATAACAATTATGTAGAACTTGATGGCATGTCCATATAACTTCCACATGTCACAACTAATTTGAATGTATTATCTAGTTTTTATGTATTAAATTTGACGAAAAATATAATTATTTAGTGTTCATCAACAGTCTTTTGATGACAACTAACATCCTTTTTCCCCTTCCTCAGTCCTTTAGAACTCTCAGCTATGACCTATTTTTCAATTCTTCCATTTTCTTGGATAAATTTTGATTTAGTTGGAGATTTCTGCAGGATGGAATGGGAGTGTCTTGATGTTGGATTTTGCAACTCTAGGGTTAGTGGATAGACCATTTTAATTCAAAGTCACTACTTCACTTGCTCATGTCATTTACCAATAACTATTCTGATATTATATGTTCTACAATCATTTTTAGAAGTAAAATTTCTTTTAAAAGTTATTTGGATCTTTATTTGTGTGTAGTATTGTATTGTACTTAACACATAATTTTAAGTATTATCAGTCATGATTAATAAGAATAAACTTTTGATGCTTTATGGTTGTAGAGGAAGTCTACAATTATTTTTTTCCCTTTGAAATAATTCCTAACAATTATTGCAACAATGTTGTAATGATTCCCAATTTCATTTTTTCCTTTATTTATCGGGGTTTAGGGTATAATTATATGAATTTAAGGACTGTTTTGTTGATATAATCAATGGTTTGGTGAATCCAGATAAGTGTATATGAATATAATGAAAATGTTGTGTGATAAATAATTAAACAAGATGTTGATATAATTAAATGATATGTCATTAATGATTTTTTTAGCAAATGGTGAAATGGAATTCACACTCATCCTAGGAAGGTACTACAAGGATGATCTATGTTTTATAAATTTTAGTCATTTTTATTCATACTTTTTATATTATCTTATTTTCTCGATACTAATACTTGAAGTTGTATATCTTGCAAACTTGAACATGGAAAAGACCAAGTCTACCTAATAAGTATGTAAGAATTTCCTTTTCCTCTTCTTGATATTTTTTCCCTTATATAATCATCAATATCAATGATTGTGTTTTGGGCTTGTGTGTAATATTGATCATGTTTCTAGGTATTTAACTCAAGTTTTAGTAAGTTAGTACATCATAAAGACATTTATTTATGAGGAATATGAATAAAAAATTAATGCAAAGAGTTTGTCTGTTTAGTGTTCAAAGACGCAGACTTGAATTCAAATATCCCTATAAAAACCTATGCATAGAACTTTCAATTCAAATACGCGGACGCAAATGAGAATGAACACATAAGTTGTAACATATTTTTTTATTTCAAAGCTTCAAATTTGGTTTTTAGTTTTCAAGTTCTTACTCAAACTGTGCCAGACCAATTACTCAAAACTTATCGAACCCTTAGTGAGAATTATAATAAAGAAAAACCTTTAATTATTCTTAAACTTTGAAAGCTGTGGTTGCTTTGTATAAGTCTAGCCAACTTATTGCTCAAAGAGAGGTAGGCGATAAAGTATTTTCTATTTGGGAGCTTAATTTACAAACATAGTTTGATGAGTTTGTTGTGATACATATTTTTATCCAAACAGTTGTTGCATATATTTGAGATTAGTAAGTACCCACTATGTATGGAGATTATATCATTGTTTAACTTGAGTGAACGGGAGGAAAGGAAAGGAAAGGACAGGAGAGTGAGGGATTGATCATTATGCCAACACCATCTTGAAAACAAGGGAAAGGGAGGGATTTCCATAAACTCTAATTATGATTTCTTTCAAAAATGAGGGAGGAGATGAAAGAATTTTCATAAAACACGTAAATATTCAGAAAATTACTGTATCCAAATTAAAGTAATGTGGACAGCCTGAATGCCATTAGCTTGAGTGATCTTAGAGCTACCGCCCAATAGTGTGTCTTGGAAGGTGTAAGCATACATTCGAGGGATTAGAAATCCTTTCTTTTTTGACATTTTACTCTATCCAAACAAGTTTTAGCACCATTTTATTTCATTTCCATTATCATGTCCAAATGAATCAATCAATTTAATCTATTGCAATCCTTATATTTTTTTTCTATTTAAATATTTCACATGTATGTCTTGAAATAAAAATTGATGTTGTTGGATACAGAGTGGATCCCAACAGATACATATTAGTTTGTAGTTAACTTTTTCTTTATTATTTTGTTATTTGATTTCTTTTACTTACATTTTCATAATTGAGGAAGTGAGTGAATGTTCATTTTTTTTTAAAATGCTTAATTATTTTTTCCTTCATCTAACTAATATGTTTTGTTTTGATATGTAGGTACTCAGTATTGCAAGAAAGTACCACATATAATGAAAATTGTGATTTTTAGCACCATTATTATCTCTTGTAACTGTAAATTCATTTATTTTAGTATTAGGTGCAAAAATATCAGAATTAATCTACAATTCAGATTAAATTATTACTTTCTTTTACGTGATATTGAATTAAGCATTAATTGGGCAATTACTCCATCGTTTACTTATATATGCCTGACTTTGATTTATATCATGTTAATAAATCGCATATTATCTATTTTTGCCATTTAGTTTGTTTAAGTTTTTTAGTTTAATTGTATTGTTATTGAGGTTCAGTCGATCTTCATTTTGTTTATGTCATGTTGGAGCAGTTAAGTATCCTTTCTGAAATTTTGTCTATTTCATGTTGTGTATTTTTTATTTCTTAAATAGGGTGGATAGTCCTATAAATAAAGGGAACTTTGCCCAAATTAAGAGATTTGTTTATAGTAATTTGTGTTGTAACAAATTTTTTTGACTTAAATAATAGTTTGGATAATTTACACTAATTTGTGTTGTTATACAATATTTTAATTCATTGACAACATATTCGAGTGACTCGATAGGCGGTCTATTTAACTGGAATTAATGTCCACATCCACGGCTACATATACAGTTAAGTCGCGTAAAAATTCAAATAGTTTGAGTGGGTTTTGAGTAGATGGAAGATTGGTCAACATTAGTCGCGAGTTAAATGCCAATTTATTTGGGATATGCTTTGATCAGTTTTTGACACGCCTTGGCGAGTCGGGATGACATTCGACCCAACTGACATTAAGTCAACATCACATAATACCTTTTTGATTAGTCGTGTACAGGTTTGGGATAGACGAGATGTGCGTTCAGTTTATCAAAAGTTAATAATAAATAACAAAAATTTAAGACAATAAAGTTATAGGGAAATATTGAGATTAGCTTTCGACACGGTTCGGGTGTTGAGAAAATTATCACTGATTTTAAGGTGGGAGAACGAAAAAATGTCACAACTGATCATCAACGTGTGTGCACTAATGGGCTTAGATATATCATACGTATTCAAAATTCATTCTTTAAAACCTATATAATTAAGTATTTGCATATTTACATATTCTATTTAAATTATTCTAACTTCAAGCTAAAAGTAAAAAAATTCATAATTCACAAATGATAACTAAAAAATTCTTATATCGTGAGTTCGCAGTAATACGTAAAGTATTAAAAACTGTGCCTTTAAGAAAATTATCATCATGACTATCTTAGGAAGTGAGAAAGATAGTAACAACTCGTACGCTAACATTGTTGAAGAACATTGATGCCAATATTAGTATTTAAACTGTTATCCAGTAATTGATGAAGATTTTGGTATTTCTTTTGCAAGTCAGGTGCTAGGCAAAAAAAAGTTTATGAAATTTATATTGGTTACAATTATTTATATTACAATACAAAACTTTTATGACTTAAACCATGAATTTCTATTTTGAAAATTTATTTTCGTTCCTTCAGGCATGGGAATACCCTTATGTGTCTGTTTGTCTATTTGTATCTCTCTCTCTCTATATATATATATATATATATATATATATATATTAGTTCCCTTTTTGTAACCCCATATTTTTTGTGAATTTAATTAAATTGCAATGTTAACTATTTAATTTTCTGTAGTGACATGTGAGATGTCACTTAGTTTTCTTATTTATTGTAATGTGATTTATATGTGTTACATGAATTCAAACTAGTTGTTAATCAATATAATACACGGTAATACATTAGTTAAATGTTTTAAGTGACATAGAATTATGGGCGGCTGTGAAATTATCCAAGACTAGATGTCGAGGGTTTCCTTGTTTGGATTATTCCCTTGGAATCAAGGCCCACTGATCGTGAAGTACGTTCTTATAATACTGAAAACACTTGACTAATTAATAATTAAGTTGTAACTTAATTTAATAATACCAACTAATAAATACAATTATGAGGATAATAAATTTATTAAAATATCTTATATTTCGTGTTGACTTTCGGGACGCTTAGAAAGTTCATTTTATACTTAAAGCAACATAGTTTAAGTGAAATGAGTTATTATATGGTTTGGGCCAAGTTTCTGACCATTTGGAGCACACATTAAGGTCAATTACTAGTAGCTAAGGAGGTTAAGAGAGAAATTAGAAATGAAGAACTTAAGAATATAGGACTCAGTTAGTACAATCGATCATAGACAAGTTTACTTCGATTGATAATTTACTTAAATTTGTTTTATGGTAGTAGTATATCATTGGAATCTATACTAAAACTCATATAATCTGATTTTAATCATCTAAATAACCTAACGTTGGTAATTATATTAATTATCTATTTAAGGCTTAATCACATATTGATAAAATAGGATAGTTTAATGATGAATCCCTTCAATTTAATCACGAAATCATGTAATTTGAATATGATAATGTTATATTTGTATTATAGTATTGATAACTTGTAAAATCCCATATTTTCAACTAATTATTGAATCGAATATGAGAACGAATTAAATAAACATTTCTAAAAAAATGAACTTAGTGTTCTAAACTACAATATAAAATTGAAGCATGAATTGTAGTTATACTCACCTAAAGTTTGATGTTATAGGTTAATATTATTATTAAACATTATACTTAAAGGACAATAGGTATTGGATTGTTTATACGCTTAAAAATTAAGGTTTGGTTTGTTAATGGTTGTTTATGAACTTTGGGTAAGAAGACAGCTACTTCGATCTCATTCAAATAAGAACGGGATTTTAGTTGAACAAGATAGGGCTTGTTCGAATGAGTCTGGATTTTGGTTTGAAAAAGTTAGTATTTTGGTTTGAACGACTTTGGATCTTGTTTGAACGACATATGGGTTTTTGTTAAAAAGATTTAGGGGTTTCATTCGAACATATTTATATTGGTTTGGAAATTAATTCCCTTCTAATTAGGGATAATTAATTTGAGACTTATGATACCTTTTTAGTAATTCTCAATAAAATTGATTACTTTGTACTTGTTTTATATGTAATCTTACCTTTAGTGTGCATACTCATGGGGGCGTACTATCAGAGAAACGAGTTTACCTTGGTCTTAATTACCCTTATCCTACTACTGACGTACCCAATTCCTGAGTAGGAGAAAACATGGGTGTTATTTTGTATAGCCTTTGGTATGGACTCTATACGATAAACGGGAAGGCGTAGTGATTTTCCCTTTTTTGTGGATTTGAGATTACAGTGCTAGGAAGCCCTATAACTATACTTAGTACACATGAGTAATACTCGAAGGTAATAGGGACTGGCCTTCATGCTTTTATTTCAATATTGTTTAGAGCCCATTGTAACACCCCGCCCGCCCGGGGAGATTGAACAGAGCGCTACTGTCGATAAACTAAATCAATTCCATAAATAACAAGGTATAGAGCATCTAAATCCCATAATAGAAAAGAAACCACTAATCACATCTTCAAATTAAATACAACAATTCTCTCGAAATAATTACAACAATCTAACTATCTCAAAAACAGATAAATCTCCAAATGCTCTATACATCAAAATAAATGCAATTCTTCTCATCTCTTGTATTAAAAATCTTCCCAAAATAATCATCGCTAAAATCATACCAATTGGTCCATCTCACTCAAATTCGTGCTCACCTGCCAACTAAGAAAAAGATGGGGAAGTACACAATACGACATGAAGGATGCTCAACAATAATATGTTAACGATGAATAAAGTGCAACAATACGAATACGAATATTCAAATCAAATGCAAATCTCAATAGCATTTTATTAATAAATTTCTCAACAACACATTAACCGGCTCACCAGGCCTCACCCCATCTGCATATGCTTTATCAAGCCATAGCCCTTGGAAGCAGGAATTTTGACGGGTTCCCAATGTCCGTGCCATATTAAAATCTCATGACAACGTGCTCAACGACAACATGAATAATACCACATGAATCAAAATAATTCCAACAATTATTTTTCCAGATTTCAATGAATTTAACAATTCAAAATATGAGTTCAATTAACAATAATTCGACGGAATAAATACTCACGAGATTTAGGAGCATATTGTGTAAAACCCCATACCTTAAACCACTAAAATAACCAACATGAATCATCACATAATTTCAGCCTCAAAATCTAATCACACCATCACGTTCTTCTCGCGAAAATAATCAAATCTCGTTATAGCCCATACTTGAGAAAACACCAAATAAGCCTTCTAATCTAAGGTTGAAATCTTGAATAAGTTCGAGGCTATGGTTGTATATGAAAGGGATGGAGAGGACTTCTGATTGAAAAGTTTGAGAAAAAGTGAATTGAAAAGCCAAGCCACGGATTTGTTGATATATAAAGGATTAAGTGTTTGATTAAGAAAAGAGTTCTAATCAGGTACAAACACCAAAAAAATTTATTTCGGACGATCGGACCGTTCGAATTAGATGAAGTTTTACAAAGAATTAGTGAAGACGATAGGAAGCTGTCCAAAAAATTTCAGCTCGATCGGACCGTTCAATATTTTTAAATATTTTTTTTACTAGAGAGTTTTATGTTTTGAGGACTCTTCTATATAATAAAAATTCAATTAAAACACCATTTTAATTCCAATTCCGAAACCGTTTAAAATTCTCATATTTAAAAATAAAATCCAACATATTTGAGCAATAAAAATAATTTTACCAAAAACTTTATTTTCCTCTATATTTTGAAAATACCCCAAAATTACGCGGGTTGTTACACCCATCTGATTGGTTGTGAGTGGGGGCATACTCACTTGGATACTGGACTTATGATATGCTATTTCTTTTATCGATAATATATATATATATATATATATATATATGTGTGTGTGTGTGTGTGTGTGTGTGTGTGTGTGTGTGTGTGTGTGTGACTCTAATCAAAAGCCCAAGTGAACCCACTAATGCATAATTATAAATCCTCCTCATTTTTTTATAATTATAAAGATCCATAAACTAATATATATATATATATATATATATATATATATATATATATATATATATATATATATATATATATATATATATATATTAGTTTATGGATCTTTATAATTATAAAAAAATGAGGAGGATTTATAATTATGCATTAGTGGGTTCACTTGGGCTTTTGATTAGAGTCGCATGCTATATGTGTTATTCTAGATATATATAAATTAGTTTATGGATCTTTATAATTATAAAAAAATGAGGAGGATTTATAATTATGCATTAGTGGGTTCACTTGGGCTTTTGATTAGGGTCGCATGCTATATGTGTTATTCTAGTGATGGATTTTTATTTATTATGTTTGGGATTGGTATGAGAGTTACATTTGTTTACTCATGTTATTACTGTCAGGTTATTATCATTTAATTATATATCAGTCATCCTTAGAATTATACAAATTGTTTAGACTCAAGTATTATTTATAATTAGAACTGATCAAATCTAGTTATGGATTTTATGGTGTGTCACAATTGGTATTTGTGCTATAAGGACAAATTTCTAAATCAAGTCAATTTATATGCACTGGCTTAATTTTATATTTGGACAAAAGTTATTTAAGTCATAGATTAGGACTTGACTTGTTTATCCTTTAAGCTTGTGATGTGTTATTAAAGACTGTAGCAGTGAAAGATAAAGAGACATCGAGTATATAATGTGTTTCGAGTCGAGTTTCATCTTCATTGTCTGAGGGATCTCAATGAGGTATAGATACATGTTTATGTTTGTTCCTTAGATTTATTTTTGGGTGTTGGTTTATAAAAATGTTTTATAAGATTTTTAAAATGGGTTTTGAAAATTCGGCATGACATTAGAACAACCTTATGATTGCCGTTCGAATAACTTTACACACTTCGTTAGAAAAGTGAATTAATGAACTTTGAACAAACCAAAGCTAGCATCCTCTAAAATATCATTGGAAGTTTCGTTAGAAGCTGTTCGAATAATATGCATAACCTCATTCGAATGAGATCCAAATTCGTTTAGACGAGATGGCATATTTTCTAATGTAAACTTAATTTTTCAAGCTTATCTTGTTTTTGGAAAAACTAATATAAATAGGAGTACACAGTAGGAGATTTTTGTGAGAATTTTCCAAGTTTTTGAGTTTCCAAACTTTTTTAAAAAGCTCTCCAAGTTTATGTGTATATTTTGAGAAAACGTCATCCAAACCAAAACCCTTTTTTACACCCATGTTTGAGATATAATAATAATACATACATGTGTTGTTTTAAGATTTCCATGTTTTGCATCAATGTAGTTTGCTCTTTATACCGTGAGCATTTTCTGTGGTGGATATTGTGTTTGGTATTGTGCGGAGGATGGACTGGTCATGACACAAGTAAGATCAGTGGGATAATGATACATGGGAAAATGCCAGCATTGGGTGGATGTTGGAAGGCGTCCAACAATGACTGTGAAGAAGGTTGCAAGGGTCAAGGAAGCATGTCAAGGCTTAAAGGCGTCGATTCTATGAGTAAGTCTAAATTGGTCATGTAAACTGCCTATAACATAGTGGACTTGTGTGGCTAGATCGTTCGAGGTTTTTCCCATCGTGGATTTTCCTCGTACATCATCATGTCGTGATTTACTTATTTTACTATTTCTTACACTAACCTTGATTCATGCTTAGGTTAAGACTAAAGCTGGTAAATTATTTTGCACAACACTCGTGGTTTACTATACTGGTGCAAGTAAATTAAAAATTATGAAAATAATACTTGGTCATGTTTTTCTCTACAAAACTTAGGGCACTTAGCTTTCTCAAATTAGTATAAGAGATGGTTACACCAGTTTGCTGTGTTAGATCCCTATTTATTGCTCATTTAAGGTTTAAATGGATTTTAATCGAGAAGGGGGTTTCGTTTCCCGACCTCCATTATTTTATGGGATAAACTATCCCAATTGGAAGGTGCGGTTGAAATTTTTCTTTAAGTAAATTGATGAGAACATTTGGAACTCGATTGAGTTTCGGTAGACTCCTCCCACTGAAGGTGGTGCTCCTAAGGGATATACCTATTGGACAACGACTAAAAATAATTTGTCAAATTTTAATTCCATGGGTGTGAACACTATTTCTTGCACTGTGGCCACTTAAAAGTTTAGATGCATTATGACTTGCGAGAGAGCGAAGGATGCCTAGGCTTTTTTACTGTCCACACACGAGGGAACATATACAGTTAGGTTTTCCAAGTTACATAATCTGACGACTAAGTTTGAGATGATTAGGATGTTAGAGAATGAGTATTTTGATGAGTTCTATGCTAAGTTATCGAATATTATCAATATCTTGTTCAACTTATGAGAGCATATCCCCGAGTCAAGAGTGGTGAAAAAAATATTAAGGTCTTTTCCAGAAAGATTTAATGCCAAAGTCACGGTCCTAGATTCCCTAGGTATTATCGACACTATGAGAGTCTAAGGGCTTGTAAGTGATCTTCAAACCTATGCGATGCACATGTATTCTCTAAAGAAAAAAGTATGAAAATAAAATCATTGCTTTGAATGCTTAAAAAGAGGATGTGAAAGATTTTGGCAGTGACGGTGAGCTTGATGATGAAGAGAAGTCTAGGTTTTCTAGGAACTTCAAGAATTTTCTTAAGCTTAGAGATGAGAAGAGTTTTGAAAAGCAAGAACCTTAATGACCGTGATAGGTAGAATATGGATTATCTTAAGGAGGCGAATGATCAGGATAAGTTCTTTGAATGCCAAGAGTTCGGACATTATTCTCGTGAGTGTCCTACTAGACTAAGGAATGAGGGAAAGAGACCAAATTTATATAATATCACCCTTAGTGATAGTGAGTCGGAAGAGGAACTTAATTCTACCATAGAGCACAAGTATATCACGTTCATGTCTAGTCATGTGGGATTAAATGAAGTGTCTTCCCTCATTGAATATAATCATGAGCATGATCATTCTGAGGTCTAGTCTTTAGGATCCCAAGCTAGTGAAGAGTGGAGCGATGAGGAAGAACTAGATTAGAAGGAGGATAGTAATCTTCAAGTGTCCTTCCGACAATTATACGCAGAATCATTGAAGTTGAAAAAGGAAATATTGCATTTAAAATCTAAGATAAAATAACGTGCCATAGGAAATGATGATGCTAAATTGATTGAGGATCTTAAGGCACGTGAGAAGACTCTGGATGAAAAGCTCGAGTGTATTGAGGGAGAGATAGATAGCCTTCTTGATTTAATATTCTTATGTTTGAAGAGTCTATGTATTTTCTCGATTCTAGCATTGTGGAGTTAGAAGAGAAATTGAGAGACTTGAGTGTTGTCAAATTTGATTTGGATTACAGGTTGAAAAAGTTGGATAAAATGTCAAGCATTGTTCGAATTAAACATGACACTTTGGACTGGATTTGATGATACTAATACTTACACTTCTAAATCCAATACCATGCTTTTGAGAGATCAAACCAATGCTAAGGGTATAGAAAAGGTCAATCCAAATGTAACATTCTCGTGTCTACACTTGCACACATTATGGTAGGAAATGTCACCTTAGGCATCTTTGTTATGATCTTAGAAAAGGTCATAGGAACGGTAAAATTAGTGCACTAAAGTTTCTTAAGCCTAATTTCGTCACTTTACATCTATGAGGGTTAGGAGATTCGATTTGGAGGCACTTAGTATTAATCTTATTGACTCTCGCATGCTTTCACATGATTCATCACATGCTATAGCTTCTGAGTGATCTCTTGCATGTTTTGTTATACTATTTTTTGTGCTTTATGTTATATGTTATTGCTAGTTTTATGATGTTTATCTTTTCTATTTTAATTTTTCTTTTTCTTGGGGGTTTAATGAGAAAAATAGAAAAATATTTTATTTGTCTTTTGAGTCATTTTGAAAAATATTTAAAAACTCAAATTTATTTTTTATTTTTGTGTATTTTAGTTTTACACATATTGTGTGGCATATCGATGTATTTGAATCCCATTCCTTCCATGTAACCATATGACTGGGACATTTGATTATGATTTTCAATGGTTGGATTATTATTAATCACATTTGCATGAAGTAGTTTGAAATTAATTTGCATGTTGGATTCAAATTATATATGCCTCCACACACATCTTGCATGAGCACTTTTAAATTTTAACTTCATATGTCACATGAGATAAGTGAGGTGTTCTCCCAACAGTCTTGTCATATACATAATTTTTTTTACTATGGGGGAGTTTTGCATGTAAAAATATTGCCTGCGAGTTTGGTACTTTATAAAAAAATTGTGTATGCACAAAAATGGGCTACGAAAGGAGAAATGTCCTTTGCATGAACGGCCACCATTGAAAAGTGCCTAAAAGATTGAGAGGCAATAAGAACAGAAAAATTGCCAAGGACATTTTTTTAATATTACGCTTCAAAAAATTAGATATCTTTAAAAGAAAAAGAAAAACGAGGTATGTATTAGGGTGTTTAGTTGAAGATAAATGGTTTTGCACAATGAGTTGTAGCTGAGCTTAATCGTTTTGATTCTATTTATTCGAGAATCATCAATAATTTTTACGCAAGTGTGCATTGTGTTTGTTTGTTGTTTTTAGTTCTTTATTTGATATTTGAGGCTAAATCGAATGTTTATAAATTATTGTGGTCAAATAGATCTACTTGGACATTTTTGAGTGATTGGATCATTTTATTTTTTTTAGTCCATGCCCCTTCACTCTGTACCACCATGTTTAGACCCATTGATACAATGGGAGTGTGTAATGTTATGTGTTTGTGTCATTTTTGGTCGTTTGTACCTATATATAATTGTTCTTCATCGATAAAAGTGTGGTTATATATGTGGTATATGTTGTGTTTTAAGTTTTTCCATTTTCATGTAATCCATGTTTACCTTATGCTTAATCTCTGATTTATATTGGCATGTGTTATAATCATCGTGGTATATTATATTTAAATGCTTACATAATAGTTGATATCATTTTCTCGTAGTTTGGATTATTTGTACTTGTGTTGTCAAATTATTTATCATTACTTGCTTGCTTCATACCGTTTTTTGATATACTTACTTTCTTTATTTTCCATGTTTTAACATTATGGGGGAGAATTGGTTTATTATTTTTCAGCTTATTCTTTGTCCCTTCCTGAACAAAAAGGGGAAGAAATTATTTCTAACTCTTTTCATGTGGGGGAGATCTTTAACTTAGTGAGATACATCCTTTCCTAGGTATAAATGGTTAGACAAATGGGGAGGGTTTTTCATATGTGGTCTATATATTTTTATATTCTTTTTACATTAGAAGGTGAGTTTAAGTGTATAGGTTAACAGTGATGCATTAAACATTTACGCAACAGAAAAATAGACTCAATTCCATGTCAACCAAGTGTTTATACCTATTTACCTTTTTAAGGTTGGGGCTTGAGTCATAGTGAGCTTGGCAACCTAGTAGTTTTTCTTTTTGAGTTTTGTTTGGAATAGCCAAAGGGGGATATTTATAAGGACAAATTTTTGAACCGGGTCAATTTATATATATTGTCTTAATTTCGTATTAGGACAAAATTTGTTAGAGATAGCTTAGGACTTGAGTTATTTTTCCTTGAAGCCCGTGACGTGTTATTGAAGATTGTAATGGCTAAAGATAAAGTGACATCAATTATACATGGTGTTTCAAGCCAAGTTTTGTCTTCTTCATTTGACGAATCCCAATGTTGTATGAACACATGTTTATGTTTGTTTCTTGGATTGGTTTTTGGGTGTTGGTTTATAAAAATGTTTTATAATATTTTTAAAATATTTTTTAAAAATTCGTCATGTCATTAGGACAACCTTAGGCTTGTCATTCGAACGAGTTTACGTACCTCGTTAGAACAATGATCCAACGAACTTCGAGCGAGCTATTTCTAGCATCCTCTGGAATATCGTTGGAGGTCTTGTTAAAAGCTATTTGAACAAGATGTGTAGCCTCGTTCGAAGGAGAGCTTGTTATGGTGCAAAGTGAGTTTTTAAAAAAATATCAAAACATGCATTTTGCCTCTAATATTTGAACAACACGTGTCCACAGATGGACGATTAACTTGTGTTTTCTAATGTCTCACATTCTTGAGATTAAATCTCAATCGTTGGATCATTATAATCTATGGTATGAATGTTCTTTTTCACTATCCCTATACATCCTTATTTAGCCAATATGATCATTCCTTTATGCGATGCCTTTTATACCGTTGGATTTACTCTTGGGCGGTGAGATAAATCTTGACCGTTATTTTTTTTAGAAACTCCACAAGCTTCAGCCTCTAGTATAAATAAGAGTTTAGTCTCAACAATTAGAGACTTTTGGAAAAATTAGGTATGTGAGATAAAAGGAGAGAGAAAAGAGAGAAAAATAGTTTTGAGCATAAATTTCTTTGTCAAATTTTGTTTGAAATTTTTTCTCTCAAAATCAAAAGAGTGTAGTGTTAAGTGTTGAACGTTATTCCTTCAATTATGTTAAAGCCTCTTCTATAGAAACCCTATTTTCATTTTCATACTTTTTAGAGTTTTTGTGTTGGTATATTTAGGAGATTTGGTGATTTATTCCCGTGATAATCGATTCTCTCTCAAAATAGCCTCACACAGTTTAAAATCTTATTTCTCTTTAGAAATTTGAGATTTATAACCTTGTGATACATTTCACGTATCTTGAAAAAGGGACTTCAAAAATCGTATATTTTCAATATTTGAGATTTCATATGAATTTTACACTTTGTAAAATTAGTATTTTTATATATAAATAATTTATGTTTAGATTTGAGTTTGAAAGATAAAAAATCTGCAGATATGAAGATCATTCTTGAAATAGCCAAGTCTTATTTTCTCTGATTTTGAAATCTCTCGTCATCATTTTAGAAGACCTTGTAATTTGTAGGATTCACTTGTAATATATGAGTCGGTGAGATTTCATACTTTCATATAAGAACTTCACAGTCACTAAATACTTTCACACACAAATACTTAGAGAGTAAAGTGTGTTGTTCTTTGAGAGAATTATTTGATCTAGGTTCGCTAAGAAAGCAAGAAATTGAATCCAAAGAAAATAGTTGGGAAAATCAGGGCAGAAGATATAGTACCATAGGAGGAAGAATTCTCGAGAGGTATATTTTTGTCTTGCATTGTGAATTTGTATTTGTGTTATAAGTTCTTGTAATTCTTATTTATTTTAGTGATTTTTTTGTTATGGCGTCGAGGTCACCATGGAGGTTTTCCGTAATTTGGGGTTTTACCAGGTAAAAATTTTCCCATGTTATTTACTTCTTTTAGTTCTTAAGTCTTACTATAGTGGTTTAGATTTAGAGACTTAATACGATTTTTGTTATTAAGAATCTCAAATTAGATCTCAATTTAAATCTTTAACACATCTTTTGGTTTTTGTTCAAAGAGGATTTTCTTTAACGAGTTTATTCGGAGTTTACCTAAAACTGAACTTTTGTTAATAACTTAGTAAGCAGTTTTTAAGTGGCATCAAAGATGGTTTTTATAAATTGATTTTTGATCCTAAAACTATGGAATCTTATTTTGAAATCAAGTTTTCAAAAATGGATTAAAAATTTGAGAAGCTTGGTAACCTGTCCCGACCACCCCTATTTGATGGACACTATTTTTCTTACTGGAAGGTAAGTATGATTGCCTTAATCTAAGGGAGTATGGGTTATGGTATTTGGGAGATGATTGAAAATTACAATTTTCATTCTACTATGCCTTTAGCTAAAGCCAATGCGATAAGGATTAAGAAAAGTCTCAGTGAATTCACTAAAGAAGAAAAGTAAATGTCACTCAGTAACAACAAGGGTAAAAACTATAATTTTTTGTCTGTAAATGATCATGAAGTTACAGGTATATCAATCTTCATAACTTCTAAATAAGCCTGGGATATCCTTATCATTGCACATGGAGGTGATTAGCATGTTAAGGCTGGGAAGACACAAATGCTTTTTCAATAATATAACACCCTTATGATAGATGAGACTCAATCCTTTGATGACTTTTATATTAAGTTGACTCATATAATGACTAAACTGCATGATAATGGGATAGTATAAGATGGGAAAGAAATTGTGCTTAAAGTCTTAAAATCCTTACCTGCAAAGTTTGATAATAAAATATACTCTATAAAAGAGATTGATGACCCCAATTTAACTCCTGAATTATTGAGTAGAAAACTTAGAACTGTTGAAATGTAGTAGGAATACAAGAAACAAATGACCCCACATATTAAAAGATCCTCTAGTTCTAATGTTTTATTCATCTCAGTTTACTGTCCCTACTAGGAACCTATCTGACTTTGACCTAGACTTAGATGAGGAATGTGACTTAGAAAGTCTTGATAGTCAAATTTCCCCAATGAGAAAATAGTTAAAGAAAATTCTTAAGTTTAAAAATTCAGTTGCTTCTAAACAAGGGAAATATAGCGATCATAACTTTAAAAATCATAGACCACATGATTGGAATGGTGACAAACATACCTCAAATGATAGTTATATACCTAAGAAGACTATATAAATATTTGATGTCATAGGTGGGGGAAAATGGGACACATTGCTGCTGAATATAGAGTTAAAATCAATAACACCATAAAGGCTAACATGTGCAAAACTTGGGATGACTCTAATGACTCGGAAGAGGATGAACCCGAGTCATCCAATGCTAATGAATTATGCATGTCCTTGTTTGCAAATATAATATATTCTGATGACAAAGTATGCTTGCCTGATGAGAGTTCTATAATGCTTACTGATAGTGATATATCTCCTATTGATATAAATGTTTTATCTACTGCTGATTTGAATGATTTAGATAGATTTAGTTTAAGTGTGAGTCAAAGTGAAAAATATTGTTACAAATTGAATGGGTGTGTGAGTGCCACTACACAAATTGAAGCGTTAAGGGACACATCACACATATCACTTAGTGATTCCAAAGATGACCTACCCAACATATGAGAACTGTACACTAAGACTCTTAGGAGAAGTGCCAAATTAGAAAAAAAAGGGGTGAAACAACGGACTGAACACGTTGAAAAACTAAGTAATACTATTAGGAAAAACTTTGAGGATTACATATCCCAATGTGTTGCACATGAGACAGAAACCAACGAACACTCTTCCAAATTAAAAGATCATTATGAGAAAAACATTGTTTTTGAAGAAAGGTATAAAGATACATTAGTTAAATTTGAAAAATCTCAACAAAGGGTCTCAAATGTTTAAAAAATTCCTACACTTTGAGACTCATGCTAAAACTTATGACAACACCATTAACTTTACAAAACTTAATTATGATGATAAAACTCACCTTGGATTTGATAAAAATATTAAATACATAAAGGCAATTTCTCCAGATTCAAACATAGTCTTTGTCAAAACGGGCCAGAATTTGGATAAATTTCAGAAAGGAATTCTAAATATTGATGTCTCTAAAGCAACACAAAGTACGAGTAATCTAAAGCCAAAACCTAGTTGTAAAGCTAAGTATGTCCCCCCCCCCCCCCCCATAAGAAATTTTGGACAAAGTATCAAGACTGTTGCAGTTAAAACTAATGTGTCAAGCATGACCAAACTTATTATCAAGGATTAGGCAATAAAGTTAAGCCTACCTTGCACCAATACTGTGATATTTACTATGTCTATGGTCACTCCATTGCTAAATGTTATCAAAAATGTCTTTTCACACATGTTTATCAAAACTTTAACTATTCTAGGAATAGTAGGAATGCGCATGTTCTCCCTAGGCAGACCACTCAAAACTCTAACTGTAGGAAGAAAAATGGAGTATCTCGAACTAAAAAGAAAGCATTTAGAAAGACTCCTGAAACCTTTTCTGAGTCCAAGGATAAGAATTTTTTTAAAACTAGGGCAATTTGGGTTAGAAAATATGATATCTAACCCTAGCTTAGGTGCAATATGGTTTTAAATGCGTTTAAAGCCGAACATACCTTAACTGTTGGTATTTGGATTTTGAGTGTTCTAAACACATGACCGGGGATGGAAATAAATTAACTAATAAGACATTCTTCTTAGGAGGTAGTGTCCTTTTTGGTGACAAAGTCTTATCCCAAATCATTGGTAAGGGAACGCTTTGTGAAGAGGGCTTTCCTGCTATAAATGACGTCTTGCTAGTAAAAGGTCTTAAAGCTAATTTGCTTAGTATATCATAATTTTGTGGCTCTAATCACACGGTAACCTTATTTAAAACTAACCATAAAATTTTGAATAAAGAGGTTAATTGTATTCTTTTATGTAACATAACTCAGGATAACTATTACACAGTGATTCCAAGTACTAAATCATGTAAGATAGTCAGGTTAGATGATTCAGATCGATGGTATAATAGATTATGTCACACTAATTTTGATAATCTATATAGATTGAGTTCCAAACAGATAGTTAGAGGTTTACCCAAACTGAAAAACACTTTTAACACTATTTGTGGTCCTTACCAAGTGGGGAAAATAAGTAAGACTTCTGATAATAAAGTTAAGGATATATAAGTTCTAAACCTCTTGAAGTAATCAACATGAACCTAATAGGTCCCTCTATAACTATGAGCCTCCGTGGTAATGGTTACATCCCGGTGATGGTTGATGACTTTATGGGATTTACTTGGGTTGATTTTATGAAAAATAAATCGGATACCTTCTGAGAATTACTAAAAATTCTTTTAAAAATTGAAAATGAGAAGGATGCCCAAGTATCTCATATATGGAGTGATAGAGATAGAGAATTAAATGACTCTGGTCTGACTAAATATTGTGTTGGTAGTGGCTATAAACATGAATTTAGTTCACCGAAGACACCTCAACAAAATGGTATTATTGAGAAAAAGAATAGGACAATCCAAGAGATGGCTAGGGTTATTTTACATGCCAAAGGACAACCCAAATACTTCTGTGATGAGCCAGTACATATAGCATGTCACATCATTAATCGTGTATACCTCATGAAAAATACTAAAGAGACTACCTATGAACCGTGGTACAATAAAAAAACCCAACTTGAAATACTTTAGAACCTTCGAGAGTATTTATTATGTCTGAAAAGATAAAGGAAATCTTTCTAAATTTGATACGCGAGGTGATAAATCCATTTTTTTAGATATTGCTAAACAAGAGGGCTTAACATAATTATAACTTTCGTGCAAAAATTATAATGAAGTCTAGTAATGTAATTGTAAATGACACAAGCACTGAGAGTAGTGATAGTCAATCAGTAGTCGGGGATGAGCTCGAAAATGTTTTTATACCTGACTCTCCAGAGATAATCGATATACTGCCACCTGAGGTCCCTACAATACCGACTTGGGCTTCTAAAGACTATCTCTTAGAGATGGTTATTTGTAACCCTTTTGATCCTGTACGAGCTAGATCCCAAATTCGAAATGTGGAAAACTTTGCATGTTTCTCTTATAGAACCAAAAAGTGTAAATGATGCCCTTAGTGACTCATACTTGATTAACGCTATGCAAGATGAGCTAGTTCAATTCCAGAGTCATGATATTTGGTATTTAGTCCCAAGTCCTGTGGATAAAAAAGTTAATGGCAGCTGTTGGATTTTTAAAAACAACACTCACGAGTCAAGGGCAACCCTTAAAAACAAAGCAAGGTTTTTAGTGCAAGGATATTATCCAATAAAGGGAATAGACTTTGACGAGACTTTCGATTCGGTGACAAGACTCAAGTTTGTTCGTCTCCTCTTAGATATTACCTATAATTCACAATTCAATCTTTTCCAAATGAATGTCAAGTCATTCTTTTTAAATGGTATTTTATCAGAGGAAGTATATCTTGAGCATCGTAAAGGGTTTGTTGATTCCTCTTACCCTAACCATGTCTATAGATTGAAGAATACATTATATGGATTAAACTAAGCCCCTAGGACCTAGTATGAATGCCTCTCAACCTTCTTAGTCAATAAAGGGTTTGAGCATGGCGGCAATGATCAGACATTATTTGTCCGAAAAATTGATGACAAAGGTTTGATTACACAAGTTTATGTGGATAATATCATTTTTGGTTCCATCTCCCTTCAATAAGTAAATAATTTTTCTAGTATTATGAATAGACAATTTCAATTGTCCTTAATGTGGGAGTTGCATTATTTTCTAGGTTTACAAGTTAAATAATGTAGTGATGGGCCGTTTATATGTCAAACTAAATATTCTAGTGAGTTGATTAAGAAGTTTGGTCTAGAGAATACTGAAATGATGCGTACAGCAATGAGCACTACCAAAAAAATATCTAAAGATGAACATGGGAAAAATATTGATCCTACTCTATATGGAAGCATGACAAGTAGTTTTCTATATCTTACTGCATCCAGACCTAATATTTCATTTGATGTATGTGTTTGTGAACGAAATCAATGTTCACCTAAATAATGTCATTTACTGGTGTTAAGCGAATCATAAAATATGTTAATGGCACACTTAATTATGGCATGTGGTACACAAAAGACACTACAAGAACTATAGTTAGATACACTGATGCTAGCTAGGTTGGCTCCTCAGATGACAACAAAATCACGTTAGGTTCTTTCTATTATGTAGAAAATGACTAAAACATAATTGTATATCATTATCTACTGCTAAATCTTTGCATATAGTAGCCGGTAGCTATTATGCTCAATTGTTATGCCTTAAATAAATGTTATGTGATTAAGGCATTACAGGGAATAAATTACATTGCTTTGTGATAATCAAATGCTATAAACATATCCAAGAATCCTATTCATCACTCACGCACTAAGAATATTAAAATTAGACATCACTTCATCAAAAAACTTGTTGAATCCAAAGAACTAAAAATTGAATATCTAAACACTCGAAAATAGTTGGATGATTTGTTCACAAAACCCTTTTATAATACTCGTTTTGAATCATTAAGGAAAGTTTTAGGGATGATAGTTCTTGAATAAAAAATCTACCCTTTAGTCACATCCTCAATATATATCTTGCCTATAATTAGCTTATAAGGATTTAGGTTACGATTCTTTAATAGATGACAAAAGACATATCCTGTATTTATTTTATATAGGAGACCCCTGATATGACCCTAGCTGTGACTTATAATTTATAGAATAATTCTGATTTGTCTCTCTTGTATTTGTTTACCCACTGTCTATTTGAGACAAAATGGGGGAGAAAAAGAATACATGTCCTGATATATATATATTTTTTATGAATCAACTAACATGCAATTCAAGTGTTTTATTTCAAGCATCCTCACACAAATCCGTTATACATTGGTCTATAAATAGTTGAGTTATGTATTTTTTTTCTTCCCTTTATTTTTGGCTCAAGGATGTGGATGGGTAGATTAGATCTTTTGTATAGGAACCTAGGATATTATTTTCTACCTATTAGTACCAAGTACTCAAGGGGATTTTCTCTCTAATATTCAAAGTGAAAGATTGAGAACACACTATATGGTTTACTTAATAGGAGTCTATACCATATATGAGTTCCAACTAGTTTGGATATATAGACAAAATGATTTTATAGATTATCTTAGCTTCTCTCCATGTTTACTATCAAGACTACATCAACAAAGCATCCTCAACCTTCTAAGCCTGTCAAATAACCCTTTAGAACACAAATTCACATATTGCACTTTATGTGTGTTAAAATATTTTTAAATATTTTTTGGGAATTCTAAATATTTTTAAAATTATTTTTAAACATTTAAAATTAGGATTTAATAGTTTTATGGGCTAAAATCGTATTTCCCTAATTTTGTAAAAACTGTTTGGGCTGAATATAAAATTAGTTGAGAATATTGGGGTGCAAAGTGAGTTTTTAAAGAAATATAAAAACACGCGTTTTGCCTCTAATATTTAAACATGTGTCCAAAGATGGACGATTATGATTAGTGGAAGTTGTGTTTTCTGATGTCTCACATTCCAAAGATACAATCTCATGGATCATTATAATCTATGGTATGCATGTTCTCATTCATTATCCCCGTACATCCTTATTTAGCCAATATAATCATTCCTTTATCGGTGCCTTTTGAACCATTAGATTTACTCTTGGGCAGTGAGATCAATCCTGACTGTTGTTTTTCTTTGAAACTCCAGAAGATTCAACCTCTAGTATAAATAAGACTTCAGGATCATTAGTTATAGGCTTTTGGAGAAGCGAGGTCTGAGAGAAAAAAAATAGAGAAGAGAGAGACAGAGAAGAGAGAAAAACTATTTTTAAGCGTAGACTTCTTTGTCAAACTATGTTTGAAATTTTTTCTCTCAAAATCAGAAGAGTGTAGTGTTTAGTGTTGAAGGTTATTCCTTTGATTTTGTTAAAACCTCTTCTGTCTTAAACCTATTTTCATTTTCATACTATTTAGGGTTTTCAGGGTTCTTATATTTAGGATATTTGGTTTTTTACTACTAGATTCTCTCTCAAAACAGCCTCACATGGTTAAAAATCTTATTTCTCTTTAGATATTTGAGATTTATAACCTTGTGATACATTTCACGTATACTTTAGTTTGTTTGTCAAATTTCTTTTGTAAAAATTTCTATCTAGTTGGATCCTATTTTTTTAGTTGTGTGTGTTTTTAGATCAAACATCTTATGTTTCAAAATCATGAAAAAGATACTTCAAAAATGAGATACGAGATTTCATATAAATTTTACACTTTTTAAAAGTAGTATTTTTTATATAAATAATTTCTATTTAGATATGAGTTTTGTGTGACAACCCGCCTAATTAAATACCAGGCGATCACTCCTGTACCAAATTAAAGCAGGAGTCGCATATGGTTCATTCTTAGCATCACTGTCAAAAATCAAATTACTTACTAATAACCTATTAGGCTGGCGTCAAAATTTTACTAAACTAATCTTTTTAAATAATTTTCAATTAAAATGTTCACACAGTTTGAATAAATGAAACTGAACTGAAATGAAATAACCGAACACTCAGTTTAACGTAATACAATCATAATAAATGCCGCACTCAAAGACGGTAAAATAATAAATAAATGCAATTGGGCTTTTGTCCGAGTGTTTATACAGTACCTCCTATCAAGATTACAAGGATAGAAGCGTCTATAGTGAACCTGCATGCATCCATAGCTGCTGCAGCAGACGTCTGACTCGAAGGAATCATCATCCAAGCGTCCCTGTGTTTGGACACCTATATATATATAGCAAGAAAGGGAAAAATAGGAAAACGAGTTAGAGCACGAGTTGTAAAAATATTTTGCAAATGCATAAATGCTTATTTTAAAAAAAAATAGGTTTTTCTCATATTTAAATTGGCATCGCACTCCCATGAGATACCCCTCACCCCTTTTCTAATAGTGCACACCTAACGCATTCGTTTGAAACATCCTAGTTAAGTTACCCCACCTAACTAATCTAAATCACCCGCCTGCTAGAAACCTCGACAACCTAAGTACTAAGGGATAGAATTCTCTCCATTCTCAACATTGCACTGCGTTCGTGCGTGGAATGTCTCGCGAAGAGAAATCCAAACAAGAAACTCCCCGATACACTACTGCCCGGTAGCGTCGATCATCGAGATCCATTAGACCCTTAGCACATGACGTGTATATAAGACTCATATAAACATACAATAATAATATATATATTCATACTAAAGCTCCATATTCATTGTTATATACATTCGGATCCAAATTTACCAGAACGGGGGAAAACACACCTTATTAGGCTTTTCACTTTATATACCTGAGTTTACTATATGATGGTTTGTCTTCATATACAAACAATATACTATACTCATCCAGTATATAATTATACCTATTGCACACATAAGTATAATAACCATCCCAACGAGCTATAACTCGAGGATGCGGTCTCTCAATGCTATCATCTTCCAGGGCATCACCCACATACAATCCTGGGGACCACCAGTAGGACTAAATATCACCTACTTTGTGGTCATAGGTCACAACGTATGGGAAGCGGTCATAGTTCCTCCCCGAAAATGAGATGAAACATACCCACCACGTCTCACCCCTAATAAAAATCACACAATATAACAATGGATGCCTATGGCCTGGGGACTATACGCTCCGTGCTCCTCAAGCCAGGGGCCTCACCCACATCGCGCAACTTCCCATGATAGCATTAGAGGGGGTATGCTTCACATATATATATATATATATATATATATATATATATATATATATATATATATATATATATATACCATTCACATATAAATATATATACATCTCCGTATCATATTATAGATATACTTTAATCACATCGTATATACATATACATATATATTACATCATTCCTCAAATATATACATGGCGAAAATTGCCAATCTCATAAAAATATTTAAGTATTTTACTACTTAAATATGCCTCACACCTTAATCGCTATTGGGAATTTATATACTCTCCAAATATCCCGATTCATAACCGTATGATAAGTATACCCTCAACTTATCTTTTAACCTATAGCCCAATTTTCATCCAAATCTCCTCGTAGGAGTTACTCACTAATTCCATGTACACTTACTTTTTCTACTTGCACGATTATTTAAAAGTCCCCTCTTATTTATTTTTTTGGGGAATCCCAATTGTCTAATCCCTCAATTTATTTATTTTCTTCAAAAATATACCTTAGTTCCACACAGTTATAACACCCTCCTAGCCCCCATAAGTTTTTCCCCAAATGGCTAGTGATAATTTCCTAGATGAATACTTATTTCCTCTAATAAGTAAACTGGAAACAAATAAATCAAAATTTATCGCAAATAATTACCCTAGACAAAATTTCCAAAGATCCTGAAGGGTAGATCGATATACCCTTGGTCGTAGATCTATTGATGGTCGATCGATCGATCCTTTACCCTCAATCGATCGATCGCTTCGGAGAGCTTCTTCTTCAAGAAGCTGTTTCGGCCATTAAAGCTTCTCCCAAGCTTTTATCTCCTCCCCCAATGTCCTCCAACCTCAATTAACGACATATACACATATAATAAGGGTTTTAAACATCCTAGAACTCAAAACCAACAAATGATTTCAATAATTTCCTAAGTTTCTTAAATTGGATATAATTTAGGGTTTACTCGTTTAACTTCCAAAAACCCATTTAATTCACAAAAACCCATCCCGAAAATCTTTGTGGTTTATCACTAACTACTACAATATGAGATTTATGCTTTAAACGAAATAAGCAAGTAAACACTTGCCTCGTGGATAAAATCCGATGATCCAGAGTCGAATCCCACAGAGTTTAGCCGGAACCTCCTTTTCTCTCTTATTTTCTCTACTCTCTTCTCTTCTCTCTATTTCTTTCTTTTCTCCCACCCTCTCTTCACTTATATAGGGGAGAATAAGGGTTTATCCCCTTCAAACCCAAAATGACTCGTTTACTCAATTTCGAGTCCCTATTTGTGTAAAAGTTCCCGGAGCCTAAACACTACTCCCGGATACTCTATTCTGACTATCTCGGCCATTCTAAAAACAACCGCGCACTCGGAATCTCCATCCGAGTCACTTAACTACGACTTACTAATTAAACCCAACGCCTCTCAATACGGGCTTTCCAATTAAAATATTATCCTTTATCGCTTCACCCAATTGCGGCATGTAATTAAAATAATCCAACCCATTTACTTAATCTCCAAATTACGCCTACTTACGAAATTTAATTTTCCCCAAAAGTACGGGGTGTTACATTTCGAAAGATCTAAAATTTCCAGATCTAAAAATCGTTCTTGAAATAATGAAGTCTGATTTTCTCTCATTTTGAAATCTCTCATCATCATTTTAAAAGACCCTGTAATGTTTAGGAGTTTCCTATATTATATGAGTGGGTGAGATTTCATATTTGCATATAAGAATTTCACAGTCACTAGAAACTCTCACACACAAACACTTAGAGAGTAAAGTGTGTTGTTATTTGAGAGAATTATTTGACTGATGTTCGCTAAGGAAGCAAGGAATAAAAGCTAGAGAAAACATACGGTAAAATCAGCGAAGTAGAGATAGTACCTTAGGATGAGGAAAGCTCAGTAGGTATGTTTTTGTCTTGCATATTGATTTTGTGTTTCTTTTTCAAGTGCTTGTAATACTTATTTATTTTAGTGGATTTTCTTTTGGTTGTGGCATAGAGGTCACCATGAAGGTTTCTCCTAATTTGGGGTTTTAACATGTAAAAAATCACATGTATTATTTACTTCTTTCAGTTCTTAAGTCTTACTATACTTGTTTAGATTTAAAGACTTAATACGGTTTTTATTTTAAAAATGGAGTCACCAAGAATCTCAAATATGATCCTGATTTAAATCTTTAACTCATCTTGTGTTTTTTGTTCAAAGAGGAGTTTCTTCAATGAGTTTATTCAAATTTTACCTAAAACTTAACTTTTGTTAATAACTTGGTAAACGATTTTGAGAAATTTTGGTATAGGCACTAAAGATCAAAATTTTAGTTCTAGTATGATTTAATAGTTCACAATCTAGATGGGTGGGTTAACATCCTATAAGTAAGGTTATGAGTACATTCTTAGTATTTTGTCTTGACTATGATAACCTATATAATAGTTCAAGAACTTGTTCGATAGTTCAAGGAATATTGTACTGATACTTGAGGAAAGTATTGAATAGAACCAAGGATGAGATTCGTGTCTTCATGCTGACTTGAAAAATCTCATGGTTTCCATAGGGTGCATAGATTCATAATGTCGAGGCATATGAAGATCAGAGTATTTGAATTTTTGTTGCATTGACTTGCTGATGGGTGCTATTTAGTTTTTTATTCTGCTCCAATAAACCTTATAATTTGGGCAGTGATCATGTCAGTATATCCGAGATCATATTCTGGAGGAATCCTCACCTGTAAGTATCCTGGAATATAATACACCTTGATAAACTTATAAGTTTTAACTCTATAAGTAAACTTGGTCGGTGGATTTTAGAATTCGGTAGAGATATCAAATAAGTTAAATTTGTAATGAAGGAATTTTTCTACGATGGTGAATATCAATGTAATAACCCTCGCTTATGAGAACATATTTTATGTTTAGTTACTAGATATGGTAATTAGATATAAAATGTTGGGCTATGGATTGAGTATAAATTTAATGAAGAAAAGTAAATGTTTACTATGAGATTTCATATTTACCGTAACTATGGGTGAATATTGCCATGTTATGTTTTATAATATCATAAGAATTAAAATGATATTTGGCTTAATAATGAGATCGGAACTTAAAATGAAATATAAACTGTCCAAATGATAATTTGGAGACCGTAGTTGATTCCGGAACGTGCGAGATAGTCAAATATTTTGCCATATTTTATTTTGAGGTTTTTGGCACTTTTGACTGATTATACCTCAAATATGGAGTTGCGTGTTATTTTATCGCAATATTGATCAATTAAGTTGGGATTTTGACTAATGGCACGACTTAGTTTTACTAAGTCTTCTATTTCCCTAATTTCATTTTATATACCTAGAGAGAGAGCTTGAGAGAGGAAGAGAAGGGGTAGAAGAAGTAGAAGAGATTGAAGATAGAGGAAGAATTCTTGCTACTACACAAAGAAAATCTGCATTTCCTAGATTGAGGCAAGTTTCCTACTTGCTATTTGTGGTTTAAGATAAATGACTTGTAGTGTTAATGGTGTATTGATCATGGTTTGATTAGTTTAAGGTTTTTGGTGTAAATGTTGGTTTTGAACCATTGAAGAATAATTTGGATGATTATTTATAGTTGAGGTAGTAGTTAGTAGCATTTATGTTATGTTGGTGACAATAAATAAGTTGGTTTGAATGGAATTGAGTTGGGAAGGAAAATGGAGTCCAAGTCTCCATAAGCTAATTTAGGAATTTCTGCAGATCCGAATCGATTCGGCCTGGCCAAATCGATTCGCTGCGAGACAGTTTCCAGGGTTGGATGAACCAAATCGATTCGGCATTTATGCAGAAAGCCAGGATTTCTGGCCGAATCGATTCGGCCAGGCCGAATCGTTTGAAAGTCCTTCATTTGAAATTTTGTTTCCTTTTTCTTTTAACCCTTTTCTTTAGGATTAGTAATTAGGGACCTTCTTAAATGAAGTAAATATAGGGTCTTAGAGTATTAGTTGAGTTTGGTCAACATCCTAGACTCGGAGGGGTTCATCTAGGGTTCATTTTAAGGGGGGTTTAAAGTGATGTTTAGGCAATACTTCTCTAGTATAGTTTTATAATAGTCCAGGAGATCTTAGAGTCAAGCTTGGAGACTTTAGGAGTTATTGTGAACTAGGTTTGACTTGATGGTCTATTATGAAGCCAAAAAGGAGGCTTTGGAAAATAATTTGGGGAGTCTAACTATTTATCGATGTTGTTAGGCTGATCCGAAATACCTATAGTTCCGGATAACCTTAATGCATTTGATAAAATGTAAAATGGACAAAGTAAATGATAATTTACTAAATCAGGTAAAGGAAATTAATAAAATCGATGATACACACCTCTCTAAATACCATCTTAAGGGAAGTTCATGTGTGAGGTGAAGCCCCCTGGATAATGAATGCAGGGTGAATATAGTCCTAGGCCATATGAGCGCTTGCTTTATATTTTTTGTGATGGGTAGGAGATTTCGGGTGTGGTCTTGACTACCCCGCAGGCATATGGACGCTTCCCGACGTTTCGATAGGATCCCAGGTTGTCTTATGATAGGCCCTGGAAGATGATGGTTATTTAGGGGCGCCCACAGTGGGGAAACCCGGACGGGTGGTCTTAGAATTGTTATATTTATATACTTATAACTATTCTAATTATCGAGTTGGACTCGATGGAACATTAATGCCACAAAGATCAAAGTATATGCCACAAAGAGCATACAATTGAGATTAGTACCATAAAGAGCACATGATAATAATTGTATTCCTGATAAGGAACGAAAAGAAGATAAAATGAAAATAATGAAAGATGAGAACGGTTGATAAGTTTTCCTAATTGCATCTATAATCGATTCTTTTCTTGTAATCACTTAATTGTCTTAATTTTATCTTATTGTTACCATGCTAGAATATTACCTTTATCATCCATGCTTATCTATTCATCATTGTCATACTTGTCATTTATCTGGTGATCACATAAAATCGGGCTCTGACCGGTTCTTCTTTCTTGTTGTGCATATATATATTATATCTGCTCAGGTGTTCCGCCGCAAGGTCGTCCGTAATGAACTTCTTGTTCCAGTGTTTTGAGGAGCCTTGACATTTTATGGGTATCATGGGACACTTTGTGTAGACGCCTTCCTTATTGTTTTCTAGATATGATCAGTCTCTATTCGGTCGTGTGGCCCAAACGGTTGTAATTGTATAATGGATGTATTATGTAACACATGAAACTTATTGTATATTGTATGTATTTCATTGACCGACGTTTCATTCGGTCCTTTCCTTTTATCGTTGGTTTATATATATATGCTTGTGGGAGTTTCCACCTTTCTTTTCTATTATGGGTTGTCAATGACGTTTTATTTAAATTACAAAACTATAAAATTTTGATAACCCGTTTTCTGGAATATCGTGTGGTTATTCCGTATACTCTTTTTTTTGTTACGATGCTGAGAATGATTTCCATCCATGACTCCTTTGTTATTGGAGTATCGGGTTGTCCACACCTTATTTTGGATACCGGGTTGTCACAGATGGTATCAGAGCATCAGGTTCTAGAGTCTTTAGGATCTATGCGGACTTGTCACGTTCTACCGTAGCGTTCTTTGATATAGAGCTTAATGTTAGGCCTGTTTTGTTGCTTTTGGTTGCGATCTTCTGCTAGATATATTGTTTTATATTATATCTTAACTTTTTTATTTCTCTATCTCAGATGCCGCCTAAGAGAGGATGTCCTGCTCGACGTAATAGAGTTGTAGAGGATGAGGTGGGTCCTGCACCACCACCACCGGGGAATATCAGTGCCGTAGATGTGGCAAACATAGTGGCCCAAGCTGTTAATGCAGCGATGACTACAGTGGTACAACAAATGCCACAAGCTCAACCACGGGGGCAAGAGGCACAAGTTCCTATGGGACCTTCTCCATGGGAAAGAGTTAGAGAGTCTTTCTTGAAAGGCCATCCCCCAGAATTCGATGGAGGTTCGGATGTAATAAGGGCAAATCAGTGGAAGAAAGACATGCAACGCCATCTTAGAATGGTAGAATGTATTGAGCAGAAAAAGAAAATCCTTATTACTTTCAAGCTTATCGGATCAGCCTTACATTGGTGGGAGTTAATGACTACACCCGAGCAAAGGGATACGATGTTGATCACTGATTTTTGGGCCTTGTTCGATGGGAGATGCAAAGGAAGCTTCAAGATGTAGTTCAGGGGGAGAGATCCATGGCAGAGTATGAAGAGGAGTTCACCCGGCTAGCAAGTTTTGTGCCAGATGAAGTAACTCCAGTTGCAAAGAGAATCTCCAAATTTGTGGGAGGTTTGCATTGGCGAATAAAACAACATTTTCTTGGAAACCTGGCTTTACTAACCTTTGGGGATGTGATGAATGCTGCTCTACTTCATTGTCAAGAGCATAGACTATTTGTGCAAAATAATAAGAAGGCTGCAGCGATGGGGCAAGTGGGAAAACCCGGAGGTAATGGGACTGGAGGGGGAACATCTTCTTCATCCCAATCCTCGGGGAGTAAGCAAAAAGAGAGGGGCCCCCAGCAAGGGGATTTGTCTAAACACCAACGCTTTGGTGGGTTTAATGCGGGTAGCAATAATAGCAGACCGGGTCAAGGTGGACCACAACAACAACAAGGAGGTAGAGGTGAAAATGGAGGCAGAGGCCAGCAGGACCGAGGTGCGGGGCAGTTCAGAAACAATCAAGGAAGGAACCAGGAGAACGCGATGAACAAATGTTTTCAGTGCTGGGAGTTGGGACATTATAAGAGGTCGTGTCATTAGTTGGTTGGAGGGCATCTTCCTAGGGCTCCACAACAGCCATATGTACAGTTTTTGCCCCAGGCGCCTAATCCGATCGCTCCTCCTCATCAGGGACAACTGCAGTATGGACGGGTCTTCCATATTCAGGAGGCTATGCTTCCTCCAGCCCCTCCGGCACCGCTAGCGATCGAGGGAAAGTTTCTTATCCAAGGGCATATGGGTCGGGTACTTTTTGATACGGGCGCTACACACTCTTTCATTTCTAGGAGTTTTGCTCAAACTACCGATTTGATAAAGTCTGCCGAGAGTACTTTCACTAGCGTTGAATCCTCTATGGGTGATGGTTCATTGATTTTCTTTATTTGTAAAAACATAAGGATTAACCTTGGTAGCTTGTGCTTTGAGGACGATTTACTCGTCTTTGACATGGTTGGGTATGATGTAATATTGGGTATGGATTGGCTAGTGAAATACTGCGCGGTAGTAAATTGTTACGGGAAGAGTATGGTTTTCGCAGTTCCGGGACAAGAAATGTTCTTGGATGTTATGCCTTGTATGGAATGTTCCGGGATAAGAAATGTTGCGGGACAAGAAATGTTCCGGGATAAGAAATGTTCCGGGACAAGAAATGGATTGGCTATGATGAAGGACTTCTATTATTTTTAGCGAGGTCAGGATGCATAGATACCATCGTATTTCCAAGACCCATATGCACTCGATCCTGATGCGTTGAGACACTCTGGTGGTTTCGATTTCTAAATTATTTCTTCTATTGTTGGGATTTCTATCTTTATTTTTTATTTATTAACTGTTTATGATGGTTTTAAGTTGTATTGACTGTGTTAAATTATTTTGATGGAATTATGAAATTTGAAATGGTGATGTAGTTTGTGGCTGAAATATTGGATTTTGATGCGTGTCAACGTGCATATTTATAAAATCAATTGTTCGTCATCAATTTATCTAGTATATTCACCTCAACCCCTCTATATTATTGTAACTTACTTCATGATTTCTTTAACTTAATCCTGTTATATATATATATCGTATTCCTTTTTTCTTATGTTTGTATAGGCCCCACATTGACTACCTCAAGGATCGCTCCAAATTGGGGTGATTTATTTATACCCCTCTCTTTTTCATAATTTATTTAATTACATATAGGATAATGTTTCAATGAAGTTATGGGGTGTGATATCTCATGTCATTTTTATACATTTAATATGAGTCATGTGCATATTAAATAAAAAAAATCAAAAATATTTTTATTTTTTTAACTTTCTTGGGCCTCTTGCCCTAATTTCCTATGATAAATTTAAAAATTTCCCTATCTAATTACTAATTCAATGATGTATTTTCTATTTTATTATGTTATTAAACTTCAGTCCTCAAATTATTCAATATTGGAAATAAATGCAAGAATTAAACCTTAAAAAGCCATGAGCACTTGAGCATATCTAAGAAATGATTTGGTATGACAATTATAACTTGGTAATATTTTCTTGCTTTGTAGACACTAAAACCAAGTGAGCTTTTATCTTTTCTTCATTTGTGAGTGTGTGTAAATTACTCTTTCCTCCTTGAAAACATTAAAGTCATCGATATCATTGTTTTTCTTTAATTGTTCATCAATTGAGTTCATTATGAAATTTGTTACGCGAGCATGATCTTGAAAGTTGCTTTGATTTGAGAATCACATATATTTTAGGAAATGATAATAGGCCCTCTTTGTCTATTAAATTGACCTTGACCTCACCCTAATTATCCCTCTAGTCAACCCATTTGAGCCTTATTATTAACCTTTCATTTCAAAATGACAATCCCATAACCAACTCCATATTGGAGTTTTAAACCATATTTATACATTCCATACCATTTTTTGGAATGATATTTGGGATTTAAGCACATTTTTTTCGTGGTTGCATTTAAGCATATGAGTTGACTTCTCTTCTCAAGAAAAGAAGAGAGAGAGAGAGAGAGAGAGAGAGAGAGAGAGAGAGAGGAAGAAGAAGAAGAAGAAGAAGAAGAAGAAGAAGAAGAAGAAGAAGTGAAAAACCAAAGAAAATGAAAAGAAAATAAAAAAGAATTAATTCAAATTGACTGTTAGGTCTAAAAAAATATGACATACGTGATAACATGATAATAATTGACACGATGTTATATGCTAGTGTGTGGACGCTTAATAATTGCAAATCATATCAACATCAAATCAAATAAAATTACTTTCAAATCATAACGGATAATGTTTGTGTTGACCTGCTTCAGTCATTAATAACCATTATGATTAAAATAGTATCAGTTATACATGTGCCTAAAGGCACTAAAATTATAAATTTAACATGGTAAGAAATAAATTTTATGTGTCTTCTGTACTACATGCAAGTATTAAATAAAACTTGTATATTACCCTTACTTTAGTGTATTCAATATTGAATCTAGAACAAGAGTGTATGGATAGATCTTAGTTTATTCAATAACATTGAACGACATTATTGAACATTAGTGTATTCAATAATTCCGTAACCACCCCCTTTTTTGTAGAAATAAAAAAAACTCATAAAGTTTTCTTAAATTATGACTTCCTCGCATAAAAATACACACAATGCGGTGAAAAGGGAAGTATACATGTTCAAAAATGAGGGTAGTAAAAAAGGATGGAGGAAATAATTCTAGAGAAAAGAAAAATATGCCAATCAAGACACCAAATCATACAAGAGTACGAGTTTCATTTGAATATGTAAACCCACGACATTGTATTTCTAAAAGGGGTCACTGAGTAAGTCTCTACATCTCATTTTGGTCATTCAAAGTTTCAATTAGAAGAGGAGAAAATTGAGAAGATTTGATGGTCCACTCAATACATCTCAGGAAAAACTGAGACAAATAGTAATAACCACCTGACAATAACTGAGCCTAGAACAAAGAATATAAAGAAAAAATATAAAAAAATAAACAGAACCATAACTGAATTAAATGCAGACACATTTGTTCTCCATTTTTTCCATCACAATTCACATGAGATAATTCACTTCATTTCATCAAAATAGAGACAATCCAAGTCATTCAAATATTATTGTGCTATAATAGCCCACAGGGGCAACGTCAGTTATATTAAGAACTATATGCTCTAAAACACCAATATATCAAATCCACCATTCAATTTTTTAATATTGAATAGTTATCAGCAACAACCCCTATCAAGTTCTTCATTATGCTCGCATCGATATTGAAGAGGTCATCACGGCATATCGGGCTTCCTCTAAACACCATCAGGTATGATAACTACATCTACACCTTTCAAAGAATCAACCAAGAGTGTCAAAGAGCTTCACTTCATTCCTTGCCTAAGAAACATGACTCTGCTGTAACAACCTGCCCTTCTGGAGACAATTAAATTCCATAATTAAGTATAATTCGGAATTTGGAGAATTTCTCAAAATAGTAATTTTTGGGATTTTTGAGGATTTAATAATTTTCGAAGGGTCTTATAAATTATTTTGGGACTATATAGGTCGAAGTAATTTAATTATATGTCACCGTGGAGTATAGCGACAAAAGAGGTAAGATTTTGAGTAGAATACCGCATTTAATTATTTTGGGTTAGAATAGTGATTTGCGGTCAAGTACCTCGGATGGAAATTTTGACTGCCCCATGAGTCTCGGAATGTCCGAGATAGAAGGAAAAGAGTGTCCGATTGTCGAAATTAAGTTCCGGGTAATTTTGGAGTTAAATAGGCTCGTAATTGGTAAACGAGTCCTTTTTGGGTTTTAAAGGGGTTAAACCCTTTTCTACTTATAAAAGGAGGGAGAGAGGGAGAAAAGAGAAGAGAAAATAGAAATAAGAGAGGGAAGAGAGAGAGGAGGAAGAAAAGAGGAAAAAGGGGGAGATTCTAGCCAGCCTCCGCGGAATTCGGCTCGAGGACATCGAATTTTATCCACGATGCAAGTGTTTACTTGCTTTATTTGTTTTTAAGCATAAACATCTCATATCATTATTTGTACAACAAACCCTAATGATTTTGGGTTGGGTATTAGTGGATAAAATGGTCTTTTGGGAGTTAAAACGAATAAACCCCTAAAAATGGTAAATTGGAGAAACTTAGGTTTTAATTGAAATTAATTGGTGATTCCGGGTTCTAGGATGTTTAGAACCCGTATTATAGGTGTATTTGTAGTTGGTTGAAGTTTTAGGCTGTTGGGTGAGGAGATGGAAGCTTGGGGAAAGCTTCCACGGCCGAAACAGCTTCTCGGAGAAGAAGCTGCCCGACTTGATCGATCGATCGATCATAGGGGATCGATCGATCGAGCCATCGATCTATCGACGGCCATGGGTCGATAGATCGACCCCTGCTGAAAGTTGACAATTTCTCTAGGATGATTTGGATGGGATAGATTCCATTTCATCTTGCTTTGAGGTTAATTAAGTGATAACCTAGAGGACCTTTTTGGATTTTATGGTCCATAAATTAAGGCAATTTAGGAGGGTAAAGTAAGGGTTTTTAGTATATAACCCTTAATCTATATTTTTGAGGAAAATAGAATAATTGTAGAAATTGATGTATTAGGGTTCCTAAATTATATTGGGGACTTCTAAATGATTAATTGGACTAGGTATAGTCTTGGGGGTTCAAGGAAATGAAATCCTTAACTTGTTGAATTTAAGGTTGTTCGGGTGAGATAAATCCCGAGGATATTTCTCGTAGGCATATAGGCCTATATAATTATGATTATGGAAAGCATAATTATATCGATTATCGTTAAGTGTATCCTAGGAGATAATTAGGATAATTTGGGAGTATAGATATTTTTTATTTCACTTAGAGTGAAGGGTATCACTGGAGATATCCAATCAATCCTTATATGGGATTGAGGTATATAGTGATTATTAAATTAAGAAATATTTGGGTTTAGTATCATGCTTATATATGAATGCATGATTATGATTCCTGGAGGGAATCTTTGGGATTATTGGTTATCGCTAGATGCTATAGGCCACTATGGCCGTTATTACATATATATTCTAGGAGGAATATATAGGATATGTATATACTGTGTGATTTAGGTATATATATATGTTATGATGGAAATGATTTTGAAAATATAAAAATGAATATTTGCAAAATGGAAAGAGAAAAGTTTTTCATAATTAATAAAATATGGATTGCACACCTCTCTAAATCGCTATCATAAGGGAAGTTGCGTTCGTATGGTGAAGCCCCCTGGCTAATGAATGCAGGGTGGATATAGTCCTATAGGCCATGTGAGCGTTTGTTGATATATATATTTTTCTGCGCTGGTTAGGAGATTCCGGGTGTGGTCTGGACTATCCCGCAGGCACATGGCCGCTTCACGATGTCTTGCGATGTAGGATCCCAGGTTGTCTTGATGATAGGCCTGGGAAGATGATAGCCATTTAGGGGCGCGCACAGTGGGGAAACCCGGATGGGCGGTCTTTGAACGCGTTATATTAAAGCAATTCATGATAAGGGATTGGCTTTAATTACATTTCCCGGATATAGGAAGGGAAATGGGATAAAGGTTTGGCTTCGGTAACACTCCTGGATGGAAGAAGGGATGTGGAAGCATATGATATGGTAAAAGAATTTTTATGATAATAAATATGGCTTTTAATTACATTTCCTGAGTATAAAAAGGGAAATGGGATGATTTAAAAAGGTAAAGCATTTTTATGATAATAAAACTGGCTTTAAAAAGAGATATGATTTGTTAAAGCAATTCATGATAATGAATTGGCTTTTAAATACATTTCCTAGATATGAGAAGGTAAATGGAAGGTTTTGAGATAAAAATGATAAGTATTGATAAATACTTTGTAAATGTATTCTCATTTCGGGAGATGGATCCGGATGTATATGGTAAAATGTATGTATATGTATAAATTGAGTGTCGAGGGTCTAATGGATCCCGACGATCGATCGTGCCACATAGTAGTGTATCAGGGGGTGTTGAGACACCCCACGCACGAATATGGCACTGTGTTGAGACTGGGGAGAAGTTTAATCCTTAGTGCTCTAATATTGGTATACATATTTATTTATATATATATTCTGTACTGAGGGACTGGCGGATCTCGACGATCGACCTTGTCGCATAGTAGTGTATCGGGGGGGTTCCTTGTTTGGATTTCACTTTGCGAGACACCCCACGCACGAACATGGCATAAAGTTGAGACTAGGGTGAAGTTTGGCCCTTAGTACATTTTCTTGGACTATCTAGGGTAGATAGTGGGTTGGTGATAGACTAGTTTAGCAGGGTAGCTTGAGTAGGATGTTTAGAGGGATGCGCTAGGAGTGCACTGTTAGTGGAGAGGTGAGGGGTATCTCATGGGAGTGCGATACCAATTTAAATATGAGATAAAACTATTTTTCTAGAAATAAGGCATTTATGCACTTGCAAAATATTTTCAAAACTAGGGCTCTGATCCGTTTATCTACTTTTCCTTTCTTTCTATATTATATATATACATAGGTGTCCAGACACAGGGACGCCTGGATGGCACTTCCTTCGAGTCAGACGTCAGCTGCAGCAGTTGTGGATGCGTGCAAGATTTTCAGTAGACGCTTCAATTCTTGTAATCTAGATAGGAGGTATTGTATAAGCATTCGGGCCAATGGTCCAACTGCATTTATTTATTCTTTTAGTAGATCATTCGATATGGTTGTATATTTTGACCGAGTGTTCGGTTACTTTATTTCATTTACGCATAAACTGTGTGGATGTTTTATTTATTGTTGTTATAAAGAGTAGTAAAGTTAAAATTTTGACACCGGCCTAATAGGTTATTAGTAATTAAATGGATTTTCAACAGTGATGCTAAGAATGATCCATATGAGACTCCTATTTTAATTTAATATTGGAGTTATCGCCCGGTATCTTATTAGCCGGGGTGTCACAGATGGTATCAGAGCATCAGGTTCTAGTGTCCTTAGGAATTTGTGCGAACGTACTACGCTTTCAGCGTTGCTCTCGATTTGTTATAGAGCCCCAGGATTAGGATTGTTGATTTCTCTTTTGAGGTTTCGGTCTCCTACCATATTATGAGATTATAGAAATCTTTTGCGCGCTCGTTTGAGAATCGTGTGCGGAGCTTGGATGGTAGCAGGAGGTGAGGCTTAGCTGGAGCAGCTGGTAGAAGGTCGGGAATGAGGACCGTGGTAGAGGTCACTTCCTTTGCAGTGTTTGCTAAGGATTATCTCAACGACTACTAAAGCATAGTAGTTACGAGTACCATAGTACCTCCGTAGTAGAGTGTGGTACTAAAGTTGGATTTCCCAGTGAAGTAAGGATTCGAAAGGGATCTTACGAATAGTTTTAACCGTGAGTCCCCATGATTTCAGCATGAATGAAAAGAATGCAGTTTTGGATTATTCGCATAAGGATCGGCCAGAGGTCGACGGTGAATAAGGAGTAATATGGAAAAGTGAACCTTGTACCTAAGTGAGTTAGGTGCAATGAATGATGAGTCCTTTCCAGGAAGTATAGGCTCACTAGAGAATGTGTGTATTCGTGGACCCCATTGGTGGAAATCCACCCGGGAAAATTTGTTGAAATAAGGAGTTAAGAGGATTAGTAAGGTGATTGTAAGGAGCGAGGCTATAGAGTTAGATGGTGTTGACAACTCCATAATGGTCAGGAAGACCAATGATGGAAATGGTGTTGTGGAGTGAGGATCCACACGGATAGTCTTTTTCGATAGGAATAAAGGACAAGGTTAGGGTGCCCAGATGGGGCCTAGAGTTAAGAAATTCTAGTAAGAGGTGTGGCTAGATAAAGTCGCGGTATTCTTTAGCCCTAGACTCGTGTGTGCAATTTGAGTTATGGCGGTATCGATAACATTATAATGTATGCCTATGTGTTTTCCGCGATAACGGAATTTTATTTTCCTTCATTCGCCATAAAGGCGGGTGTTGATATATTGTGTATATATAAATATATATATCTAGTTTGGGATGCTCGTTTTATATGTCTATACGAGCATGGTGGTATGATGAGTATAATACATTATGGTGTATTTTGGGAGCGATAGCCGGCTAAGAATGGCAAGTCTATCGTGTCCATGGTTCCTGGAGGGAACAGGTTATTGTTGTGGTCTGTCACCTAGATATAGGTTGAGTTCACCTTATTTATTGTGGGATACGAAACTTCGATGAGTAGAGGCTTCATTATCGTGATTTGGGTATATGGCGACCTTATATATATGATTTAAGGCCGCAGGATTTGTGTTGAGCTGTAAGATTAAGCTCATTACTATTTGCGCAAGGACTTAAAAATGGGTGCGAGCGCAGGGTGGTATGAGTCTTAGTTTGAGATAGGAGTTCAAACCACCTTTTTGTTGGATTAGGGGATAGGGATATCCCGGTTGCATGTTGAAATAACGGAACTCCATAACCAACGAAGTCAAGGGTTAATGTGTGGAGGGGTTTCTTGTTTGGATTTCGCTTTTGCGAGACACTCCACACATGACTCTTAACGGCGTCGGGAGTGGAGAGCTGTTATGGGATGCTAGGATGTTGATTTTGTGGAAAGGTATTATAGTGTGGATGAACCACTATAGGCTGTGAGCCACATGATGTTGATATACTATGGAAAGATTGTGCTATGGAAAAGTACTAAAGTGGTCCCCTCGCCACAAGTGGGTGGGTGAGGTTGGACATAGAGAAATTGATTTGAGGACAATAGTCAGGCCTTAATGAAAAGGCAAATTTTGAGGAGATACATTTTGGGTAGTATGTTCGTGACACTTTTACAGAAAGTGGGCACTTCGATTGATTAGGTTTCCTTACGTATGGGCGGAAGGATACGATAGTAGAAATGCGTTCGTATTTTAGCGCAGGCAGTATTTAGGACGTCCCGCTGGTGTGCCTTAGGTCGCTATATCTCGATGATCGACTACGCGAGGGAGTAGTGTAACGGGAGGGTTCCTTGTTTGGATTTCGCCTTGGTAAGACATCCCACGCACGAAACCAAGCAAATGTAGGGAGTTGAGAGAGGCCTTGGGCACTAGGGATATATTTAGGATACTCGTTTGGCTTAGGTAGGGTAAAACATAGATCGTAGCATCTGTAGGATGTAGGTTGGATAGAGTTAGCGGCGTCGAGGTTAGGAGGATTGAATTTCGCGGGTTGGAAGGACCCATAAGTGAGTATTACACCGAGGAAAGGAGATCCTTATTGGGAGAGAGTGTTACGTGTCATACGTTAACTACGGATGTGAAGATGTGCACAAGTTGGAAAGGTGTATGGGCACCTTGGTAAGATGGTTTTATATACCGCCTGGAATAGAATGGGTGTAGTATATAAGGTTGAAATTCATGCTAAGAGGCATTTTAGAGGATGGGTATTAAGTGACGTATTAGAGTCACTTTTTGATCGCGGTAGCCGCGTAGTACTTGGTTGGGAACCGTTGGGATAGTGTCGGTCCCCTTGAGGTTTAGGATTTGTAGTGATCCTAGATATATCTGAATTCCGAGGACGAAATTTAGTTGTAAGGGGGGGAGTATGTAACAACCTGCCCTTCTGGAGACAATTAAATTCCATAATTAAGTATAATTCGGAATTTGAAGAATTTCTCGAAATAGTAATTTTGAGATTTTCGAGGATTTGATAATTTTCAAAAGGTGTTATAAATTATTTTGGGACTATATAGGTCGAAGTCATTTAATTATATGTCGTCGTGGAGTATAGCGACAAAAGAGGTAAGATTTTGAGTAGAATACCGCATTTAATTATTTTGGGTTAGAATAGTGATTTGCGATCAAGTACCTCGGATGGAAATTTCGACTGCGCCATGAGTCTCGAAATGTCCGAGATAGTTGGAAAAGAGTGTCCGATTGTCAAAATTAAGTCCCGGGTAATTTTGGAGTTAAATAGGCTCGTAATTGGGTAAACGAGTCGTTTTTGGGTTTTAAAGGGGTTAAACCCTTCTCTCCTTATAAAAGGAGGGAGAGAAGGAGAAAAAAGAAGAGAAAAGAGAGGGAAGAGAGAGAGGAGGAAGAAAAGAGGAAAAAGGGGGAGATTCCGGCCAGCCTCCAGGGGATTCGGCTCGAGGATGTCGGATTTTATCCACGAGGCAAGTGTTTACTTGCTTTATTTGTTTTTAAGCATAAACATCTCATATCATTGTTGGTACAACAAATTCTAATGATTTTGGGTTGGGTATTCGTGGATAAAACCGGCTTTTGGGAGTTAAAACGAATAAACCCCTAAAAATGGTAAATTGGAGAAACTTAGGTTTTAATTGAAATTAATTGGTGATTCTGGGTTCTAGGATGTTTAGAACCCGTATTATAGGTGTATTTGTAGTTGGTTGAAGTTGTAGGCTGTTGGGTGAGGAGATGGAAGCTTAGGGAAAGCTTCCATGGCCGAAACAGCTTCTCGGAGAAGAAGCTTCCCGACTTGATCGATCGATCGATCATAGGGGATCGATCGATCGAGCCATCGATCGATCGACGGCCATGGGTCGATCAATCGACCCCTGCTGAAAGTTGATAATTTCTCTAGGATGATTTGGATGGGATAGATTCCATTTCATCTTGCTTTGAGGTTAATTAACTGATAACCTAGAGGACCTTTTAGGATTTTATGGTCCATAAATTAAGGCAATTTAGGATGGTAAAGTAAGGGTTTTTAGTATATAACCCTTAATCTATATTTTTGAGGAAAATAGAATAATTGTTGAAATTGATGGATTAGGGTTCCTAAATTATATTGGGGACTTCTAAATGATTATTTGGACTAGGTATAATCTTGGGGGTTCAAGGAAATGAAATCCTTAACTCGTTGAATTTAAGGTTGTTCGGGTGAGATAAATCCCGAGGATATTTCTCGTAGGCATATAGGCCTATATAATTATGCTTATGGAAAGAATAATTATATCGATTATCGTTAAGTGTATCCTAGGAGATAATTAGGATAATTTGGGAGTATAGATATTTGTTGATTTCACTTAGAGTGAAGGGTATCACTAGAGATATCCAATAAATCCTTAGATGGGATTGAGGTATATAGTGATTATTAAATTAAGAAATATTTGGGTTTAGTATCATGCTTATATATGAATGCATGATTACGATTCCTGGAGGGAATCTTTGGGATTATTGGTCATCGCTAGATGCTATAGGCCACTATGGCCATTATTATATATATATATATTCTAGGAGGAATATATAGGATATGTATATACTGTGTGATTTAGGTATATATATATATATATATATATATATATATATGTTATGATGGAAATGATTTTGAAAATATAAAAATGAATATTTGCAAATTGAAAAGAAAAATGTTTTTCATAATTAATAAAATATGGATTACACACCTCTCTAAATCGCTATCATAAGGGAAGTTGCATTCGTATGGTGAAGCCCCCTAGCTAATAAATGCAGGGTGGATATAGTCCTATAGGCCATGTGAGCGTTTGTTGATATATATATTTTTCTGCGTTGGTTAGGAGATTCCGGGTGTGGTCTTGACTATCCCACAGGCACATGGCCGCTTCCCGACTTCTTGCGATGTAGGATCCCAGGTTGTCTTGATGACAGGCCCTGGAAGATGATAGCCATTTAGGGGTGCGCACAGTGGGGAAACCCGGATGGGCGGTCTTCGAACGCGTTGTATTAAAGCAATTCATGATAATGGATTGGCTTTAATTACATTTCCCGGATATAGGAAGGGAAATGGGATAAAGGTTTGACTTTGGTAACACTCCCGGATGGAAGAAGGGATGTGGAAGCATATGATATGGTAAAAGCATTTTTATGATAATAAAAATGGCTTTTAATTACATTTCCTGAGTATAAAAAGTGAAATGGGATGATTTAAAAAGATAAAGCATTTTTATGATAATAAAACTGGCTTTAAAAAGAGATATGATTTGTTAAAGCAATTCATGATAATGAATTGGCTTTTAAATACATTTCCTGGATATGAGAAGGTAAATGGAAGGTTTTGAGATAAAAATGATAAGTATTGATAAATACTTTGTAAATGTATTCTCATTCCGGGAGATGGATCCGGATGTATATGGTAAAATGTATGTATATGTATAAATCGAGTGTCGAGGGTCTAATGGATCCCGACGATCGACCGTGCCACATAATAGTGTATCGGGGGATTCCTTGTTTGGATTTCGCTTTGCGAGACACCCCACGTAGGAATATGGCACTGTGTTGAGACTGGGGAGAAGTTTAATCCTTAGTGCTCTAATATTGGTATACATATTTATTTATATATATATTCTGTACTGAGGGACTGGCGAATCTCGACGATCGACCTTGCCGCATAGTAGTGCATCGGGGGGGGTTCCTTGTTTGGATTTCGTTTTGCGAGACACCCCACGCAAGAACATGGCATAGCGTTGAGACTAGGGTGAAGTTTAGCCCTTAGTACATTTTCTTGGACTATCTAGGGTAGATAGTGGGTTGGTGATAGACTAGTTTAGCAGGGTAGCTTGACTAGGATGTTTAGGGGGATGTGCTAGGAGTGCACTGTTAGTGGAGAGGTGAGGGGTATCTCATGGGAGTGCGATACCAATTTAAATATGAGATAAAACTATTTTTCTAAAAATAAGGCATTTATGCACTTGCAAAATATTTTCAAAAATCGGGCTCTGACCCGTTTATCTACTTTTCCTTTCTTTCTATATTATATATATACATAGGTGTCCAGACACAGGGACGCCTGGATGGCACTTCCTTCGAGTCAAACGTCAGCTGCAGCAGCTGTGGATGCGTGCAGGATTTTCAGTAGACGCTTCAATTCTTGTAATCTAGATAGGAGGTATTGTATAAACATTCGGGCCAATGGTCCAACTACATTTATTTATTCTTTTAGTACATCATTCGATATGGTTGTATATTTTGACCGAGTGTTCGGTTACTTTATTTCATTTACGCATAAACTGTGTGGATGTTTTATTTATTGTTGTTACAAAGAGTAGTAAAGTTAAAATTTTGACACCGGCCTAATAGGTTATTAGTAATTAAATGGATTTTCGACAGTGATGCTAAGAATGATCCATATGAGACTCCTGTTTTAATTTAATATTGGAGTGATCGCCCGGTATCTTATTAGGCGGGGTGTCACATCTGCTTTACAACTTACAAATGTTGCTTGTGAATGATGACCCCGGCAGCTTCGAGTCATTTTATGTGAAATGAAACAAATCATATGAACATAAACACAAATGGAGAACAATAAAATCACTAGTTCTAATGTCTTATAACTTCAAAATAGAACCACAACTGAAGTAGAAGAATTAAGATTGGAGAATAACACCAAGCCTTCATGTCATCATCCCAATAAAGAATGAAATGAATTAACTAAACTCGTTAGAAGAAATGGATTCATTTTCTACAATTTTTGATTCACAAACTTTCTCGCATCATAAGGGTGATTGTACCAAAATTTCTGATGAAGTGCAATCACTGTGTTAAGCTTCATAGTCATATAACCACCGACACAATTAACATTAAATAAACTTAAAATAAAAATGCATATATTTTAACGGTTTATATTGTCAACATAAAAACAAAATGTAGGGATTCAAAACATAAAGAATTAAAAATAATCCCAAAATAAATTATACATTATAGATATGCACACAACGTTAGGATCATAGTTCAAATTCATAACTGAAGTGATAACACATACGTATGTTTTACATTGAATATAGAAGATAATGACAACAACTCATCTTATATAGGCACTTGAACAAAACTATCACTGTAGTACAAAATTCAAGTAATCGAAACAGTGCTATTTGGGAACAAATCTGGAAATGACATGAAAGAAAGGGAATAAATAAAATGATATTCATCTTGAATTTAAATTTATAAACACAGCATGAAAAACACTATAAAATTATAGTTAATAACTTAGTTCCTTATAAATGTGGTATCAATGAAAAAAATCTAGAGAAAATGTGTTATCATAGACAACTACATCATAAGGCCATCATAATTTGAACTGGGCAATCTAAGAGACACCAAAATTGTTCTACTAACATAATTTACTCACCCAAATAGTAGAATGAAAGTGTTTCAGGTAGTACATACACTATAATTTTCAATTGATGCATAGTACCTAAATTATTTAAGGGGTAAGGAAGAGAAAATTTATATCGGCACTGTTAAATATGGAGTAGAGGTTTGAACAAACAAATGAGGAGATGATAATTGTATCATCACTTATAACAATGAAAAAACATCAAATTAAATTATTGTCAATAGAAATTAATCAGTGGAATACGAAATTAGTTGAGATAAGGATAAAACATAAATATTGGCATATCTAAGAACACAAAAATTGAGAGGTTAATTATGGCAATGTCCAATTTATGGTCTTTCACCTTATTCTACACTCGTTAAAAAAATGCCACACGCATTTCAGAATAGTGAGATTTTAGCTTCCATCCTCTATTCATATGGACTTCATCTTTGTGAGATTTCACAGGAGCATCTAATGTCTCAAAGATAATTTTGTCTAAGAGGAATCAGGATTGGATATTTAAAATACAACTACTAAAGCTTTGTGATATTAAAATGACTTATGTCAAAAACACCAAATTACACTTTTGAGCATCCAAATCAGGGATTAGAAACTTAAGGCCAGAGAGCATAATGAACATAGATGCAATCAAACTTACCTAGAACATCATTAGCACTAAGCCTTTTTGAAGGATCAACACAAAGCATTCCAGTGATCAAGTTCTTGGCAAATGCTGATATGTGGTCCCATTGATCAGTAGGGAACTAAATATCTGCAGCTCTAACAGTATCAAAGATCTTCGATTTGGTCTTTCCCTAAAAGGGGAGGCATTCCATTAATAAGAATGTAGAGAATAACCACAACACTCCACACATGAGCAGCCTGATTATAACCTGCTGCCAGCACTGCCAACAGTTCCATATAAACACTGACTTGTTAATACAAAACCCTTGTGATCAAACTCGCATATGTTAGTTCAGTCCAAGTCTTTTTTTTCTCTTAGGTTACAATCCCTCACTTAACCAAATCAAACAATGTAAACTGTTATATTAAAAAAAATAGTCTGGTATCTATAAACTTTAAACTTTAAAGCTAAAAATAATTCAATGAAATCAATACTTATACAACAACATAGTCTGGTTTCACTGTGCTCAAACAATATTTAGCATTAAACTTGTGCTCAAACATGATTTTCCAACAATTTTTGTCAATTTCACTATTTAATCAAGCATTTATCTATAAAATCATATGGATTAATGAATGGACACAATCTTGGAAGCAAACATGAATTTTATTGAAATGAACATTATTTTAAAATAAGATGTGCGTTTGTGAACGCATTATTAAAAGGAAACATGTGAATAGATTGATAAATAAACAAAATAAGATGCATGATATTTATGATGATCTTCTCTTGCTACTTGACCAATGACTGGTACTAAATTTTTAGACTCTAAATTTTGAACACCGAGGGAGCGTTTACCTATCATAGTCTTTTAGCTTGTACATTCCTTACCGAATTACATGGGAGACAACATTTGTGCTTTCCCTGTTATCTTTCAGCATTATATGTCTTGGATTCGTCATTGATTGTGTTTCTTTCTTAATGAAAAGAGCACCAACTTTGAATGTTAAATTTCTTACTCATCGATTGTAGTACCACACGGCCTTATATTGCATGGAGGCCACTATTATATCCGCTTCTTCTAATAAAAAAACCAAGCAGAAGAGAATTAAAATGGGAAATCTAAAAACTGTCCATATGAGATGATTGTCTTCTATGGAAAAACTCACATTGAAACATATCTTACATGTCCATATGAGATGATTGTCCCATTTATAACCCATCAAACTATTTTACATTAATAATATATTTAAGAAAAATCCTAAAAAACTTAAAACAAAACATATAATTACAATGCATTTATGTTCGTAGACATGATATTTTACTGTGTTTCACCAAATAAAGTCATGGAACTGACAAAAATTATACACACAACCTGGCTTAAGGACATATTATTGAAGCCATCAGACACTCTCAACATAAACTGAATGTTGGAACTAAAGAGAGGAACCACTTTTATTTTCGTTGCAATAACATAGGTATTTAGCAATCTTGGACTATGCACGGAACTCTGTATGGTTATCATTCAACATAGGTATTCAGCAATACATAGTTCATCAATATAAAGGAACCGCTAAAGAGAGGAACCACTAAACAATGGAAATAATTCTTAAAATAAAGTGCAAGTAGTCAGCAATACAGAGTAAATGAATAGAGGAATAAATGAAATTTGCTACCTATATATGGTTATCATTTACCTTCGAGACCACCTGTATATGTGTGCTGAGATAGTGAAGAGAGTGAGTGGAATCTCAAATCATTTCAATATTAGGGGGACTGGCGTGTCGTTTGGATATGTTAGGTATGTGTGTATCTGAAAGTCTTCGAACCATGTTCGCCTCCAGTGTTTATTGATTGATTTTGGGTTCGAGGAGACATTCTGAATCGATATTCCTTGATTTGGTATGAGGGGTACATAGAATTGATAGCAAAGTATGCTGGCATCACGAGGGGCCATTTCGAGGATGCTATAGTTGTATATAATATATGTGTGTTACATATATACAAGTGCGATATATCCACTTATGTGTGATAGAAGAACTGATAGATTGTGTATATCTAAATGTATTCAAGTAGAAAAACTTAATTAATTGACTTAATAGTAATACGTGGATAAAACTAATTATTGAGACCGTGGTAGCGTGTCGTATGTGTAATACGAGGGATCTATTCTTATTGAGGTTATTTAGATACATAATCTACTTGGAATGGGTAGCATAGATGGACAAGGTACGTTAGGCATGCACATTAGTTGAGAGGTAAGGATCTCACAGGATTGTACGTGGAAACTAATATGTGTATCTAATAACTGATTTAACTATGATTTAAACACTTGCAAAAATACTTTCAAACTGTTTTCCTGGGATCTGACACATGTCAAAATATTTTAAAAACCTTTTAGGTGTCCAACCACAAGGACACCAAGCTTGATTATTCCATCCAGGGCTACGTAGCTACATCACTTGTGGAGGCTTTCAAGATTTACTTTAGATGATTACGTTCATTTAGTTTTAGGATATTCTTCGGTATTTATTTTGGTTATGTTTCCCCTTCAAACTATTTAGTTCTTCAGATTATTTATTAGACTTTATGCAGATTTAGATTTATTATTTTTGACTTGTATTTGGATTATTTTACGAATCAATGGTTTATTTTGTCTCATCTATTTATATATTTGTCGTGTGATTTCTTAGAATATTATTGTGAGGATGGTTTGGTTTATTTATTTTAAATTTTGCATGTTGTTATATAATTGAACGATAAAATTTGATACCGGTTTAATTTTACATAGGTGGTTAGTAATTAATTTTTTTTCCACTGTGATGCTAAGTGATAAGCACCCAAAACTGTATAATTTATACCCCGAATAGATGTATTTTAGTTGGTAATTCTCGGCAATACAGGTCTTATGTGCTTAATTGTTCATTATGTAGGCTTAATTACAGTTGCGGTGTCAAAAGTGTTATTTCAAGGCAATTTGCAGTTCAAATGGAGCTATTTCCCTCTCCCGTACCCTAACCCGAGCCTAAACCTAGCCCAAATTTACCCCAAGCCTGTGTGTGTTTAATTTGTGTCCTTTTTAATATTTTAATATTTTTAGTTTGTGTCATTTTTATTTTTAGGATTAATTTTAGGTTTATTTTAGAATTTTTAGATTTTATTTTTTATTTTTATTTTTATTAATATAATTTCATTTTATTTTTATTTTTATTAGCTTTTACTTTAGTTTTATTTTTATTAGGATTAGATTTTTTTTAAGATTTTATTTTTTAGTTTTATTTGATTTTACAATTATTTAGAATTTTAGTTTTAGTTTTATTAGATTTTATTTTTATTTTATTTCTATTTTTAGTTTCAATTTTATTTGAGTCTTTGTTTTATTTTAAAATAGAATTTTAATAGGATTTTATTTTATTAGTTTTAGTGTTATTTTTATTAAGGGTTCAAATTAAATACACACACATACACACACACACACCCCACTAATTATCCTACACCTCCCTAACCCACACTCAACTCCCCTACATCCTACCACACTAAATCAACCCCCTACTTCATCTTCTTCCCTCACCATCTCACACTCTCTCTCCTCCATAGCCAAACAACACCATCTCCACCATTAACATTCATCTCTCCCTATCCTAAAACACCCCAGCCCCTGATCGGAACCCCCACCTCAACCATCCATACCCGTCGGCCCTGTTAGAGTTAGCAGCCCTTACAAACTCGGATCCGACCCCCCCCCCCCCCCCTCTCTCCCCTGTAACCCGATCTCCAGTGCCGGCCCAAACCGCCGGAGACCCGCTCCCTTACACAGGCGTTCCCACCTGCTCCGGCCTTGCCGACCCGCGGTCGCACACCTCCAACCCACCGGATTTCCACCGGCGATCTGCTCCGATGATTCAACCGCCCGAGTTCAGTCCATACAACTCACTAACCCATGATTCAATCCATTTTCCATTCCACCCAAACCCATTTCCATCTCTAAACCTTTCCACGATTTCACCTTCCAACAAACGAAAAGCCAACCAAGTCAACTAATAAATCCCACATGTTTAATAAATGCCTTTTGTTACCATTACCCATAATACCCTTTATTAATACTTTTCCAAAATTAACCCTCTAACCTGACAACCCACATGCTCCCATGTTCACCCAAATGCACATTTAACCCAAATCAGATTTTTTCCAAAAATCCTCACACCTCACACCCCATGCTCCCCTCACCATTCCCATGCACACCCAAGTCAATTCTCAAAAATACCCCCATGCTCCATGCCTACTATAAATTGAAGAAGAAGACCCAAATCAAAGGAGAAGAGCTTTTAGGAGGAAAATTCTAGAGAGAGAATTGTAGGGGAAAACACCATTTGTATATAGTTTTTGTTTTTTTTTCCTTTTATTTTTTTAGATATTTGTGAGGATAAATATTGATTGAGATTTAATTGAGTGTTGATTTTAATTTCAAATCATTTGGAAGATCAATTAAGAGGTGTATGCTTCAACTTCAAGAATTGGAGTTCAACTTAATCAAAGAGATTTGGTTTGATTGTTCTCTTCTCTTCTTTTATTATTTTATGCCTTTGAATATTAGTTTGTCATATTTCATACCATGTTAGGCTAAATACCCTTTCAAGGGGTGGGGTGAAACCCTTATTTGATATTACTTTAGTTTACTTAGTTTATTTACTTGTAATTTCCCTTTGAATGTTAATTTTGATCCCTCACCTTTAGATTTATGCCTCGAGAGAGGGTAAATGATTTTCGAGAGAAAATCAAAATTCTAGTGATAATACCCATTTTAGATTCGAACTAGAGATAAGGGTTTCTTAAGTGGGGTATTATTACTTGAATTTCAACTCTAAATTTATTTTATAAGATTGACATAAATTCTAATTGATCGATCCTAGCGGGTGATTAATTAAAAGGAGTGTGGATCTATTTTTCTAGAGTTGTGGGGTGTTAATTTTAACTTTCTAAAAGATTACTATTCTAATTACACTTGCAACGAGACTTGGTTTGTAATTTTAATATTAATTTCGGAGAATTCAAATAATTAAATTAATTAATTAGAATAATTAAAATTTGTGGTGTAATCCCACTCCTTGATTGTTCTCACAATTATTTACCTCACTTTATCTATTATTTTTAGTTTAGACTTTAATTTTCATTTTAGTGAATTTCTAGTTAGTTATTATCATATTACATTTAGTTTAGTTTAGTTTAGACCTCACCTCACCCTATTGTTTTAATATTGAAAAAGCTAAAAAAATTAGAAAAGTGAAAAAGCCCAAAAAGAAAATAAAAAGTGAATTGCAATTGAATTTGTTCCATTTGCTTTACTCCCTAGAAAGTGGATTGACATCCTTACTTACCACTCTATACTTGAGTTGTTATATTTGTAGGTATGTGAGGTTTTGATTAGAAGGATCTTTTCAAGCAACGACAAAATACACGCAAAAGCATTTCTATCAAATGGCGCCGTTGCCGTTCTTGGGATTGTGAAGCGCTCGGAGCGGATTTCATATTGTAATTCATTCATTTTTTGTACTTTTTTTTTGTACCATTTTTTATATTTTTTAAAGGCTTGTATTAGGATTTTTATCATTGCTTGTATTGCAGTACTTAGAGACACCATTTATTTTTCATTTAAATTGTAATAATTAAAGACAAGCGTGATAGGAAAACCGGACAAGGTAGAGAGAGGGCGTCCATTGGTGAGGATTTAGAAGCCTCTCTATCTTGGGTCGGTAGGACTCCCGTGGACGACTGAGATATGCATGATCTCCCCCCGGTCGACTCAAATTTTTTGGCACCCCACTACCTAAAAATCGTGGGAGGTACATTTCTAAACACTCGCGCCTCTCTTGTTAGCGAGTCAATTCTTTTGTGTGCTCTTACTTGATTTTATTCTTGCATTTATTTTCGAATGGTGTGATGAATTAATTGACTAAGACCTACACCCGGTCACTCACGAGGAGGGATTTCATCACCCGACTAACTTGCTTATCATTGTGTGTTACCCTAGCCATCACTAAATTTAAAATCAATCAACTAGGTACCCCAATAGGAGAATATTTTTGCAAAGGCGATCACTAAGAGATTTCCGTGAATTGTTATCGCCCACAGACTTAATTAAAATTTGACTACCCTTTCACTAAATTTAAAGATAAAAATTGGCTATGTGGTAGTTAGGATTTCTCCTTGACCTGTGTGTGTGTCCAATTCATTTTTTGGTAGTCGGTTTTAGTTAGTCCGTCCAATTAAGAGAGTCCATATTTTTCCCCACCTTTTCTTCCAACAAAAAATCCAAAAATATTTTTCTTCCTTTATTTTTCCAAAAATCCAAAAATATTTTCTTTCATTTTTATGAAAAAAATAAAAAATCCAAAAATATTTTCTTCCCTTATTTTTAGAAAATCCCAAAAATATTTTCTTTCCTTTTGAAAAAATTTAAAAATCAAAAAATATTTTCTCTCCTCATGGCCGAAAAACGTTCTTTACGGGACTACTTTGGTCATTTTCCATTGACACGCGACACGTGTGAGAGTGATCCCGAGCGGTCTCTTTATGATATTCTTCATGATTTCACCTCTCTTACGAGTATCGTTGGTACTCTTGACCCATCCATGCATGCACCACCTATTCCATCACCGTTGGTGTCAAGTGTTGGCGTGCCGCATCCCTTGTTGTGCACCCACTGTTCTTATGCCGATCACATGTCCCATGAGTGTCCATACTTGTCATATTTATCGAAACCCACCACGGATCATGTGTATCCATATGACACTGTCCCGGAACCCACCTTGGCCTATTCTCCCTATATACCCAATCCCGAGTTGTGTGAGTCCCCGAGCTATTCGTGGAGGCCTAATCACCTTTCCACGCAATACGAATCCCAACCCGATGTTGTAAATCCTCACACGTTCCAACAGTCGTCATGGCAACCTTGTTCACCTGTTCACGATCAGTTCCCTCACTACGAACCCCATGAGTATCAACAATTTGTCCATCACAAAAGCGATCCTTTCGTGTATAATGAACTTGGCCCCACCCCACCCACTTCATTTGAGTATTCTCCGTATATTCATGATCATAGCGAGTTGTGTCCACCTCAACCACTGCCACCACCCATCACTCCACCACTACCATCATCCACCTCCACTCTCGAAAGCCTCTTGCAAAAGTTCATACTCAAGCAAGAGCGAGCCACTCAAATTCAAACTCAAGCTCTCCAAAGGCTTGAACAACGGTTAAATGAATTAGAGTGTACGAGAGAGTCGGATATTCCATTACACCAAAATGGAGAAATTGTCACCTTTCAGCCGGTCAGCCTTGTCAGGGTCATTGACCGTGACAAAAAACACGCGTTTTATGTCACGGTCATTGACCTTGACACGACCGTGACAACTAATTGTCACGGTCAATGACCGTGACAAGGCCGTGACAAATTTACTTGTCACGGTCAATGACCTTGACACGACCGTGACAATGTTCGCAGCAAAAACCCTACCCCCTTCTTTTTCCCTACCGTCGTTCCTCCCTCTCTCTCTCTCTCTCGACGCTGCTCTCTCTCTCTCTCTCTTCCATTTATATATATGTTTGTGTGTATATATATGTGTGTATGTGTATATATATATGTGTGTGTATGTGTGTATGTGTGTATATATCCAAAAATATAAATGTAAATCATATCCAAAAATGTAAATGTAAATTAATTCAAATTGATAATAATTGATATTTTCACAAAATTTGATAATATTATATGAAATTGATAATAATAATTGATAATAATATTATATGAAATTTGATAAATTAATTCAATGTAAAGTTTAGTAAATTCACAAAATGTTGCCAATTGTATGTTTTTAGGAATATCATTAGTTAGAATCCATACACATGCATGTTGTTAGAAAGTCTTAAATTTAATTCTCACTTTAATTTGTAGAATCTCCGTACTTGGTTGGATTTATCCCATTATGATAATGAAATTTATGCTCCAATTATAATTATCTCATGTCATAATTTTATTGATAAATAATAAATGTAGTTGTCACAGTCGTGGTGGGGGGAGGGGGTGGGGGTGGGGTGGGTGGGGGTGGTGTGTGTGTGTGTGCGTAGGTGTGTGCATGGCGGGGGGAGGGAGGAGGGGGAGGGGGAGGGGGTGGGGTATGTGTATATGTGTGTGTATGGTGGTGTGTGGTGGGGGTGGGGGTAGTGGGGGTGGGGTGTGGTGGGGGAGGGGGGTAGTGGGTGTGCGGTGTGGTGGGGGGAGGGGGTGGGGGTGGAATTTTCTAACTAAAAATATGATAATATTTTGCCAATTGTAAATATGAAATTTAGTAAAATATGGAATTTAGTAAATTCACAAAATGTTGCCAATTGTATGTTTTTAGGAATATCATTAGTTACTTTCGTGCCCAACTATGCAGAATCCATACACATGCATGTTGTTAGAAAGTCTTAAATTTAATTCTCACTTTAATTTGTAGAATCTCTATACTTGGTTGGATTTATCCCTTTATGATAATGAAATTTATGCTCCAATTATAATTATCTCATGTCATATGGGTTTTTCAATTTATTTTATGCCCAAAGAAGATAAATTAGTGTTGTGTAATACCCCGTACTTTTGGGCTATATTTATTTTTGGGATTAATTAATTAAATGCGTATTAATTGGAAATTAATCCGGGTTATAAATACTAACGAGATGCGAGTTGGTATTTGATTATGTGCATACATGTTTTTATAAATGAAATTGGAATTATGAAAGTTGTCGTGAGATTTATATACGGCATTTTAGAAATTTTGTTGAGACGAGTGGGACCGCCGCGTCACGGTGTAATATTTTGATTATAAAAAGTGAATTTAAAATCTATAAACCGTATGGTCGTTTTGAGTGCGCCAACGCGTCCGGAAGGGTCGAGATAGTCAGAAAACACTAGCCGGGGGGGTAGTTTGGATTCCGGGGTATTTTTAGGCCATACCGGCATCATAAAGGGTATTTTGGTAATTTTACATTTTGAGGAATTAAAAGTAACGAAAATTGGTTAATTACATCTGATGTGGATTTGACCCACTAAGCCCATTAACCAAACCATATTAACCTAGAAGGCTACGTAGGTTATTAGAAGAGTTTTCTAAGTTTCCCAAATCAAACCCTAGCCACCTTAAGCCACCATTGGAGAAGAAGCTTGGAGAGAGGGATTTCTGCAGAAAAATCTTCATCAAACCATCATCCAAACTCAGAGACAACCAAGGCAAGTGACTTTATTCCATTTAATTTCAAAGAATGTTCTTTCCATGTTAGAAAAATTTGAATTTTGTGTTTGTTCTTGGTGAAATACGAAAACCCATGTAGTTTGGAGTTTAGAACTTGAAAATCTTGAAGAGAATTGCATGTAGAATGATAGGTAGATGATTATTCTCATGATAATTGTGATTAGAAGAAATTAAAACGGATTAAATTCTGGGATTTGATGATGATATAAATCTAGGGTTCATGTTCTTGATAAAATTGGGGAATAGTATAAAATCTTATGATTTAATGATGTTTAGGATGCATTAATGCCTTAAAAGATGTTAGTTTATGACCTTAGCATGTCTTAGGATGATTAGAGAACTTAAAACATTGTTGGGACGAACTTTGGAGAAGATTTGAGGAGTAGAAATGGGTGAAAAACGTAACTAAGAAAATCTGGGACGAAATTGGAAGGTCGTTAGAAGCCCCTACCCAGGTCGTTCGAACGAACTCGTTCGAACGAGCTTCTGACGAGTTGACCAGTCGCTGCGAACGAGAAGGGATTTCGTTCGATATCTCGTTCGAACGAGATATCGTTAGAAGGTACAGTTCGTTCGAACGAACTGGAATCTCGTTCGAACAGCATCGTTCGAACGAGACTTCTAACGAGTTGACAGAGGAATCTCGTTTGAACAGCCTCGTTCGAACGAGACTTCTAACGAGTTGACAGTTTGGTCCTTTTTGGACTGTTTTGATTCTTGGAGTCCCGTAAATTTGTTCGAGGATATAGATAACATTCCGATGATGATGTAATGATAGAATTGGGACTTTTGGGTTATTATGAGGAGTAAATTATATACGAGAGTTATATTAAATGGACAGTTTGGGTTGAGACGTGAGTGTCTACTACGACGTGAGTAAATTAGGGCGCGTATGATTATAAACCGGAATAGTATATATAGTGATAAATTATAAGTTAGTACGAGAATGAGATATGTACTACGATTAAACTACGGTATTACTAAGACGTGTGTTTACTTAGTATTGGTATATGAATTGTGTGTATGACATACCTACCATACTTGCTATCACGGGAGGTTTGCATTCTCTTAGGGCCCTCTAATCCTTGTGTTGCCCGAATTTAGACTGGTTACCTCGATGAACATAGGTCATAGAAAGACTTATTGGGATATTAATAAGTCCGCTGATCGTGGGAGCGTAGGTATGTGCGTGACCCATGTGATGTGACTGTGTTCGCCTCCATTATTTGTGATGTTGTTATCTGTGAACTATTCCTGAGAGATTCGGAATATGTGATCCTTATGTACGTGATGTACCGGGATGGATAGCAGAGTATGTGTGCCCCACAGCTTAGTTCTCGGGGTGCTTGTATTGTATATTTATGATGTGAATAATATACGTTTAATTAATAAGAACCTTCATGATTAATGTTGTGAATATAATCACGGTATTGTTTCAAAAAAAATATAACGAGTTAACTGATAGTGATATATATATTGCATATTGAGCATCTGAGTTTGCGTTAAACCCCTATTTAATTACGAGCGTTATAATGTTAATAGAACCGAGTAATAAGGGTAGGACCTATGTTAGTCTAGCTAGATATGATGGCGCTTAGCTAGTGGTTTGTGTCGTTATAGATGGGTACTTACGTTAGGAGTGCACAGTTAGACGAGAGGTGAGAATATCATGTGAGTGCACGTCCTAACATGTACTTTGCATTTAATGTTTTAAATGTTTTTAAAGAACTTGTAGGTTTTTAAAAATATAATTCCACATGCGGGCTCTGACCAGTTTGCTTTTCAAATCTTTTTCTTGTAAAACCATTTTAGGTGCCCAGCCACAAGGACACCAAGCATAGAATACTCATTCAGGAGACGAGCTGTAGCTGTTTGTGGAAGCTACAGGGATTTGCTTGTAGACGCTTCTATCTTTTGGATTCCAGAGTCACTATCTATCAGCTGTAGGGCATGTTGCCCTTTTCTATTTAGAGACATCTTTTACATTTCAGTTTTGTTTCAAACTTTGGCATGTATTATTTCAGTATTCAGTTTAGTTGTTTCAGTTGTGGGTTTGTAGTGAGGAGTTTTCCTCCAGACTTTATTTACATTATGTGATGGTTATTCGTTTTACTTCAGTATGGTGAATGGTGTTATTTATTTCTTCATTACACTTGTTGCATGTTAATCAGACTTTAATTAAAATTTGGCAACTTACTTTTTAAATACTAGGTGGTTAGTAAAATTAAAATGTTTTCGACAGTGATGCTATTAACTGAGCCAACTTGGCATTTTGAATTAATTTAATAAAGGAGTAGCTACCCGGTATTTAATTAGTTGGGGTGTCTCAGGTGGTATCAGAGCATCAGGTTCTAGTGTCCTTTAGGATCTGACGGCTTATTATGTTTCCGCTAAGTTTCTTTGATATAGAGCCTTATATTTTTGGACTGTTGTACTCTTTTTGTGTATGCTTCGTTCTTCAGCTATATTAAGTTTATAAACAGCGAACTTACAAACTTTGTTCTTATTTCAGATGCCTCCATGACGTGCACGACGAGTTCCCAGGGATGCAACGCCCGAACCCCATCCCGCTCCAGTTCAGGGCATGATGAACGCCGCTAAGGTTGCAGCTATAGTAGCTCAAGCGGTAAATGCCGCGATTGCCGTTGTTCAGCAGGCACCACCACAGGCGCCGGTTACCGCGCCAGTGCAGGTTAATGCATTCCCGTCTGCTTGGGAGCGTGTACGTGATGCTTTTCAGAAAGCGCATCCGCCAGAGTTTGCAGGTAGCTCAGATGTGGTAGTCTCGAGCCAATGGAGGAAGGATATGCAGAGGCACTTGAGGATGCATGAGTGCACTGATGTTCAGAAGCAGGTGCTAGCTACTTTCAAGCTAGTTGGATCTGCACTGCAGTGGTGGGAGTCTATTACCACCGTGGAGGAGAGGGATACCCTCACTATTCAAGATTTCTGGGTGCGGTTTGACCGCAAGTACTTTCCGTCGGCTGTTCATACGGAAATGAGGAGGAAGCTGATGAGTCTGAGGCAGGAAGGTAAGACAGTGGCCGAATATGAGGCCGAGTTCACTAATCTGTTGAATATCGTTCCAGATGAGATACCAACAGAGAAGAAGAAGATTGAGAAGTTCACCGACGGGTTGAATTGGAGGATCCGTCAGCATCTGCTAGGGAACCTATCGTTGGCCACTTATTCTGATGTGGTTAACGCTGCATTGTTACACTGCCAGGACCACCGTTTTCATATGGCCGAGGGCAAGAGGTCGGGGGAGTCTAGCCATCAGGGCAGGACTGGAGGACATGGTGCCAGCGGGGCACAGTCTGGTCAGGGGTAGAGACAGAATGAGCAGGGCTCCCAGCAGGGGGATAATAAGAGGTTCCGATCAGGGAACTACAGATAGGGAGAGGGAGGTTTTCGTCAGGGCCATCAGGGCCAAACGGCCATCAGGGCCAACAGGGGCAGAATGGGTAGCAGTTTCACCAGGGCCAGCAGGGCCAAGGGAGGAATGGTAACGGCCACCAGGGCCGAGGACAACAGGGTCAGAGAGGAGGGAACTTCACGGGGAAGTGTTTTGTTTGTGGCAAGACTGACCATAAGCGACAGGATTGTCCTGATAGGGGCAGGGCCCCACAGCAGCAGCAGCAGGGTGCTCGCCAGGAGCCACAGAGGCCTATGTTTCCCGCCGCTCTCCCCGCACCGCCACAGATGGCAGCATTGCCATCCATTCCAGCTATCCCAGTTCAGCAGGGGCAGCTACAGTATGGACGTGTCTACAACGTCCACCAGGCTGCAGTTCCACAGGCACCGCCCGCGATTGAGGGTACGTTTCCTATCCATGGCACTATGGGTCGGGTATTATTTGATACGGGTGCTACACACTGTTTTATAGCTACACACTTCGCGAAAAGCTTTAGGATTGTTAACTACGGCAGAGAGCACATTGACGTGTGTCGACTCACCATTGGGGAGTGGGTCACTTATTTTCTTTATATGCCGGGGAGTGGGGGTAGAGATTGGTGGTTTGGTATTACCTGCAAACATGTTAGTATTAGACATGCATGTTCACGATGTGATTATCGGTATGGATTGGCTCGTAGCTTATAGGGCCATGATTGATTGCTTCAGCGGGAGCATTATTTTTGCCATTCCGGGGCAAGAGATGTTCGTAGTGGCGATGCCTCGCCCAGAGGGAGGATCGACCGCTCATCTGTATTACATAGAGGAGGATACCTCTAAGGAGGTTGTGATTCCTTTAGATTCGATCCCAGTTGTCAGGGAGTATTCGGATGTGTTTCAGGAGATACCAGGCTTACCACCCAGTCGAGAGATAGACTTTGTTATAGATTTGCTACCGGGTACGAGACCTATAGTACGCACACCGTACCGTATGGATCCAGCTGAGATGAGGGAGTTACGGGATCAGATAGAGCAGCTGTTAGGTCAGGGCTTAATTCGCAGGAGTACCTCGCCTTGGGGCGCTCCAGTTCTGTTTGTGAAGAAGAGGGACGGTTCACTGAGATTGTGTGTGGACTACCGAGAGTTGAATAAGGTCATGATACGGAATAAGTATCCGTTGCCTCGAATCGATGACTTATTCGACCAGTTGAGAGGAGATTCTTTCTTCTCGAAGATTTATTTGAGATCGGGATACCATCAGTTGCGTATCAGGGAGGAGGATGTCTCGAAGACTGCGTTCTTGTCGAGATATGGTTCTTACGAGTTTTGGGTTATGCCTTTCGGTTTGACCAACGCTCCAGCAGTGTTAATGGACTTGATGAATAGAGTGTTCAGGGATTTTCTAGACCAGTTTGTCATTGTCTTCATTGATGATATTCTGGTTTACTCCCAGACAGAGGAGGAGCACGCCGAGCATTTGAGACAGGTTTTGCAGACACTTGGTCAGAACGAGTTGTATGCAAAATATGAGAAGTGCGGGTTTTGGCTGAAGGAAGTCCAGTTTTTGGGGCATATTATTTCCGACCGGGGAATATCTGTTGATCCGGGGAAGGTATCAGCGGTGAGGGAGTGGGGACAGCCCACGACACCGACGAAGATTTGTAGTTTTTTGGGCTTGGCAGGATACTACAGGAGGTTCATTCGGGGATTTTCGAAGATAGCAGGTCCTTTGATACATCTGACTCGTAAGGGTGTGCCATACATCTGGAGTGATGCCTGTCAGTTGGCATTCGATGAATTGAAGGACAAATTGACCTCAGCACCTGTGTTAGCATTGCCGAGACCGGGAGTTGAGTATTTGGTTTACACCGATGCGTCTTTGCAAGGGCTTGGAGGTGTATTACAGCAGGAGAGACAGGCCATAGCTTATGCTTCCCGTAAGCTTAAGCCTCACGAGAAGAATTACCCCACGCATGATTTGGAGTTAGCAGCAGTGGTATTCGCCCTACGGATTTGGAGGCACTATCTTTTGGGGGAGAAGTTCCAACTGTTCACGAATTACAAGTCCCTACAGTACCTGTTCACACAGAAAGAGTTGAACATGCGGCAGCGTAGGTGGCTTGAATTTGTGAAAGACTACCAGTTCGACATCCAGTATCACCCGGGGAAGGCTAACGTGGTAGCAGACGCGTTGAGCCGTAGGCCAGCAGATGAGGTGGCAGAGGTGTGGAAAGCAAAGTGGAAGGAATTGGGACACCAGGATGCAGTGGACCGATCTTTCATGTCTGTGATGACCGTTACACCGCAGATTGTCACGAGGGTAGTACGGGCACAGGCTAATGACTCGTTCTGTCAGGAGCAGATAGTTCGATTACTTGCAGAAGGAGCCGAGTCCTATACCGTCAGCTCAGACGGGGGATTACGCTTCAATAGGAGATTGGTGGTTCCGGAAGGAGAAGAATTGCGACACGATGTGATGGAAGAGTCGCACGGCTCACGGTTCGCGGTACATCCCGGAGGGGACAAAATGTACCAAGACATGAGACGCCAGTATTGGTGGAGCGGTATGAAGAAAGATATCGCTGAGTTTGTTTCGAAATGCGCCACTTGTCAACTTGTAAAAGTAGATCATCAGAGACCAGCAGGATTGCTACAGCTGTTGGAGGTCCCGGTGTGGATGTGGGAGAGCATATCCATGGACTTTATCACGGGGTTACCTACGTCACAGAGGGGTCACGACTCCGTTTGGGTAATTGTGAACAGGTTGTCCAAAGTCGCTCACTTTTTACCCGTAAGGACTGACTACACTACGGGACAGTATGCCCAGCTCTTCATTTCAGAGATTGTGAGACTTCACGGTGTGCCCCTAAATATCGTGTTTGACAGAGACAAGATATTTATTTCGCGGTTTTGGGAGAGTTTCTAGGAGGCAATGGGCACGGAATTGCGGTTGAGTACAGCTTATCATCCGCAGACCGATGGGCAGACAGAGCGCACGAACCAGATGTTAGAGGACATGCTATGCATGCGCATTATTGACTTCGGGGGTGGATGGGAGGAGTACCTTCCACTGGTGGAGTTTGCTTACAACAACTCCTATCAGTTCACTATTGGCATGGCTCCGTTTGAGGCATTGTACGGTAGGCCTTGTCGTTCCCCAGCATGTTGGTTAGAGGTGGGGGACAACAAACTGCTTGGGCCGGAAGTGATTCAGGATACTTCGTCAAGGATTGAGTTGATTCGGAGTCGCATTCGGGTAGCTCAAGACAGGCAGAAGAGTTATGCTGATGCGAAGAGATTTTTCAGAGAGTTCCAAGTGGGGGACCAGGTTTTGCTCAGAGTATCTCCTATGATGGGGATTATGCGTTTCGGGAAGAAGGGGAAGTTGGCACCAAGGTATGTGGGGCCGTTTCCTATTATTGAGCGGATCGGACCGGTTGCGTATAGACTTGGACTACCGGAGCATTTGCATCGGATTCACGATGTGTTCCATATTTCCTCGCTGAGGAAATACCTTAGAGATAATTTGGCTCATTCTCACATTGCTGTGGAGGACATCGATCTCCAGCCAGATAGCTCCTACGAGGAGGGGCCAATTGCTATTTTGGACCGAAGCGAGAGGAAACTGCGGTCAAAGATAGTTCCGTTAGTGCGTGTTCAGTGGCGACATCACAATGTCGAGGAGTCCACCTGGGAGCGCGAGGATGAGATGCGCGAACTTTATCCAAAGTTGTTTTTAGCAGGTAATTTCTAGTTTCGAATTTCGGGACGAAATTCAGTTATTAGGGGGGAAGTATGTAATACCCCGTACTTTTGGGCTATATTTATTTTTGGGATTAATTAATTAAATGCGTATTAATTGGAAATTAATCCGGGTTATAAATACTAACGAGATGCGAGTTGGTATTTGATTATGTGCATACATGTTTTTATAAATGAAATTGGAATTATGAAAGTTGTCGTGAGATTTATATACGGCATTTTAGAAATTTTGTTGAGACGCGTGGGACCGCCGCGTCACGGTATAATATTTTGATTATAAAAAGTGAATTTAAAATCTATAAACCGTATGGTCGTTTTGAGTGCGCCAATGCGTCCGGAAGGGTCGAGATAGTCAGAAAACACTAGCCGGGGGGGTAGTTTGGATTCCGGGGTATTTTTAGGCCATACCGGCATCATAAAGGGTATTTTGGTAATTTTACATTTTGAGGAATTAAAAGTGACGAAAATTGGTTAATTACATCTGATGTGGATTTGACCCACTAAGACCATTAACCAAACCATATTAACCTAGAAGGCTACGTAGGTTATTAGAAGAGTTTTCTAAGTTTCCCAAATCAAACCCTAGCCACCTTAAGCCACCATTGGAGAAGAAGCTAGGAGAGAGGGATTTCTGCAGAAAAATCTTCATCAAACCATCATCCAAACTCAGAGACAACCAAGGCAAGTGACTTTATTCCATTTAATTTCAAAGAATGTTCTTTCCATGTTAGAAAAATTTGAATTTTGTGTTTGTTCTTGGTGAAATATGAAAACCCATGTAGTTTGGAGTTTAGAACTTGAAAATCTTGAAGAGAATTGCATGTAGAATGATAGGTAGATGATTATTCTCATGATAATTGTGATTAGAAGAAATTAAAACGGATTAAATTCTGGGATTTGATGATGATATAAATCTAGGGTTCATGTTCTTGATAAAATTGGGGAATAGTATAAAATCTTATGATTTAATGATGTTTAGGATGCATTAATGCCTTAAAGATGTTAGTTTATGACCTTAGCATGTTTTAGGATGATTAGAGAACTTAAAACATTGTTGGGACGAACTTTGGAGAAGATTTGAGGAGTAGAAATGGGTGAAAAACGTAACTAAGAAAATCTGGGACGAAACTGGAAGGTCGTTAGAAGCCCCTACCCAGGTCGTTCGAACGAGCTTCTGACGAGTTGACCAGTCGCTGCGAACGAGAAGGGATTTCGTTCGATATCTCGTTCGAACGAGATATCGTTAGAAGGTACAGTTCGTTCGAACGAACTGGAATCTCGTTCGAACAGCCTCGTTCGAACGAGACTTCTAACGAGTTGACAGAGGAATCTCGTTCGAACAGCCTCGTTCGAACGAGACTTTAACGAGTTGACAGTTTGATCCTTTTTGGACTGTTTTGATTCTTGGAGTCCCGTAAATTTGTTCGAGGATATAGATAACATTCCGATGATGATGTAATGATAGAATTGGGACTTTTGGGTTATTATGAGGAGTAAATTATATACGAGAGTTATATTAAATGGACGGTTTGGGTTGAGACGTGAGTGTCTACTACGACGTGAGTAAATTAGGGTGATTGGGCATAAATATTGTATATTTATCCCCCTAATTTCAGTACTTGTGTGAACCCGAATGAGGTAACATTTATGGATTTGATTCACTTTTATGCTTCTAACCTTCTTGGCGAGTATTGCGTGTTTCGTGCTTCTCCTAATAGTTTTACAGGTTAATTATGCAAGCAGTGCAAAGGAGGAAACAAGACTGTGCAAGAAAAGCTAAGAAGGCAAGTTCAAGGGCATGTCGGTAATTTTGCAGCCCGATCTGGAAGAAGAAGTCAACTGGGAAGTTGAAGAGCTCGGAACAACGAGAACATTGGAAGAAACGGCACCCAAATCCGAGCTACAGTTGAAAAGTTATGCTCAGTTGAAGTTGAAGAAAAATCCAAGAAAAGAAGAGAAAATCCAGAAAAAGTCTAAGTGTAGAGAGCAAGTCCAGGCTGGTACATGCGAACCCCACCCCGAACCGGTTCGGAGGGGCGAACCGGTTCGCTGTACCTCCGAACCGGTTCGCTGTACCTGACACGCGAATTTTGTCTTTCATTTGGATTGGTCTCCAAGTCTCCTATTAGGTTTTAAACACCCCAAACTTGTGGGAAACGGGGGGCATTAACCTAGGAGCAGCTTTTAGGGTTATTTTTAGAGAGTTTTTGAGAGAACAAAAGGAGAAAAACATCTAGGAACATCAAGGGCACAATTTACTTCAAGAATTCATTGTTTCGGGTTTGTTTTTACCAGTTTTAATTCAAAGTTCTTGTTTCTTATTATTGTTCTTGCATGCTTAGTTTTCCTAATTGATTCAACTTGTTTTCGCATTCATAATACGTATTTACATGTGTAGATTTAGTTTTATCATGAATTCATACACATGCAACGTTATTATTTCATGCATTAGTCAAAGTAGCATGTCCGGCTAGGTTTTTCAAGGTTGGGATGCATGAACCCAACCTGATGTGTTAGTGCGTGTGTATAACGTTGATCCGCTGAATTTAATGATTAATTTAAATCGTATAGCGTAATTTCTTAAGAATTGTAGATCTTTATATCTCGTTTGCCTCTGGGTACTCGTGATGATTTAGAATACAATTTGAATGTAATTACCGCGATACCGATTTACTCATCCTCAGATTAGGTATGACGCGGGCTTGAACCTCGTATACATAATGCTTGGGAGTACTAAATTCCGGGTTTGAATTAATCGGATAAATTTATGATCAACGTTATCACTACACTACACTAGGGTTGGGGGATTGTATTCCCATCCTGTTTTCTCATCATTTAGTTAAAAGTTTCAATTCAATCCTTCATTCTTCATTTAGATAGTTTAGTTAGTTGCATTTTTCATTATACTTTCATAATTGTATTTAGTTTACTCCGTCCCAAAAAGCCAATTCAATTTTTTTCTTTTCTTCTTAGAGTCATCGCTAGGATTCCTCAATCTTATCCTGTCGTCACAACTTCGTTGTCCTTTTTCCCTGAGGATCGATACCCGACTTGTCGGATTATTACTTGAACGACAGGCTTGCACTTGAGCCTATAGAGTACACACTTTAGAGACACATTCTGAGTCGTGTCATAGGGCGCGTATGATTATAAACTGGAATAGTATATATAGTGATAAATTATAAGTTAGTAGAGAATGCGATATGTACTACGATTAAACTACGGTATTACTAAGACGTGTGTTTACTTAGTATTGGTATATGAATTGTGTGTATGACATACCTACCATACTTGCTATCACGGGAGGTTTGCGTTCGCTTAGGGCCCTCTAATCCTTGTGTTGCCCGGATTTAGACTGGTTACCTCGATGAACATAGGTCATAGAAAGACTTATTGGGATATTAATAAGTCCGCTGATCGTGGGAGCGTAGGTATGTGCGTGACCCATGTGATGTGACTGTGTTCGCCTCCATTATTTGTGATGTTGTTATCTGTGAACTATTCCTGAGAGATTCGGAATATGTGATCCTTATGTACGTGATGTACCGGGATGGATAGCAGAGTATGTGAGCACCACAGCTTAGTTCTCGGGGTGCTTGTATTGTATATTTATGATGTGAATAATATACGTTTAATTAATAAGAACCTTCATGATTAATGTTGTGAATATAATCACGGTATTGTTTCAAGAAAAATATAACGAGTTAACTAATAGTGATATATATATTGCATATTGAGCATCTGAGTTTGCGTTAAACCCCTATTTAATTACGAGCGTTATAATGTTAATAGAACCGAGTAATAAGGGTAAGACCTATGTCAGTCTAGCTAGATATGATGGCGCTTAGCTAGTGGTTTGTGTCGTTATAGATGGGTACTTAAGTTAGGAGTGCACAGTTAGACGAGATGTGAGAATATCATGTGAGTGCACGTCCTAACATGTACTTTGCATTTAACGTTTTAAATGTTTTTAAAGCACTTGCAGGTTTTTAAAAATATAATTCCACATGCGGGCTCTGACTCGTTTGCTTTTCAAATCTTTTTCTTGTAAAACCATTTTAGGTGCCCAGCCACAAGGACACCAAGCATAGAATACTCATTCAGGAGATGAGCTGTAGCTGTTTGTGGAAGCTACAGGGATTTGCTTGTAGACGCTTCTATCTTTTGGATTCCAGAGTCACTATCTATCAGTTGTAGGGCATGTTGCCCATTTCTATTTAGAGACATCTTTTACATTTCAGTTTTGTTTCAGACTTTGACATGTATTATTTCAGTATTCAGTTTAGTTGTTTCAGTTGTGGGTTTGTAGTGAGGAGTTTTCCTCCAGACTTTATTTACATTATGTGATGGTTATTCGTTTTACTTCAGTATGGTGAATGGTGTTATTTATTTCTTCATTACACTTGTTGCATGTTAATCAGACTTTAATTAAAATTTGGCAACTTACTTTTTAAATACTAGGTGGTTAGTAAAATTAAAATGTTTTCGACAGTGATGCTATTAACTGAGCCAACTTGGCATTTTGAATTAATTTAATAAAGGAGTAGCTACCCGGTATTTAATTAGTCGGGGTGTCTCATGTTGCTTTGTTTTGATATCATTATATGGGTACTAATTTTTGGTTATAATATATTCCTAAAATTTGGTTACTAATTTTTGTATTTTTATTATAATTATCTCAAATCTGAGAATTCCCATATCCCACTATTCACTTTCAATAATATTATAAAAATTGCACTAATGGGAAGTAATAGGTACCTAATGCATCAAAACTTTCCTATTTCTTATCCATTCATGCAAGTGTTTTAATTATAAGTACCCATGAGTCTTTATATTGTAAAATCTGGTATTTATTTTTCAATGTCATTTTTTACCATGTTAAAGTGTTATTTTGTTTCAGTTTATTTTTTTAAGTAGTCATTTTGTTAAATACATTTTTAGAAGGCAAAGTAGATGGCTCAATGCCTGAATAGTCATTTTGTTAATGTTTAGTTTTTAATTTTCATTATGTCTAATTTTTAACTTTTTAACGAAAGTTTACTTCACACAAAAAATGAGATGGGGGGAAATAAAATTTTCAAAATTTTAATAAAATTCGAAAAATTAATCTCAACCCTTCATTTTTGGTGGGTGAGGTGGACAAATATGAGTCGTTATTGTACTTAGACAACTCAAAAATATTCTTACTTTGTCATATAGATATATATAAACCAAGGCGTAAGGTATAACACATTAATGAAACCAACCGCACTCGAAATACACCACCTAAATCATGCGATCCCCTCGAGTATTTAAGTCCCACCATGTATAATACATATTTATGCATATCATCATTCACACATAGTCTATAGTATAACACTAATATACCCAATGCCCACCAAATCCTCAACCCAGATTACAATGATAATAATAGATATTATACACCCAAAACCCAAATAAACCCTACCCTTTTATTTATGATGATATAAATCATAGTTGACAAATAAATCTAAACACAAATCAAAATTCATAGTAACATAAAAAGAGTCTTGAAACTTTTTGTATTCGAAGTCACGTACATCTAAAATGCACCAAACCAAGTCATTTAGTGTCATGATCATATTGAATATGTCTTGGGTTGTTTTGCTTTTGTTATAATATATTACATTTTACCAAAAAAATCATTTAATTTTGATTTTCACTATGTTTACATGCTACGCGCTTTAAAAAATTTTAAGCTTGAAAATCAATGTACCCACGTCTTTTAGATAGAATTGAGTATGATGTTTGTTTGAAACATCAACGTACCCACATCATTTGGATTGAATTGAGTTTGATATTTGGAGTTGTGTGTTACATAATATGCTTGGTCTATAGAATTGACGTAATTTAATGTCATCAAACACAAAGTGGATCGATGATTTTTTTATTAAGTTTTTTTATTGTCGACAACTCCATTTGCGTACATATGTATCCCGCTCGCGCATCACGCGGATTTACAACTAGTACACGACAATTATGCATTGTGTTTTATTCTTACGCCTTTTCCACTTAGTGACCCTTCGGTTGCTCACAATTAATTGTAGTTGGTTATTAGAATGTCCACGTGCCAGGTCTTTTAAACCGTTTATTTTTTCTTCAATTTCTACTCTCATCATGTCTTCTCCCTGTTCTTGGTCACTCCCCTCCCACTATGTCTATTCCTTTTCTGTCTATTAAAAAACGCATCATTTTCTCTCAATCTCAAAATCCCCCCTCCATAGGGGTGGACAAAAAAAAGACCGACCCGAATGGACCGATTGGACCGAACCAGACCGAACCAAAAATTAAGGCTATTTTGAAACCGGTCCGAAAATCGGTTCACAAAAACTAAAAACCGATTAAACCGGTCCGGTCCGCGGTCCACTAAAAAAAAGACCGATTTGGACCGGACCGAACCGATTCCCATATATATATAATAAAAATAATGTTATTGTGTTTCTTATGTATAGTTTTTGAATTAATGTATATAACTTATGAATTTAATTTGGAACATTTTATATATGTATAGACATTTTTTTAATTTGGGTTAAAAAACCCCATGTAAATATCACTTGGAGTTTCGAGTATTATTTTTTTGTATATATATTTGTGAGAAAAATAGATAAAAACATTCATAAAATGTACATATATATAAAATAGGGTCAGGACCGAATTTTACCCCGGACCGGACCGAAAAAAGCCTGGACCGAATTAGTAGGTTAACCGAATTAATCGGTCCGGTCTCGGTCCAAAAAAATTGAGGACCGAATATTCGGTCCGGTCCAAAAAATAGGCAAAACCCGGACCGGACCGGACCGTGCCCACCCCTACCCCTCCATATCTCTACGCTTCATTCTACCCCCTCTCTCTCTCTCTCTCTCTCTCTATTTAAGATTTTCTCCTCTTTCTCTACATCTAAAGCTTCAGATTTTCGACCGGCCACTTAATACTTTGCTGTGACGATCTTTTCCACCGAAAGCTCGTGAAACCCTAATGATCCTTGACAAGGATGACGGCCACCCAGTAAGATTTCTCCATGCTTCCAACCCCCTTTTAAAAGCATGTTTAATAGTAATGGTTTTATCCTTTCTTACAACCCCAGGTCTGAAAATCGTCCAGCTCCATGCTTTTGGAAGGGGAGTCGAGAGATTTTGAACCATTTTTTTTATAAAGATTTGTTGTTAATACGTTGAAGTTTAGATACAAATATATATCACATGATTCCAAATATGGTAAATTTTTGTCAATTTTTAATCATATGGATACAATGTTTTTAGCTTTAGTTGTTCTTGGTGTGATATTTATATTTTTTAGTTCTCTGTTTCAAATTATCTCATCGCTTTCTGCTTCGGATCGAGTTATGGAAGATTGGGGTTTGTTTGGTATATGGGTATGGAATGGGGGATAGGAGTGGGTTTAGAACATCGGAAATAGCTGGGGGTAAACGAGTTTGAGATGTTGGTCGATTTTAATTATTTTATGGCCGGATTTTGGTATTTGGGTTTGGCAGCGGGTTTGTGGGTAACAGATATAGGAGGTGGATTCCACTGGATATGGGTTTGAGGGGGTGTAGATGGTCAGGTTTTGGGTTGGAGTTTCTAGCAGATAGCAGGTCGGGTTAAGGAACAGGTGGGTCACCAGCGATGGGTGAGTGATGTTAGAGGTAAAATGGGTTGTTGGGGTCAAACTCCAGTCAAGGCAGGGGCTGATGAACTCCCAACCCCAAACACTCCTCATATTATGTGGATTTTTTAGCGAGGAGAGAGAGGGGGTTTAAGGGGTAGTGCGTGGCCCTTCTACATCTTACGGTAAATATTCTTCCTAAATTCCTCCACTTGATCTTTGTTTAGTTGAAATCCAATTGAAGTACACATTCGAGATTTACTTGAACAAATCTTCATTTGTTGTAAATTTATTATCTGAATGGGTGGTGTTTTTGTTAGGGTTTTGGTTTTGATATTAGTGTGATATGCACATTTGATGCTTTGTTGTGGTTTGGAATCAGGGGTCCAATGTCCAATCCTGGAGCGAGCCAAGTTTGTGTATGTGAATCTTAATAAGTCATATGTTATTGTGCTCCAATGCTTTGTTGTGGTTAAATCTCTTATTTATTAATTTAATATTTATTTTATTATAATATAGATTATCAAGGATCTTATTCAGTGTTACACCGATTATGCCCCAATAGTACATGTGAATTTTATATATTTTTCAATTATTTCACAAATCTATGCATTAAAGTTTTTAAAATAATAGTATATAATTTTTTATGTAAAATAATTTTAGTTGGTCGCGCATTGCGCGGGTTTAACACTATTCTTTCTTATTATTCATTACTAAAAAAACATGAATATCAAAGACAAAAAGTATACAGTTTAAATGCATATTGGCTATCAAAATTGCTTAACCCGTGCATCGCGCGGGTTTACACCTAGTTAAAGAATAATAATGCACACATTGGACGTGTGCACTCACACACACGCTCAACACACACACGCTCACTCTCAAACACTCATTGTTTCAGACACATAATAATCGTCTCTCTCTCTCTCTCTCTCTCTCTATATATATATATATATATATATATATATATATATAGAAAGCCTCCTGTAAGGACTCCTTATGGTGCAGATCCCGGTACATACCATTTTTTTAAAATAGTAAAAAAATTAATTTTTTGATGAAACTTAATGGATATGATCTTCATGGTGAGAAGATTATCTCCAATTTTTTTCGTCAAAAAATTCAATAAAAAAAACCGTTGAGATAAGGTGATATGTAAAAAAATAGTATACATACGCATTTTCAACCGTTGAAATGTTGGGTCGGCGCCAGCCACTTTATTGATTGAATTTTTTGATGAAACTTCATGGATATGATCTTCTCACTATTAAGATCATATCCATGAAGTTTCATCAAAAAATTCAATCAAAAAGTGGGTGAGATGATCGCCAACATTTCGACGGTTGAAAATGCATATTTAGATCATTTCCTTACATATCACTTCATCTCAACGGTTTTTTTATCGAATTTTTTGATGAAAAAAATTGGAGATGATCTTCCTACCATGGAGATCATATCCATGAAGTTTCATAAAAAAATTCATTTTTTTATGATTTTAAAAAAATGGTATGTACCGGAGTCTGCACCATAAGGAGTCCTTACAGGAGAGACCCTCTATATATATATATATATATATATATATATATATATATATATATATAATACTCTCTCTCTCTCTTTTTTTCTCTCTCTTTCTCACACACACACACACACATAACCCTAAATTTAAGTTACAAGTGTTTATGTATGTGTGTTTGTGTGTGTTTGTGTATGTGTGTGTGTGAATGTATGTGTTTATATGTCTAGTTATGAGATTATGTGTGTGTGTGCGTGAGAGAGAGAGAATATATGTGTGAGTGTGTGTATGTGTGATAATGCGAATGTGTGTGAGTGTTATATATATATATATATATATATATATATATATATATATATATATATATATATATATATAGAGAGAGAGAGAGAGAGAGAGAGAGAGAGAGAGAGAGAGAGAATGCATATGTTCATGAGTGTGTGTTTGTGTGTATATGTATATGTTAGGGTGTTTATGTGTGTGTGTGAGAGATAGGGTGTGTGTTTGTATTTATGTGAGTGTGTGTATGTATGAGAATAAGTATGTGTGTGTGTGTGCGTGTGAGAGAGAGATAGGGAGAGAAAATATAATATGTGTATGAGATAGTGCGTGTGTGTGTATGTGTGAGAGAGAATGTATGTATATGTATATGTATATGTGAGTTTGTATATGTGTGTGTGTGTGTGTGTGTGTGTGTGTTCATGTGTGTGACAGAGAGTGTTTATGTGTGTGAAAATTGAGAGTGCGCTTGCGTTCGATGTTTGAACTTGTTTAATTAAATTTCAATTTTATGCCCAGATTTTAATTAAATCCCTAAAACATGCATCTAATTGCGATTAGCAGTAATATGAGTTAACTTGAATGCATAACCAAACAATCACAACACAAATTTGAGGAAAAATCCCCACCAGGGTCAAAACCTTTTATTTTTCTATAAACTATAAATATCTAGCTTACAATTACTTAGTAGAAATATAACATTTTTGTGATGACGAAATTCTCTCAATTGACGGTTTGAAATCTTCATCAAGAGATCCCGTAAGAGCTACAATTGGTCAGCAATGGAGACAACCTTCTTCTCCACAAGGATTATTCCAGAATGAGTAAGATGAATAATCAAGTCAAGAATGATTCACATAAATGATTTTGTACTTTGTAGTGAATCAAAAAAGTGTTTAAAGCCTAAAATATGAAGTCTTAAATGGCATATAATATGCAAAAGCAGAGTTTTGAAAGAATTGCAAAACCTAACTTTATAGCAGGTATTTATAGGCTGAATAAAAAGTTAAGGTGGTGCATGTCATTTGAATGACATTTACATGTCATTTGAATGACACCTAATGTCGTTATATGTAACTTCGAACGACCATAAAAAATCAAAACAATATGGGTTCATTTGATACATCTTAAAAATGACATCCGGGTGACCCATCAAACGACATGTGATGTCATTAGAAGCTGTCATTAGAACGACTTCTCAATATCGTTGGAATGACATCTCTATGTTGTTTGAACAACACGATAAAATATTTCTCCAAAAACTCTCGCCTACAGGTCTTAAAAAATAAATTTTTACTTAGAAAAACTCCTCAATTTTGATAAAAACATTTATAAAAATATCAAAAATAAATACGTGAACCTTAATAATTCCAATTAAACATTTTAACTTTTAGTTTAGTGGAGTTAGTGAGAATAGAGAATGTTGAAGATGCACGAAGCACATTATCAATAATGGTTGCATATTGCTAAATATTCGGATGATGGATGTTAAGGTAGAATGTGTGGAGACATGCCGATATGTAACAACATACGACATACTAATTGTGATCTAGGACAACACAAAAATTCCTAGATTCTATATGGACATTTATAAAACATGTCCTTACAAATCTCCCCCTATGTCTATGCCGGTACATTCATCAAAATTCCGAATTATTCTACCCAACGAAAATATGAGACATACAAGTTAATATCCCTACAAACCCATAAATGGAAATATCAAATAATATTTCTTTAAAATCTTCAACATCTTCAAAGCTTCAATTCTCCAACGTTTCTTTGTCATCATCACAGTATGCAAAATAATCGTCAATTGTGTACCTACACACACGAGACACGAAACAAATACCCATGATAAGCAAAAGTTTGAAATATAATGATAAGAAGAAGATTGAAATATCAATTAAACTCAAGCAAATCATTAAATCAAATAAATAATAAAATCCTCCTCCATAATTTGTTCTCCCCCTTTTTAGGATGTCCCCAAATAGACAAATAAGAAGAAATATAGCAATGCATATGGAGAGTGTCACAAGGTAATAAAATTCTCTTTTTTAATTTTTCAAAATTTTTCTTTCAAAAAAATATACAACAAAGAATCACACCATGAAAGAACATTAAAATAACCAAGTTGGTGATAGCGTAAATGAAGGGATGTGATCAAATTCGATAAGAAAATAAATGTAAACAATCATAGAATATGTGCATGATGAATATTTGATACTCCTAATGAACGAACTCAACATCATCCTTAGGTGTAAAAATAGTGGATTTATAAGAAATTGACTCAATCTAATAAACACATCAAAGTTAAAAGTGATTTCCAATCCAATAACACCTAAAACTATTTAATTCTTTTTCGAGATTTTCAAGGACGTGCAAACTCGTTGATATACATAGAACCAAACTCCCTCAAATATAATAATGATCATATATGATTTTTCTTTTCTTTTGAATGATAATATCAACCTCAACTAGTGTGGCGTCGGCTAATTTTTTCAATGTCAAACTTTTTTGGCTCTTTTAAATGCTTTGGGTCTTGGTTACTTTTTACAATGCCATACTTTTTTTACCCTATTTAAATGGGGTCTTAATCGCAAAGGATATGACTTTCTTTTGTAGCCCTTCCCCATTTTCACTCAACATATATAAATAAATTGCTCATGGGAAACGGTTCTTACATGCACTACTATTATTATTATTATTCTCATTTTATCGCATTTGGTTCGTTGTATATGCGGAATTGAGATTAAAACACTTAAACAAACATGTGACAGACAAGTACAAAATTTGAATAAAACTGTGCATGTGTGCATTAAAGGAGATAAGGAGCCAAACATATATAGAAAGATATCACTAATCGCATCTTAATGGCTCCAAACATTATAAAGCACATGGATGAAATGATGTAGTCTCGCAAATCACTATAAAAAAGTCACGTGAAATATGAAAATGAAGATGTGACTTTGGTCATCTTAAATCCACAAAAGGTGTAAACAAAATACAAAACTCTTTTTGTGTTTTTCAAAAATATATAAAAAGAAAATATTTGTCTTTTTCAATTTTTTTTATTAAAAATAAATTCTTTTTACCTTTTTCAATTTTCTTAATAATTTTTTTTTTGTATTTTTCTAAAAATATGAAAATATATATTACAAAAAGATACAAAAGATACAGTCTAACAATAGGAATCGTATGATATGAGCATAATAAAATGCATCCTATCTAGTCATGGTGACCATCCCTCATTCAACAGTGCAAATTCCTAAAGACTTTCTAAGACTCTCAAATCTAAGGGAATCTAAAGGTTTCGTGAAGATATCGGCTAATTGAAGGTGAGTGGACACAAAACTCAAGGACACAAATTTCTCTTCTACTAACTCACGGATAAAGTGCTAATGTATCCTAATGTGTTTTGTGCATTAATGCTGGATTGGATTACGGGATATGTGTATCGCACTCGTGTTATCACAGGAAATAATCATGGTGTCCTGTGATATTCCATAATCCTCCAGCATCTACTTCATCCACAAGCGTTGCGTGCAATAAGTCCCGACAGCTATGTACTCAGCCTTCACAGTGGAGAAAGAGATGGATCTTTACTTCTTACTCAACCAAAAGACAAGAGCATAACCAAAATAGAAACACCCACCAGAAGTGCTCCTACACCCATCGACATCCCCAGCCCAATCGACATCTAAATAGGCGAACAAACGGGAGTCGGTATTAAAGGAATACCAAATGTCGTATGAGAGAGTCCCACTCATGTATTTGATAATACGTTTAAGAGTAAGTAAGTGCAACTCTTTCAGGGATGCATGATATCGCGTACAGAGTCCAACACTAAAGGTGATGTCTAAACGACTCGCAGTCAAGTAGAGAAGACTACCTATTATAATTCGATATAAGGTTTGCTCTACATCCTTGCCTAAAGTGTCCTTGATAAGCTTAGTTGAGGTACTCATCGGGGTACATACATGATTAGCGTAGTCTAAACCAAATTTCTTCATAAGGTTTCTTGCATACTTGGATTGGGAGATGACCATATCATCCTCTAGCTGACGAACATGAAGACCAATGAAGAATGTAATATCATCAACTATGCTCATCTCGAACTCAATCTTCATCTCATCCTCAATGTCGTGAGCATGGAGAGAGCATGTGGATCCGAAGGCTATGTCTCCCACATAAACCTGGGAAACCAAAGTAGCACCATCTCCTCTCCTAACAAACGTCTTATAAACTCCCCCTCTCTTGAAGTCACGGGCTAAGAGATAGGAAGTAAGACTCTCGTACCAAGCATAGGGTGCTTACGTCAAACCATATAGGGATTATTAGATAATAGATTTGTCCATGGTTCTTAGGGTCTTCAAACCATTTTGAGTATTCCACATAAACCTCCTCCTATAGAATGACATTCAGAAAGTCATTCTTGACATCAATCTGATATAGCTTGAAGAGCAGATGAGATGCGATGGTGAGTAGTAAAGGGACAGGCTCGATCTTCGTAATATGATCAAATGTCTCCTTAAAGTCTACACCCTCAATTTGTGTGTAGCCCTGGGTGACTAACCTAGCCTTGTTTCATATAATAGTACCATTCTCATCCATCTTATTCTTGAAGATACACTTAGTACCAATCACGTTCGTCTCACTAGGGAGAGGGACAAGTTCCTAGACATCATTATTTCAAAACAAAAGAAACTCCTTGTGGGTACATTAAACTAGAATGATGGGCCTGGACGAGTAGCCCACTTGTAGCGGCCCAAAGTCCAGGCCCCTTATACCTTAAACCGATTATGATCTAATCTCTTCCCACATTCCCATTAAGGGGCACCCTAAGAGGAGATGGGAAACATGGAGGAATCCCACACCCCCACTCACTAGAATGAACATGTATATAACAAACCCTAAGTCCAGGGCAAAGGATAAGTTGTATTCTCTGTAACCACTCTCCGGAGTATATAGAAATAACACTAACTGCACCATTGTGGACATAGGCATATCTTTGCTGAACCACGTGCATCCTTTATTGTGTGACTGCCGTTTTACCTTCCTTATTCTTGCTTGGTGATTGCTTGTCTCTTATCTATTTGTGTTGCACAATAATTGTCACCACAATTGGCACCGTCTATGGAAACGTTTATCTTCCCTGAGAAATCCCACACCAAAAAAGGAGTTTAAAATGTCCGGTCACAGTAGTAATGCTCCCCAGGCAGGGGATATTCAAGAATCACCTGTTCCTCGCAGGATTAGATCTGAAGTCCGACGTTCAGGTCAAAGGGCTCACTTAGAAAGGTCAGCCTTAGAAGAAAGCCAAGGACCAGCAAGGTCCACGCAGATATCCAGGATGATTGACGCATATGAGGCAAGGATCCACGAGCAAAGGGAGTCCTCTCGCAGACACGAGGCCGAGAATGCTCGCCTTAAAAGAAGATTAGAAAGATTGGAGAAAGAGCTCCATCATGATACCAGAAGACGTCCGTACCGCACTCCTAGCCCTCAGGCGAGCAAGTCTCGCAGTCAAGGAATGAGCCCCAGGCGAGGGTCCCAAAAGGTTGAGGGAACCGAGTCAGAAGACGACCTGCACGAGCAGCTACGATAAGCTCGCCATTACCATAGCCCAGATCGCAGCAACGAGAACATACGAAATCTGGTCCGATGAGAGATGGACCAACATCCTGCCCATCACGGTACCAAATCGACCCGACAACTCGCTAGGCGAGCTCTCAAAACTCAGATAAAATCACCTTTATCGAGGGAAATCGAAGAAGAGGAAGCCCTTAAGAAGTTCGCCATTCCAAGGTTCAAAATTTATGACGGTAAGACTGATCCCATTGATCACATCAGGCAGTATCGGCAGTCCATGACCCTCTGGAACCACCTAAATGCACTAATGTGCCAAATTTTCCCCTCGAACCTGCATGATGTGGCGCAAAAATGGTTCAAAAGGCTCCCCCACCGGTCCATCAGAAGTTTCAAATCCTTGGCCGAGCTCTTTATGGCCCGATTCATCATCACTAGCAGCTCCCATCCCAAAAGGATGGATGCTCTGTTGACAATGAAGAAGGCGCCCCAAGAGACACTCCGAGACTAAGCGAAGAGGTACTGGGAATTGTTCAATGAGGTCGAGGATTGTTCGGAACAAGTGGCAGTGGCTTCTTTCAAAATTGGGCTAACCATCTCTTCCCTTCTGTATCAATCCCTGAAAAAGAAAAAGTCCATGACCATCGATGACCTAATGGCCCGCATCGAGAAATATGCCAAAGTGGAAGATGTGACCCGCCTCAGCACAAGGGAAAACGGTCGAGCTAAACTCACTGCCAAGGGCAGTGACAAAACTGAGAACTAAAAAAAAGGAGGAAAGAACGGGGGCAAAAATGGCTCCAAAAACGGAGGTAACAATGATGTGTCAAAATCATTCCAGGCGGTCAACACCGTCTTCAAAGAACCCATTTACAAAATTCTCGCAAAAATCAAAGAGGAGTCATTCATCAAATGGCCCAGGAAAATGGGAGGAGATCCCTCGAAGAGGAACAATGCGCTGAGATACGCTTTTCACAAAGAGGGAGGACATAAGACTGAGCATTGCAAAGCTCTTAAATCTCACCTCGAGGAGCTAGCCCAATCTGGACATTTGAACGAGTTTGTGGAGAAACAGGCATAGAAAGTGGTTGTCAATAGAGAGGCGAGACCTGACAACGTTCTCGAAGATGACGCTGGACATGAGTTCGCGGTAATTCATAGGGCATCTGATGCCAAGAAGATCCAAGGAAATTCACCTCGAATAGAGATGAAGAAACTTACAGCGGTGATGCAAGATTTTCAGATCGATCTAACAAAGTCACAGTTAGGAAAGCATCGACGAGCAGACGACGTCAACTATAATAAGCATATTGTTTTCACAGATAAAGATATGGTGGGAGTAAAAACCCCACATCACGATGCCTTGATCATTACCCTTAGAATAGCTAACTTTGACATCGACAAACTGCTCGTCGACCAAGGAAGCTCATCCGAGGTAATGTATCTCGACCTATTCAGAAAATTGAAGTTAAGCATCGCCGACCTAAAGGAAGATACCGTCCCTTTAGTTGGCTTCGCTGGAAAAATAACTATGCCCTGGGAAAGATTGTGCTGCCAGTATGCGCAGGAAACATCTCTAAGATGATTGAATTTTTGGTGGTCGACATCGACTCGCCATACCAAGCCATCCTCGGCAGGGGATGGCTCCATGCGATGAAGTCATTCTCCTCGACCTATCATAAAAAACTTAAGTATGTAACCGAGCAAGGAGTAATGGAGATTCACGACGATCAAGCGATGGCAAGAAGGTGTTTCATAGAAGCCATCCGACCAAGGCCAGAGAAGAAGGCCGATCAGCCCAGCGAGAAAGTTGAAGAACAAGAAGGTCTGACACCTTCTAAATAGCAATTAAAGTACAGAAGACCTGGAGTAGAGGAGACCAGGATCCTCCCCTATGAAAGAGTCGTCGAAGACCTAGTAGAGGTTGCAGCTGGTGATAGCGACAGTAACAGAGTTTTCTTGATTGGTGCCTCTCTCACCGACCAAGAACATAGGGAATTGACAACTTTGCAGAGACGCGACATAGATGTTTTCACATGGGAACCATACGAGCTGCCTGGAATTGATCCTAGTATGGTTTGTCATCAATTACACGTCAATCCCACCTTCAAACCAATCACGCAGAAGGCACGACGAACTGCACCCGAGAAAGCAAAAGTCGTGGAAAAAGAGGTAGAAAAACTGTTGGATGCAGGATCCATACGGGAGGTACAATTCCCCGAGTGGTTATCCAACCTAGTAGTAGTTCCAAAAAGCAACGGGAAGTGGAGAGTTTGCATCGACTTCACTGACCTCAACAGAGCGTGCCCTAAAGACAGTTTCTCCCTTCCAAAAATTAACCAACTGGTGGACGCCACTCCAGCTCACGAGCGAATGAGTTTTCTGGACGCATACTCAGGATATCATAAGATCCCTTTATATGCCCCAGACCAAGACAAAATAGCATTTATCACCACAGTTGGGCTATACTGCTACAAAGTCATGCCCTTTGGGCTAAAAAATGCAGGGGCAACCTACCAACGGCTAGTCAACAAGATGTTCAAGGATCAGATGGGAGACACCATGGAGGTCTACATCGATGACATGCTCGTTAAAAGCAAGAAGAAAGAAGACCACCTCTCAGACCTGTCAAACACCTTTGAAATCCTCAGGAGATACCGAATGAAACTTAACGCGAGCGAGTGTTCGTTCGGTGTCCAGTCAGGAAAATTTCTTGGGTACTTGGTCAGTAAGAGAGGCATAGAGGCTAACCGAGACCAGATCGATGAGATTAATAGGGTACAACCTCTTTGAACAATTCGGGACGTACAAAAGCTCACTGGTATGCTCGCTGCCTTAAATCGTTTTATCTCTAAATTCTCCGAGAAATGCAAACCTTTCTTCTAGCTTCTAAAGGGGAACAACACGATAGAGTGGAACCCAGATTGCTCGTAGGCATTGGTCGAGCTCAAAGCTTACTTAAGCTCTCCACCACTGCTCATCATACCACAGTGAACAGATTCTTTATACCTGTACCTCTCCGTTTCCAACCACACTATCAGCTCTGCATTAATGTGCGAAGTTGCAGGAATCCAGCACCCCGTTTACTACGCGAGCGAAACCCTGCTTGAAGCCGAGCAAAGGTACCTACCACTGGAGAAGCTCGCCTTTGCACTAGTAGTGGCTTCAAGGAAGCTGAAGCACTATTTCGAAGCCCATACTATAATCGTCCTTACATCGCACCCCCTTAAAGTAATCCTAAGGAAGGCGGATTTGTCAGGCAGTCTGTCTAAATGGTCAGTCGAGCTCGGACGATTTGATATCCAATTTTAACCAAGGAACGCAATCAAGGGGAAGATCCTTACTGATTTCATAGCCGAATTCACAGGCGAACGACCTTGCAACCCACCACAGCCTCCAAACAAGAACAGAGCCACACGACGGAGGGAATCTGGAAATTATTCGTTGATGGAGCCTCCAATTCAAAGGGGGCATGCGTAGGCATCGTACTTATCACTCTAGAAAATGCGATCCTCGAGCAGGGAATCAGGCTTGGATTTGAAGCCTCCAACAATGAAGCAGAATACGAGGCCCTGATAGCCGGCCTCTAGAAAGAATACGCTTTGGGAACAAAGCAATTACAAGTGTTTGGTGACTCACAGTTAGTCTTTAATAAGATCAGCGGGGACTACAATGCAAAAGATGAAAGGATAGCAGCCTACCTCGTCTTGGCGAAGAAGCTATTGGATGACTTTGAGGAAGTCAAGCTCCAACAGTTCCCCAGGGGACAGAACAACCATGCTGACGCCCTAGCAGCCCTAAGCTCAGTAATCGATTCAGACTTAAAAAGAACAATCCCCATCGATTTCCTCGCTCACGCGAGCATTGATCGCAACAGCGAGCTACCAAGCATGGAGCAAGTGCTCCGAATTGAGTTTGGACCCCGCTGGATGGACCCACTAAGGGATTATTTGAAGGATGGCATGCTTCCAGATGATAAGAAGGTTGCTCACCAGATAAGAGTCAAAGCTGCTCGCTTTCACTTATCTCCCGAGGGCAGGTTATACAAGAAATTATTTTTTGGTCTCTACCTCCAATGTGTTCACCCAAAAGATGTCGAGCAAGTCCTACATGAGCTTCATGAAGGAATATGTCGAAGACATATTGGAGGTAGATCTCTGGCTTTCCGAGCAATGAAAGAGGGTTATTGGTGGCCATATATGCAAATGGACTATTCAATGTACGTACGCAAGTGCGTAAAATGCCAATTTCACGCCCCTATGGTTCACCAACCTGCTAGCGACCTAAAATCATTATCCATCCCATGGTTGTTCACCCAATGGGGGATGAACATCGTAGGACCACTTTCTACCGCCACCGAAAATCGCAAATATCTGCTGGTCGTGACTGACTACTTCACTAAATGGATCGAGGCAGAACCCTTAGCGAATATCCGAGATACAGATATGATAAGATTCATATGGAGAAATATAATCACTCATTTTGTCATCCCCAGAACCATCATCATAGATAATAGAACGCAGTTCGAGAGCGGATCCTTTCAGAGTTTTTGCGACGATCATGGATTCAGACACCATTTCAGTTCGTGGCCTATCCTCAGAGCAATGGACAAGCTGAGGCTTCCTATAAAACTGTGATCGACGGGTTAAAGAAGTGATTGGAGCGAGATAAAGGCGCACGGGTAAATGAATTACCACATGTTCTATGGGCTTACCGAACCACTCCCCGACGAGCAACAGGGGAAACCCCATTTTCACTAACATATGGAATGGAAGCAGTCATCCCATTAGAAACAGGCTTGCCGACTATCAGGTCTATCCTTATTGACCAGGGACATAATGATACAGCATTGCTCGCCGAACTCGACCTAGCGGACGAGCGGCGAGAGCTAGCCCTAGTAAAACTAGCGAGCTATCAACAACAGCTCGCGAGGCACTATAACAATAAGGTCAACCCAAGGACATTCCGAGTTGGAGACTATGTCCTAAGGAAAGTTTTGGGCAGCACAGTGAAGCCATCAGATGATAAGCTAGGGCCAAACTGGGAAGGACCATTCAAGATAGAAAGAGATAATCTGCAAGGCACATATCACTTACAAACACCGGAACATAGAGATATACCTCGAGCATGGAATGCATCCAATCTCAAGAAATTCTATTTTTAGATCCTTCTTTTGCATTGTACTCATGAAACTGAAACTTATTAATCAAAGTTATTTAGCAGTTGCATTCTACAAAGTATCAGTTAACTAGTAGGATTTAGACTATACAACTCACACACCCTTTCCAAGTAAAAGACACGCTGATCATTGCACTATAGCAGGGAAATAACCCGCCTCGAGTTTTCGTTATGAAACACGAAAAACCTTTTAGCATTGCCCCTGTCAATATATGAAGCCCTATAGGGGACCTTAGGCAATATGGCAAAATTTAAACTGGCCACCAAACCATTTTTGGTTGAATAAAATCCTGATCGGATAGAACATCCAGTACCAGGTGTGTCCTCTCCAATTGCCGCACTTAGGCCTAAGGGAGTGTGACGACACGACCTAAAAGGTAAAGTGGTGCACAATGGTATCTCGGTGTTATACTAGACTGGAAGGACACTTGCGTGATAATGCAAATTTAGAGATCATAAAGGAGTAAGAATATGGAAAATATAATACACTTATTTAGTCGGCTAAAATAGCCCAAAACATAAATTTTATATTAATCCACCATATTTACAACAACTATAATACATGTTTAGTCGGACAGCCCGCCCAAAACATTGACGTAACATCACTACAACACAAAATACATAGAGAAGCTAGTGGCAAAATCTCAGTGGGGATGAGGCCTCTGAACGAGATAATCAGCCACTTGAGCCTTCGACCATCATCAGGAATAGGAACCAACTCTTCCTCAGCATCGTTAGCATCTGACTCCAATAGCTGCCGAGGGATAGCATCGATGGGTATCCACTGATCATCTCTCCGGAAGGGATTGGGCATCCGAGTGGAAGGAGATATTTCATGGCGGTACCAGAGTATAGAGTTCCTTAGAACCCGCATCTCCTTTAAAGCACTCAACCACCCCCTGATGAAGGCGAGCTCCTCAAATTCTACCAGCCTCGTCGAAGCATCCAGCCAACCCTGGTCATAACCATCGGCCAATAATTGCCGAGGTCCTTTTTTAAACAGATGTCGCAGCCAAGAAACGTCCTTTTGGATCCCGATGGCAATCTCATATGCTCGCTGGACATCACCGCGGAGCTCTTCCATTTCGCTATCTGAACGCCTGGTGCTCCTACCAACTCGCGAAACGAATGGACCAGTGGAACCTCGCAGCACAGGGGGAACATCCCTCGAGCCAGCCCTAGCTTGCATTGATGAAGATCCTCATAACACTACAGGAGCAGTGCTCGACACATGCTCCCTAAGACGCAAGACCTCTCTCGTTAAAGCTTCATTTTATTGATTAAGAACCTCCTCGATCTGATTGATCTCAGAGGCATCCAGGAGCCTCGTCCTCAACGTATTCACCTCCTCTTGAACTGAAGCACCAACTTCCTCCATCTCTTGAAGCCTGTCCTTTAATTTGGCTACAAGCTCAGACGGATCTTTATACTTCTAATTCCTCGATCTAAGGGATTTGCACAGCTTAACAAAGGCTTTGCGAACCTAAGGGCTCGCATTGGGACCAAGGGTCCTACCCAATTGAGATGGGGCGGGAATATAATCATCAACATCAATAGACTACATGCAATAAAAGGGGATGGGAGAGAAAAAGACCAATCAGTGCACTGAGAAAAAGAAACCATTCATTGATAAGGGTTAAAAGTACATCGAGCAGCAAAAAGAAAATTTACAAACAGAAAAAGCAGAAGTACAAAGCAGTCTTAGAAGAGAAAAACTAACTAGCAACCTCAGGTTGCCCAGGAGTCGATGGCTTCTTCCCTTTATCAGCATCAGTAGGAGCACCGCCCTCAGCAGGGGTAACCTCTGTCGCCACAATGAGGGGAACCTCAGCAGGGGTTGTCTGGGAAATAGGGTCAGCACCTTCGATAACAGGGGCGGGGCAGGGGCAGGGGCTTCATCTATAACTGGCCTCGACCCTGGATCGTGTTCATCGAATAGAGGAGATGCAACGCCCACTCCGACAGCTAAAAGGGCCTTATTCCAGCCCTTCTTGAAGTTCATACGACTAATATAGCCTATCTGAACCTTAGCATCCTCGTATGATGCATCCCAACCAGAATTGTATGAGTCTTCCTTGACAGTGACCGCCCCAGACTCTTCTTCTTCATCTCTTCGAATAGCACTCTGTTCTCTTCCACGATAGCCAACTTGCTCAAGAAAACCAGGTCGTAGGCTTGTCGCAGTTCTTTCAACTCTTTAACTGCTGCATCCTTCTCCCGGTTGGCAGTAATAAGAGCCAGATCGGATGATATCCGAGCAGCATCAAACACTTTAAAACCTGCCTCGAGCTCTGTACCCCTTAACCTCAAGGCTTTAGTTTGTTGCTCCAGCTCACCATTTCTCTTCACCAGCTCATCGCAAGAACAATAGAGCATGGCGAAGTCGATCATAAACTGTAAGAAGAAGAAAACATTAGAAGAAGGAAATGATGGAATTCATTAAAACATTGGAGAAAAGAAATATTCTTACCTGGGCTAGCCTCTGGCCAGCCTGTAGGGCCAGTTCATCACACCCCAGCGCCCTTTGGATCCCGATGGCAATCTCATATGCTCGCTGGACATCACCGCGGAGCTCTTCCATTTCGCTATCTGAACGCCTGGTGCTCCTACCAACTCGCGAAACGAATGGACCAGTGGAACCTCGCAGCACAGGGGGAACATCCCTCGAGCCAGCCCTAGCTTGCATTGATGAAGATCCTCATAACACTGCAGGAGCAGTGCTCGACACATGCTCCCTAAGACGCAAGACCTCTCTCGTTAAAGCTTCATTTTATTGATTAAGAACCTCCTCGATCTGATTGATCTCAGAGGCATCCAGGAGCCTCGTCCTCAACGTATTCACCTCCTCTTGAACTGAAGCACCAACTTCCTCCATCTCTTGAAGCCTGTCCTTTAATTTGGCTACAAGCTCAGACGGATCTTTATACTTCTAATTCCTCGATCTAAGGGATTTGCACAGCTTAACAAAGGCTTTGCGAACCTAAGGGCTCGCATTGGGACCAAGGGTCCTACCCAATTGAGATGGGGCGGGAATATAATCATCAACATCAATAGACTACATGCAATAAAAGGGGATGGGAGAGAAAAAGACCAATCAGTGCACTGAGAAAAAGAAACCATTCATTGATAAGGGTTAAAAGTACATCGAGCAGCAAAAAGAAAATTTACAAACAGAAAAAGCAGAAGTACAAAGCAGTCTTAGAAGAGAAAAACTAACTAGCAACCTCAGGTTGCCCAGGAGTCGATGGCTTCTTCCCTTTATCAGCATCAGTAGGAGCACCGCCCTCAGCAGGGGTAACCTCTGTCGCCACAATGAGGGGAACCTCAGCAGGGGTTGTCTGGGAAATAGGGTCAGCACCTTCGATAACAGGGGCGGGGCAGGGGCAGGGGCTTCATCTATAACTGGCCTCGACCCTGGATCGTGTTCATCGAATAGAGGAGATGCAACGCCCACTCCGACAGCTAAAAGGGCCTTATTCCAGCCCTTCTTGAAGTTCATACGACTAATATAGCCTATCTGAACCTTAGCATCCTCGTATGATGCATCCCAACCAGAATTGTATGAGTCTTCCTTGACAGTGACCGCCCCAGACTCTTCTTCTTCATCTCTTCGAATAGCACTCTGTTCTCTTCCACGATAGCCAACTTGCTCAAGAAAACCAGGTCGTAGGCTTGTCGCAGTTCTTTCAACTCTTTAACTGCTGCATCCTTCTCCCGGTTGGCAGTAATAAGAGCCAGATCGGATGATATCCGAGCAGCATCAACCACTTTAAAACCTGCCTCGAGCTCTGTACCCCTTAACCTCAAGGCTTTAGTTTGTTGCTCCAGCTCACCATTTCTCTTCACCAGCTCATCGCAAGAACAATAGAGCATGGCGAAGTCGATCATAAACTGTAAGAAGAAGAAAACATTAGAAGAAGGAAATGATGGAATTCATTAAAACATTGGAGAAAAGAAATATTCTTACCTGGGCTAGCCTCTGGCCAGCCTGTAGGGCCAGTTCATCACACCCCAGCGCCCTTTGGCGATCAGCAGAAAGAATTTCTCTCTCGAGTTCTTATCCTCTCCTCTATCTTCTTCTTCTCCTCCACCTTCTTTCTTTCCTCCTCATTTTTTCTCTCTCTCTCTCACTTGCTCTTCTTCTCCTGCTCTTGAGCAAAAGACCGAGAACCAGTAGCCACGACCCCAGAGCTAGACTTCTGCTTCTTCATCCTCTGAGCGATGAGCACATAATCCTCATCATCATCATCCCGAATTAAATTCTTCCTTGGAGGAATCATCTCCTCGCTCGAACTACTAGATGTGCTCGACGACCCTCAAACTTCAGAAACCTCCCTCAAATCAGAAGAGTTGCTACTACTGAAGCACCCTTCACCCAAAATGCCTCCAGCACCACCCGCGGTATCACTTTTAGAGCTGCTATTCTCCTCGTCCAACTAAATAGGATCCGCAGCAGTCTCTTCAGAAGTATCAAACTCAGGGATACTGTCCACCGGCCTCGCAATAAAACTGGAACCAACGTTCTTATATTCGAGCAAAAAAGTAGCAGACCGAGGATGCTCATCTTGAGCCAAGGGCTCCCTGATATTCCAGGCCTTGACCAATTCAGAGAGACGAACCTCGCTGAGAGGAGGTTCCAAATTCTTCGACCTCGTTGAAGAAAAAATAGAGAAAAGTCAGAAAGATCACAAGTTAACAAAAATTAAAAGAGCAGAGCAAAGTCTACCTATGTATTCTTCCCCATAAAAGGGAACAGGGAACCTATCAGACCTCGACCCTTCAAACTGGGGAGAAAACTGCCAATTTCTAGCAAGGAAGCCCTCTTGCTAATAGTCCTTATGGGTTCAGGTAGGTTTACTACCAATACCCTATCAGGACTCCTGGCTTTGAGGTAGAGGACACCAGAACTAGTTCGAGAAAAAGAGTAGAAAAAGTAGACCTCAGCAAGCCCTAACTTGGTACCATATAATTGATTTATTCTATGGATGTCATTAATTATCTTCCATACATTGGGCGAGCACTATGCAGGAACAATATTGAAATAGCCAAACAAGTGCAAGAACAGATCGTTGGGAGGAAAAGTGAGTCCCCCTTGGGAAAGCAACAAAACATGGAGCCAATGGGCATCCTCTATCTCTCTAACGTTTCTAGGTGGAGAAGCACAACACTCAATATCTACCCACTCTAGGATGTTATAAAACTTCCTAAATTTGGAGACCGAGCTATTCCCATTCTTTGCCATTGGAAAACCCTAGAAAACTACAAATTCAAAGAGAAAGTATAAAGAAAAGGCCAGGAGACTTACAAGATGGAAGTTTGACTCGAACGATGAAGAATCACGAGCTCAAATAACAAGGAAACAGTGATAATGGATACTGAGAGAAGAGAATATGAATCGCTAGAGCTCACAAGAAATGAAGGAATGCTGAGAAAGTTGAAACGATGGTCGAAAAGTGGCTGATCTAAACAAAACCTTGAAGTGTTTCTAATCATAGTGCACAGACCACGAAGCGGATGCCGCCATAATCTGTCCTCAAATTTTGGGAAAAGTTGCACGATACACAACTCAACCATTGTGACAAATCATTTAAGTTTATTAAGCCCAAAGCATGCCCCAACAAACTTAGGGGCAATTGTGGGTACATGAAACTAGAATGATGGGCCTGGACGAGTAGCCCACTTGTAGCGGCCCAAAGTCCAGGCCCCTTATACCTTAAACTGATTATGATCTAATCTCTTCCCACGTTCCCATTAAGGGTCACCCTAAGAGGAGATGGGAAACATGGAGGAATCCCACACCCCCACTCACAAGAACGAACATGTATATAACAAACCCTAAGTCCAAGGCAAAGGACAAGTTGTATTCTCTATAACCACTCTTCGGAGTAAATAGAAATAACACTGACTGCACCACCGTGGACGTAGGCATATCTTTACTGAACCACGTACATCCTTTGTTGTGTGACTGCCGTTTTACCTTTCTTATTCTTTCTTGGTGATTGCTTGTCTCTTATCTATTTGTGTTGCACAATAATTGTCACCACACTCCTCCTGCATAAATGATATCCAACATTCATCTTTGAGTTCTTGTGGTACTTAAGCTCGACTTTGGACAGGTAGAAAATAAAGCTAATAATGTTCTCTAGTTGAGCGCGAGTCTTGATCCATAATGTGGGATTTCTTAGCATATCATAAGGATCATGACTCTTGCAAACCCAAGCATGTGTTTCCCCTATATAAGGATTAGGGTCCACCCTGGGTGTGTGAGGGACTAAAGGAACTCCACTAGCAAGTGAATCATCCTCACATAAAAGACTAGGATCAACAAACGTCGATTGTTCGTGATATTTCACGGTGATGTTTATTGACTCCATAACCTTAGAGCTACTCAGGATAAAAACACGATATGCTCTACTTGTCGATTAATAGCCTAATAATATTCCCTCGTCACTCTGGGTGTTAAACTTTCCTAATTGATCTCTATCGCATAGGATGTATCATTTTATCCTAAAACCACATAAATATGAAATGCCGGGCTTCTTTCTACTCCATAATTCATAAGGCGTCTGAAGTGTGTGTGGATGAAGATAAAACCTATTCACCATGTGGCATGCGATAGACACCGCTTTTGACCAAAATCTCCTAGCAAATTTATGACCTAGAATCATAGATCTACCCATCTCATGAATCATTCGGTTCTTCCTCTCAACAATCTCATTTTGTTGAGGATTTTTTACGACTGAAAATGCATGTTTGATATCGAGGATATCACAGTAAATATCCACATTTGCTTCTTTAAATTCAGTGTCGTTGTCACTATGCATTCTATAAATAGTGAAATCGTGTTGATTTTACAAGACATGGAACATGATCATAAGAAACTCTACAACATCGAATTTCTCTGTCAAAAAACCTAATATGGAATAACGCGAGAAATCATCTACCATCACGAGGATATACCTCTCACCACCTAAACTCTCAGTATGAGTATAACCCATAAGAACCATGTGAATCAACTCGAGTACTCATGAAGTGTTCATGAAATTTTACTTCCTATGGGGAGTAAGGACTTATTTTCCCAACTGACAGGGTCCACAAATGACGGAAATCATCTTCCCAAGTGATAGCAAGACACGTACTAGGTCGTTTTTATCTAAGCGCTCAAAATCTCTAAAATTCACATGACCTAGACATTAATGCCACATATCCATATGAGTGATTGTGACGCTAGTGCAAAGAAATGAGGACTTGGGAACAATCACATAACAATTATATTTTGTCCTCATCCCTTGTAATAGAAGTTTATCGGCATGATCACAAACATTACATTCCATTCGGCCAAGCTTTACTACAAAATTAAAATCGCACAACTGGCTAATGCTGAGAACGTTTGCTTTCAAACCTTTAACGTACAAAACATTCTCTATCTTAGGAAATTCAGGTATTATACAGTACCTCATCCTACTATGCTAGACTTGCTCCCATATTCAAAAGTGACGTTACCTTCCTTACCATCCTTAAGGTAGGTAAAAAATAAGACGTCACTTGGCATGTGCTTGGAGCACCCACAATCAAAATACCACACTGAGTTATTATGTGCTTTGAGAGCAACATGAACAACATGGGCTTTTACGTCTTGCTTAGGTAACCAAGAATTGTTAACCTTGTGTTTACCCTTATAATTGTTGGTTCTAGCCAGGATGTTGGAAGTTTCCACTAACGGTAATGACGTCCGTTGGAACACTTTCATCAAGCTATGAGAAGTGGCGACTAGAAACTCAACCTTCTCTCTAAGACTAGAAAAAACACTAGTTTGGGGGTGATGGAGCATGTGTAAGTCGTGTTCGACCCAAACTACAGTAAAACTTGCTAAGGTGGCCTTTTATTTTGTAGTAGGTACAAAAGTACACAGTCTTAGGCCGACCTTGATTTGTTTTTCTTGGCCGAAATCTTCTTTGATTTTTTGGTTAATGGACATATTGATTCGTTGTAAACACAAGAATATGTTCTGGTATAACATGAGATGTGAAAGCACCGCCAAAACCTATTCCCTACCTTTCACCAAACCCTAAAGTAGGGGTGAGGAGCATCTTTCGCATATTTCCATATTTTTCCTCAATCTTTACCTTGACCTCCCGGGCTCTCTCAATGTCATGAGTGAGTTAGGATATAAGGCTTCAAGTTTATTATGCAAGGATAGCACTCGTAATACTAGACACTTGTTTGTTCAAGTCCTCTCTCTCTCTCTCTCTCTATCTCTCCCCCTTTTCTCCTAAATCCGTTTCTAACACTATGACCTTAAGATCTAACCCTTTGTTACTCTTTTTCATTTTAAATGAATCAGCATAAAAATCGACGTAGGCTCGTCATAGATCACTCTCGCTCTCACTTGCAACATCCTCCCCTTCACTCACATCGCTTTCACTATCGAGGTCCTTGTGAAGTAACTTCCTCATCTTCGTGAGGTGCACTATTTGTACTCACATGACTAGCCATGAATTTGTTGAAGTTACATTCACGTGGTGACTATTCTCTAGAATCCACCGACTCGATCTCATTACCGTCACTAAGGGAGGCATTTAAAGCAACTTTGCCTTTGCCTTGACATTTCAACCTAGTTAGACATTATAAAGCCATATGACCTCTAACGTCACACTCATAACATCTCTCTTCGTCTCTTTTAGGGGTGTCCTTTTTAGCTCTATCATTCTTCATTCCAAATTTATTTTACTAAAAATTCTTTTTATCTTAGAAATTGCCATTATCTTTTAATTTGAGAAATTTCTTGAAATTTTTTGCAAATAGTGCCAAATCATCTAAATCCAAATAAAACTCACAATCTTACATTTCTTCCTCTCTCCGTTTAGAAGACTCACCCCTCTTTCTAGCTGACTCCTCACTTTTTCTAGCCTGGGCTTTAAGTTCTATCCCTTTATTTGTAGATTTATCCGCATTAGGAAACATGTCAATTTCATATGTCTGGAGGTCTCCTACCAGTTCTTCTAAATTAAGATTGTTAAAATTTCCTATTAAATTTAGCACGGTGACTTTAGCGATAAAATTCTTACGCAATGATTTTAAAATCTTTTTTACTACTCGTGCATTAAGAATATGTTCACCAAGATTGAAACTAGTATTAACAATATCAGACAAACGAGCATAGAATTCATCAAAACATTCAGATTCAAACATGGTTATTATTTCAACTTGAGTAGCTAAAATTTTCAATATAGATCTTTAACATCATTAGTGCCTTCATGGGTAAGTTAAAGAGAATCCCATGCCTTTTTTGTCGTGGTACACGTCATGATGCATCAAAACTCATCGGGTGTGGCGGCTCGAGAAATTGCACTTATCCCACAAGAGTTATATGTGCTCTATTTAAATTCATCCTCAGTCTAGTCAGACACCGAAGTAAGTTTTGTCACATTATCTATGGTGACAAAGGTAGGATTACATCATCTTTCACATATAATGGTGACATATTCATCAACGAACTTTAAAGAAGATTTCATATGGGCTTTCCAATACGCATAATTAGTCCCGTAAAAATTGGCATACGATTATAAAAGTTTTCCATTGATTTAAGCTTTTTCAAAAATCTATTTTAGAAAGAATTGATATCCAAAAAAAATTTGGGGAAAAATTACACGACATAATTGTGTAATTGACTTTAATACCAATTTGAGGGTGCGATTGCGTTCATTATTTAAACTTGTTTAATGAAATACCAATTTTGTGCACAAATTTTAATTCAATCCCTAAAATATTCATCTAATTGTGATTGACAATAATATGAATTATCTAGCATGCACAACCAAACAATCACAACAAAGAGTGAAGGAAAAATCCCCAGCGGGAAAAAACCTTTTATTTCTCTATATACAGTAAATATCTAACTTACAATTACAAAGCATAAATACATCATTTTTGTGATGAAGAAATACCCTCAGTGTCGGTTTGAAGTCTTCAGCAAGAGATCCAATTGATCTACAATGGAGACAACCTTCTTCTCCATAAGGTTTATTCCAGAATAAATAAGATGAATAATCAAGTCAAGAATTATTCACATAAATGATTTGGGACTTTGTAGTGAATCAAAAAGGGTTTAAAATCCTAAAAGATGGAGTCTTTAATTGCAGCTGATATGGGGAAAATAGAGTTTTGAAAGTCTTGCAAAACCTAACTTCATAGAAGGTATTTATAGGTTGAATAAAAAGTTAAGGTGGCGCATATCTTTCGAACGACATCTGCATGTCGTTTGAATGACATCTAATGTCGTTAGATGTAACTTCAAATGACCTTAAAAATCAAAATAGTACGGGTTCATTTGAGGAATATTAAAAATGACTTTCAAGCGAACCTTCAAATGACATGTGATGTCGTTAGAAGATGTCATTTGAACGATTTCTCAATGTCGTTCAAACGACATTGCTATGTCATTTGAACGACACAAGCAAAAGATACTTCTTTAAAATGTCTCTCCTATAGGTCTTAAAAATAAATTTTTACTTAGAAAAACGCCTTAATTTTGATAAATTTTTTTGACAAAAATATCCCAGATAAATACGTGAACATGGATAATTCCAATTATACAATTTACCTTTTAGCATAGTGGAGTTAGTGGGAATATAGCTGATTGAAGATGCACAACGCACGTTGTCAATAATGGGTGCGTGTTGATGATGCGTGTTGCTAAAGATTTGGATGATGGACATCAAGGTAAATTCTTACATTCGATAAGGACATTTATGAAACATGTCCTTACAAAATCGAACGCGCTATATAGATTCACTTGTATCTTAGGTTACATACACAAAGATCCAATTTTGAACCAAATTTTATCTTAATGAGAATTAGTTGTGCATGGAAGATGAATTCCAAAATAATATGTCAAGCCAAGCAATCAAACCAAAAAAAAAAACAAGTAGAAGAAGACTTAAGGACAAATCCCCTTCGAGAAAAACGTTAACTGAGCACTGTTTCAGAATTAAAGACATAAGACAACTTACAAACTACTTAAAGATCCACTAAGTATAACGTGATGTTGATCTTCAAGTCTTCACCCATGGAAGTAGCTCCTAGCTCAGTATTTACCGATCAACCTCGGGCTGCAGAATCCTTTCTTCTTCAGTGTAATACCCCGTATTTTTACGCATATTTATTTTATTACAAAATTATTGAAAATGGGGATTAACTAATTGAAAGGGAGAAAATTTAATTTGTAATTAATACGATTTAATGGTAATAATTACTAGCGTGAAGAGAGTTAGTAGTTATCGAAATAATATTATGACTGGGATGAGATACACGACAGTCATGATATAATTATTTGGGACGCGCGTCTGAGTCGCGTCACCGGTATGTATTTGATGGTTAAAAAGGTAAATTATTTTTTTATAACTTGAATGACTACTTTGAGTGCACTAGAGTGTCCTAAAGGGTCGAAATAGTCAAAAACACTACCCGGGTATTTTATTTTGAGTTCGGGGCATTTTAGCCAAAAATGACACCCAGGGGGGTATTTTGGTCTTTTGAGATTTTTGGATAATTAAATGGACGAAAATTGGGTTTAATTAAAAGCATTGAGGGTTAGTGGTCTATCAGATTCAACTTACACAAGAAAGAGAGAAAAAGAGAGAGAGAACCAAGGAAGAAGAAGACTCCATTGGAGCCCTAAGCCAAGAACTCGAGGTTTCACACCAAAAATTACACCAGCGCATAGATCGTGTCAAGAGGATCGTTACCTATTAATGTATATAAGTTGTGTGCATGCTTATTACTTGGAATATCATGTGTATGACATACCTAGCTACTGGCTATCGAACGAAGGTTAACGCGTTAAGGACGACCATATCTTGTGTGCCTTTGGGGAATTTTGAGTCGTACCACTAGAGCATGGAACCTAGGTACAGGCTATCTGTGAGAACGATAGTGTTGACAATCGTATGGGTGCGTAGGTATTTGTGTAGCCCGTCGGCTTGGGACTATGTTTGCCTCCAATATGTGTATATGTTTTATTGGTTCTTGAGAGATTGAACTAGTTGTCCTTTATGCATGAGCGTTGAAATAGGACTAGATAGCCGAGTATGCCTAGCACTAGGGGTTTCTTAACCATGGGTGCTGTATAGATATATTAGTATGTATACATAGTGAGATTTTATATACGTATACTGAGTTCTTATTATGTGTTTCTTGTTGTCTACTTTATTAAAGTATATACTTATTGGGTCACCAGTTGGGAATAAATAATACTATGAGAATGAGTTATACCATCCTTAAACTTATTCCAAAATAATAGTAATATATTATTTTCAGGTTATTTAGATATTGTATCCATCATAGTGATTATCCTACATATAGTCAGGTAGAGTGACGAGACTAGTATGGGTAGTTAGACTCCCTAGGTGTGCACAATAGATGAGATGTGAGAATCTCAAGTGAGTACACTAAGTTAACATGGATGATATATGTACTAATTAAATCAATTTAAGAACTTGTTGTATTTAAACTGTTTTCTACTCGGCCTCTGACCCATTTTTTTAGAATCTATTTTCTTGTTCTATTACTTTAGGTTCTTAGTCACAGGGACACCAGACTTAGGATATTCCATTCATTTGCCGAGCTGTAGCTGTTGTGGAAGCTACGTGATATTGCTAATAGACGCTTTTGAGTCTATTTATCCTTATCTATCGGTCATTTATTTCAGTTGGACATGTCGTCCCTCTTATTTTGCTTTCAGATATTTAGAGTTGTTTTTATTCTATCATTAGACTTTGATGTCATGTTATTGGATTATTGTATAGAATTTTGACTGGATGTGTTTACTCCAGTTCTTTATTTTACTTCAGTTAGTTCTTACCTTATACTATTGTGATGTGTGGTGATGATTAGATATTACCCTTTAATGATGATGGTTAATAACAAGATAAAATTTTGACACCTACCTTTTTAAATATTATGTGGTTAGTTTTATTAAATTAAAAATTGAGTTTTCGACAGTGATACATTATCTGAACCAACTTAATATTCTAAAATTAATTAATTAAGGACTGATCACCCGATAACTAATTAGGCGGGGTGTCACTTTCAGTAGTAGAGTCATAACTCGTAGAGTAAACTCTTGTAGGGTTTGATGTTGTGTAGGGAAAGTGTGTCTCACTAACTCAACAAAACATCTAAGGGATATATGATTTGTAAAACAAAATGTTGTTTCAAAGAAATAAGAAAATAATTTTTTTTGGAAAAGGTATCCAAATTAATTTTCTCAAAAGAGTTATGTTAAGCAGTCAAAAAGTGTCTAATTTATAGAAAAACACAAATTTCGAGGCAGATGACTTTGTTCGAATGAAAATTCCACTTTGTTCGAACTAAAACCTAGTTTCATTTTAACAAAGTTAAGTGTTGTTGAAAGAACTGCTTAGTTCTTTCCAACGAGCTTCCAATGGGTGCAATTATGTTAAACATCAACACCCCATTTGAAGTTCATTCCAACGAACTCAAACATTCATTCCAATGAAGATTCGAACTCGTTTGAACGAGAACAAGGTCTCGTTCTAACGAGCTACCAATCTCATTCTAAGAACTAGAAAAAAAAAAAATGAAAAAATATTTTAAAAAATTACCTCGAGTAAAAAAGAACATCCTAGAACACATTTGACTTAATAAAATCAAAGCCTCAAATCCATATACCTCCATAAATTGTTCGTGATGATTCTAGTGGCTTGAATTTCAAAATGGTGCTCGGTCACTAACATGTCTTCAAAGATCGTGGAAGCATATGCAAAGGTAGTGTTCTCTATGTAATCGGATACGCAAAATTATCTAAACTATGAGCAATTATAAAATCTTTCTCTTACAAATGTCCCCATTTGGCTATTCCGTTACATAAAAAGAGAAAACTAAACCATATTAAAACCCCTAAGACAAGGTACTATTAATGCCTTCCCAAACCCAAAACAGAATGACATTTGAGACTTTTTCTTCAACTGAAATTCTTCATCTTGTGTAGTCGAAAAGATCATCATCAAAGCGAAAAAGATCTATGCACATAAAATAAAAGAATATTGTGGCGTGTACGAGAATTTAAAATAAAATAAAAAACTCCCACTCAATTTGTTCTCCCCCTTTTTATTCGTAATAGACAAAGGGTTAAAAACTAAACATGAATATGAAGCATCACCCGAATCCAAATGAAATAACATCACAACGATAATCAATTAAGCACATGCGATGAGATTTACAAATGACTACAAACTATTTTTGAAAATTTTCATTTTTTTCAAGTAGAAAGTGTATATGTATGAAAGGTACATATAGTTAAAAATACATCACACCATGAAATAACACTAAAATATCCAAATTATGAAGGCAAAATGTAATTGTGTGAACATTTTCCATGGGAAAATCAATATAAGCATTCATAACCTTGGTGCACGAAGTTAATGACATACTTCTAAAGGAAGAGCTAAATTTCAACCCTAGGTGTAAAAACGTTGAACTTAAATGAAATTGGCTCGACTTATGCAACATACCTTGAATTTAAATGCTTCTCAAAACAATAATGCCAAACTATTTAATTTTTTTTTTCTAGAGAGTCCATTGTGAAAACCCATTGATCTTCTAGTATAAAACCCTAAAAAATCTCACATATTTAAGAATTCACTCTTAAATTTTTGAAGATACCATAATGCTCATGTATAGTGAAGCATCAATGAAAAAATGGCCTTGGCACTTCGTTTTTTGTGTTTCGTTAATATTTTAGGCTCTTTTTTTTCACATGACAACTTTTAATCCAAAGAGAATTTTCCCTTTCGTAGACCCTTTCCATTTCTTAACATATAATTTCTTCCATGCATAAATTATCTCTAGTATATTTGGTTAGTTATTAAGCACGATTGAGATGAGAACACCATATTCAACACGTGACAAGTATAATGCTCAAAAAGTATGTGCAAGTGTGCAATAAAGGTGATAAAAAGTCTACCATGAAGAAAGTAGTCATCAATGAACAACGAAATGCTATCCACACATTATTAAGCACGTTGAAGAAATGAAGACTTATATCAAAGCATTGTGAAAAAGTCACAAGAATGGATGGAATGTAGGGACAATTCTAACATCTTAAATGCACATCCATATATGATGAAAAATGAAATACAAAATAATTTTTGTCTTTTTTAAAAAATTAAATCTTTATGGAAAATTTCAAACTTTTTCTTAAAAAATAAAAAATATGTTTGGATTTTTCAATATTTTTCCAAAAGTATAAACATGTATAATCGTAGAATTATAATATAAATATAATCTAGCGATAGGGACAAATGATGTGAACGTGAACATGATAAACACCCTAGACTAGATAAAGTACCCAAACTCAATAAGTGGAGAAAATACCTAAAGACTTCCTAAGATTCTCGAATTAAAGTGCATTTAAAGGTTTCGTGAAAATATCAGCCAATTGGCGTTCAGTGCTCACAAAGATAAAGTACACGACCTTCTCCTCAACGAGATGACGAATGAAATGATCATGAATCCTAATGTGCTTTGTGCGGGAATGTTGGAAACGATTACATGATATATTAGTTGTATTCGTATTATCACATGAAATAGTCATTGCGCCTTGCATAGTACCATAATCTTCCAACATTTTCTTCATCCATAAGAGTTGTGTGCAATAACTCCCGATGATGATATACTCGACCTCTGTCGTGGATAAAGAATGGAATTTCGCTTCTTGGTTAACTAAGAGACAAGATAACTCCCAAAGTAAAAGCATCCACCTGAGGTGATCCTACAACCATCAACATCCCTTACCCAATCGACATCCGAATAGGTGGACAAATAGTCATCGATATCAAAGGAATACAAAATATCGAAGTATTGCCACTCACGTATTTGATGATACATTTAAGTGTGAGAAAGTAGGACTCTTTTGGGGATGCTTGGTAACGCGTAAAAACTCCAACTCTGAAGGGAATATTGGGATGACTAGCAGCCAAATGGAGAAGACTAATTATCATGCTTTTATAAAGGGTTTGCTCTACGACCTTGCTGTAACAACCCGCTTAATTAAAAATCGGGTAATCAATCCCATACCAAATTGAATCAGAATATACAATTGGATCATTCTTAAAATCAGTGTTGAAAATATTTTATAATCCCCTAATACTTAATTAAACAAGTGTTAAAAACTTTCAAATTTTAATTTAATAAAATTTCACTTTTTAAAACATGAACCATTTAAGACAATCCATTCACACATTGAATAACAACTGAGTAAATATCACAATTGAATCATATACAATTGGAATAAAACTTTCCAGTAAAATATATAAATACAATAATCCCAATGATAACAAATGTATCACAATGACATACTAATATAATCCGGACTCGGATAAAAAGGAAATAAATAAAATCCTTGGGACGACATGCCCTAAATGAAAGATCACTATAGAGTGTGAATCAATGAATGTGAACGCATCTAAATAAATCTCAAAACTCCATAGCATCCATAGCTCGTCATATGTCATATCCTCTATGGTTGGCATCCCTATGGCTGGACACCTGATATAGGAGATACAAGAGAGAGAAGAGAATATGCAAGGAAATGAGTCAGATCCCAATGTAAAAATAGTTTATAAAATAGCAAGTGGATAAATGCTATATTTAGCAATTATTATATACATTTTAGATTATCGGACTCTCTCTTGAGATTCTCACCTCTCATCTATAGTGCACACCTAAAGTTCCTCTAAGTCATACTAGTTACAGTTCCCATGCTAACTAGATCAACCCAATGTATCCACTATTCATAGCCCACTTCATTCCCACTTATTTCTCTAATAATAATAATAATAATAATAATAATAATAATAATAATAATAATAATAATAATAATAATAATAATAATAATAATAATAATAATAATAATAATAATAATAATAATAATAATAATAATAATAATAATATGTATATCCATTTAGATTCAACATGGACAAGGCCCTTATTAATTCCATTCAATTAAGTGTTTTCATACTTAATTAATTCCAGACATCATTATCTTTCAATTCTATTTTAGTCACACAATAGATATCATCATATGTATATATATATACATTCACTCTATTATATATATACAATACTGCACCCCGAGACACAGCTGCGGTGCTGCATTACTCTGATATCATGTCCCAATACATCTCGTCATTGTATGGGGGACTATAGGTTCAGTAAAGATTCTTCGAATCATAAATATCAAACACAGACATTGGAGGCGAACATAGTGCAAAGCTTTTTGGCTATGCACCCAAATGACCGGTCACACCCACAAGTGGTGATCAATCCCTAAGTTCTATGTTCTTGAGTGATAAGTCAAAAATACCATTCGATTCATCAGGATATGACTGCCCTCGCGCGCAAACCTTCCCCGATAGCAAGTAAGCTAGGTATGTCATACACATAGTGCATCAATCAATCAAATAGGCATTATCATTTACCTATTTAGTATTAGATACTTACATAACCTACATCATATTAGAAATTTATACTTTCCCAAGTACTCGTCGTATTTCTTGAATACTACCCATACTTGTAATCACGATTATCTTCGTACATATATTATGTAATTATTTCTCCCATAACCTTTTATTTAACCCAAGTACCCATATATATGTCCTCGATGTTACCCGTACTTGTCATAACGATTATTCTCCTCTAAATCATATAATAATTATGTAGATATCTCTCACATAATTTTAATCCTAAATATATTATAATTTTCCAACATTGATACCAAGTTTATCACTCTATTAATGTGCAAAAATTATTTAAAAACTCATTATGGGCCAGATTATAATTTCCCAAACTTTTATGGGCTAAACTGGAGATTTTTGGAAATCTTGTTTGAAGTCAGTTATCTCGTTAGAATGAGATTGACTGTCGTTCAAACGAAGTCAGTTCTCGTTCGAAGGAAGTCTTCGTTTTTCTCGTTCTTCTTCAGTTCTAGTTTTCTACATTTCTTCCCAATTTCTAACACCGAACCTTACTGGTTTTCTATCCTAACAGAATCCAGAAATTCAAATTACTATTCGAACATTATTTCAACATATACATGGGTGATTTCTACATAGACACACCAATTCCACATGTTCATAAGGGATTATCATCAAACCCATTAAAGCCTCAAGATTTCAATAATCAGAATTCTCCATTTTTATCCTACTTGAAAACTCGAAATTTAGAATCATTATTTCATACCTAAATCATTCAATTTCATTTTTAACATGGTAGGATTTTTCTACATGCAATTCCTATCATCCGTTTCAATAACCTTAAGAACATATATTTTTCTCTACGTGTAAAATCCTTAATTTTTATCATGATCATAGCCTAAGCATTATCTTAATTTACCAATCATTATAAATTCCAAATTCATAAGTTCATGAATCCTACAATAAAATCCTATTCTAACATGGATATGCTACTCACTAAAATAGAGTAAGAATCACTTGTCTTAAAAGTCGGTCTTTACCTTTGATGAAGAAAAATGTTAGAACTTATCCTTCCCTTTTTCGGAGAATTTTTCGATGACTATGGTGGTGGTGAAAGGTTAAGATATGGTGGTTTTACCCTTCGTTTGCCCTAGGTGCCTCCTCCTTTCCAAGATCTCTTACCCTCCTTAAGTTACCCTTTTAGTTTCTCTCTAAGATTCTTCTGTTTTTCTCTCAAACTTTCTCACTTGTTTTTGGATCATCCATGATGGCAACAGGTCGGTTCAGGGTCGGACCGTCAATTCAGTGTGAGAGAGAGGAGAGGATGAGATCTCGATTTGTTTCTGAGTTAGTGAGAGGTGTGCGTGAGTGTAAAGAGAGATTACAGAGTTTTAGGGTTTATTTTTTTAGATGATTATATACTAATATATATATATATATATATATATTATGTATTAATAAATCGAGTATCCCCGTGGAGACCCGAGGGTATAATTGAAACCCACCCGAAATTTTTTGAGGATTTTTTTTACTCCCTGATTCGATCCCCGAATTTTTGGAGATTTTTTGGGGATTTTTTTCGGGTAACCGCGGGGACCCGAAATTTTGGGGAAAATTTCCATACCTATTTGGATGAAATGAATATTACGTAGAGTCTAGTCTTATTTAAATAAAAAGTCTTAAAGGTAAGATAAAAGATAAAAACGAAGTTACTATTCATCTCCTAAGAAAAATGACTAAAACACCCTTGCGGTGTGTCCTTTCATCTCCTAATTGACCCCGAGACTCAAATTCAACAACCGAGTAGACTTTTCTGACTATTTTGACCCTTCTGGACTCAATGGAGCACTCGAAATGACCATAAGGTTGACATACAATAATGTTTCCTTTTTATTAATATAAATTAGTCCCGACACGACCCGTAATCGCATCCCGACTTTCTTTCATTTATTTTCGTATTAGTAACGCACGACAATATGAATAACATCATATTCATATATCACTAAGTAATATTTAGAATCTTATATTACTTTAATCTCTAGTAATATTAAATCCAGATTAATCCCAATTAATTTTTCATATTTAATTCCAATTAATCCCCATTAACTTTTAATTTATCTATTTTAAAAGTTATTAAAAATTTACGGGGTATTACATACTTCCCCCCTAATAAAATAATTTCCTCCCAAAATTCGGAAAGTAAAAGCATACCTAGTAAAAAATAACTCCTGGTATTTATCACGTATCTCATCCTCGCGCTCCCAAGTAGACTCCTTAATGTTATGGTGCTCCCACTGAACACGCACCAACGAAACAACTTTCGATCTCAATCGTCTTTCCCTATGGTCCAAGATCTCTACTGGTCTCTCCTCATAAGAACTATCTGTCTGCAAGTCAATCTCCTCTAATGAAACATGAGTGTTAGCCAACTCATACCAAAGATATCGCCTTAGCAAAGAAATATGGAATTCATCATGTATCCTATGCAAATGCTCTGGCAACCCAAATCTATAAGCAATCGGTCCAACTCTTTCAATGATAGGAAATGGTCATACATATATGGGTGATAATTTCCCTTTCTTAACAAATCTCATAATCCCCTTCATAGGCGATACTCGTAATAACACCTGGTCCACCATATTGAATCCACAAAAAAACCGCTTCGCATTGGCGTAGCTTTTCTGTATATCCTGGGCTACCCGAATACGACTATGAATCATCTCAATCTTGGCAGAAGTATCCTGAATCACCTATGGTACTAGTAGTTTTTTGTCCCCTACCTCTAACCAACACGCATGAGAATGATAAGGTCTACCATACAATGCCTCAAATGGAGCTATACCGATGCTGAACTGAAAGGATTTATTATACGCTAACTCCACTAGCGGAAGGTACTTATCCCAACCTCTCCCAAAGTCAAGGATACGCATATATAACATGTCTTCTAAGATCTAGTTTGCACGTTCTGTCTGCCCATCCATCTGCGGGTGATAAGCCGTACTCAATTGCAACTCAGTACCCATAGCCTCCTAAAAGCTCTCCCAGAAGCGTGACACAAAAAATCTTATCTTTGTCGGACACGATATTTAGGGGAACCCCATGAAACTTCACTATCTCTAAAACAAATAACTGGGAATATGGTCCCGTAGTGTAATCAGTCCGAATGGGAAAAAAATGATCTACCTTAGTCAACCGATCCACAATCACCCTTATGGAATCGTGACCCCTCTAAGAAGTAGGTAACCCTGTGATGATGTCCATAGAGATGCTCTCCCATTTCCACATCGATATCTCTAATGGCTGAAGAAATCTAGCAGGCTACTAATGATCCACTTTCACTAAATGTCAAGTGGTACATTTAGAGACAAGCTCAATAATGTCCATTTTCATCCCGCTCCACCAATACTGTCATCGTATATCTTGGTACATCTTATCACCATCAAGATGTAGAACAAATCTGTATTCATGCGACTCTATCATGACAACATGCTTCAAATACACACCCTCTGGAACAATCTACCTACCGTTGAAACGCAAGCCCCCATTTGAACTCACAAAGTAAGATCATACTCCTTCGGCTAAAAGATGTTGAATTTTCTCCTGACAAAATGGATCGGTTGCCTGATCCTGAACCACCCTCATCACAATCTGAGGTGTAACAGTTAGAGCTGATATAAATGATTGGGCAACTGCATCTTGATGTCCCAGTTCCTTCCATTTCGCCTTCTACACCGTGGCTAACTCACCTACCGGCCTTTGGCTCAACGCGTATGCTACCACGTTAGCCTTTCCCAAGTGGTAATGTATCTCAAACTGATAATATTTCATGAACTCAAGCCACTTGCGCTAACGCATGTTCAACTCCCACTGAGTGAATAAATACTGCAGTGACTTATGATCCATGAATAGGCGAAACTTCTCCCCTAATAAATAGTGTCTTTACATCCGAACGGCAAACACTACTGACGCAAGCTTTAAGTCATGGGTGGGGTAATTCTTCTCATGAGAAATAAGATTTCTAGAGGTATAAACTATGTCCTTCTCTTCACGTTGTAGTACTCTGCCAAGACCTTCTAAGGATGCATCAATGCAAACCAAGTACTCCACTCCTGGCTTAGGCAGTGATAAATACTGGTGTTGAAGTCAACTTATATTTCAGCTCGTCGAATGCTAACTAACATGTAATGACATATTTTAATAAGTCCGTTATCAATTTATTATGTCATATACCGCTACACCGTCGAAGAGCATTTAATAACATTCAAGCATGAAAGACGGATCTGAATATCAAATTCTTCATCAAAAAGACTCCGCGAAGTTTACTTTGGTAAGGTTTTGTTTTAAATACCTTAACTTTCCACTTAGAGCATTTGGGATTTTTTACATAATATTTTCTAAGTGGTGGGGCGGACTTTTTCATCAAATTTGAGAATGAGTAATTTTTTCTAAGTGTTGGAGCCTACATAGATTTTGACACCCAGGTCGTTCAACCGAGATAGCCATCTCGTTCGAGCAACATTGGATGTCGCGAGATGTCATTTGAACAACATTTGTAAGTCATTCGTGTGAGACTACTATCTCGTTCGAACGAGCACATTTTTCAAGGCGGCATGATTTTTTATAAATACTCGTTAAATCGTTTCATTTTCATTAGGAGGTCCCGACGTTTTACAAAATAGAAAAACTGCGATTTGTTGAATCCTTTTTGACTTCTTCTTTTAGGGTTTAATCCCTTTTTGTTTACAATTCACAAAAATCCCAATATTCTTTAGTGAATTGTTTTGGTGTTGAAGAACACACTTTGTTGTGGTTTAATCTTTGTGGGGAGAACTCTACAACCGGAGAGCTACGTGCTTTTGTGGAGGGAGTCCTTATAAAGTTCACAACTTGTGGAGAAGCCATTTTCTTCTTCATTGCTGACCACCTGGAGTTCTTGCGGGAGATTCTAGCCAACGACGTTTCTAGCCGTTTCTTTGAAGGTTTGACGAAGACACCGTGCATTACACTTGTGGGCGATTATCAGGTTGTATGTAAGTCAATGGTCTTGTGAGTTCTTCAAAGTTCTAGAAATAAAAGGTTTTTCCCTGCAAGGATTTTTCCTTAATTTTGTGTCACATGATTTATTTATTTATGGTTTGACACTCGAACACATTTAGATGCATGTTTAGGGGCTGAATTAATTTTGTTTAGAAATAGACTCCAATTAAATAAGGTTTACTTGGAAACTTGCGAATTAATTAAAATTGATATCACACACTGCATTTATACATTTTACAAATTGGTATTAGAGAGGGTTATGCTAATTTATCGTGTGATCCTGAGTTTTTAAGGATTTTTTTTTTATAAAATTTGACTTCTCACGTTATCAAATTGGTATCAAAGAGGGTTGTGCTAATTCATCGCGTATTCCAATTTTTCGCAAAATTTGTGTGATATTGATTTTTTTTGAAAAATCACCCTTTTGAAAAATCGCAATTTTTTCGATGGAGCACTTATGTAATCGGATTCCCCCCTTTGATGACACGAGACAGAGTTTTGATGATATAAATCATTTAAATTTGACATTTGCTAAAAGAATTGATTTTTTGGAAAAAGAAAATTCTCGTTTTAAGTCCACAATGGATCTTTTGTAAACAGTTCAAAATCAAAGAGATTTTTATCGTGAGAAATTTGTTTCCTTGGACCATGACTTTGTTACTTTAAAATTGTCCAAGAAGGAAAGTGATGATAGGGTCCTATTTTTAGAAGAAGAATTAGAGGACCTTAAAAATTCGATGGTTTGTGTTTGTGCCTAAGATGACAAAAATATTTTAATCAATGAGTTTGTGGAACGTGAAGAGGCTCTTAGGGAAAAATTTTCTTTGATTGAGGAAGAGAGAGATACGCTTTTAGGAATTGTTGAAAATTTAAAAAAGGCGTCCCTTAAATTGGAAGAGTCTAATTCTTTGCTTGAGTAAAAAATTTTGAAGTTAAAAAATGATTTGACATACTCGAGTAGGTTTGATAGTGATGGTAATGGCTCATCTTGTTCTCATGCATCTAGTGCTAAAGCCAAAACCATTATTTATTTTATAGGTTCAGCCGTTCCCAAGGACATTAGAAAATGTCAGCCCATAGGTGTCGTTCCACTTGTTTACACATGTTCATATTATGGTAGGAAAGATCACTGTAATACCCCGTATTTTTATGCTATATTAATTTGGGGATTTATTAATATTAATGTGAATTAATTATTTAATAAAAATCCGGAAATTAATTATGTTATAATTATTAACGTGATGAGAGTTAGTAATTATGGGAAAATTTGTTGAATATTACTAATGAGCAAAGTAATATATAATAGTGTCCATATTAAATGTCACGAGTGAATAAAATGACAATTTTAGAAATTTGAGTCGGGACGCGCCCGTGTCGCGTCGGGACTAAATATTGATAAATAAAAGTAAATATTTTATAATTTGTTCATATGGTTGTTTTGAGTGCGCCAACACATCCGGAAGGGTCGAGATAGTCAGAAAAGTATACCCGGGAGTTTGATTTGGGTCTCGGGGCGTTTTTAGGCCTAATTAGTACCCCGGGAGGGCATTTTAGTCATTTTGTATTTTTGGGTAATTAAACCCACGAAAATTAAAGGGGTTATATCAGATGTTTAGGTTATCTCCTAGGGTTAGATAACTCAAAACACTAGAACGTCCATTGGAGAGGAGAGGAGAGAGCTCTCAAGGCATTCCAAGGCTCAAAACTCACCCGTTTGCACCGCCGCCACCGCCAACGCGTAGATCGCGAGACGGGGAACGCAATCACACCAAATTCAACACCAAACCAGATTTCTGAAAATCCGATGCAAGTGTTTATCTTGCTTATTTCGTTGATGCATCATCCATATTAGTTTAGGAGTTATTAGGGTGAGATTTATGGAAGAAAAACCCAATTTGAGATGGGAATTTTCATGTAGGGATGATTTATATGATATTCTGGAAACGCTTTGTCATGTAAAGGATTAAGAGTTTGATTAAGAAAAGAGTTCTAATTAGATAAAAACACAAAAAAGAAAAAATTTATTCCGGACGATTGGACCATTGGAATTGGATGAAATTTTACAGAGAATTAGCTGAAGACGGAGGAAGCTACAGAAAAAAATTCAGCTCGGTCGGACCGTTCAATATTTTTTAATATTTTTTTTGCTAGACAGTTTTATATTTTGAGGAGTCTTAGAGATAATAAAAATTCAATTAAAACTCCATTTTAATTCCGATTTCGAAACCGTTTGAAATTCTCATCGTTGAAAATAAAATTCAAAATCCTTTAATGTAAGGAGAAATCTATATTTTTGGGATATTTTGCATAAGGGATAATGTAAGTATATATTAAAGGGGAGAGACACGTAAGAGAGAGTTACGTTGGAACATAAATGGATATCTACTGAATTGTACCTTTGGAAGAATAGAGTCCATGAGGGTTACGTAGTAAGTTGGAAAAACCCTTCGAATTAAAGTTAGAAACGAACCATTATACTTGATAAATAATAATGGGAAAATAAGGATAAATGTTGTGAATGTGGGTTATTGGATAAACCTAAATTGATATAATAAAAGTGGTATATTTATATGATTGTGTATGCATATATTATATACTTGTGAAAATCATGCCCGCGCTACTTGCTATCCCTGAGGTTTCCGCGCTGGGACGATCTTATCTCGTGTGCCTTATGGGGGATATTGACTCGTACCCTAGAAGATAGAAATCCTAGGTACAAGCTATCGAATCGATAGTCATGGTCCTAAGAGACGTGAGGATATGTACTGACCTCTTGGACTTGGAAACTATGTTTCGCCTCAATATTGTTTGTGTATGTATTTATACAGTTCGAGAGTGATTCCGAACTTGTATCCCCTTTAGTACGATTGATACGAGGATTGGAAAGCAGAGTATGCCCGCACCATAAAATTTTATGTGGGGTGCTGTTAGAATATATATATTGTACTAGTATTTAATATATATATGAACTTCTGAAATATGGGAAACTGCCTACTGTGCTATGGTAAGTAAGACATGTATAATGACTCAAATTGGAAATACTTGTTTTGAAAATTATAATATGATATTGAAAAACTTTATGAATCAATAAAGTTAAAATGAGCGTTTTGTACTAAATGAAATTATCCTTTTTAAACCATGATGTTGTTAAATCTTAAATTTTGACAGTCACCTAAGATAAGTTAAATCCTTGGGGAAGGATAGTGTGATATATGATGAGATAAACCATTGGGAAGGTTAGTGCGATAGGAGTGCACATTAGAAGAGATGCGAGAATTTCTCAAGAGAGTATCGCACTAATATGTTGTTGCATTGGCCTGTATCAATTTAAATACTTGCTAAACGAATTTTTAAATCATATACACTATCGGGCTCTGACCCGTTTCTATTCCTCTTTCTCTCTTGTATATATATGTATATATTACAGGTGCCCAGCCACAGGGGCGTCTTGTTTAGGATCCCTTGGAAGGAACGTGCTGCAGCTTAGGTGGGAGTTGCAGGCCACTTGCTTAGACGATTTCATTTACTTGATTCCACTTCTATCATTCTCCTTATTGGGCATGTGTCGCCCTTTCCACTATTTATCTGTTTTATTGGGACGTTTTTATTTCAGTTATTTCTAGTATTGTTACTTTGGGATTTATTCAGCATGTATGTTTTACTTTAAGTTTTAAATGCTGGGGTTTAGTTGTTGAATGTTTAAATTAATTGGATTATATGTTCCAGGATTATTGTGGTGTGATTCTTTAAATATTGAATTGTTGTAGATAATTAAATCTTTATTTTCAAAATAAAATTTGGAAAGTAATGTTAAAAAAAATGGTTTTGACACTTAGCTTAATTAAATAGGGTGTTAAATTTGGAAAAGTTATTTTTACGACAGTGATGCTAAGAATGAACCAACTGTTCACCTTGATTTTAATTTAATAAAGGAGTGATCGCCCGGTATTTAATTAGGCGGGGTGACACAGGTGGTATCAGAGCATCAGGTTCTAGTGTCCATAGGATCTGTACGGCTTATTTTCGCTTTCAGCTTAACGTTTTTGCTATAGAGCCCTATTTTTATGATTGTTGTATTCCTGCTTTTACGTTTACGTCTCCAGCCATTTGGGATTTGATAATGACTGGAGACTAATAAACTTCTTCACGTTTCAGATGCCTCCGAGATGTGCACCGAAGGATAGGCGTGCCCACGCCGAGCAGCTAGAAGCTCCGGCACAAGGCACTATGAATGCTAATGAAGTAGCCGCTATTGTTGCTCAGGCGGTGAATGCCGCGCTAGCAATGGTTCAGCAGGCTCCACCCCAGATTCAGGCAGTGGCGCCAGTACCAGCACAACTTCCATCTGCATGGGAGAGTATTAGGGACACTTTTCAGAAGGCGCATCCCCCTGAGTTCTCTGGTAGCTCAGATATCGTCACAGTCAGCCAATGGAAGAAAGACATCCAGCGGCATATTCGTATGTATGAGTGCACTGACGTGCTAAGGCAGTTATTGGTTTCCTTTAAGCTGGTGGGGGCCGCTTTGCAGTGGTGGGAGTCCACTACCACATTGGAGGAGAGGGACACGGTCCATATTCAGTCGTTTTGGGAGCGGTTTGACCGCAAGTACTTTCCACCCGCCGTGCAGACTTAGATGAGGCGGAAATTACTGAATTTGAAACAAGAGAACTCTACCGTTGCTGAGTATGAGGAGGAGTTCACGAGACTTCTCACCATAGTACTAGATGAGGCACCTACTGATAGTAAGAAGATAATGTTGTTTGTGGACGGGTTAGCTTGGAGGATCCGTCAGCATCTTATAGGGAATCTATCTCTGAGTACTTTCACTGATGTACTCAATGCTGCGTTACTACATTGCCAGGATAACCCGCTTCCATTTGCAGGGAAGCAGGAGAGCAGGAGAGTCCAGCCAGCAGGGCAGGACCGGGGGTAGTAGTGCTAGTGGGGCACCATCTCATGGACAGACTCTTCAACACGAGCAGAGTTCCCATCAGGAGGACCATGCTAAGCGATTCCATTCAGGTGATTCCAGCAGGGATTTGGGGGTTATAGGCAGGGCCAACCTAATCAACAGGGCCAACAGCGTGCTAATCAGGGCCAACAGGGCCAGTGTCGGGGAGGTAACGACCAGCAGGGTCGTGGTCAGTAGGGTCAGAGGGGAGGTAACTTCAGAGGACGGTGTTTTGTATGCGGCAAGCATGGTCATAAGCGCCGGGATTGCCCAGAGGGTAATAGGGCCCCACAGCAGTAGGGTGCCCGTAATGAGCCATAGATACCACTTTTTCCAGCTGCCCTCCCAGCTCCAGCCCAGGTGCCAGCCCTACCAGCCATTCCAGTAGCTCCAGTACAGTAGGGGCAGTTACAGTACAGACGTGTCTATAACGTCCACCAGGCAGCAGCTCGATAGGTACCACCCGCGATTGAGGGTATTTTTCCTATCCATGGTACTATGGGTCGGGTTTTGTTTGATACTGGGGCAACGCACTGTTTTATAGCTACGCATTTGGCGAAGGCCTTAGGGTTGTTAGACATAGCAGAGAGCACAGTGACGTGTGTAGACTCACCACTGGGGAGTGGGTCGCTTATCTTCTTTATATGCCGGGGAGGGGGGTTAGAGATTGGTAGTTTGGTATTACCTGCATACATGTTAGTCTTAGATATGCATGAGCATGATGTTATTATCGGTATGGATTGGCTCGCAGCTTATAGAGCCATGATTGATTGCTTCGGTGGGAGCATTATTTTTGCCATTCCGGGGCAAGAGATGTTTGTAGTGGCAATGCCTCGCCCAGAGGGAGGTTCGACCCCTCATTTGTATTATATAGAGGAGGATACCTCTAAGGAGGTTGTGATTCCTTTAAACTCGATCCCAGTCGTTCATGAGTATTCTGATGTATTCCAGGAGATACCAGGCCTACCCCCAGTCGATAGATAGACTTTGTCATAGATTTATTTCCAGATACGAGACCGATAGCACGCGCTCCATATCGTATGGCTCCGGTGGAGATTCGAGAGTTACGAGATCAGATAGAGCAGCTGTTAGGTCAGGGCTTCATTCGCAGGAGTACCTCACCTTGGGGCGCTCCAGTCTTATTTGTGAAGAAGAGAGATGGTTCACTGAGGTTATGTGTGGACTACCTGGAGTTGAACAAGGTCACGATACTAAATAAGTATCCATTGCCTCGAATCGATGATTTGTTCGACCAGCTGAGGGGAGAAACTTTCTTTTCGAAGATAAATCTGAGGTTGGGGTACCATCAGCTATGTATTAGAGAGAAGGATGTTTCAAAGACTGCCTTCTTGACGAGATATGGGTCTTACGAGTTCAGAGTGATGCCATTTGGTCTCACAAATGCTCCAGTCGTGTTCATGGACTTAATGAACCGAGTATTCAAAGAGTTCTTGGATCAGTTTGTCATCGTCTTCATAGATGACATTTTTATATATTCACACTCCGAGGAGGAGCATGCCGTGCACTTGAGGCAGGTTCTTCAGACTTTACGAGAGCATCAGTTGTATGCTAAGTACGAGAAGTGTGGATTCTGGTTGCGAGAGGTACAGTTCTTGGGGCATGTTGTTTCTGAACAGGGGATAGCAGTTGACCCGAGTAAAGTGTCAGCGGTGAGGGAGTGGGGACAACCCACGACACCGACGGAAGTATGTAGTTTCTTGGGGTTAGCCGGATACTACAGGAGATTCATTTGGGGATTCTCCAAAATAGCGGGTCCATTAACGTACCTGACTCGCAAAGGGGTACCATAAGTTTGGGATGATGCTTGTCAATTGGCTTTCGACGAGCTGAAAGACAAGCTTACTTCAGCACCAGTCCTTGCTTTACTGAAGTCGGGTGTGGAGTACCTGGTTTACACCGATGCCTCTTTACGAGGACTTGGGGGAGTACTTCAGCAGGAAGAGAAGGCTATAGCTTTTGCCTCCCGCAAGATTAAGCCGCATGAGAAGAATTAACCCACCCATTACCTGGAGTTAGGAGCAGTCATTTTTGCACTGCGGATATGGAGACACTATTTATTGGGGGAGAAGTTTCGTTTGTTCACAGACCACAAGTCACTGCAGTATCTGTTCACTCAGCGAGAGCTGAATACGCGTCAGCGCAGATGGTTAGAGTTTGTGAAGGACTATCAGTTCGACAGACAATATCATCCGGGGAAAGCCAATGTAGTTGCTGATGCGTTGAGCCGTAGATCGGTAAATGAGGTAGCGGACGTCTGGAAAGAGAAGTGGAAGGAGTTGGGTCACCAGGACGCAGTAGCCCGTTCCTTCATATCTGTTATGACAGTCACACTCGAGATTGTTATGAGGGTAATACAAGCCCAAACCACAGACCCGTTTTGCCAGGAATAGATTGTACGACTTTTAGTCAAGGGTGCTGAGTCCTATTCTGTTAGTTCCGATGGGGGTTTGAGGTTTAATGGGAGGTTAGTGGTTCCAGAAGGAGTAGAATTGCATCATGTAGTGATGACCCAATCTCACTGGTCCCGATTTGCGGTACATCCTGGAGGAGATAAGATGTACCAGGATATGAGGAGGCAATACTGGTGGAGTGGGATGAAGAAGGACATTGCTGAGTTCGTGTCCAAGTGTTCTACCTGCCAACTGGTAAAGGTGGACCATCAGAAACTGTCAGGATTGCTTCATCCATTGGAAGTACTCGCGTGGAAGTGGGAGAGTATTTCCATGGATTTTATTACAGGGTTGCCTACATCACAGCGGGGCCACAACTCTATCTGGGTGATTGTAGACCGTTTGACCAAGGTGGCTCATTTTCTTCCGGTGCGGACAGATTATACCACAGGTCATTATGCTCAGTTGTTCATTGCTGAGATTGTCAGATTACATGGGGTGCCCCTGAATATTGTGTCAGATAGAGACAAGATTTTCGTATCACATTTTTGGGAAAGCTTTCAGGAGGCTATGGGTACTGAGTTGAGGTTGGGTTAAGCTTATCACCCACAGACAGATGGACAGACAGAGCGTACTAATCAGATGTTAGAGGATATGCTACGCATGTGTGTTCTTAATTTTGGAGGAGGTTGGGAGCCACATCTTCCACTGGTAGAGTTTGCTTATAATAACTCTTATCAGTTTACGATTGGTTGGCTCCATTTGAGGCTTTGTATGGACGTCCTTGTCGTTCTCCAACTTGTTGGCTCGAGGTGGGGGATAACAAGTTGCTAGGACCAGAGGTGATTCAGGAAACCTCCGCGAGGATTGAGATGATCAGGAGTTACATTCGAGTAGCCCAGGACAGGCAGAAGAGCTACGTCGATGCGAAACGGTTCTTCCGGGAGTTTAATGTGGGGAACCAAGTGTTACTGCGTGTATCTCGTATGAAAGGAGTGATGAGGTTCGAGAAGAAAGGGAAATTAGCCCCGAGGTACGTAGGACCATTTCCCATTATCGAGAGGATTGGGCCGGTAGCATACAGATTGGGACTACCAGAGAATTTACATCGCATTCACGATGTATTCCGTTGAGACGGTATCTTCGGGATGATATGGCCCATACTCACATCGCGATAGATGAGACAAACTTGCAGCTTGACAGCTCTTACGAGGAGATACCGGTGGCTATCCTAGACTATAGTGAGAGGAGATTGAGGTAGAAGATAGTTCCACTTGTACGGGTCCAGTGGGAGCATCATAATGTGGAGGAATCCACTTGGGAGCGCGAGGCCGATATGCGCGAGAGATATCCAGATTTGTTCTTACCAGGTATGACTTATTTTTTGAATTTCGGGACGAAATTCCGTTATTAGGGGGGGAGTATGTAATACCCCGTATTTTTATGCTATATTAATTTGGGGATTTATTAATATTAATGTGAATTAATTATTTAATAAAAATCCGGAAATTAATTATGTTATAATTATTAACGTGATGAGAGTTAGTAATTATGGGAAAATTTGTTGAATATTACTAATGAGCAAAGTAATATATAATAGTGGTTATATTAAATGTCACGAGTGAATAAAATGACAATTTTAGAAATTTGAGTCGGGACACGCCCGTATCGCGTCGAGACTAAATATTGATAAATAAAAGTAAATATTTTATAAGTTGTTCGTATGGTCGTTTTGAGTGTGCCAACGCGTTCGAAAGGGTCGAGATAGTTAGAAAAGTATACCCAGGAGTTTGATTTGGGTCTCGGGGAGTTTTTAGGCCTAATTAGTACCCTGGGAGGGCATTTTAGTCATTTTGTATTTTTGGGTAATTAAACCCACGAAAATTAAAGGGGTTATATAAGATGTTTATGTTATCTCCTAGGGTTAGATAACTCAAAACACTAGAACGTCCATTGGAGAGGAAATGAGAGAGCTCTCAAGGCATTCCAAGGCTCAAAACTCACCCGTTTGCATCGCCGCCGCCGCCAACGCGTAGATCGCGAGACGGGGAACGCAATCACACCAAATTCAACACCAAACCAGATTTCTGAAAATCCCAGGCAAGGGTTTATCTTGCTTATTTCGTTGATGCATCATCCATATTAGTTTAGGAGTTATTAGGATGAGATTTATGGAAGAAAAACCCAATTTGAGATAGGAAATTTTCATGTAGGGATGATTTATATGATATTCTGGAAACGCTTTGTCATGTAAAGGATTAAGAGTTTGATTAAGAAAAGAGTTCTAATCAGATACAAACACAAAAAAGAAAAAATTTATTCCGGGCGATCGGACCGTTGGAATTGGATAAAATTTTATAGAGAATTAGCTGAAGACGGAGGAAGCTACAGAAAAAAATTCAACTCGATCGGACCGTTCAATATTTTTTAATATTTTTTTTGCTAGACAGTTTTATGTTTTGAGGAGTCTTAGAGATAATAAAAAATCAATTAAAACTCCATTTTAATTCCGATTTCGAAACCGTTTGAAATTCTCATCGTTGAAAATAAAATTCAAAATCCTTTAATGTAAGGCGAAATCTATATTTTTGGGATATTTTGCATAAGGGGTAATGTAAGTATATATTAAAGGGGAGAGACACGTAAGAGAGAGTTACGTTGGAACATAAATGGATATCTACTGAATTGTACCTTTGGAAGAATAGAGTCCATGAGGGTTACGCAGTAAGTTGGAAAAACCCTTCGAATTAAAGTTAGAAACGAACCATTATACTTGATAAATAATAATGGGAAAATAAGGATAAATGTTCTGAATGTGGGTTATTGGATAAACCTAAATTGATATAATAAAAGTGGTATATTTATATGATTGTGTATGCATATATTATATACTTGTGAAAATCATGCCCGCGCTACTTGCTATCCCTGAGGTTTCCGCGCTGGGACGATCTTATCTCGTGTGCCTTATGGGGGATATTGACTCGTACCCTAGAAGATAGAAATCCTAGGTACAGGCTATCGAATCGGTAGTCACGGTCCTAAGAGACGTGAGGATATGTACTGACCTCTTGGACTTAAAAACTATGCTTCGCCTCAATATTGTTTGTGTATGTATTTATACAGTTCGAGAGTGATTCCGAACTTGTATTCCCTTTAGTACGATTGATACGGGGATCGGAAAGCAGAGTATGCCCGCACCATAAAATTTTATTTGGGGTGCTGTTAGAATATATATATTATACGAGTATTTAATATATATATATATATATATATATATATATATATATATGAACTTCTGAAATATGGAAAACTGCCTACTGTGCTATGGTAAGTAAGACATGTATAATGACTCAAATTGGAAATACTTGTTTTGAAAATTATAATATGATATTGAAAAACTTTATGAATCAATAAAGTTAAAATGAGCGTTTTGTACTAAATGAAATTATCCTTTTTAAACCATGATGTTGTTAAATCTTAAATTTTGAGAGTCACCTAAGATAAGTTAAATCCTTGGGGAAGGATAGTGTGATATATGATGAGATAAACCATTGGGAAGGTTAGTGCGATAGGAGTGCACATTAGAAGAGAGGCGAGAATTTCTCAAGAGAGTGTCGCACTAATATGTTGTTGCATTGGCCTGTATCAATTTAAATACTTGCTAAACGAATTTTTAAATCATATACACTATCGGGCTCTGACCCGTTTCTATTCCTCTTTCTCTCTTGTATATATATGTATATATTACAGGTGCCCAGCCACAGGGGCGTCTTGTTTAGGATCCATTGGAAGGAATGTGCTGCAGCTTAGGTGGGAGTTGCAGGCCACTTGCTTAGACGATTTCATTTACTTGATTCCACTTCTATCATTCTCCTTATTGGGCATGTGTCGCCCTTTCCACTATTTATCTGTTTTATTGGGACGTTTTTATTTCAGTTATTTCTAGTACTGTTACTTTGGGATTTATTCAGCATGTATGCTTTACTTTAAGTTTTAAATGCTGGGGTTTAGTTGTTGAATGTTTAAATTAATTGGATTATATGTTCCATGTTTATTGTGGTGTGATTATTTAAATATTGAATTGTTGTAGATAATTAAATCTTTATTTTCAAAATAAAATTTGGAAAGCAATGTTAAAAAAAATGGTTTTGACACTTAGCTTAATTAAATAGGTTGTTAAATTTGGAAAAGTTTTTTTTACGACAGTGATGCTAAGAATGAATCAACTGTTCACCTTGATTTTAATTTAATAAAGGAGTTATCGCCCGGTATTTAATTAGGTGGGGTGTCATAGTCACCTTAGGAGTTTTTGTTTTGATCTTGGAAAAAGTCCTAGGAAGTTTATGTCTAGTGTTCCCTTGGTTCCTAAATCCCCCACACGACGTTTCACATCTATTTGGGTTAGGAAATCACTTTTAGAGGAACTAGATTTTAGACAAGTTGATTCCCGTTTGTTTGCACATGATTTTTCTCTTGCCATATCATATAGATGATTGTGGTTGCATATTTGTCATACGCTAGTTTTTGTTTCATGATATTTATGTTTGCTGGCGTTGTGACATGTACTTTTTGTATAAATTTTTTCTTTTGAATTTTTTTGAAAAATACAAAAAGAGTTTTGTATTTTGTTTGCACCTTTTATGGATAAACATTTAGGATGACCGAGTCACAACATCATTTCATTTTTCATGTGACTATTTGACAGTGTTTTGAGATAATAGGTCAATTAATCCATGTGCTTTATAATATTTGGAGTCATTGATAAGTAATTAAGTGTTGCTTTCTACATGTTTGACTGATGATTTCCTTTATTGCACACATGCACGCATTTGTTTGATTATTGTCCTTGTCTTATCACATGTTGGTTGGGTGTTTTCACTTCAATCCTGTCATTAAAACAAACTAAGCACGATAAAACTTGATAAGAAAGTTGTGCATGTAAGAGCCATTTGTGAGTTTGTGTTCTTTATTTGAAAAAGTGAACGGCTACGAATGATTATCATTTATCCTTTGCAATTAAGCTACCGTTTAATTGCTTCTAAAAAATTGAGGAATTTTATTATCCAGGGTCCAAAGAGGTTTAAAAGTGCCTGAAAAAATTTAAAGGAAATAAAAGGAAATTTATGCCAATTATTGGCCAATTAGGTTTTTGCATCAATTATCCAAAGTTTGAGAATTTAGTTTAACACCTCTAAAAGAAAATATATATGAGGGAGTTTGGTTGGAGATTTTATAATGGGTTTGCACGTCCTTGAAAATCTTGAAAAATCACTAAATAGTTTTGGATGTTATTGGTGTGGAAATCACTTTGACTTTGATTTGTTGATTTGCATAAGACGATGTCATCTAAATTCAACAATTTTTACACCTAAGGATACTTTTGATTTCATTCATTAGGAGTACATGTATGCATCATGCACATATGATTGATTGAGTTTATCTACCTATCAAATGTGTTCACACCCATTCATTCCATTTCCATGACTTGGTTGTTTGAGTTTAAATCCATGGTGTGATTTTTAGTATCTTATTTTTGTATGAAAAAATTGAAAAAAATCAAAAATAGTTTGTGACATTCTTTGAGACATTCCTTTGCATGCGCGTAGTTTGATCATTATTTGCTATGCATTTTATCGTGACACTCCATGTTGTGATTGTTTCTTCTTATATGCCTATTTGGGGTCATTATAAAAAGGGGGAGAAAGAATTATCTTGTTATGGGGGAGTTTTTGCATTATGGGGGAGATTTGATTTATCAATGATTTATTCTTATATCATTTCAAACTCGATGCGTCACGAAGGTTTTTTCTTTATCTCATATGTGTAGGTACAAAGATTGAAGATCATTATGCTGCACACCCTAATGAGAAAAACTTTGAGATTTGATGAAGATTTTTGAAGAACAGTTTGAGATCTTGCAAATTTATTCAATGTGAGGGTACATTTGTATAGGCATTTTGGTATTTGATAATTCAGATGTTTTTATGTATGTACCGGTAGATACATAGAGGGATATTTGTAAGGACATATTTTTATAAGTCCATTATCAATTTATTATGTCATATACCGCTACACTGTCAAAGAGAATTTAAGAACATTAAAGCATCAAAGACGGATCTGAATATCAAGCTCTTCATCAAAAAGACTCCGCAAAGTTTACTTTGGTAAGGTTTTGTTTTAAATACCTTAACTTTTCACTTAGAGCTTTTGGAATATTTTTACAAAATATTTTCTAAGCATTGGAGCGGACTTTTTTGTCAAATTTCAGAATGACTAATTTTTTCTAAGTGTTGGAGCGTACCTCGATTTTGATGCCCAGGTCGTTCAAGCGAGATAGCCATCTCGTTCGAGCGACATTGGATGTCACGAGATGTCATTTGAACGACATATGTAAGTCGTTCGCACAAGACTGCTATCTCATTCGAACGAGCACATTTTTCAAGGCAACGCGATTTTGTATAAATTCTCGTTAAAAGGTTTCGTTTTCATTCAGAAGTCACAGCGTTTTACGAAACAGAAAAACTACGATTTGCAGAATCCTTTTTGACTTCTTCTTTTAGGGTTTAATCCCTTTTTGTTTACAATTCACAAAGATCCCAATATGCTTTAGTGAATTGTTTTGGTGTTGAAGAACACACTTTGTTGTGGTTTAATCTTTATGGGGAGAACTCTACAACTGGAGAGCCGCGTGCTATTGTGGAGGGAGTTCTTATAAAGTTCACAACTTGTGGAGAAGCCGTTTTCTTCTTCATTTCTGACCACCTGGAGTTCTTACTGGAGATTCTAGCCGAAGACGTTTCTAGCCGTTGCTTTGAAGGTTTAACGAAGACACTGTGCGTTACACTTGTGGGCGATTATCAGGTTGTTTGTAAGTCAATGGTCTTGTGAATTCTTCAAACTTCTAGAAATAAAAGGTTTTTCCCTGTGGGGATTTTTCCTTAATTTTGTGTCACATGCTTTATTTATTTATGGGTTGACACTCGAACACATTTAGATGCATGTGTTAGGGGCTGAATTAATTTCGTTTAGAAATAAACTCCAATTAAATAAGGTTTACTTGGAAACTTGCGAATTAATTCAAATCGATATCACACACCGCATTTATACATTTTACTGACATGCATCCTCCCAGACAAATGGTACACCTTTCGAGTAAGATTAGTCAACGGACCCGCTATCTTTGAGAAACTCGGGATAAAACATCTATAATAACCGACCAATCCCAAGAAACTGCGCACTTTTGCCAGTGTTGTGGGTTATCCCCACTCCCTCACTGCTGATACCTTACTAGGATCCACCAATATCCCCATTTCAGACACAACTTGCACCAAAAATTGAACCTCACGAAGCTAGAACCCACATTTCTCATATTTCGCATACAGCTGATGCTCATGTAGGGTCTGTAGGACCTACTGCAAATGCCCTACATGCTTCTCCTCAGTCTGAGAATAAATAATGATATCATCTATGAAAACGATGACAAACTGGTCTAAGAACTCTCTGAACACCCTATTCATCAAGTCCATAAATACCACCGGCGCATTAGTCAACCCAAATGGCATGACTCGAAACTCATACGATCCATATCTGGTTAAGAAGGCAGTCTTTAAAACTTCCTGCTTCCTGATTCGTAGTTGATGATAACCATACTTTAAGTATATCTTTGAGAAGTAGGATGCTCCTCTTAGTTGTTCAAACACGTCATCGATTCTAGGCAAAGGATACTTATTCCATATCGTGACTTTATTAAGCTCCTGATAATCTATGCACAACCTTAAAGAACTGTCTCGCTTCTTTACAAATAACACCGGGGCACCCCACAACGACGTACTCCTGTGGATGAACCCCTATCCCAAGAGCTCTTCTATTTGATCCCTCAGCTCCCTCATTTCTGCTGGAGCCATACGGTAAGGCGCACGATCAATAGGCCGATTGCCCGGTGCTAAATCAATCACAAACTCAATCTTCCTGCTAGGAGGTAATCCCGATATATCCTGGAATACATCCACAAACTCAAAAACTACTCGTATTAAATCAAGAGATATTACTACTCCCGTAGAGGTTTCCTCCTCTATATAATACAAATGAGTAGACAATCCTCCCTTAGAACGAGGCATCGCCACAAGGAACATCTCATGTCTCGAAATAGCAAAAATAATACACCGACTATAACAGTCAATCATGGCTCTATGTGCAACAAGACAATCCATGTTGATAATCACATCGTACTCAGACATATCCAAAATGAGTAAATCTGTCGGTAAAATCAGACAACCAATCTATATACTCACATGAAGACATATAAAGAAAATAGGCGTCCCACTACCCATCGGTGAGTCTACATAAGTAATAATACTATCTGCTATATCCAATAACCCTTTATCTCATGAAAATGTAGTGGCTACAAATGAATGTGAGGCCCCCATGTCAAATAGAATGTGCCCCATATCCCCATAGATAGAAAACATACCCGCAATTGCAGGCGGTGGCTGCTGAAATGCTGCCTGATGGACATTGTATACACACCCATACTGACCCTACTGTGCTGGAGCTATTGGAATGGGAGGTAATGCTGGCACCTGAACTGGTGCTGGGAGGGCGGGTGGTGGAAATACTAGTCTATGCGGCTCCTGTCGTGCTCCCTACTGTGGAATCTTTCCCTTATCAGGACAATCCTACCTCTTATGGACAGGCTTACCACACACAAAACATCTTCTAGTGAACTTTCCCCCATTTATTCCTACTATCCCCGACACTACTGGTTGTTACCACCTCTCCCTTGGCCCTGCTTGCTGCCTCCCTGCTCAAATCAAAATCCTCTAGATCGTAAACATTTAGCATAGTCCCCTGGCTGGGAACCCTGCTCACCCTATCGTTGCTGACTCTGACCTGATTGTGTCCCACTAAAACTGCCTACATTCGTCTTGCCCTCCTGGCTTGACTCAATCCCCCACTTGACACCCTGAGCATGTAAGCGTTATCCTGTGAATGAAGCATTGCAGCATTAAGAACATCTTCATAAGTATGTAGGGAAAGATTGCCCAATAAGTGTTGGTGAATCTTATAGTTCATTCCATCAGTGAACATCTGAATTCTCCTTTCCTTAATGGGTACCTTTGCTAGCACCAAGTTAGTCAGTCGAGTAAATTCCTCCTCATATTATGCCACTGCCTTCCCTTCCTATTTTAAGCCAAGTTGTTTTTTCCTCATCTCAGTCTGGACGACAAAAGGGAAGTACTTGTTCGAACCGTACCCAGAAGTCCTGGATAGTTATGGTATCTCTCTCCTCAGTGGTGGTAATAGATTCCCACCATTGCAGAGCTTCCCCGACTAGATTAAATGTAGCTAGTGTCTGACGCTGAACTTCCTTGCATTCAAATATTCTCAAGTGCCTATTGATATCCTTCTTCCATTGGCTAGCAACCGTGACATCAGAATCCCCTGAAACTCTGGTGGACGCGCCTTCTGAAGGCATCCCTAACACTTTCCCATACGGTAGGAAATACTTTCCCTGGTTCAGGTGGCACAACTGGCGCCTGTTTTGGAGCTTATGGAACAATAACTAAAACTGCGTTGACTGCCTGAGCAACAACGCCAGCAACTTCTACCATGATCTGGGATGGGTTGAGGCGCACATCGAGGAGGCATCTGAAATGAGAGAGAATATACCATCAGTATTTGATATCACAGAATAGCCAAAGAACGTATAAATGAAATTAGGGATACAACATTCCAAATAATAGGGCTCTACATCAAAGGACGCTTAGCTGAAAGCATAGTAAACCGTTAAAATCCTAAAATACTCTAGAATCTGATGCTCTGATACCACCTGTGACACCCTGCTTAATTGAATATCGGGTGATCAGTCCCATACCAAATTAAATCAAAATATATAGTTGGATCATTCGCATCATCACTGTCGAAAACATTTTATAATCACCTAATACTTAATTATACATGTGTTAAAAGCTTTCAAATTTTAATTTAATAAAATTCTACTTTTTAAAACACATACCATTTAACACAATCCATTTACACATTGAATAACAACTGAGTAAATATCACAACTGAATTAAATACAACTGGAATAAAACTTTCCAGTAAAATATGTAAATACAATAATCCCAATGATAACAAATGTATCACAATGACATACGAATATAATCCTGACTCAGATAGAAAGGAAATAACTAAAATCCTCGAGGTGACATGCCCTAAATAAAATATCACTAGAGAGTGTGAATCAATAACTCTGAAGGCATCTAAATAAAGATCAAAACTCCATAGAATCCATAGCTCGCCACATGTCATAAATCCTCTATGGTTGGCGTCCCTGTAGCTGGACACCTAATAAAGGAGATACAAGAAAGAGAAGAGAATACGCAAGGAAACGAGTTAGAGCCGAATGTAAAAATAGTTTATAAAATAGCAAGTGGATAAATGCTATATTTAGCAATTATTATATACATGTTAGATTATCGGACTCTCTTTTGATATTCTCACCTCTCATATAGAGTGCACACCTAACATTCCTCCAAGTCATACTACTTACAGTTCCCACGCTAACTCGATCAATGCAATGCATCCACTATTCATAGCCCAATTCATTCACACTTATTTTCTCATAATAATAATAATAATAATAATAATAATAATAATAATAATAATAATAATAATAATAATAATAATAATAATAATAATATGTATATCCATTTAGATTCAACATGGATAAGACCCTTATTAATTCAATTCAATTAAATGTTTTCATACTTAATTAATTCCAGATAGCATTAGCTTTCAATTCAATTTTAGTCACACAGTAGATATCATCATATGTATATGAATACATTCACTCTATTATATATATACGATATTTCACCCCGAGACACAACTGCGGTGTTGCATTACTCCGCTATCATGTTCCAATCCATCTCATCACTATATGGAGGACTATAGGTTTGGTAAAGATTCCTCGAACCACAAATATCAAGCACAAACATTGGAGGCAAACATAGTCCTAAGCCTTTGGGCTACACACATACCTACACTCCCAAATGACCGATCACACCCACAATTGGTGATCAATCCCTAAATTCTATGTTCTCGACTGACAAGTCAAAAATTTTATTAGATTCACCAGGATATGATTGTCCTCATGCGTAAACCTCCCCCGATAGCAAGTAAGCTAGATATGTCATACACAAAAATCATCAATCAATCAAATAGGCATTATCATCTACCTATTTAGTATTAGGTACTTACATTACCTATATCATATTAAGAATTTATGCTATCCCAAGTACACATCATATTTCTCGAATATTATGTAATTATTTCTCGCATAACCTTTTATTTAACCCAAGTACCTGTATATATGTCCTTAATGTTACCTGTGCTTGTCATAATGATTAATGTCCTCTAAATCATATAATAATTAAGTAGATATCTCTCACATAATTTTAATGCTTAATATATTATAATTTTCCAACATTAATCCAAAGTTTCTCACTCTATTAATGTGCCAAAATTATTTAAAAACTCATTATGGGCCAGATTACAATTTCCCAAAATTTTCTGGGCTAAACTGGAGATTTATGGAAATATCATTTAAAGTCAGTAATCTCATTAGAATGAGATGGAATCTCGTTAGAACGATATTGATTGTCATTCGAACGAAGTCAGGTCTCGTTCAAACTAAGTCATTGTTTTTCTTATTCGTATTGAGTTCGAGTTTTTTGCATTTTCCCTCAATTTCTAACGCCCAAACCTTACTTGTTTTCTATCCTAACATAATCCAGAAATCCGAATTACTATTCTAACATTATTTCAACATATACATGGGTGATTTATACATAAAAACACCAATTTCACTTGTTCATAAGGGATTATCATCAAACCCATTAAAACCTCAAGATTTCAATATTCAGAATTCTCCATTTTTATCCAACTTGAAAACTCAGAATTTAGAATCATTGTTTCATACCTAAATCATCAAATTTCATTTTTAACATGGTAGGATTTTTCTACATGCAATTGTTATCATCCTTTTTAATAACCTTAAGAACATATATTTTTCTCTACATGTAAAATCCTTAATTTTTATCATGATCATAGCCTAACCATTATCTTAATTTACCCATCATTATAAATTCCAAATTCATAAGTTCGTGAATCCTAAAATAAAATCCTATTCTAACATGGATATTCTAATCACTAAAATAGAGCAAGAATCACTTGCCTTAAAAGTCGTTCTGAACCTTTGATGAAGAAAAATGTTAGAACTTATCCTTCCCTTTTTTCGGTGACTTTTCCTGCAACTATGGTGGTGGTGCAAGGTGAATAGATGGTGGTTGTCAGCTTGGTTTGCTCTAGGTGACTCCTCCTTTCCAAGAACTCTTCCCCTCCTCAAGTTACCCTTTCACTTTATCTCTAAGACTCTTCTGTTTTTCTCTCAAACTTTCTCACTTGTTTTTAGATGAAATGAATCTTGCGTAGAATCTAGTCTTATTTAAATAAAAAAGTCTTAAAGGTAAACTAAAAGACAAAAATGAAGTTACTTTCATCTCCCAAACAAAATGACTAAAACGCCCCTTCAGGGTGTCCTTTCATCTCCTAATCGACCCGAGACCCATATTCAACACCCGAGTAGACTTTTCTGACTATTTCGACCCTTCCATACGCAACGGTGCACTCAAAACGATCATAAAGTTGATATAAAATAATCTTTACTTTTTATTTATTTAAATTAGTCCCGATACGTCTCATAACCGCATCCCGACTTACTTTCATTTATTACCGTATTAGTAGCTCACGATAATATAAATAACAATATATTCATATATTACTTGTATATCACTAAGTAATATTTAGAATCATATATTACTTTAATATGTAGTTGTAGAATCGCTACAGCGGAAATATTGTGACTTCCCAAATAAAATCCAAGTTTAATTAATCCCAAATTTTAGTTAAACCCTAAAACATGCATCTAGATGATTTATCCAATAAAATAAAGCATGCAGGATAAAACAAACAATTTCAGGAAAAATCCCCCAGAGGGCCAAAACCTTTTATTTCACTATAATTTGTAAGAAAACGGTTTACACGGATTATAATGAAATAGGGTGACATACGAAATACCCGCAGGTGTCGGTTTCGATGTCTCGGCTGAAATATCCCGCAGGAACTCCAGGAGGTCAGCAATGAAGAAGAAAAACGACTTCTCCACAAGTGTGATCTTTATAAGGACTCCCTCCACAATAGCACGCAACTCTCTGGTTGTACAGTTCTCCCCACAAAGATAAACAATAGCAAGGTGTGTTATTCAACACCAAAATAATTCACTAAATCATATGGGAGTTTTGTGAATTGAAAACAAAAAGGGATGAAAATCCTAAAGGAAGAATCCAAAACGATTCTGTAGTTTCGTAGTTTTCTGTCTGTCAAAAACTGTGGACTCCTTAATGAAACCGAAACCGAATAATGAGATTTTATAGAAAATTACGCCGCCTAAAAAACAGAGCTCGTTCAAACGAGAAGCATATGTCACTGGAACGAAGTACGCATGTCGTTCAAACTACATCGCGCGACTTCCAATCTCGTTCGAACGAGATGTTGATCTCGCACTAATAACCTGGGTGTCAAAATCGAGGTCCGCTTCAAAACTTAGAAAAAATACTCATTCTCAATATTTGACTAAAAATTCCACTCCAACACTTAGAAAATATTTTGTAAAAATCTCCCAAAAGCTCTAAGTGAAAAGTTAAGGTATTTAAAACATAACCTTACCAAAGTAAACTTCACAGAGTCTTGAATGATGAAGAACTTGAGTAATTCGGATCCGTCTCTGATGTAGATGTCTCTTGAATGCTCTTCGACGGTGTAGCAGTATATGACATAATAAATTGATAACGGACTTATGAAAATATGTTCATACAAATCTCCCCCTATGTCTATGCCGGTACATACATAAAAAATCCGAATTATCAAAAACCAAATTTCCTATACAAATCTACCCTCCCATGAATAAATTTGCAAGATTTCAAAATTTTTCTTCAATCATCTTCGTCAAATCTCAAAGCTTTTCTCATCAGGGTGTGCAACATATCAATCTTCAATTTTGTACCTACACACATGAGATAAAGTAAAAACCTTCGTGATGCATCGAGTTTGAAATGATATAAGAATAAACCATTAATAATGAAATCTCTGCCATAATGCAAAAACTTCCCCATAACATGATAATTCTTTCTCCCCGTTTTTATGATGTCCCCAAGTAGACAGATAAGAAGAAATAATCAAAACATGGAGTGTCACGATAAAATTGCATAGAAAATATGAATCAATCAATGCGCATGCAAAGGAGTATCCCAAAAACATTCACAAACTATTTTTTATTTTTCAAATTTTTCATACAAAAATAGGATACAAAAAAAATCACACCATGGATTTAAACTCAAACAACCAAGTCAAGGAAATGGAATGTATGGGTGTGAACACATTCGATAGGTATATAAACTCAATCAATCATATGTGCATGATGCATACGTGTACCCCTAACGAATGAACATCAAAAGAATCTTTAGGTGTAAAAATTGTTGAATTTAAATGACATTGTCTTAATCAAATCAACAAGTCAAAGTCTAGATGATATCCACACCAATAACGTCCAAAACTATTTAGTGTCATTTTGAGAACTTTTCGAAGGACGTGCAAACCCATTGATGTATCCATCCAAAACTCCCTCATATATAATAATGCAATTTTTTATATCTAAAGAGGTACTAAATTCTCAACTTAGAGAAAACCTATTGGCCCAAATTTTTGGCATATTTCATATTTTTATAGCCTTAATTTTTTTTATGTGGGATCTTTTCAAACGGTGGCTTTCATGACGTGATTATTATTCACTCGCAGCCCTTTCCCGTATTCACTCATCATTTTTTCAAACTAAACAATTAATTCCTCACAGGCAATGGTTTTTACATGCACTACTTTTATTACTCTCGTATTATTGCACTTGTTTCATTTTAAGGACAAGATTGAGATAAAAACACCCAACCAACATGTGATAAGTCAAGAACAATAATCAAACAAATCCGTGCATGTGTGCAATAAACGACAAAGTGAGTCAAACATGTATGTAGCAACACTATAGCAACTCAAAGACTCCAAACTTTTTAAAGCACATGGATGAATTGATTTATTGTCTCAAAACACTATCAAATAGTCACATGTAAAATGAAATGATGTTGTGACTCGGTCATCCTAAGTGTCCATCCATAAACGGTGTAAAACCAAATGCAAAAATCTTTTTGAATTTTTTCAAAAATTTTCTAAAAAAAATCTTTTTGAAATTTTGAAAGAAATATATCAAAAATATAGCACAACCAGCAATAGGCTTAATATCGGCATGAGCATCAATCTATGCTAGAAAATTGTAAATCACATAAAGAATATATCAATCTAAGAAGGTGTGATTAAACGAGCAATGCAGTGTTTAACAAATAAGCATGGGAACTACGAATAACTGCATATAAACTGTTCCAAAAGCAACCAGCAGTACCAAAAATCTAAGCATATGAATACAGGATACTGAAATAGAGGAACAGGAGAAGAACTAGACAGGTTGCTCAAATGACTTAGCCTGTCACTCGAACGATAAGGAATGTCGCGAGAAGCTACTTCGCGCGAGAAGAGATGTCGCTCAAACGACGTACCGTTCTCGCTCGAACGAGAAAACCAAAATTTCACAGTCTGACCAGAAAGTCATACAGTTTTGACCAGTGAAAAAATTTCGTGAAAACAGTACCTGTAAGGTGCAAACAGATCCAAAGCAGTGCTAAAATAGTAGCGAAACACACAAATGCAATAACTAAATCAATGTGCGCTACGTTAAAGTGAGTCATAACACTAGAAAGAATATTACCATGATGTGACACTAGTGTATGAAAAACATCTAACACAGTCAACCAAAAGATTTCACATGGGGTGAATCACGTGCAAGCAAACGGGAATCGTGGAGAAGTAAACCATAAGCCTCTAAATCCGATTTCCTAACCCAAATCGATGTGAAATGTCATGTGGGGGCTTTGGGAACCAGTGTGACTCTCTCTTTATATTTCCTAGGTCCATTCAAAAGCTTATAGTGGAAACGCCTAAGATGGCCTTGCCTACCGCAATGTGTGCAAGTATAAATCGGGCGGTGAGTGTTACCTAAAGGATGCCTTCTCCTCAAATTCCTAGGTTGTGCTCTCATCAATTTCCTAGGTGGCGCTCTCTGAATTTTCCTAGGTGTCTCTCTCCTAACAACCTTAGGTGCGTCTTTCATAATAATCCTAGGAGGCACTCTCACACGTGTGGGAATGGGTGCACCATGTTTTTCAAAACCAATCCCACCCCTATCCTTTTTAATCTCGATAGTTCCTAAAATCTTATCAAGTTTTTCAGACCTAGACTCCAAATCAAATTTCACCTTACGCGAATCTCTCAAACTTCTCTCAAGTTCATCTATCCTAGATTCAAGTAAGCTCCTATACTCCTCAAACTCAAAAAGGTACTTTTTCATAGCTTCCATCATGCCTCGAAGATCATCCCTCTCACCCTCGACATATCCCAGCTTCTCTCTCAAAATTTTCTCTCGTGCCCTAAGTTCTTCAACTAAAACATCATTATTTTTTAAGGCACAATCTTTCAATTGAGCTTCAAGTTTCAAGTTTGACTTTTTTGCCTTTAAACATTCAAAATACAAATTATTGTAGGCAACTTGCAACTCAGTTAATTCTTCTTCTTCCTCCTCACTCTTTTCACCCTCACTCTCATCACCAATCACACGGATGGGAAACTCTCGCCTAGAAGCATAAAGGACTTCTTCTTTCGAATCACACTCACTAAGGGTAGAAACATGAGAAACCAGTTTATTCAATTTCTTATTTAAATTTGTGGTATACTCATCTAACATGTGACCAACACCCTCACAACAAGGACACCTCTCAGATTCGTTTTCAACAGAAGATTTAAAACAAGAGTCCGTGTGAATTTTCCAATTAACTTTTTTCAAAAATTTTACATCGAAGATCATCAAAACCATCAAAAGCCATTTTTTTTGCAAAAATCAGGACCAAAACACAATAACTTAGTGCAACAGGCTCTGATACCAATTTGTAGAGTGGTGATCGCTTAAATAAGCTCTGATACCAATTTGTTAACGTGAGATCACTTAAAAAAGCTCTTATACCAATTTATAGAATCGCTACAGCGGAAATATTGCGACTTCTCAAATAAAATCCAAGTTTAATTAATCCCAAATTTTAGTTAAACCCTAAAACATGCATCTAGATGATTTATCCAATAAAATAAAGCATGCAGGATAAATAAACAATTTCAGGAAAAATCCCCCAAAGGGCCAAAACCTTTTATTTCACTATAATTTGTAAAAAAACGGCTTACACGGATTACAATGAAATAGGGTGACATACGAAATACCCGCAGGTGTCGATTTCGATGTCTCGACTGAAATCTCCCGCAGGAACTCCAGGTGGTCAGCAATGAAGAAGAGAAACGGCTTCTCCACAAGTGTGATCTTTATAAGGACTCCCTCCACAATAGCACGCAGCTCTCCGATTGTAGAGTTCTCCCGAAAAAGATAAACAGTAGCAAGGTGTGTTCTTCAACACCAAAACAATTCACTAAAGCATATGGGAGTTTTGTGAATTGAAAACAAAAAGGGATTAAAACCCTAAAGGAAGAAGCCAAAAGGATTCTGCAGTTTTGCAGTTTTCTGTCTGTCAAAAACTGTGGACTTCTTAATGAAAACGGAACCAAATAATGAGATTTTATAGAAAATTGCGCTGCCTCGAAAATAGAGCTCGTTCGAACGAGAAACATATGTCGCTCAAAAGAAGTACGTATGTCGTTCAAAAGACATCGCACGACTTCCAATCTCATTCGAACGAGATGCTAATCTCGCGCGAACGACCTGGGTGTCAAAATCGAGGTTCGCTTCAAAACTTAGAAAAAATACTCATTCTCAATTTTTGATGAAAAATTCCCCTCCAACACTTAGAAAATATTTTGTAAAAATCTCCCAAAAGCTCTAAGTGAAAAGTTAAGGTATTTAAAACATAACCTTACCAAAGTAAACTTCGCGGAGTCTTGAATGATGAAGAACTTGAGTAATTCGGATCCGTCTTTGATGTAGATGTCTCTTGAATGCTCTTCCTCGGTGTAGCGGTATATGACATAATAAATTGGTAACGGACTTATGAAAATATGTTCTTACAGTAGTAATATTAAATCCGAATTAATCCCAATAAATTTTTCATAATTAATTCCAATTAATCCGCATTAGCTTTTAATTTATCTATTTTAAAAGTTATTAAAAATTTACGAGGTATTACACTTGCCTAAAGTGTCTTTGTTAATCTTAGTCAATATACTCATAGGGGTGCATAACTTCTTAGTGAAGTCTAAATGACACTTCTTCACTAGGTCCCTAACATATTTGGATTAAGATATAAATATCCCATCCTCAAATTGATGCACTTAGAGACCTAATAAGAACTTAAGCTCACCAACCATGCTCATTTAAAACTCACTCTCCATCTTCTCCTCCAACGTGTGAGCATGTTGGGAATATGTGGATCTAAATACTACGTCGTCCCCATAGACTTAGGATACTAAGATCATATAACACTCTCCCCTCACAAGTAATGTCTTATCCACTCCCCCTCTTTTGAAGCCACGAGATAAGAGATAAGAAGTGAGTCTCTCGTTTAAAGAACGATGTGCTTGCTTCAAACCATTCAAGGCCTTCTAAAGGTAAAAGACGTGTCCCTAGTGCTTTGGGTCTTAGAAACCCTTTTTTTATTTCATGTAAACTTCCTCCTTTAGAATGACATTAATTAAGGCACTCTTGACATCCATTTGGTATAACTTGAACTGCAGATGACATGCTATGACAATTAGTAAGTGAACAGACGTAATCCTAAAAACAAGAGTGAATGTCTCGTCAAAGTCTACAACCTCAATCTGTGTGTAGCCTTTAGTGACCTACCTAGCCTTATTATGAACTATAGTACCATTATCATCCACCTTATTCTTATAAATCCACTTGGTACCAATAACAATAATTCCGCTAAGTCGGAAGACTAAGTCCCAAACATCGTTCTTGCAAAACTAAAGTAACTCATCTTGCATCGCGGAAACCCAGTGTTCTTGATTGATTTCTTATTTCGCACTCTTGGGCGCTAATAAGGAGGTGTGGCAAAAGTAGCTAATAATATTCTCAAGTTGAGCACGATTCTTGACCCGTAGTGTAGTATCACCAAGTATAGTGTAAAGGTCATGAATCTTTCAAACCCAAGAGGGTGGATCCGTTAAATCAAAAGTGGGGTCCATCGGGATAGTGTAAGGAATATTGGGATTGTCACCGATGGGTGCATCACTCTTACACTCGAGGTTAGGATCAACAGATATATGTGATTTTTCATCCAAAATTGTGACATTATTGATTCCATAACCTTCGGGCTTGTAAGTTTAAACACCTTATAAGACATACTCGACAATAACATAAAAATATCCCGTCATCAATTTGGAAGTCAAATTTTTTTAAGTGCTTTGTATCTCTCAAAATGTAATAAGGACTCCCAAAGACTCAAAAATATGATAGGTTTTCTTTCTTCCCTATCCACTACTAATATATATGCCATGTGTAATGTGTGTGGATGAAGATATACCCTAATCACCATATGTCATGTGGTATTAATTGCCTCTGCCCCAAAATGTCTAGGCACATTTCTCCTAAGAAGCATGGATCTAGTAGTCTCTTGAATCGTCTGGTTCTTTCTCTCAATTATCCCACTTTGTTAAGGAGTAAAAACGATCGAAAACTCGTGCTTGAAACCCACTCCATAACAATAGAAATCCACTCCAACTTATTTAAATTCAGTGAAATTGTAACTATGTGTAATACCCCTCCCTATAAATGTACACTTTTTAATAAATTAGGTATTACAAGAAATATTTGGAGTAAATAGTTGCAACATTTTAAAGAAAAAATTATACATATAGTGATGTGTCGCGCGTAGTGATAAAAAAAAGGAGATTCCACGTTGCATGCTTTTCAATGGTGGACATTTTAGTTTCAACGGTTACAATTAGGAAAATTATGAATCATGATGAGAATTAACTGAGGAACGGACAAGCAATGAATGAAAATGAATGTAATGGATAAATATTGTCAATACGCGACACATTAAAGCATAATGTGGCACGATTTTTGTAGAAGCCCTCGAAGATGATAAAAATAATTTTACAAATTATTTGGGGTCCTAAAAATATTTATAAAAATTCCATGGGGTAAAAATTACAAAAAAGGAAATTTTTTACCCTAGGGTAGATCGACCACAACTCCCCGGTCGATCGACCGCGACTCCTAGGGTAGCCCACAACAGGAATTTTTTGTGAAGTGTCACACTTATGTCCATTGGGTATTTGTGACGTGTCAACCTCTTAGGGACTCTATACTTGGATGATTTAGGGTCAGGGTTCATTTGTAGTATAAAAACCTACGGAAGGGTTGCTAAGGTTTATTATTTCTCTCTCAATATTGTAGCCTCCCTTTCCCTCTCTTTAAGTTGGAGCTTCAATGGATAAGTTATTTGGACGCGCTTACTAGGGATAGAACCACCCACACTACACCATTATTTACACCATTGAACCCACCATTAGAAAGCTACAAACCACCTTATATCACCTTAGTAAGCTCTAGGAATATTATTGGATTAAATAAGAGGGTGTTCTTGGTAGTTTTGATAAGTGTTTGAGGGGTTATTCTTAATGATGAAGATGGATTTCATAGAGTGCAAGAAGAATAGAAATGAAGATTCCATGGAACTTGTTAAAGAAGACCTTTTGGTAACCCCTTGATACCACCTTTAAAGGTTGGGGTTTCTCTTCCTACACCACTATTCCACCACCATTTTGGGAGTCTTTGAGATGCTATTTACTAACCTTGGCTTAGGTTTAATGTTGTGTATAATTTCAACTATTTTAATTACATATATTAGGATTAATATATGTAGAATATGTAATATCTTGCATCCATGGGATTAATTAGTGGATTTCTATAATTTAATGTGTAAATATGTTTCAAAGAGGTGTTTTGAAATGGGTTTTGAAATTAGATAAAATTTAGAATACTCTTTTATACATATTGAGTTGAATATGTGTTGGAAAAGGGTTATATTGCATTAATAAATTTATTAATTGCATCCTTGAGGTTTTAAATCAAAAGGGGCATTTAAATGAAGGTTTTAAATGGGTTCTAAAGGTGTATAAATCTCCATAATACTACTCATGACCATTTTATGAAATAAAAAGTGCTAAAATGTGTTTTAAATGAAGAAATATGATTTCTATGAATAGTAATGTTAAAGCTTGTCCAAATCATTTTAAAAAGTGAATATGTGTTTTCTTACATTAAATGAATAACTTTATATGTAAAGGGATTTTTTTTTACTTTAAATGGTTAATTAAAATATGTAAACTCAAAATAAGAAAATTGTATGGGAATGTGAAAATGTTGGTAAAATTGGTATTGAGATGTAAAACCCAAAAATAAAGAGTTCTTATTACATATGTGGAAAATGAGGTTTTAATATATAAAATGCATGAGTTTATATATTAAAGGTGTGTGAAGTGTAATATGTGAAAGTTGAGTGAAGTATGCTAATGAACAAGTGTTTATAAGGGTCAAATGTGTTAAATGCAGAATTAGAAATTTAAACTATTTTTTTTAAATTGACACTTTTTAAAGGACTAAATTGTAAGTTTTGGCAATAAAAGGGTAAATTGGTAAATTTACTTAAAGTATGAATTCAAAATATCGATGAGTGTTTTTACACTAGTATGGGTGAAAATGAATTAATTCCTAAGACTTGAATGATTTTTGATATAAAATCAATGTGTGTGTGAATAAAGGACTTGAAGGAGAAAGTACCAATTTTCCAACTGTTAATGGCAAAACATACGGTTAAGTCTGGACTTTTGACTTCGGTCGGGTAAAAAGGGAAAAGTGGAATAATGTGGACAATTGTAAAATATTAAAACACCTTAAAAGGAACTCAGATGACACCGGGATAATAAAGGAGGACCCCGAAGCCCTAGTGTGAAACACCCAAATCAACTGTCCAGAGCATTTGGTGAGCATAGCCGGGGGGTGGAGCCCTTTAAAGTATGTAGTATTTGGAAGATTTTAAGAAAAGGTAAAGGAATAAGGAACATATCAAAGGAAGGGTTGTGTGGTGAAATGTGTTAATACAACCTAACTTAAATGAATTAATAAATATTCCCCTAAAGGTTAAAATAGACAAGTAAATATGTAATTGATTAATGTCCATAAGATAAGGAAAAGGTACAGTAAGTGGATAAATGGGTGACTAAGAAACCTAAGTGGGTAAACCCATAATTAACACAAGAATGTGTTGAAAAAGGTTTTTCAAATTCTAAATGAGTATTTTCTAGAATGATGAATGCGTGTGTTGAAAGAGTGGTTTTAACGAAGATACTAATTGCATTAGATAAAATAAAAAGGGTGACTTCAGTATAGATATGGATTTTGGTCAAGTTAAGTGTTGGGTGTTAAATAAAGAGAGAAATGATAAAGTGAGGAAAAAGGTAGTCTTTTATAAGATTAAGGTAAATTAATCTAGACAAATAAGATTTTCCAAAGTAAAATTGTTCATGGGGGTGCTCCCCATGGGTCCCTCACGTAGTTTATTTTGAAACTGGAATCGCATGATAAATAAGAAAAACGTTAAATAAAATAAAATTGGATTAGAAATAGTATATAGGTTCTTCATTGCACTTCACATTTAACACTAGGGTAAGACCGGTTGACTACGGCTAACCCATAAATTTGGGCTGAGGCGTTACAAATGGTATCAATGCTCTAGGTTCAAGGTTCCTTTCGAGAGTGATGTGGCGAGGTCGATAATGGATCTTTCAACATCGGTGCTATTTTGGTCCAATCATAGTTGTTTGGTGACGGTTTTGGTTCATGTCCTCTACGGTGAAGTCAAAGAGGTTAGCTCGATAAGTAAGTAAGTGCCAAGTGGCATACGATCAAGTTGTTTATTATTAATTGTTTATGTGTATCTGATAAGATATGTTATTAATTTACGAGTGTCCGTGTGAGCTAACACTAATGACACCGGGGTTGTAGTGTGAGGTGTTGTGTTCCATCCTCTGATGATGTAGAGCCTTTTCAAGTGTGAATAGAGTGAAAAGACACCCATTGGGCCAATGGCACAAATTGTTTATAGTCAATTGTGGAGGTTAATAGTTTGAGTGTAATACCTAGGTAATGATGATTTGTGAGTTCAAAATGCATATAGTCCTTAGATACGGCACCTATGAGTGGTTAGTGTTTATGAGATGAGTAGTAAAATCCAATCCTTGGGGTAGAACCGTGATGGATAGAAGATTTGTTAACCATGTAAATTTATGTGGGCCAACACTTAGTTATAGGTACGTTCAGTCTTAGTTGATAGGATTATATCCTTATGGTTCAGTGCCTTGATGGTTGTTGGTTGAGGAATGTATCTTATAAGCTGTAGTTAGAGTTACTAGCCATTTATGGCAAGGGGTCACGTAAGTGATAGTGATGAGTTGTACTGACAAGGGAGCAAACCTTAGGTATCCCTTGGGAGAAATGATTGAAGCAATAATGCAACATTTGATGAATAGGATCATTTGTGACACCGGCGGTGTAGACCTAGGGAATGTACTAGTTGTATCTCGTGTCCTATATCCTTGGTTGAAAGAGGGTATGAGGTTATCCCGACCGCATAGTTGAAGTTTTCGGACCTCCTCGATCGACAAAGTTAAGTAGTAGTGTATTGGAGGGGTTCCTTGTTTGGATTTCGCTTTGCGAGACGCTCCGCGCATGAACCTTAACAACGTTGGGAGTGGAGGGATGTCATAGGATGCGAGGTTAATTAAATATGTTATATTAATACATGGAATTTAAAAGAGATATAATACTACGTATGGGAAATATCTTAGGGAAATGATAATTACCTTATTGATATTATATTATAGGTATGATAATACCTATTTGATTGATTAATGATTTATGTGTATGACATACCTAGCTTACTTGCAATCGGTGGGAGGTTTACGCATGAGGGCAGTCATATCCTGATGAATCCATTGGATCTTTGAATTGTCGCTCGAGAACATAGGTCTATGAAAGACTTATCGGGGAGTTGATAAGTCCACTGACTGTGGGTGCGTAGGTATGTGCGTGACCCATGGATACGAGAACTATGTTCGCCTCCAATTTGTTTGTTGTTGTTTGTGGTTTGTGGAATCTTACCGAACCTTTAGTCCCCTATTCGGCGACCTGCGATGATGGGACATGATAGCAGTGTATTGCATTGCACCGCAGCTGTGACTCGGGGTGCCGTATTATATATGAATATATATATAATGAATTAAATGATTAAATGGATATATTGTGGTTAGATCTATCTACGGTGATAATTGTAGATAACGGTGAATAAAATATGTTAATGGAATTTAGTTAATAAATGTTTATGCTTTTAGAATTGAAAAGATTAACTGATATTAATGAGTAACGATTCATATTAATGAGAAATAATGAGTTATGATTCATATTAATGAGAAACTAATCATAAAGGAGAAATGTAAATGGATAATAATGTGACGTATGGTATGGGACATACGAGGATTATGATATGGGAATGGAATTATAATATGGAGACTAGAAAAGAGGAACCATTAAATAGGAGGTTAATAGGAAACGTTAAGTGTGCACTCTAGTTGAGAGGTGAGAATTGCAAGTGAGAGTTGGATATAACATGTACATAATAAATGCTTTATTGCACTTGTTAAATACTTGCTGTTTTAAAAATACTCTACACATTCGGGCTCTTACCCGTTTCCTTGCATATTTTCTCTTCTATTGTATCTCTATATCAGGTGTCCAGCAACAGGGACGCCAACCTTAGTTGATTTTGAGGAGCTATGGAGCTATGGAAGTTTTGCTTAGACGCTTATCATCTTTTTGATTCACAGTATTCTTAGTTAGGGCATGTCGCCCCAAAGGATTTAGTTATCATTTTCCATTGGAGTAAAATATTGTTGTATTCTGCTTTTTAATACATTTAACATTATTGGGATTGTGGTAAAGGACTTATATTGTTTGGGAATGTTTATTCCATTCGCATTTAAATTCTTTTGAGTTATTTATTTAGTGATCTGTGTTGTAGAAAATAAATGTGTTGTGTTATTCTTAAAAATGGAAAAAGGTTTTGTTGAAATTTAAATTGGAAAGTTTTTAGCACCAGCTTATTTGAGTATTGGGTGAGTTGTAAATGTTTTCGACAGTGATGCTAAGAATGAGCCAACTGTATATTCTATTTTAATTTGGTATGGGACTGGACACCCGGTATTTAATTAGGCGGGGTGTTACAGCTGGTATCAGAGCATCAGGTTCTAGTGTCCTTTAGGATTTGTACGGCTTACTGTGTCTTCAACTTAGCGTTCTTTGATGTAGAGCCCTATGAGTAGGATTATTGCTTTTCTATTTACGCCTACAAAGGTATGAAGACTGCGACCGAAGTTGCTGCAATTGTCGCACAGACAGTCAATGCGACTTTAGCTGCTGTTCTGCAGGCTCCAGCACTGGCACCGGTTGTGCCACTCGCACAAGGGCCAAGTGTTTTCCTACTGCATGGGAACGAGAGAGGGATGCCTTTCAGAAAGCGCACCCACCTAAATTTCAGGGAGGATCAGATGTTGTGACTGCTAGCCAATGGAAGAAAGATATCCAACGGCACTTGAGAATGATTGAATTCATTGAGGTTCAACGTCAGATACTAGCCACATTCAAGCTAGTAGGAGCAGCTTTACAATGGTGGGAAGCTACGACCACTATGGAGGAGAGGGACACAATGGCTATCCAAGACTTTTGGATACGGTTTGATGGGAAGTATTTTCCTTCCGCCATCCAGACAGAGATGAGGCGGAAGCTATTTGATTTGAAACAGGGAGAGAAAACTGTGGCGGAATATGAGGAAGAGTTTACGAGTTTAACTAATTTAGTACCAGCTGAAGTACCTACTGAGGAGAGGAGAGTCCTAATGTTCACTAGTGTGTTGAACTATAAAATTCGATAACATTTATTAGGAAATCTTTTAGTACGTACGTATGGCAGATGAGGGCCATTGGACGGATAGCGGAGATCGTACTTACGAGGTTATGAAGTATGTTCGAGTATTATGACCATAGTCGAGGTCACCCCTTTTATGGAAAAATTGAGGAGAATCATCAGTATAGGTTCTTGAAATGCGTGAATTGTGTATGTTCCCTAACAAAGGCAATATATTGAAAGTCTTGGGTATATAGTGGAGTGTGGTAAACTAGAACTGAAAATTTGGGGTAAAATTTTTTCTTGACTGATCGGAGCAAACTTATAATATTGGGATTCAACAACCATCACCCGCAAATGAGGGTATGTTTCCTATCTAAGGAAGTATGAGGCGTATTGATTTTTGTAGTGATTGATATTATGAGGGCAAAAGGGTTGCTAAACTTAGCCAATAGCACTGTTATTTACGTAGACTCACTGAGGGGTATGGGACACCTTTATATTACATGTTATCACTGGGGTTTGATTTTTATCATGGGATTACTTACCTTGAGCATGTCCGAGTGTGATTCGACTATCGGTGTGCATTGATTTGTGGTATATGAGAGTATATGCCTGCATCTTGTTTTCTATAAGAGAGTAGATGCATAGACCCTATTTGAAATCGATAAAAACTAAATTTTTGTTTTTAAAATTGATAAACCTGATATTTTTAAACCAATTTTTTTTTTTATATATTATTGACTAAGGACCTTAGGAGTTTCGATGACCGACTACTTTAGGAAGTAGTGTATCGGGGTGGTTCCTTGTTTGGATTTCGCTTGCGAGACACCCCACGCACGAAACTAATAACCGTTGGGAGTCGAAATAAGTTAGGTCTTTAGTATATGAGTTTATAACCTTTGCAAAACTTTTAATATTGAAAGTGGTACGACAGGGTGTATGGGCGCCCTGGATGAGTGTATGGCAGTAATTTTCATAATTGTAAAAGGTAAGTAGTTGGAACTTCAGGAATTATTTGTTAAATGTGTGAGGCTCAGTTTTTCCCAAAGTTTGTCACGAGGACGGTATAGGGAAGATTAGGTAAAGTCTAAATTTGATTTAGTTGAGACTATATGGTGAGGCTTGGCGTAGAACATCGATAGGGATTTTGTTAATGTACTGTATGGGCGGTACATCTTGGATTTCTTGCGATGTGAGATTTATACTCGGAGTTGACCTTACCTGTATGACTTATATTCCTGAATTTCGGGATGAAATTCTGTTATAAGGGGGGAAGTATGTAATATCCCGTAATTTTAAATGACTTTTAGAATGGGTTATATCTTAAATTAATGGATTAATTAGATTTTATTATTAATTAATTCATTCGAGTTTTATCCGGACTGTGGATATGGATATGGATGATTCTGAATATTACTTAAAGATATTTAGGTAATATATGAATGTGATGTCATTGAGATGACCGTATGATATAAATTCGGTAGTTTATATTTTTTAATCAGACGCGGCATGGGACGTGTCGGGACTAGTTTATTAAATTAAAAAGGGAAATTTATTTTCTATCAACCTAATAGTCATTTGAATCTAAATCCAATTAATTCAAATCTTAACAAGGGTTTACTGATATTTTCTAAGTCCCAAAATATTCAAATAATAATCACCAAAGATCCATAAAAGTTTCGGGATAAGAATCAACATTTAAAAAAGAAACAACTTTACTTAATCAGGGGAGGTCGACCGATCGAAGGCAGGGGTCGATCGATCGATCCCTCATGTCCATGCCTGATTTTCTGCATTTTTTGCAACTACGGGTTTAACAACTTTTGATCATTTAAACCTTCATCTAAACATCCCAAATGACTTATAAACTTTACTACATGATATATCAACATATATGAACGATTTCCAATACTCTAAACATCCTAGAATCATCAAAGGATTGGATTAAAAAGCATGTTTATCTCCTTATTCCAAGAAATTTATTAACATAACCTCTTCAAGAACACATCAATGGTTTCCATCATTTCTTCAACAGATTCATGACTAATTCGTGGATTATTATGATCCTAACACATGAGTTAAATTCCTATATCATTTTAGTTTTCCAGAAATCCATTTAATGATCCATTATCTCTTCGAAACATGAATAATCTTCTCTTTTCATATTATTCTAACATGGACAATATACAAAATTAAATTGCTATTATTAAACACTTTCCTTTAGTGTAGGTCTGATCCTTTGGTGTAGTTTATCTCAGTTGGTTGTCCCTTCTCCGGTCAAACTCCGGTGGTGGTTGGTGGCGGTGAACCTTGGTTCTAGTTCTTCTCCTTCCCAAGTGACTTTTCCCTTCCCAAGCACTCTTACTCTCACTCTAAGAAGATGGCTTCTCTTATTTGTGAAGAGGAGATGAATAACTCCCATTCACTTAATCTACCTATTCTTATAATGATCCCAAATCCGAAATCACTATTCACCCCCCCTAGAAAAATGACCAAAATGCCCTTTCGGGTTGTCTATTCATTCCCAAATGACCCGAGACTCAAAATTAACATCCAAATAGACTTTTCTGACTATTTCGAACCTTCCGGACGCAACTACGCAGTCGAAATGACTATTAGGTCGATAGAAAATAAATTTCCCTTTTTAATTTAATAAACTAGTCCCGACACGTCCCATGCCACGTCTGACTAAAAAATATAAACTACCGAATTTATATCATACGGTCATCTCAATGACATCACATTCATATATTACCTAAATATCTTTAAGTAATATTCAGAATCATCCATATCCATATCCACAGTCCGGATAAAACTCGAATGAATTAATTAATAATAAAATCTAATTAATCCATTAATTTAAAATATAACCCATTTTAAAAGTCATTTAAAATTACGGGGTATTACAGCTCTCGCCATATCATCCTCGTGTCGGAGCTCACTCCACTTTCCTTTCCAAACTTCTGCTAACTCTCCGGTAGGTCTTCTACTTAACGCATTTGCCACCACGTTAGCCTTACCAGGATGATACTGTATATCAAATTGGTAGTCCTTCACGAATTCAACCCACCTTCTCTGCCTCATGTTCAGGTCCTTCTGAGTGAACAGATATTGTAATGACTTATGATCCGTGAATAGCGTGAACTGCTCGCCCAGAAGATAGTGTCTCCAAATCCTCAATGCAAAAACAACCGCTGCCAACTCGAGGTCACGGGTGGGGTAGTTCTTCTCATGTGGCTTTAGCTTTCGTGACGCATAAGCTATAGCCTTATCCTCCTACTGTAACACTCCCCCAAGTCCTTGTAAGGACGCATCAGTATAGAATCGGTATTCCACTCCGCTCTTAGGCAAGGTAAGAACGGGGCTGATGTCAACCTGTCTTTCAATTCATCAAATGCTAACTGGCAACTATCACTCCATACGAAGGGAATTCCCTTCCGAGTTAGATTCATCAACGGTCCGGTAATTTTTGAGAATCCCTTAATAACCAGCCAATCCCAAGAAACTGCGAATTTCTGTCGGTGTCGTGGGTTGTCCCCACTCCCTCACCACCGATACCTTACTCGGGTCAACAGCAATGCCCCTGCTAGATACGACGTGGCCTAGGAACTGAACCTCCCGAAGCCAAAATCCACACTTCTCAAATTTGGCGTATAACTGATGGTTCCGCAATGTCTATAGGACCAATCGTAAGTGTTATGCGTGCTCCTCCTCCGTACGGGAGTAAATCAGAATGTCGTCTATGAATACAATCACAAACTAATCCAAAAACTCCCTGAATACCCTGTTCATGAGATCCATGAATACTGCTGGTGCATTAGTTAGCCCAAAAGGCATCATTCTGAACTCATATGACCCGTACCGCGACAGGAAAGCGGCCTTAGGTACATCCTCTTCACGAATGCGCAATTGGTGGTAACCCGATCTCAAATCGATCTTTGAGAAGTATGCAGCCTCTCTCAATTGATCAAACAAGTCATCAATCCTCTGTAATGGATACTTATTACGTATCGTTACTTTGTTCAGCTCTCTGTAATCTACACACAGACGAAGTGAACCATCCCTTTTCTTCACAAACAGTACTGGCGCACCCCATGGTGATGTACTCCGTCGAATAAAACCCTGTCCTAATAGTTGCTGAATTTGCTCTCTCAGTTCCCGCATCTTCGAAGGAGCTATGCGATATGGTGCTCTGGCAATCGATCTCGTCCCCGGTGTTAGATCAATCACGAACTCTATCTCTCTGCTAGGTGGTAACCCTGGTATCTCCTGAAAGACATCCTCAAAATCCCTCACCACAGGGATTGAGTCCAGAGAAATGATAACCCCATGTGAGGTCTCCTCCTCAATATAATATAAATGAGTTTGCGATCCTCCCTCGGGAAGTGGCATTGCCACAAGGAACATCTCCTGCCCCGGGATGGAGAACACGATGGTCCTCTCATAACAATCTACCATTGTCCTATTATGTGCCAACCAATCCATGCCTAGGATGACGTCATATCCCTCCAAATCCAGCACTAGAAGGTCCGCCGCTAGACTCAATCTCCCGACCATAATGTCCACACCCTTACAAATCGAGTGTATAAGGGACCCACTACCCATCGGTGACTCCACACACATAAGATGAGTGTCTGCTGTTGCTAATAGGCCGGCTGCCCGTGCAAATCTATAGGAAATAAACGAATGTGTCGCCCCCGTGTCAAATAAAATATTCCCCTCAAGCCCATGAATAGGAAACATACCCGCAACTGCCGGCGGTGCTGGCGGTGCCGGCTGAAATGGAATGTCACGGACGTTGAACACATGCCCGTACTGCATCTGCCCTGGATGTGGGGCCTGTACTACTGCTGGGGCTAATGGTGCCTGCTGCCCCTGTTGGGCACCTTGCTGTTATGCCCGGTCTTGTTGTGGACAATTTCTGCTCTTGTGACCCTGCTGACCACAAGTGAAGCACTGACCCTGAAACTTTCTTTGTCCTTGGCCCTGTTGGCCCTGACGTTGGCCCTGTCGCCCTTGGCCTTGTTGTCCCCCATTTTGATTACCCTGGCCCTGTCGACCCTGTGGGGCTGGTTGCTGAGGACCCTGCTGGCCCTGCCGGTCGAAGCGATACTTCCCGTGCTTAAACTTCTTGGCAGGGTTCCCTTGTCGGGAATCCTGTCCCAACTGACCCGCTGCCTGCTGCTGTGTTGCACTGCTGCCACTACCTCCATCCACCTTGCCCGGTTGGCTAGGTTCACCCCTCTTACTCCCCTTAGTATGAAAACGGTGTTCCTGACAGTGTAGTAGAGCGGCATTGACGACATCTGTATAGGTTACCAATGCCGGATTGCGAATTAAATGTTGTTTGATTCTCCAGGTTAGGCCCTCCATAAATTTGGACTTCTTCCTCTCCTCATTGCTCACCTCGTTTGGCACAAAATTGGCCAAGCGGGTAAACTCCTCCTCGTAGTCAGCAACTGAGCGTTCACCCTGAACCACTTCACTGAACTTCTTTCTCATCTCAGACTCTACTGCTGGAGGGAAATACTTGCGGTCAAACCGCACCCAAAACTCAGAAATAGTCAAAGTATCTCTCTCCTCGGTGGTGGTAACTGACTCCCACCACTGAAGGGCCGCTCCTGACAGACGAAAAGTGGCTAGCATTTCTTCCTGTACTCCGGTGCACTCTAGCATACGCAAGTGGCGCTGGATATTCTTCTTCCAGTTTCACGCTTCCACTATATCAGTACTGCCCTGAAACTCGGGTGGGTGCCCCTTCTGAAATGTCTCCCTGACTTATTTCCAAGTAGATGGTCTTGCCGGAACTTGCACTACCGGTGCCACAGGGAAGGGTACTTGGGGCTGAGGAAAGTGGGCTGCCATTGCCCTCATCGCTGTCTCAACTGCCCGAGCCACTATCACTGCAACCTGAGTAGTGGAAATTAGCTCGGGTGGTGGTGGTGGTATCGGTACCTGTGGCTCCTGATGAGCCTCCCTCACCTCCTCTCTGGCTTCAGCCCTCTCTGCTCTCAGTCTCCTTGGCGGCATCTGAAATAAGATTCAAATTGTATAAGTACACAGTTTATACAAAATTTAAGAGCAGAAGTACGATAACGCAACAGAGGAAATTTTCAATCGACAATCCTAATAGTAGGGCTCTAATACAACCAAACGTAACGCTGAATCGTAGTAAGCCGTACAGATCCTATGGACACTAGAACCTGATGCTCTGATACCATCTGTGACACCCCACCTAATTAAACCTTGGGTGATCAAGCCTTATTTTAATATAAACAGGTTTCTTTAATGGTTCATTCTTAGCATCACTGTCGAACGCCTTTTAAAAATTACTAACCACCTAAATGAAATTTAAAACGGGTGCCAAATCATCTTTCTTAAACAACAAATATTCCAAACCACACATTACCAATACTAGATATGAATATGCAGTATGTAAAAATAATCTGAAAGCAGTTAAAGTCTTGCCGTAAACCACGGCCCCAAAAAAAGACAACTACAAATCCATAACTAGAATAAACTGTAATAGTAAAGGTGGAACGACATGTTCCCACTAGGAATAATAAAACTGATATCCTATACTAGAACTGAAAAAGAGGAAGCGTCTAAACAATCCCTGCAACCTCCACACTGGCTGCAGCTCCCAAATCTCTGACATGAAATCAAGCTGGGTGTCCCTGTGGGTGGGCACCTAAAAGGTTATTAAAATTTTACATAGCAAGAGTTAGTACTCAAAACATTTGAAAATATTTTGCAAGCAGTTATCACAATTAAGTTATTGATTACACATATTAAGGTTTCGCACACTCCCTTGAACTTCCTCACCTCTCTTACGTAGTACGTAACTATCGAGGATACTTAGTCTACCTAGTTATACTTCCCATAACCGTAGTTAACTAATTTTTTGTTCGTTGTCCTTATTCTTGTAATAATTTCATCATGCTATAAATTATTACTAAGATATTCACATATCATTTCATTGACTACTATTCTCAATTTGTAGATTATGTGCATAGAAACATTTTATCCCACAAGAATGTAATTAATATTAGTTACCTCTAATATATCCTTTTTATTACACACAAAGGACCCTTGGCTCGGAATAATTCATCGACTCCAAGTGAAAGTTGGTTCGGAATGATCCATCGACCCCAACTATCTACAAATATAAATATATACACATATTCTGGTTCGGAACTCTTTCATCGCGGCACCAGTTCAAAGTTTGGTTCGGCATTAACATCGACCCCAAATATATAATAACTTTATGTTAGTTCGTAATGTCACATCGACCCTAACATAATTAGTTTAGGTAATATTCTCTTAACCCAAACCTATTTATATAGCTATAGTAGGTACACACTCGACCTAATAAATCATACCCGTACATAATATATTTTACTTATATTCTTCGTACTTATTAATTACAATTTCTCTTACTATTGTATTTATTCGAGTATTAGCGTAACTCTAAGGGCCCTAGTTACCCCTCCCTTAATTCAGTAGTTAAGTTAATTTTAACCTACTGGTATTTTCTTTCCGGAATTAAGTCTCACTCTTTCCGTAATTAAATTAACCATCTCAACCCACGGCTAAGTCAATAGTTCTTTCGTCATTCCATTTCTCCAACATTCCTACTCAATCATTAGTGGAGGAACCTAATGGTACACCTACTGGTAATTTCAAAGTCCCCTCATAGGAAAAATATCATTTCTAAGGTTCCCATTACGCAACGGCAATTAAAGAAATTTATACACAAATTCTCTATAGTTCAGATAGGGTCGATCGATCGAAGGAAAAATGGTCGATCGATCGACTGCTCGATCGATCGACATTCAAGGGTCAATCGATCGATCAAGCAGTGACAGACCCAGTTCATCTTCTTCCTACGGGTTTCACCATTTTTATATCTCTAACTTTCATGATAAGCCATCATATTCACAACCAATAATTTCTAATCATTCCTACATGTTCTGGGATGATTACTAACGATTTAAAACAACAAAATCTTTACAAATCTTGGCCAAATTCACTGAAAATCTCTCTAATATTCAAGAACCCTAAAAAATGCATTCTTTATATTTTTCATCCAAATTACAGATTTTCTTACGAATTTATCATCAAGCTTTCTATGATATAAACATACTTGGTAATACAAAAAACGTCCTACATGCAAATCCTTATCAATCATGGATTATTATCAATTATTTGTTCCCAAGAATATCATAAAATCATGTTCTTCCTAAGGCCTAATCATGGGTATTATAACTCAATTATATTTTGCAAATAACCACTTGCCTTATGATTTGTAGGGTCTGATTTCGTGGTTTTGGATGATGATTGATGATATTGATACTTCAATCCTCCCTCCCAACAATCTTTGTGATGAAATCTTCCTAAGATGATCCCTCCTTCCTTCTTTTGCCTTAGGAATTTGCCTCTCTCTCTCTCTTCTCTATGTAATACCCCGTATTTTCACGATATTTATTTTGGGGATTAATTGAATTACATGTGTATTAATTGAAAATTAATCCGGATAAAATATTAACGAGATGTGAGTTAGTATTTGATTATAATGTGTATATACGACAATATATGAATATTGGAACTATTGAAATTTGTCGCGAGATTGAAATACGGCAATTTGGGAAATTTTGTTGGGACGCGCGTGATAGTCGCGTCAGGAATATAATTATTTGAATTAAAAAGTGAATTTTATTTTTATCACCCGTATGGTCATTTTGAGTGCGCCAAAGAGTCCGGAAGGGTCGAAATAGTCAGAAAACACTAGCCGGGAGTTTAGTTTGGATCCCGGGGCATTTTTAGGCCATACCGGCAACCCAAAAGGGTAGTTTGGTAATTTCGGAAATTGGGTAATTAAAACCCACGAAAATTAGACTTAAAAATCTGACTTAGTCTTAACCCACTAAGCCATTTCCAACCCCAATTTAGGTAGTGGGCTACGGGAGAAGTTAGAAACTTTAAAACTTGGCAAAAATCAACCCCACCTCCATTATCACCTTGAGAAGAACTTGTAGAGAGAGAGAGAAAGAGGAGAATTCTGCAAAGAGAGAGAGAGGACAGATTCAACCTTCAAAATTCAACCTCAAATTCAGAGAAAGATTAAGGCAAGTGGTTTAATCCCAATTGATTTAATGCTATGCTTTTCCATGTTTAGGAAATTATCAAATTTATCTTGGAAGATTGATTAGACCCATGAATTTGAAGATGTAAAACTATGAACTATGTTAGGGACTGCTTGTAGAAACATTCTGGACGAATTATGAATTCAGAATTATGACCCTTGATGATTTAAAAACGGATTTTAGAAGAAGTTTATTAATGTTCTTGAAAGAAATAGAAAACTGGAATTCTTGATGAAGATTTGATCCAAACAAAGCCCTTGAATGATGAATTATTGGTTTTAGAACGTTAACACTGTTGTAGGATGGTTGTATGATGATATTATAACGTTATCTTAGAGTTTCATGCTTGTTAATGGTGTTTTGGGTTGATTTGAAAACTGCAAAACGAAGCAGTCCGCAGCCTACCTAGTGCGTTCGATCGATCGACATTCATCAGTCGATCGATCGACCACCATCGATCGATCGAAGGTCAAGGTCGATCGATCGACCGACCTTCCCCGAAAGAGTAAAATTTCCCTAATTAAATTTTAATGATGTTAACCCTTGGAAAATATTATTGGGGACCTTATGAATATCCTTAGACTTAAGGAAGACCAGTAGGTATGGTTATAAAGTTCGGACCTTAATTAGAATTTAATTTGAGAAATTATTTTAAAAGCTATTGAAGATCGATAAGTGAGATAATATTAGGATTAATAGAGTAATTTTGAATAAGTTGATGAATTGAGGTTTGGGGTAGAAGTAAGGACCTTAAGAATAATGATGTAATATGTGGGAATATTAGGAAACTTAATAACCCCTTTGAGATAGGTTTTAAGTATAAGAATCTATGACGTGAGATGTGTCGACAGTCTACATTATATATTATCGGAAGACTTAAAATGTATACATTTCGAATAATGGTATAAGGATGTAGAAAATACCTTTATTAATATTGAGATATCTAAGATGTGTGCATGCTTAGTATATGATCTTATGTGTATGACATACCTACCATAATTGCTATCACGGGAGGTTTACTTTCGCTTAGGGTCTTCTAATCCTTGTGTGCCCGGATTTAGTTTGGTACCTAGAGGACATAGTTCAAGGGAATGACTTAATTGTGAGTTATTAAGCCAGCTGACTATGGAGCGTAGGTATGTACGTGACCATGGATATGTTGAATTATGTTCGCCTCCATTTTTGTGTGTGGTGTTTATTCTAACAGTTCCTGAAAGATTCGGAATTTGTAATCCTTATGTACGTGATGTACCGGGATGGATAGCAGAGTATGTGTGCACCACAGCTTAGCCTCGGGGTGCTTGTATAGTATATTTATGATGTGAATAATATAAGGTTCAATGAAAAGGAATTTGTTATGTTTAAATTGCGAGAATAATTTTTAGTAACTACTTGTGGAATTAAAAAAAAGGATAACATGCCGTGAATTGTAATGCTAACAATTGAGAATCCGAGTTCAAGTAAAGCTATCTATTTAAGTAATAACATTGGGAATTCATATTATGAATCGAGTAGTTGGGTTAGAATTTATGATGGTTTAGTTAGATAAATAACACATGAATGGGTACAGGAACGTTAGGAGTGCACTGTTAGACGAGAGGTGAGTATTTCATGTGAGAGCACGTCCTAACATGTATCTTGCATTCATTGTTTTAATTGTTATTAAAGAACTTGCTGTTTTTAAAATACTGTCCACTTTCGGGCTCTGACCCGTTTGCTTTCAAATCTATCTTTTTGTAAAAACCATTTTTAGGTGCCCAACCACAAGGACACCATGCATAGTATTTCCAGTCAGGTGACGAGCTATAGCTGTTGTGGAAGTTACAGGGTCTTGCTATTAGACGCTTCATTTGCCTTGACTCTATATTCAGATTTCATCAGTTGTAGGGCATGTCGCCCATTTCTTTTAGAGACATTTCATTTTTATTTCAGTTATTCAGACTTTGGTTTGTAATTAATTCAGGATGCAGACTTGTTTTATTTCGTTTCATATTAGGATTGTTGTGAGGAGTATTTCCTCGAGACTCATCTTTACTTGTTGATTCATTATAGTTGGACTTTATCGTGAATGGTTGTGTTACATTTCTATATTTCATTTATTGCATGTTAATCAGATTTAATTTAAAATTTGACAACTCACTTTTTAAATACTAGGTGGTTAGTAATCATTAAAAATGTTTTCGACAGTGATGCTATTAACTGGACCAAATTGGCATTTTGTATTGATTTAATAAAGGAGTAGCTACCCGGTATTTAATTATTTGGGGTGTCACAGGTGGTATCAAAGCATTAGGTTCTAGTGTCCTTTAGGATCTGTACGGCTTATTATGTTTCCGCTGAGCTTTCTTTGATATAGAGCCCTAATACTAGGAATGTTGTATTCATCTCTACACATTGGGAATTCGTACTTCTGCGATTGTTTATTTGAATGATGAACTCATCCAAATTTACTTAAATTTTCAGATGGACCGTCAAAAAGATCTAGCTAAAACGGTTAAGGGAGTCAACGGGCAAAATCGACTCACACCTCAGGTATCCCCAGAGAGAATATCAACCGTCGAGTTAGCAGGTATCGTGGCACAAGCAGTTACCACTGCAGTTTTACAATACCGAGAATGCAACATACAATTTAAAGGAGGAAAAAGACCTAGAGAGGTTAGCCAAATGCATAAAGCTGAAAAATGTGCGAAGACCCCGAAATTTCGACAACAAACTACCCACGATCGAGCCAGTTCTAGTCAACAACGTGGTAAAATGAAGCAGTTTAGAAAGGGGAATAAGGTCCCAAGTCAGCAAGGCCGACACTGTCAATAGCAGGGTCAGCGGGGGAGTAACTTCAGTGGCCGATGTTTTGTGTGTGGCACACGTGGTCATAAACGCCAGGATTGTCCTGATAGGGGCAGGGCCCTGCAGCAGCAGGGTGCCCGACAGGAGCCGCAGAGGCCTATGTTTCCCGCCGCCCTCCCAGCACCAGCTCAAGTACTAGCCCTACTAACTTTTCATGTAGCTCCAGTGCAGCAGGGGCAGTTACAGTACAGACATATCTATAATATCAACCTGGAAGCCGCCCCACAGGCACCACCCGCGATTTGGGGTATGCTTTCTATCCATGAGACTTTTGGGTCGAATTTTGTTTGTTACTAGGACAACGCAATTGTTTTATAGCTATTTATTATGCGAAGACCTTAGGGTTATTAACCGCTACATTTAGCACTATAACGTAGGTAGACTCACCACTGGGAGAAATGGTTCATTTTTTCTTTATATGCCGGGGAGTGGGGGTAGAGATTGGTAGTTTGGTATTACCCGCGGACATGTTAGTGTTAGAGATGACCGAGTGTGATGCCATTATTGGTATGGATTGGCTAGTAGCGTACCGAGCCATAATTGACTGTTTTAGGAGGCATATTACCTTTGCCATTCCCGGGCAAGAGATGTTTTTAGTGGCGATTCCTCTCCCTGAGGGAGGATCGTCCACTCATTTGTACTACGTAGAGAAGGAGACCTCTAAGGAAGTGGTGATACCACTTGATTCAATACCCGTTGTTAGTGAGTTCGCCAATGTATTTCAGGATATACCTGGATTACCTCCGAGTAGAGAGATAGATTTTATGATTAATTTGACGCCGGGCACTCGGCCTATTGCCCGCGCACCTTACCGTATGGCTCCAGTTGAGATGAGAGAGTTACGAGATCAGAATGAGCAGTTGTTGGGTCAGGGGTTCATCCGGAGGAGTACTTTGCCGTGGGGTGCCCCTGTGTTGTTCGTTAAGAAAAAGGATGGATCGTTGAGGTTGTGTGTGGATTAACGGGAGTTGAATAAGGTCACGATACGGAATAAGTATTCGCTGCCCCGAATGGATGACTTATTCGACCAGTTGAGAGAAGCTTCTTTCTTCTCGAAGATTGATTTGCGATCTGGTTACCATCAGTTGCGTATCAGGGAGGAGGACGTCTCGAAGACTGCTTTCTTAATGAGATATGGTTCTTACGAGTTTCGGGTTATGCCTTTTGGTTTGACCAATGCTCCAGCCGTGTTTATGGACTTGATGAATAGGGTGTTCAGAGAGTTCCTAGATCAGTTCCTCATTGTCTTCATTGATGATATTCTGGTTTACTCCCAGACAGAGGAGGAGCACGCCGAGCATTTGAGGCAGGTTTTGCAGACGCTACGTCAGAACGAGCTGTATGCAAAGTATGAGAAGTGCAGTTTTTGGCTGAAAGAGGTTCAGTTTTTGGGGCATATTATTTCTGACCGGGGGATATCTGTTGATCCGGGGAAGGTATCCGCGGTGAGGGAGTGGGGATAGCCCACGACACCGACTGAGATCCGTAGTTTCTTGGGCTTAGCAGGATACTACAGGAGGTTTATTCAGGGTTTCTCCAAGATAGCGGGTCCCATGACACATCTGACTCGTAAAGGTGTGCCATTCATTTGGAGTGATGCCTGTCAGTTAGCATTCGATGAGTTGAAGGACAAGTTAACCTCAGCACCTGTGTTAGCATTGCCGAGACCAGGAGTTGAGTACCTTGTTTACACCGATGCGTCCTTACAAGGACTTGGAGGTGTACTGCAGCAGGAGAGTCAGGCCATAGCTTATTCTTCCCATAAGCTTAAGCCTCACGAGAAGAATTACCCTACCCATGACTTGGAGTTAGCGGCAGTGGTATTTGCCCTTCGGATTTGGAGATATTATCTTTTGGGGGAGAATTTTCGATTGTTCACAGACCACAAGTCCCTACAGTACCTATTCACGCAGAAGGACATGAATATGAGGCAGCGAAGGTGGCTTGAGTTTGTGAAGGACTATCAGTTTGATATCCAATATCACCCGGGGAAGGCTAACGTGGTAGCAGATGCGTTGAGTCGTAGGCCAGAAGATGAGGTGGCAGGGGTGTGGAAGGCAAAGTGGAAGGAGTTGGGACACCAGGATGCAGTGGCCCGATCATTCATGTCAGTGATGACTATTACACTACAGATTGTCACGAAAGTAGTAAAGGCACAAGCAGACGACTCGTTTTGTCAGGAGCCGATAGTTCGATTATTAACAGAGGGAGCCGAGTTCTATACCGTTAGCTCAGAAGGGGGATTACGCTTCAATGGGAGACTGGTAGTTCTGGAAGGGGAGGAATTGCGACACGAGGTGATGGCAGAGTCGCACGGCTCACGGTTCACAGTACATCCGGTGGGGACAAAATGTACCAGGACATGAGACGTCAGTATTGGTGGAGCGGGATGAAGAGAGATATTACCGTGTTTGTTTCTAAATGCACCACTTGTGAGCTGGTAAAAGTGGACCATCAGAGACCGACAGGACTTCTACAGCCATTAGAGGTCCCGATGTGGATGTGGGAGAGCATCTCCATGGACTTTATCACGGGGTTGCCTACGTCACAGAGAGGTCACGACTCCATTTGGGTAATTGTGGACAGGTTGACCAAAGTCGCTCATTTTCTACCCGTAAGGACAGACTACACTACGGGATAGTATGCCCAACTCTTTATTGCAGAGATAGTGAGACTTCACGGTGTGCCCCTAAATATCGTGTCTGACCGAGACAAGATATTTGTTTCACGGTTTTGGGAAAGTTTTCAGGAGGCCATGGGCACGGAATTGAGGCTGAGTACGGCTTATCATCTGCATACCGATGGGCAAACCGAGCGTACAAATCAGATGTTGGAAGACATGTTGCGGATGTGCATCATTGACTTCGGGGGTGGATGGGAGCAGTATCTTCCACTGGTGGAATTTCCTTACAACAACTCCTACCAGTTCACCATTGGTATGGCTCCATGTGAAGCGTTGTACGGTAGACCTTGTCGTTCCCCAGCATGTTGGTTGGAGGTGGGGGACAACAAGCTACATGGGCCGAAAGTGATTCAGGATACTTCGGTGAGGATAGAATTGATACGGAGTCGCATTCGAGTAGCTCAGGATCGGCAGAAGAGCTATGCTAATGCGAAGAGGTTCTTCAGGGAGTTCCAAGTGGGGGACCAGGTTTTGCTCAGAGTATCTCCTATGAAGGGGATTATGCATTTCGGGAAGAAAGGGAAGTTGGCACCGAGATATGTGGTACCATTTCCTATTATTGAGCGGATTGGACCAATTCGTATAGACTTGGGTTACCGGAGCATTGGCATCGGATTCACGATGTATTTCATGTTTCCTCGCTAAGGAAATATCTTAGAGAAGATTTGGCTCATTCTCATATTGCTTTGGAGGACATTGATCTCCAGCCGGATACCTCATACGAGGAGGGGCCGATTGCTATTTTGGACCGAAGTGAGCGGAAACTGCGGTCAAAGATAGTTCTGTTAGTACGTGTTTGGTGGCGACATCATAATGTCAAGGAGTCCACATGGGAGCGCGAGGATGAGTTGCGCGAACGCTATCCAGAGTTGTTCTTACCAGGTACTTTCTAGTTCCGAATTTCGGGACAAAATTCAGTTATTAGGGGGGAAGTATGTAATACTCCGTATTTTCGTGATATTTATTTTGGGGATTAATTGAATTAAATGTGTATTAATTGAAAATTAATCCGGATAAAATATTAACGAGATGTGAGTTAGTATTTGATTATAATGTGTATATATGGCAATATATGAATATTGTAACTATTGAAATTTGTCGCGAGATTGAAATACGGCAATTTGGGAAATTTTGTTGGGACGAGCGTGACAGTCGCGTCAGGAATATAATTATTTGAATTAAAAAGTGAATTTTATTTTTATCACCCGTATGGTCATTTTGAGTGCGCCAACGAGTTTGGAAGGGTCGAAATAGTCAGAAAACACTAGTCGGGAGTTTAGTTTGGGTCCCGGGGCATTTTTAGGCCATACCGGCAACCCAAAAGGGTAGTTTGGTAATTTCGGAAATTGGGTAATTAAAACCCACGAAAATTAGACTTAAAAATCTGACTTAGTCTTAACCCACTAAGCCATTTCCAACCCCAATTTAGGTAGTGGGCTACGGGAGAAGTTAGAAACTTTAAAACTTGGCAAAAACCAACCCCACCTCCATTATCACCTTGAGAAGAACTTGTAGAGAGAGAAAGAAAGAGGAGAATTCTGCAGAGAGAGAGAGAGGACAGATTCAACCTTCAAAATTCAACCTCAAATTCATAGAAAGATTAAGGCAATTGGTTTAATTCCAGTTGATTTAATGCTATGCTTTTCCATGTTTAGGAAATTATCAAATTTATCTTGGAAGATTGATTAGACCCATGAATTTGAAGATGTAAAACTATGAACTATGTTAGGGACTGCATGTAGAAACATTCTGGACGAATTATGAATTCAGAATTATGACCCTTAATGATTTAAAAACGGATTTTAGAAGAAGTTTATTAATGTTCTTGAAAGAAATAGAAAACTGAAATTCTTGATGAAGATTTGATCCAAACAAAGCCCTTGAATGATAAATTATTGGTTTTAGAACGTTAACACTGTTGTAGGATGGGTATGATGATATTATAACGTTATCTTAGAGTTTCATGCTTGTTAATGGTGTTTTGGGTTGATTTGAAAACTGCAAAACGAAGCAGTCCGCAGCCTACCTGGTGCGTTCGATCGATCGACATTCATCAGTCGATCGATCGACCACCATCGATCGATCGAAGGTCAAGGTCGATCGATCGACCTTCCCAGAAAGAGTAAAATTTCCCTAATTAAATTTTAATGATGTTAACCCTTGGAAAATATTATTGGGGACGTTATGAATATCCTTAGACTTAAGGAAGACCAGTAGGTATGGTTATAAAGTTCGGACCTTAATTAGAATTTAATTTGAGAAATTATTTTAAAAGCTATTGAAGATTGATAAGTGAGATAATATTATGATTAATAGAGTAATTTTGAATAAGTTGATGAATTGAGGTTGGGGGCAGAAGTAAGGACCTTAAGAATAATGATGTAATATGTGGGAATATTAGGAAACTTAATAACCCCTTTGAGATGGGTTTTAAGTATAAGAATCTATGACGTGATATGTGTCAACAGTCTACATTATATATTATCGGAAGACTTGAAATGTATACATTTGGAATAATGGTATAAGGATGTAGAAAATACCTTTATTAATATTGAGATATCTAAGATGTGTGCATGCTTAGTATATGATCTTATGTGTATGACATACCTACCATACTTGCTATCACGGGAGGTTTACGTTCGCTTAGGGCCTTCTAATCCTTGTGTTCCCGGATTTAGTTTGGTACCTAGAGAACACAGTTCAAGGAAATGACTTAATTGTGAGTTATTAAGCCAGCTGACTATGGAGCGTAGGTATGTACGTGACCATGGATATGTTGAATTATGTTCGCCTCCATTTTTGTGTGTGGTGTTTATTCTAACAGTTCCTGAGAGATTCGGAATTTGTAATCCTTATGTACGTGATGTACCGGGATGGATAGCAGAGTATGTGTGCACCACAGCTTAGCCTCGGGGTGCTTGTATAGTATATTTATGAGGTGAATAATATACGGTTCAATGAAAAGGAATTTGTTATGTTTAAATTGCGAGAATAATTTTTAGTAACTACTTGTGGAATTAAAAAAAAAAAGGATAACATGCCATGAATTGTAATGCTAACAATTGAGAATCCGAGTTCAAGTAAAGCTATCTATTTAAGTAATAACATTGGGAATTCATATTGTGAATCAAGTAATTGGGTTAGAATTTATGATGGTTTAGTTAGATAAATAACACATGAATGGGTACAGGAACGTTAGGAGTGCACTGTTAGACGAGAGGTGAGTATTTCATGTGAGAGCACGTCCTAACATGTATCTTGCATTCATTGTTTTAATTGTTATTAAAGCACTTGTTGTTTTTAAAATACTCTCCACTTTCGGGCTCTGACCCGTTTGCTTTCAAATCTATCTTTTTTGTAAAAACCATTTTTAGTTGCCCAGCCACAAGGACACCATGCATAGTATTTCCAGTCAGGTGACGAGCTGTAGCTGTTGTGGAAGTTACAGGGTCTTGCTATTAGACGCTTCATTTGCCTTGACTCTATATTCAGATTTCATCAGTGGTAGGGCATGTCGCCCATTCCTTTTAGAGACATTTCATTTTTTATTTCAGTTATTCAGACTTTGGTTTGTAATTAATTCAGGATGCAGACTTGTTTTATTTCGTTTCATATTGGGATTGTTGTGAGGAGTATTTCCTCGAGACTCATCTTTACTTATTGATTCATTATAGTTGGACTTTATCGTGAATGGTTGTGTTACATTTTTATATTTCATTTATTGCATGTTAATCATATTTAATTTAAAATTTGACAACTCACTTTTTAAATACTAGGTGGTTAGTAATCATTAAAAATGTTTTCGACAGTGATGCTATTAACTGGACCAACTTGGCATTTTGTATTGATTTAATAAAGGAGTAGCTACCCGGTATTTAATTATTCGGGGTGTCACACTCTAATGGCTATGGTGTAACTCTAATTGCCTAACCCTAGCCACCACTCTTATAATCAGATTTAGGGCTTCAAACTTCGTAGGTATTCTTTCCCATAATTGTAAAGAGACCAAAATGCCCCCGAATGGTCCCGGTTTAGCCCGAAAATGACCCGGCACTCAACTAGTACCCCCGGGTACACTATTTTGACTAATTCGACCCTTTCGGAATCAACCGTGGACTCTAAATTAACATTTGAGTCTCGTAAATATTTTTCTACTCTCATCCTTAATTTTGTTGAGATACTTCCGGTACGTCCATATAGTCACTTGTCCGTACATATCAACATTGAAAATTTCTACTCACCTTTAGTAAATTTTCTATAACACATATGCATTTTTATTAACATAATATCTATTTAAATTACTCTACTCACGTAATTTAAATAAAACGTATTTAATCACATTAAATTACTCTACTCACGTAATTTAAATAAAACGTATTTAATCACATTAAATTACTCTACTCACGTAATTAAATTAAAGCATTAAATTACTCTATTCACGTTATTTAAAATTTAGTAAAATTTCGAGGTATTACAATCATGTCCTTTATAAATGCCTATTCTAGTTACAATTAGATAATCATGACATCCATTAATGATTAGAAGACATTATTCATCACCAATAAGGGTACTTATTGTTAAAAAGTTATGACTTTGGATAAAAAACTGCACGTGAACCATATCAGAGGGTTGTGAATATCATGTTCAAAGATTAGATAGACAAATCCATGGAAGTCTATGTTAATGATATGATGGTCAAGATCCTAATAGCTCAAGATAATGTCCAATATTTCAGAGAAACCTTTGCAATCCTCAAAAGGAACCAGGTGAGTCTAAATACAATGGAATGTACTTTTAGGGGTAAAATGAGGGAAGTTATTGGTCTTCATGGCCATAAGGCATGGTATGGAAGCCACTTTGGAGAAAATACAAGATCTAATAGATATGGAAACCGAAGAACAGTCAAATAGGTCCAAAGCCTAGTTGCTCGAGTAATTATCTACAATATCTTTATTTCCAATGCCATAGAAAAATGGCTTCCTTTCTATAAAATCTTGAACAAAGTTTTCCAGTGAACACCATAGGCGGAAGAAGACTTTAAAACCTGAAGAAGTATATTAGTTCTCCTCCTCTCTTGTCCCGAACAATTATAGGTGAAGATTTATTATATATGTATCTTATTGATTCCCCTACCATAGTAATCTTAACATCGATTATCGAATATTATGCGGTCCAAATACCTGTATATTACATCAGTGGAGATATGTAAGGGTCAAGAGAAAGTACCCAAAGATGTATATGTTGAACTTTTGCCTGATCACCACAGCGATGCATCTAAGGACTTACTTTCAGTCTCACACCATGGTGGTAATAATAGACCAACTATTATTTTAGATTTTACACAAGGCTGACACCTCAGGAAGGCTTGTAAAATGGTCTATGGAGATGGAGAAGTTTGACATCATGCATTAATTAATACATTATATCAAAGGTATGACCTTGGCCGACTTCATAACATATTTCAACAATCTAGAAGAGATGAAAGACAAGTCTCATAGATCGAAAAGAAAAGAAACATCGATGCTAAAAGATCCCATGATACCCTTATTAAAATATTTAGACCTTAACCTCATAACATGGATAATATACGTAGATAGATCCTCCAATAGTTCAGGAAGTGGTGTTGGTCTTCACCTTATGATTCTATAAGGACGTACAATCTTTCTTTCCCTCTATTTTAAATTTAATTCCTCAAATAATGAGGTCAAGTATGGATCCCTAGTAGTTGGAATAGGCTTAGTTATCAATTTGAAGGCGGAGTAAGTTTGAGTTGTAAGTGACTCTCGATTGGTAACAAAACAAGTCAACGAGATCTAGGAGGCTAATGATGATCACATAGTTAGACACTTGGAAATTTTTTAGACCTCATACATAGGATCCCAAAATTTAGCATCAGAAGGGCCCCTAGAGTGAAGAATTTAAAAGCTAACCATGTTACTATAGTTTCATCCTCAGATGAGATCGACCCAAGAGTCTTTGTGGTCATAATGTATTAGACAATCATTACTCAAACGTAGATCAACTTGACCATCAAATAGCCAACTTAAACTAGATAATTCTCAACAAGGAATACCTCAGGGATGGAAGTCTGCCCAAAGGTAAAATCATGGCCAGGAGACTAAAGTCTCTAATATCTAGATACTACATAGAAGATATAATTTTATTCAAAAATGGGTTCTGGTCATCACCTCAAAGATTCATCGTCCCTCAAAAGGTTGTATATGTATTCAGAGACCTCAAAAAGGCATCTCTAGTTCCCACAATGGACCCAATACCTTAGTCTACAAGGTCTTTAGGCAGGGGTACTTATGGATAACACTAGGAAAAGAAACAAAGGATCTGGTACATCTCGACGAAAAATGTCAAGTTTGCCTTCATCCTAAAGTTGTTAGTACATCTACTATAAGTCCATGGCCCTTTTCTCAATGATGAGTGGATTTGGTAGGCCCTCCACCTCTCAGCAAAGCTCAAAACAAATTTTGCAGGTTTGGCCTTCCATTATTAAGAGAGAGACCACAAATTTTATGAAAAAAACATTATATGCAGGTTTGGTCGGCCAAAGGCCATCATTTTAGACAACAAAAAATAGTTTGACTACCACGTTTTTAGAGAATTCTGCTTAGATTATGGGGATAACAACAACTAATCTTCACTCGGTCACCCTCAGGAAAATGGTAAAGTTGAAGTGACTAACATAATTATATTCCAAAGCTGAGGAAGAGGTGTTAAGATGGTAAAGATCAATGAGCTAAGGAGTTTTTGAGCATCATGTGGGCCTACAAAACTACCATCAAAGGTTCCATTAGGGAAACCTCTTTTTACTTCACGTATGGGACTGAGGCTGTGGTTCCCACTGAGTTGTAGGTTCCAACATAGAGGGTGGATCAGTTTGAGATAAAGATCACTAATGAATAACTTTAATTATCCTTTGATGTGCTGGAAAAGTGTCATAAAGCATCTTTGATAAGGATGATAACATACAAAAGAGCATAGTGTTCTACTTCAACAAAAAAGTACACCACAAAGAGTTCTGAGTGGGATATTTGGTCCTAAGATAAGTTATCATTGCGTCTAAAAAACCAAGTTAAGGGAAACTAGGCCCAAAATAAGAAGGGCTTTATGTTGTTCCCCAAATTGCAAGGTCAGGTTCCTACTATCTAAAAAACATGGAGGGATATGAGCTCCCCCACCCCTAGAACATAGATCATCTAAAAAACTATTTCCAATGATGTCTTTTATAATTTAAGTGGAATGAAAATAATCTTTTTTCTATCACCTTGGTTTCTATGCAGTGTAATAAAGATTTACAAGACATTAATCCTTGGCTTTAAACAATGTCTAAGGTCCAAGAACCTCTCACTTGCATATTAGAGGAACTTCAAATCATTCATATTTGGTTCCCCATCAAACTCTATGGTCATATGGACCATGTAAAGGAGTTACAAGGCATTCAACCTTAACATAGGGAATACAAACGAGCTATAAGAACTTCACATGTATAACTCTAATAATTCCACCGCTCTCATCTTTGGTTCTCGAGTAAGAGTTCTAAGGTCTAAGGACCCACAATAATATTAGTCTCAAGGCATCCGACCTTGAATACATAAAATGATCTAAGGTCTTATGCCCCAAACAGACGAACCCTTAGGAATTACAAGGCATTCATTATTGATTCCATAAAAACTGACCTAGGTCTCAAGACCCAAGACAACCATTCCAAATGACTTTACATCCGAACCTCTTTGAAAAACCATGAGTATAACTTTTGTTTAGATTTTCATCCTTCATTTCAAAAAAATATTTGGGTGGCCAAACATAAAGTTAAAAAAATCATTAAGCTAAAGGATAAAAATACAACCTCTTAAAATCCCAACTCTCATAATTTTTTGGGGGAGGGCAAGAGTCTACATAAAAAAATAATCACACTGTAGATTTTGAAAACAAAAAGAGCAGGTGTTCTAAATTATCTAAGGCCACCATCCTTAGTTAATTCAAATTCTGAGGTCTTAGGACTGTTTGTAGAACACTATTCTTAATTATCTAAGTCTTTCATCTTTAGTTAATTCAATTTCTAATATCTTACGACCCTTAACAATATCTAAGGCTATCATCATTGGTTAATTGAATTTTAAACGTGTTAGGTCCCTTACAAGAACAATATTCCTAACTACATAATGTTTTTTTCGTTAGCTAATTCAAGTTATGAGTTCTTAGAAGCCTTAGCAAAAAGTTATTATCAATTATCTAAGACTTTCATCCTTAGTTAATTAAAGTCTTGAAGTCTTATGACCCTTAGCAAAATAAGTTATTTCTTAAGACTTTCATCCTTTCATTGAGTTTTGGTCTTAGGAACCTTAGAAGGAGTTTATATGTGGTGCCAAACCTTTAAACCATTGACTTACCAAGAAAACGTTTGGGCTGGGGGATACCTCATATACCTCAAACATAACATAATTCTTTAAATAAAATCTTTGGAAAAAGAAAACCAAATGTGACAGAAGACAAGAGTGGATTTCAAAATATTGACACTTATATTGACTAAAGGCTTCCATAACAAGGCCACTTGGCCAAAAACTAAAAATATAATTTTGAAAGAAGTTAAGTCTTAGGGTTGTAAACGTCTTCTTTATCTTCAAAAGGGGGAATGAGGGTCTCCATGGCTGAAGGTATTACAGCTTCTACCTTAGTCCCAAATATTTGGGCCTCTGATGTTTCATCATCACTACTTGCCTCGCTCTCATATTTATCTCCCTTTGATGTTAGATCTTCAGCAAAGAGCTTGGAAATGTCAACATCAAGAAAGAGAGATTAGACCTTAAACTTATAATCTTTAAAGCCTGAGGATTAATTTTGGAAGAGGAATTTCTTATACGCATCGGTGACTAGATATATATTAATCATGCGCTACACCATGGAATCCAACTTTCGAATAAGCTCGGAGTGTTCAACCCGAAGACCAATTAATTCATTCCGTAACTTTAAGTTTTAGGTTAATTGATGGAACCTCTCCTCATCAAAGTAAAAAATTTTCTTCTTTAGAAACTCCACATCCTCTTCCTTGTGATAACATTTCTCCATTTCAGTCTTAAACTCCAACATCTCATCTTGAAGAGTCTCAACAACCTTCTTGTATAACGCTAAACTCTCTACATGGGACTTCTAGGCCACAAATAAGTAACCCTGAGTAGCAACGATGAGGGTTTTGCTCTTATGAAGATCTTCTTCATAGAAGAGGTGGATTTTGTTAAGGTAAGAAATTTGACCCTTCAGACTCTCCCTCTCATCCTCCAAAAAAGCGATCTGAATTCTCTAAAAGAAAACCAACTTATATGCATCCAACTTAGATTGGCACCACTGCCAAGCCATCAACATAGCTTTCCACCAAGACATTTGACCCCTAATAACATCACCCATAAGTGCATGAATGAGGATCTAAGCCTGAAATAGAAATGAAAAAATTAGTAAATGAAATACAATAAAGACAATATTCTACAAAATACAAAAATACAAGTAAATCTTTTCGAGAATATAGATAAGTGCAACAACCCCCATTTTCCTCGTAAACGTTGTCTAGACACAATATGGCTAGAATGAGGCTTATCAATTAATTTATATCATCCTCAACATCAAACCGTAATAAAACCTTAATATTTTGAAACTACGTGCATAATAAAATTGATTTAAATTAATAAGCATGAAATGATAAGTTCCACATCAACAACCAATTAAAATAAAATCCCAATACAAACATAATTGTCCTAATTGACTGTATAAAATTAACCATCGGGCTTATGCCCATACAATAACCAAAATAAAAGACTGGAATGAGTAGCAACCTATGCTAGAATCAAATGAACGAAAGTAGTCGTTGTGCAAATATGACCACAAGTCTGATCTCCTATCATTCCCGTTGTCCCTGTCTATATAAACTTGGGGGAAATTTTTTTATAATTTGCGTCAACGCCCTAGAGTTGCAATAATTAACTTACGCAAATCAAAATGTAATAATAAAATGAAATCAAAGTATATAATCCCCATCGTCACTCACATGCGTTAAGTACCTCACCCATCACCTAAGTGCAATACTACACGCATATCAACCCAATTCCCCCTATGAAATATTGCTATGCATAACAATAATTAACATCTGATGCGATCTAACATAACTCACATACTGTAAATAATTATTTACACCAGTATTCTCATTTTTCAGAATACCCCAGATATACTACCTAAAAATATAACATAATTATGTATCATACATTCACATAGCATTTTATTCATAATTGGTTATCGACATCATTATACTAAGTAATTAAACTCAATTAATTTATAAGGCTATATGTCCTTACATATAAGTGACATGTAAAGACATTTACCTCCAGTGTCACGTTCTTACTCTATCGGTAAGTCCAGAGGAGTCCCTCAACCAAATGGACATCACAAAACACAAACAAGTGGGGCGGTCCCTACGCATTACACCATTTCACGGTCCATAACCCAGAAGGTGACAATAGATCCCAATATCTACACCTACCTCCTCATAAGTGGACTTCCTACATAATACCTATAATAATGACCAATACAATGCCTATCCCACATGTGCCGATGCGTGCTACGGTCCCGAGATATAAGCAACCCCAATCGATGGGCCATCCACAAACATGGGTATATTTCAAATAAATACATATATTTATCACATAACATGTATAGGTAAATAACTCTATAATTACCCCCACAAGCAGTATCCATAATGCCCAAGTAATATTCTTACTTTAAAATTAATTATCTAGTTAATTGTCCATTTTAACTATTTTTGTCACACAATATATTTAGATAATAAATTCCCTAATCACTCCCCGATATGTCACATTAATTGCCTATTAATAATTCCTGAGAAATCCCATTTATTTATCTGGTACTAATCCCCCTTTAAGAATAAACTATCTAATTAATTGAGAGGTTCCTATTTACCAATAGTGCCACAAATCCATTTTTAATAAAATATACGCACACTTGGATGACCTCCCACTAACTTGCATAAGTTCCTAAAAATACCCCGGATAACTCTCTGGATCTAACTTGACCTTCCCAGGAGTCAAATCGATTTGCCTCTTAGGGTTGAATCATTTCTCTTGTTCGATTTGATCCGCCTTAGGAGGCCAGATCGACTCGGATTTGGGTAGAGGCCCATATATGGCATGGTTTCTCAATATGAAAATTCTTATTCCAACTCAGATTCCCATGCCAATGGTTCATATGTTTAGCTTACCATCTACTTAATTTCCCCCTAACTTAGTACATTATTTAGGTTGGATAAATGTATAAGTTAACGGACAATCCTTTCCCAAAAACCTAGAATTTACATCTAATATAATATCCATTAAAACCATATTTTCGCCTCATAATCCATTTAGATTTCAGTCAGATTTTTATTATTTCACATGTATCATAATTCTCATAATTTTAGATCCTATAACAGAGGTTCTATTGCTCTTCATATAGATCAAGATTACTAATCAATTCATGAATATAAAGCATGAATTCTATAGCCCAATTCAAGATTACAATCATCCTAAATTTTTGGGTTTAAAACACAAAACTAAGATTTATTCCCTCTACGTACATAAGATTGAATCTTACGATTATATTACCAATTTCATATTGCAACCTAGAAATTTCATGAGGAATTACTATGATGAATTAATAGATACATTGGATGTTAATTTAGGCAAGATAATTCTTTCCTGTTAGGGGTGGTTGAGTGTTCTTCCCTTGGATCCTTATCCTCCTCCTCTCTTCGGCCCTTTGTATCCTCTCTCTAGAGTTGTGGCTGCAAGGTTTTGTTTTTTCTACGTGTAAAGGGTTTCCATAACCTCCCCCCTTTTCTTATAATAACTCTCAATACCTAGTTTGGCCTAAACCTCCATTTTTGGACCCCCAAATGGGCCTGAACCCATACCCAAAATAGCCCAATAACTCCCCAACTGATATAACTAAACCTCGGGAACCTTTTTAGATGTCTAAAACACTTAAAAGATTTCCCAAAACATCCTAGAATGCACCCAAATTATTCTTACCCAATATTTACATTTTTTTAATATGTTTAATCAACACATAGCCATAAGTTAATTACGATATCATTTATTTTCCACGAGTGAACCCATCATGCCCAATTGAGTTAAATAAATATGTAATCATGAATAAGTATTTATTCTCGCATTAGATTATACCAATTTAATTTAAATCCCACCAATTTATTTTATTCTTGAATTTATAATTAAATTCCATCCCAATAATTTATTCAAAAAACACAAGGTATTAATTCTTCGCCTTAACAATGGAATTCCTCCCTCAGAATTCACTGAAGCATAACATCATATTTAATCCGCACAATTATCATAAGATTTATACTCAAGTAGTCCATACTCATATCCCACGAGACAAACGAAAAAGTCTTATCTACGCCTATCATAACATTACTGGGATGCCCATACATAATATATTACATGCATACACATGCACAAACATCAAATATGGAAAACACCTATGCATCCATCATGGACCATATATACCATGTATATCTAGAAAGCAAAGTATATTCAAATAACCCGTTGACTATAACTCAATCGTCAAGAAATTGTCCCACCTATTCCACTAGTGGTGTAAACATTACTAAGTGCTCTCATCAATGCACTCATCGCCCCTGGACTTAACTCATATAATATAATGTCTCCTGATACATCATACCTCCACACGTGTAAAACATAGTAAAAACATCGTAGAACCCAATATCTCTCAACTCTCGACAGTTGCCAATTTTGTGCGTGGGACGTCTCGCAAGAGAAATCTAAACAAAGAACCCACCTGATAAACTACTACATAGATTCGTTAGTTATTGAGATCCGTTGATCCAAGATTAAAAGAAAAAAATTAAATGCTAACAACATATATTTCAACTCGTGCCAATTTTAACAAAAGGCCCATTACTTCCTAGGGATATAATAAATACGGTTAAATTTATCGATCCAGTAATTCTAAGAACATCATGTTACTTTTTCCTATGCAATAAGACATACTTAGTCCATTCTTAAGTCCGGTAGAGCGCTTAATCACTTCTAAGCCTCCCAAGATATATCCTTCCCAATAAAGGATATTATAGCCCATTTTTAATTACAACATCATTATTATAATACTATTCGTGACCGTACACATTTTCATGTATCCGAAGCTATCACTAGCCATAAGGTTCCCAAAATAATCAAATACTTTTACAATACGAATGCTTCTCATTTTGCATATCCTCACATACAAAAATAAATTTCATCCCCAATAACCATCCTATTTATTCATCCTTTAAGGTATTCCATCATTAGCATCTACTCTATGTTTGTACCTCGAGTTAAACATTCATTGTATCCTTAATTTAAGAAACACATCAATAAAAAAAATCCTGAAATCTTCACATTGTTGTGCCTACTCTCGATAAGGCAACAATTTTGATTCATGCAAATCCCTCAGCTATAATCCTAATGCTTGTGTGAACTCTCACTATATAGAGTTTATAACTCCGTTGAACCATCCTTTGTCCTATGACGCTATCTCTTGAATTTTTTAATTCAACACATACCTGTCCATAAAATTTATCCACCATTAGTACATTAACAGAACACACGCTTATGATGTATAGTCCACATCATTCTTGAACAAATTTTTGAGTCGTCGCCTTCACATTCTGAAACTTCATTGTGACCCTTCTCCCAGGTTAAAAGATTCATACTAATGATTTACTAACATAATAATTGTTTTCCAATCTGAGATCATCATCAATTAATGCTCTTAAATCAGAATTTGTCTGCCCCCCAAATCTTTCTTCAAATTTCTCACAGTCACATCACTACATTGCTCTCTCTTAAGCACACTAAATCTCATAAAATCATCGTACTAATATCCAGTTTAAATCACTATCCATTTCTTCATAACTAGACCCCAAAACATTATAATTCATGTAATTGTTCTCACGGTTATGGTGAGCATCATTGTCTAATCAATCGTTTTACAATTGACCATTAACTCTTACGATTCCCTAAAATTAACACAAGTTTTATAGATTGCTTGCCAATTTATCCCCATAATAATATCATATTCGGTTATATTTAATGCAATTAGGTCCACCACCAACCTAAGTCTCCCAATGTTAATCCTTATATCTCTACACACGAATCAATATAGGTGCCCCTCAAGTCATGGGTGAAGAAACATAAAGCACTACGTCAAATGCTACATCTATCATCCTTTATGTACCAACAAAGTAGTATTAACAATCAAGTACTTTGCACTAGTATCAAACCAATTATATCTCAGACGCTCAAGAACAGAGAACAAAGCATCCATCGTTTATGTTGGTGCTGGTCCCTCTCCAAATGCTACATTATACACATGACCATACTGAAGTTGCGTTGTTGTCCCTGAGGTAGAGAGGTAATGCTAGTAAGTCTAGAACAATTTCCACTAGCTGGGCCATCAACGACTAACACTGCCTCGGAGGTGTCGGATGACCTCGATGTCCTCCTAACTCCTATGCTGCCCGATTTCCCTGAGGGTACTTCCTTTCCAAATGTTCCTTATCACCACAAACATAATAATTCCCTTGAAACTGATGCCTATCTGATCATTTCCCCTATTGGTATTGACCATGTTGGCCCTTTATATTTCGACCATAGAATCCTCTAAATCTCTTATATCGATCATTAGACTGCGGACCCCTAAAATGTTGGGCCCCCTAGCTGCTCCTCTCATTTGTCTTACCATACTGGTTCGACGTCTTGGATTTATGTATCTTTTCTTACGTATTCTTTTGGAATGCCCTGTTATCCTGTCAATGTAGTTAGTTGCATTCACCATTTGATTATAAGCTATGAAAGTCAGATTCCCCAGTAATGACTATCTGATGTGCTAGGTTATCCCCGATAAAAACTTCTCCATCTTATTTTTTGTGTGTTTACCTCGTCCCCAGTAAAATAGGACAATGTGGTATACTCCTCCATGTACTCAGCTACGCTGTGACCTTCCTGTTTAAAGTCCATAAATTTTCTTCTCACGTTTGATTTCATTACCGGTGGAAAGTGTTTCCACTCAAACATACCCCGGAGCTCGTCAATCGACAAGCTCTCTCTCTCCTCTAACATGGTGATAGACTCCCACCACAGTAAAGTTTTCCTAACCCGCCAAAATAATGGAAACATATGCTTCTACACGGGCGTAGACTTTACTATCCTAAAATGTCATTATATATCCATCTTCCATTGACTCACCACTAAAATGTCGGTACTGCCTGCGAATTCCAGTGGGTTGCCCTTAGTGAAACCTCCCTAAATCTATCCCATACTGAACCATATGTCTTCATTGGTGGTACCACCTATTATGGTGGTAGTGGTGGTGGTTTCTATTGCTGTGGTGGCTAGAAATGCTGTAGCATTAGGGCCATTGATGTGGAAACTACAAGAGTCACAATAGTGGTAATCTTTTCTAGAGCAACCACATATTGGGTTGGCGGTGGCTATGGGTGTGGGTGCGGGTGCGACTCCTGCAGAGCCCCCTCATCTGCAGCCTATGTGGCAGGACATATTGGTCTGCCTTTCCTAGCGTTTACCATCTTAAATCAAGGTTCATCTTAGTAATGAATCACAAAGTGTGCAATGATTCCTAATCGTAGATCTCTACATATAAAATTAAGCAATGCAAAATGTAATGCATGCAACAAACATCCCAAGGACTCTTGAACCTGGATGGTCTGATACAAACTGTAATAACCCCCTAGTTTCCATATAAAGGTTGACCAAACATGATACACCTAATATGGGGCTTGTCTATCAATTTATATCATTCTCAGCATCAAACCGTAATAAAACTTTATATTTTAAAATCGTGTGCATAATAAAACTAATTTAATTTAGTAACCATGAAATTATAAGTTCCACATCAATAACCAAATAAAAAATCCCAATATAAATATGACTGCACCAACTGACTGTAAAAAATAACCTACAGGTTTATGCCCATACAATAACTAACATAAAATACTGGATTGAAGTAGCAACCTATGCGATAATTAAATTATCCGAAGTAATCACTGTGCAAATATGACTGCAAGTCTGTTCTCCTGTCGTTCATGTTGTACTTGTCTATATAAAACTTTGGGGGAAAACATTTTATAATTTGGGTCAGCACCCTAGAGTTTTAAGAAATAACTTACGTAAATTTAAATGTAATAAAACAATTAATTCCAAACATGTAATCCCTATCATCACTCACATGTGTTAAGAACCTCACCCTTCCCTTAAGTGCAATACTATATGCATATCAACCCAGGTCCCCCTCTGTGAAAGACTGCTAACCATAACATTAATCAACATCTGATGAGATCTAACATAACTCACGTACTATAATTAATTATTTACACATGTATTCTCATTTTCCAGAATACCCCAGATATACTACCAAAATATATAACATAACCATCTATTATGCATTCACGTAGCATTTGATTCATAATTGGTTGTCTATATCATTAGACTAATTAATTAATTTCAATTAACTTATAGGGTTATATAAACATATGTTCTTACATGTATATGACATGTAAAGGAACCTACCTCCAGTGTCGCATTCTTACTCAATCGGCAAGTCTAGAGGAGTCCATCATCCAAATGGGCATCACAAAGCAAAACAAGTGGAGCGGTCCCTATGCAGTACACCATTACATGGTCCATACCCATGATGATGACAATGGACTCCAGCATATACACCTACCTCCTCGTAAGTGGCGCAACTACGTAGTACCTATAATAATGACCTACACAATGCTTAGCCCATCGATGCTGACGCGTGCTACGGTCCACAGATGTACGCAATCACAACTGATAGGCAATCCATGAACATGTGTATGTTTTACACAAAAACATAAATACATATATTTATCACATCACATGTATAGGTAATTAACTCTATGGATAACCCACAAGTAGTAATCATAATGCCCAAGTAATATTCTTACCTTAAAATTAATCATCTAGCTAATTATCCATTTTTCCCATTTATAAAAATAGTGACGCAAACCTATTTTTATCACACAATATGTTTACATAATAAATTCCCTAATCACCCCCCGAGATGTTCCATTACTCTCCTAGTAACAATTTCTTAGAAATTCCATTTAATTGTCCGGTACTAACCCCCCTTTATGAATATATCATCTAGTAAATTGATAAGTTCATATTTACCAATAGTGACACAAATCCATTTTAATAAAATATTCGCTCACTTGGATGCCCTCCCACCACCTCACATAAGTTCCTAAAAATACCCAGGATAAATCCCTGGTCCCAACATGACCTGCCCCTAGAGCTGAATCAATTTCCTCTCGGGGACGAATCGTTTCTCCTATTCGAATCGATTCGCCTCAAGAGGCCAAATTGATTCGAATTTGGGAGGAATCCCAGACCTACAATGGTTTATTAATAAGCAAATTTCTATTCCAACTCTAATTCCTATTCAAATAGTTCATATGTTTAGATCACGATCTAATTACTTTCCCATAACTTAATACATCATTTAGGTTTGTTCATTTCATAAATTAATGTACAATCCTTTCCCTCAAACCCAGAATTTACATCTAATATCATATTCATTAAAACAATATTTTCACCTCATAATCAATTTAGATTCCAATAAGATTTTTAGTATTTCACATGTATCATAATTCTCATAATTTCAAATCCTATAACATGGGTTATATTTCTCTCCATATAGATCAACATTACTAATGAATTAAAGAACCTAAAGCATGAATTCCATATCCCAATTCAAGATTACAATCATCCTAAATTTTTGGCTTTAAAACATAAAATTAAGATTTATTCCCTATACATACATGAGCTTGAATATTATGATTTTATTACAATCCAAAAAATTCAAAAGCAATTACTATGATGAATTAAGAAAAACATTGGACGTTAATTTAAGCAAGAGCATTCTTTCCTGTTAATGGTGGTTGAGTGTTCTTCCCTTGGATCCTTAACCTACTCCTCACTTTGGCCTTTGGTATCCGGCATCAAGAGATGTGGCTACTGGGTTTTGTTTTTTCTAAGTGTAAAGGGTTTGCACAACCTCCTGATTTACTCATAATAAGTTCCAATTCCCAGTTTTGACTAAACCTCCAGTTTTAGACCCCCAAATGGGCCCGAACCCGTAACTGAAATAGCCCAATAACTCCCCAACTGATAGAACTATACCCCGGGACCATTTTTAGATGTCTAAAAAACTTAAACGAGTTCCTAAACCTTCCTGAAATGGGCCCGAATTATTTTACCCAACTTCCACATTTTTTTATTATGTTTAATCAACACATAACCATAAGTTAATTACCATATCATTTATTCTCGACGAGTAAACCCATCTTGCCCAATTGAGTCAAATAAATATGTAATCACGAATAATTATTTATTCTCACTTTAGATTCTACTAATTTAATTTAAATCCCACCGATTTATTTTATTCTCGAATTTATTTAATTAAATTTTTTCCCAATAATTTATTTTGAAAACATGGGGCATTATAATAATATCCTCAGAGTAGTCTTGGGTTCCCCTACCCCTCAATGTGGCAACCATATAAAAAACAAATTCCTAGTTAGTATGGTCAGAGCTTCAATATATCAGGCGTAGGTATTCCTCTCCTCAAAAAGCTCAGGCCAAGAACACTACTCCCTCGAGAACCTCATCACCATACCATCACTCTTATCCATAGAGTCCTCGACCTGAGAATGCAAGTGTACATTCACCTAAAATAACCTAGATGGGGGGGTGAATAAGTTATTATGAAAATTGTGTGCAATTTTAATTTTTCAAATCACAAAACTTCTATCTAGATCAATTTTTCAAATCTCAACAAGATCGAAGGAAATTTCTATGAAACAAATACATTCAAACAATAAAAAACACCAAGAATCCACATAAAAACACGTAACACGTGATATACGAGTAAAAACCCAAGCTATGGGTAAAAAACCTTTATGGGACCTAGCATCTCATTGAATTTGAAATGTTCCTTTACACGATACAAGAAGATGGCACTCGCAAGAATTTACCGATGAATATCACGACTCTCCCTAATTACAATGAGAAATCCTAGCGAAACTCCATCCCTTGAACACAGAATTCTACTCTCCGCGCTAGATCCACTCCATGCTCAAGCTCTTCATATCTTGAACACCTTCATTTATATATTAGAGTGTAGATTATGTGCGTAATCGGAAATAGATGTAAATCTGGCTAAATTGTGGATTCAAATCAATAAAAAAAAAATTCTAAATTGTAGATCTCGCTCTGGATAAAAAAATTCAAACTATCAACTAAATATTGAAATTTTGTTTAGAGAGAGAAATAAAACTTAAAAAACATAAAAATCTCCTCAAATAAGATATTTGAAATGATGTAAAAGCTTTATTGACAAATTAAGGGAAATAAGGTTATTTAGAGCAAAATTTTAAAATCCGATGCCACTGTGCGCATGGTGCAATTTTCCAAGCACACGGTTGTAAATAGTACGCCCCAAACTCAAAACGGTTCCAAGGATGTGGGGATGGTTGCAAAATTAAATTGTGTGCACATTCTTGCCCAAATAGTGGGAACGCCTTAGTACAACAACCTTTAAAAATGGATTTTCAAAAAATCAACCTTGATCCCAATTATTTAAATAACAAATAAACAACTCAGAACTGATTTTTATAAAACAATTTTAAGAAAAAATATTTCCATTTTGAAAACAGATGAATGTGTGCAATAGACAAAATTAAATCAAACTTTGTAATTGGATATACTTCAATTTTCATCAACGAAAGGATTCAAAAACTTCTTGAGGTGATTCATGCCTTCGAATCTCAAATCTCCATCGGCAAAGGACACGGACACTCTTTCTCAACTAGTGAATCAATATTTTGGGCTCGACATAGTGCATAACTCAATGTTTTGACACATGAGATAGCCAATCTCTCTCTCTCTCTCTCTCTCTCTCTCTATATATATATATATATATATATATATATATATGTATATATTATACAAATGTTTACAGTTTCAATCTCCCCATTTGGCTGTTTAGTGGAAAAAAATCAAAAAATAAAAAATAAACTTAATTATAACAAAGAAAACTCGCTTCACATGACCGACTCAAAACTCCATGATAAGATCTTTGGGCATGTAGCAATGTGAGGATTCCTTTATAATATCAAACAATAAGAAACAATTACGCAAGGCATGCGAATGAAGTAACTCCCCCTCCTAGGGAATCCTTCCAAAAACAATCATATCAACCAATATGGATGTTGAGATAAAGATAAATGAATCATAGATCCCCCTCAATAAAACATATATGAAAACAAAAACTCCCCCCCCCCCCCCCCCCCCAAGGATCATAATCAAATCATATAATTAGAAATCATATGACAATATCAAATCTCCCAAACATGAAACAAATAATCAATATATCATCTCTCCTAAACAATAATATATCCCTTTATTATAAAGCGTGAATTATCATTTCTCAAAATCAATCAAATCCACTTTTTTTAACAAAGTAGCACATATGAAAACTATCTTCTCGCTTGCCTCAAAACACATAAAATATCAAAATAAATCAGCAAAGATCATCCCCGCTTTTGTCACGAAATAAGACAAAGTACAACATAGATCAAATTATTATTAGAGAGATATATAAACATGGGTAAAACTTGGGAAACATAAAATATTAAAAAGGGAAATGAGAGTGTGCTACGGTTTAATAACTGAACTTATTTAATTAAACTCCAATTTTATAACCAGTTTTAATTAAGCCTAGAATATGCAACTAAGTGATTGAATGAGATAAATTTATCTACCATGCAATCCACAAATCACAAAAATAGTGTCAGGAAAAATCCCCGAAAACCTTTTTATTTCACTATTATACATAAACCCCAACTTAAATGTACATAGATAAATACAAATGTTTTGACCAACGAATATCTCACGGGCCTCGATTTGTTATCTTAAGCAAGAGCTCCCAGGAGAACTCCAATAATAGCAATTTAGACAACTTATCCACATATATCACTCCAAGATTGGGTAATATAATTATAAGGTTTGTTAATGATTCACATATATGATAAGGTATGTTTGAGTGAATCTAATCTGTTTTTAGCCTCTTAAAGTGACGACTTAAACTGCATCTAGTCTGTAAATCACGGAGTTAAAAGGTCTTACGAAATACGTAACAAGAGAAGATATTTATTGGCAAAGAAAAAATTCAAGGTAGTGGAATGTCGTTCGTATGAATTCTCAAGGTCGTTAGAATGACATCAAGCTGCCGTTTGAAGATATATCGAACACCCTAAGAAATTACCACTTAAAAACCAAAACTGTACGGGTTCGTTTAATCCACATTCGACCAGGGGTTTCAAACAACCCTTTGAATGACATGTGCATGTCAATTGAACGACTATCGGCAAAAAATGTTTTATTTTAAATGCCAGACTTATTTTTTATGAAATAAAATCAGTTGTTAAATCACAATAAGAATCTCCCAAATATAAGTGTGAATATTAAGAACTCCAAATGAAATAATACAATTAACGTTGAGGAGTAGTGGAGACTGATTGAAGTTGAACATGATGCACGTTGAAGATAATGGGTGCGTTATGATGAGCACGTTGCCAATGATTCGGATAGTGGATGTCATGGATGATCGTGTGTAGACGCGCCAATGTATCGGTATGCACCATATCATATGTGATCTAGGATAACTCAGATAATTCCTAGATTCTAGCGGACAATGACAAGATTATGTCCTTACAAATCTCCCTTTATGGATATGTCGGTACATACATAAAAATATCCGAATTATGCAACAAAAAAAATCCTTAATACATACAATCTAATATCCCCAAAAACCCTCAAATGGAAATATCAAAATACATGTCTTTAAATCTTCAAAATCTTTAAAACTTCAAATCTCTGAAGTTTCTTTGTAATCATTAGGGTGTGCTAGATATATGATCTTCAAATTGAACCTACACATAAGACAAGAAACATGTACCCGTGATGCAAAAAAGTTTAAAATAAAATTATAAGCATAAATGATAAATTAATTAAGCATAAGCAATTCATTATCAATCTTTCCCACTCCCCCATAATTACTTATACCCCATTTTATTATATTCTAAATAGATAAAGAAAGAAAACATAAACAATACATACGGAGTGTGTCACAAATATATAACCTTATTTTTTTGAATTTTTTAAAATTTTTCTTAGAAAAATATACAACAAAAAATCACACCATGATTTTACATTAAGATAACCAAGTCGATGAAAGCGTAAGTAGGGTGTAAACAAATTCGATTGGAAAATCAACTCAAACATTCATAATCAAATGTGCACGATGAATTTTGGATACTCCTAACGAATGAACTAAAAATCGTCCTTAGGTGTTAAAAGGTGAATTTGTATGAAATTGACTCGATCTAATCGACATATCAAAGTCTAAAATGATTTTTACACCAATAACGTCTAAACTATGTAATGTATTTTCGAGACTTTGTCAGAACGTGAAAATCCATTGATTTCCAACCAAACACCCTCATAAATAATAATGTATTTTTTTTTATTGAGGTTCTAAATTGTCTTTTTAAGAGATTTCCTGTTTGTCCCATATTGGGATATTTTTTCTTTTTATTGCCTTAATTTTTTCTTGGGCTCTTTTCAAACGGTAGCTTTCACGATGAGTTCACATGATTCTCGCAACCCTTTCCCATGTTCACTAATTATTATTGTTCAATATTAATTAAACTCCCACGGGCAACGGTTCTTACATGTACTACTTTCATTGACTCATTTTATCGCATTTGGTTTATTTTCAGAGAGGATTGAGATGAAAATAATTTGATCAAAATGTGATAGACAAGTACAAAATAAAATAAATCCATGCATGTGTGCATTAAATGAGACAAGGAGTTAAACAACTAGAAAATAATAACTAATTACATCTTAATGACTCCAAACATTACAAAATACGTGGATGAAATGGAGCTTTGTCTCAAAACACTACCAAATAGTCACATGGATAATGGAATAATGTGGTGACTTGGCCATCCTAAATGTCCATCCATACAAGGTGTAAACCAACTACAAAAATCTTTTTGTGTTTTTCAAAAATTTTATAAAAACAAAAACTTTTTGTCTTTTTCATTTTTCTTAAAAATCGAACATATTTTTTTTAGTTTTCTCTTTTCTTAAAAACCAATAATCTTTTTGTATTTTTCCAATTTTTCAAAAAAACAAAAATCTTTTTGGATTTTTCTAAAATATGAAAAAGGAAACAAAAATAAATCAAGAATAATACAAATGATATAGTCTAGAAATAAGAACCAAGAATATGCATGTAAAAAAATCTTATACTAGACGCACAAACCAACCCTTAGTCAACTGTGAAGATACCTAAAGAGTTCCTAAGACTCTCGAATCTAGTGGCGTCTAAAGGTTTCATGAAGATATCAGCTAACTGATTGTTGGTGGTCACAAAACTCAAGGATACGAACCTCTCCTCTAGTAGGTCTCGGATAAAATGATCGTGTATCTTAATGTGTTTGGTGTAAGAATGGTGGCTTGGATTGTGGGATACGTATATCGCGCTCTTGTTATCATAGAAAATAGTCATGGTGTCCTGTGATATCCCATAATCCTACAACATCTTCTTCTTCCATAAGAGTTATGTGTAACAACTCCTGACAACGATGTACTTATCCTTCGCAATGGACAAGGAGGTGGATTTATTCTTCTTTCTCAACTAAGAGACAAGAGAAATACCAAAATAGAAACACCCACCCGAAGTGCTCCTACATCCACTTTCATTCCCGACCCAATTTGCATCCAAATAGGTGGATAAATGGTCATCAGTATCAAAGGAATACCAAATGTCATATGGGAGAGTCCCACCCACGTATTTGACAATACATTTAAGAGCATGTAAGTGTGACTCTTTTGGGGATGCCTGATATCGCGCGCAGACTCCAACACTAAAGTCTACATCAAGATAACTGATAGTCAAGTAGAGAAGACTGCCTATTATACTATATACAAATTTTGCTCTATGTTCTTGCCTGAAGTGTCCCAACTAAGCTTCATCGAGGTACTCATGGGGGTACATGAATGCTTAGTGGAGTCTAACCCAAACTTCTTCATGAGGTTTCTTTTATACTTGGATTGCGTGAAGAACTTCCCATCCCACAGATAATGAACCTTGAGACCAAGGAAGAATGTAAGCTCAATAGCCATGCTCATCTGAAACTCACTCTTCATCTCCTCGTCAAAGTTGTAAGCATGGAAGGAGCACGTGGATTCAAAGACTACGTCATCCACATAGACCTAGGCAACCAAAATAGCACCTTATTTTCTCCTAACAAATAACGCCTTATTTACTCCCCCTCTCTTGAATCCACAGACTAAGAGATAGGAAGTAAGACTCTCGTACCAAGCATGGGGTGGTTTTTTTAAAACATATAGGGATTTACTCAAATAATAAACATGTCAATGGTGCTTAAGGTCTTAAAACCCTTTCGATTATTCCATGTAAACCTCCTCCTGTAGAATTCCATTCAGAAAGGCTCTCTTAACATACATCTGATATAACTTGAAGCACAAATGACATGCGATAAGGAATAGTAGGTGGACGAACTCAAGTCTCGCAGTAGGAGTAAATGTATCCTCAAACTTTATAACCTCAATTTGTGTGTAACCCTGAGCGACCAACCTAGATGTATTACGCATAATGGTAGTATTCTAATCAATCTTATTCTTGACAATCCATTTAGTAGCAATCATATTCTTCTCACTCGGTTGGGGGGATAAGTTCCCACGTATCATTTTTCTAAACTTAAACAAATCGTCTTAAATAGAGGATATCCAATGTTCATCTTTGAGTGATTCTTTGATATTTTTGGGCTCGACTTTGGATGTGTAGAATAAAAAACTAACAACATTCTCTATCTAAGCGCGAGTCTTGACCCCTAAGGTGGGATCTCCTAAAATGGAGAAAGGGTCATGAATCTTGCAAACCGTAGTAGGTGTGTCCCCTACGTGAGGAGTAGAGACCACCCTAGGCGTGTGAGGAACAATGAGGTCATCACTGGAGGGTGCATCATCCTCACACAAATGGTTAGGATCAATACATACCGACAACTCATTATCTTTAATAGTGACGAATGTTGATTCCATATTCTTTGACCTGTTCAGGTTAAAAACCTCTGCTCATTACTAAATATCCTAATATAATTCCCTCGTCGCTCCGGGAGTCGAACTTTCCTAATTTCTCTCTATCCATCTGGATGTTGCATTTACTCCCAAAGACACAAAAATATGAAAGGTTGGGCATCTTCCTTGTCCACAATTCATATGGCGTATGAAGTGTGTCTGTACGATGATATACCCTATTCACCGTGTGGCACGCAGTAGACACCACGTCTACCAAAAATATCCCAGAAACTCTACGACCTAGAAGCATAGATCTAACCATCTATTTAATAGTTCGATTATTCCTCTCAAAAATCTCATTGCGCTAAGGAGTTTCACGACCAAAAATTAATGTTTAATTCTGAGGCTATCACTATAATGATCCACCTTTGCTTTATTAAATTATATGTCATTGTCACTATGCATTTTGTTGATGGTGACATTGTGTTGATTTTGTAGGACATGACACTTGGTCATGAAAAACTCTATAACATCGAATTTATTTGTCAGGAAATCAACTATCGAATAACGAGAGAAATAATCTATCATCACGAGGATATATTTCTTACCACCTAGACTCTCAGTGCGAGTAGGATCCATAAGATCCATGTGAATCAACTCAAGCACACGTGAAGTGGTAATGGAATTCAACTTTTGATGGGAACTACAAACTTATTTTCCCTACTGTCAAGGACTAAAAACCGTGGAATTTGGCTTTCCAAGTGATGGCAAGCCATGTATTAGGTCTTTCTTCGCTAAACGCTCCAAATCTCTAAAATTAACATAACATGTACGTTGATGCCAAAGACTTATAGAAGATATCGTGGCACTGTTTCACACAAATGAGGACTTGGGCACAATTCCATAATAGTTATTTTCTATCCTCACCCCTTGCAGAAGAAGTGTACCTGCTTGATCATAAATATTACACTTGTTCGAATCAAACTTCACCGCAAAGTCTGCATCACACAGCTGGTTAATGCTGATAAGGTTTGCTTTCAAATATTTGACATATAAAACATAATATAGCTTAGGAAAACTTGGTATATCTGTTGTACCATGTCCTATAATGCTAGATTTACTCCTATCTCCAGAGGTGACTTTACCGTCCTTGTGATCCTAAATAATGGTAAAAAATGAAACATCACCAGTCATATTCCTGGAGAAACCACTATCAAAATACCGTAGGAAGGTATTATGATCCTTTTCGTTTACCCTTGTCATTGTTGGGTCTAGTCGGGATGTTAGAAGTATCCACTAATGGCAAAGACATCGGTTGGAACACTTCCATCAAACTATGAGAAGTGGTGACAAGACACTCAACCTGCTCTTTAAGGCTATCAACATTGCTAAAGTGGTGCGACAAAATATGTGTACATTGAGTCCGTCCCAAATTATAGCAAAACTCCCTAAGGTGGCCTTTTCTCTTACAATAAGTGCAGAAATAAACAGTCTTAGGACGACCTTGGTTTGCTTTTCTTAGCCAAACTTTTCTTTGAGGTTTTGGTTGAGGTCCATAAGGTTTCATAATGAATTCAAGAATTGATTCCTCTACGATCTGTGACGTGGAAGCATTATCATAACCTATTCGTTGCCTCTCACCAAACCCTAATGCTGGGCCAAGGAGCATCTTTCCCATATTTCTACATCTATCCTCAATCTTTACTTTGACCTCCTAGGCTCTCTCAAGATCTCGAGTGAGTTGGGATACAAGTGCTTCAAGTTTCTTTCGAGGCTCCACGGATGTAAAGAGCTCACTCATAAGACAACCACTTGTTTGGTGAATTGCCCTTTCTCTTTTTAAAAAATACTAACTCTCTCTCTCTCTCTCTCCCTCTCTCTCTCTCTCTCTCTATCTCTCTCTCTCCAAAATCTCTTTTTCTTTCTCTATATTATCTCTCTCTCCAAAGTATTTTTCTTTTTCTCTTAAACAAATTCTAACGGGAGACTCTCTCTCTCGTCTCTCGTAAATACTTCTCCAGCACAATGATCCTAGTTGCTAACCCTTTGTTTTTCTTTTTCATTTTAAAGGGCTCAGCGCATGCTATGTCTGAGGCTATAAGGCTCGGTTGGACTGGATTGGTAAGGCATTGATCGTGAGGATGGAGACGAGATGAGGATGATTTTATTTTGGGCATGTGTAGTTGATGAGGAGATCTCGACCTCATGAAGTTGTCTAAGGCCAATACTTTGAAGCCGACAATATGCTTATGCTACTACAAGATCGATAATATGCTTAGTCGTTGATGAAAGTGGTCATGTGATAAGATAATCTGAAAGGCCGAGATTATCTGGTACAACACTATGGATGAGAACTCTAGTACCATGATGAGTCCAAGGGAGTCTATGTGGAGACATATTGTCGCAATGGGTCTCGTTTGGACGAAACAAGACTTATATGTATCAAAGATAAAATAAAATAAAGAATAATAAATGAGTGACAGAAAGTACGCAACAAATATGGAATAGATGACTAGGATTTTGAATTTGTTTACCATTTTTACTAGTTTATGATTAATTAGTCTAACTCAAAATTCCGCTTTCTAACTCAGAATTATACCAACTCTTGTCGCGTAAATTCCAGAATATGAAAATGTGAAAGTTCAACTCAAATATTTTATATCTCTTTTTAGAGGCCAAAAATTTGTATTCCCTTAAAATTGTCAATCCTAAACGTTAAATGTCAAACATAAGTATGGACTATCAAACAATTTAACATAAGCATAATCCATCAAACGTAAGTACAAATAATTATGGGATATGTATTAAATCACTTCTAAGTATTTTATGTCGAATATAAGCATAGAGTACCAAGCAATCTAATATAAGCATAATCCATCAAATGTAAGTACATAAAATTGAAGAACATATATTAAACAATTAATTCAGAAGGTTTAAAATACGACTTTTATGACTATTTTAATTAATAACGTATTTTTAAAATGTTTTTGGAACAAGTAGGGAATTTAAGCAAACTAAACTAGTTAAAACATACATTATGTAATCACGATAAAATTCATATAATCCTCTCAATTAAATTAAACTAGCATCATGACTAAAACATAAAAATTGCAAGATGAAATAATATTTTTTACTAATAATCACTTACAAAGATTTAAGTTCCAACACTTGAATGCCAATACAAAAGTCTCCCTAAATCTTGAGTACAAATTACCTCATAAACATATAAAAATAAAAATAAAAAGATTTAATATTTTTGGTGCTTTTAAAATAAACTCACAAATTTTCTCACATTATATGCAAAATTGTGTCCAAAATTCTCTCTCCCAAATTGTCTCCCAATGAACTTTTTTATATGTTGTGTGAGAAACATTGTAAAGATAGAAGATAAGAAAAAACAGAATGGAAGAAAGAATAAAATAAGAACTATGGGAGAAAGAATAAAAAAAATAAGAATGATTGGATATGGAATAGAATAAAAATGATGGGATAAAGAATAAAAAATAAGAATGATGGGAGAAAGAATAAAAAATAAGAATGATGCGAGATAAAATAAAATAAAGTAAAAAGAAAGTCATGCGGGTGAGAGCAATGGGGAAGAGTGTGTGGGAGAGTGCGGCATGAGGAGTGATGATATCGGTTCTGGGGGAACATGTATATACATGCAACCAGTGGCATCCTACCATGTGCCAGCCTTGTCTACAAAATGTTTTTACTCACAAAAATTAAATGCGATTTTGTAGATTAGAACTTAAGAACTCGAGCCTTAATTATATATTAACCATTAAGCCAATCAATCATTTAAGATATCTTTTTCCTCCACTAATTTTTATCTCTTGTTTTCAACCAAGTTTCTCATGTTTGCACTTTACACCCCAAAGCTTTGTGGCTTCCTAGTTTGACCTCCGTTCCTCACCATTTTTTAGGGGTACTAGTAAAAATAAATAATAAATGTAATTAATTCAAATTTGGGCTTGTGATATTTTAAAAACTAAAAAATTACCACTCTTTATATTTTAGTCCCCGGAGTTCATATCTCACTCATTTTAACTCAAAATTCAACCAAATTTTTGGGATAACTTCATATTGCCCAGATAAAAATTTATAAATAAATTTAGGTACCACGGAGTTTCTAAAATTATAATTTTAGTCCTTGAAGATACTAAAATTGCATTATTAACTTGAATTCTATTCTAACTTGCATTTTTCTTATAAATAACAAAAATTACTCTAAAAGCTCATTATTTATGATACTAAGGGACTAACATGGCCTAGATTTGGGTATAAATGAAATAAATAATTCACTCATCAAATACTCCAAAATATAAACTTTTCTAGTCATCGAGAAAAACTAAAATTTTAACATCTAACTCACTTTCGTAAAAATCATGATTGCACTTAGCATGTGTAATAATCCGTTAAATCCCTAGGTTGCCCTAGTGGAAGAGTTTGGTCTCGTGATGGTTTGAAGTGAATATACCCACAAAATTTAGAAACTTGACTATATTTATAAAATAAATAAAAGTAATATAACCAAGTATCAAAAGTAAACTTCATAAATGTAGTAAAACTTCACTATTCAATCTCAACTTATCGTGCATGTGTGTAGCCAATATAATCGTCCATTTTAAAAGATTTGATCGTTGTTTTTCTTTTTCAAAAGTTCATTTTGATTTCAAAATATCACAGAATTCACTCACAACCAAACACTTGGAAACCGACTATTTTTCTCGGTATATGTGAATAAAAGAGTAAATTTAATGATAAAATTTCACAAACAAATGATGAAAAAGGGACTTTTTATAATGGATAAATATGATCTCAAGAATAAAAAATCGATTAATTTTTGAAAACTTTAAATAAAACTATAAATCCCAATCACCTTCTCTCCGTACTGTAACTAACTACATTTGAGATCAATTAGAAATTTCTTTCGGTTGTATCATAAGCTGGAGTTTTGGCTAGAAAGAAAAGGCTTTTAGAGTTCAAAATTTTCTTAGAATATATAGATTTTTCTGTAATTTTAACTTTTAGGAACTTTTTCTAACCTCTATTTTATTTCGTTTCCTTTTTCATCTCCAAATTTACATACTCTTCTTATTAGTGATCTCAGTCTGGTTGATACAATAAGGTGACACCATTGATGCATAGTGAGTTTTGGCCCCTTGTTTTGCACATAATTCCACGAATATATCATTATAAAATGATATTATGTTGTTAGTGACTAGTGATCTTTGGATACCAAAAGTTGTAATAATATTCCTCCAAAAAATTGCCTAGCATCTTCTTCTCTATTTCCACCTAATTTGTGAAGTAGTTTTTTGGTAGTGATCAAGTACTTACTATTGCCAGGACATACTGGTAGTGGTTACAAGATATTTTTTTCTCTATGAGCAAAGGGATATGGACTTATGGGAGGGTTTAGGTCTCTAATCGGTTTCTTGACGATCGGGTAAAATTATTGGCATTTGACACACCGCCCGACGAACTTTAAAGCATCCTTCTACATGAAAAGACATAAATATCCCTACGAGATTGCCTCATAGAAGAGAGATATGACCCTACATGATCTCTATAGCTTCATGTATCTTAATGAGGACTTATTGCACCTTGTCTTGGATTAATGCCCTTTAGTACGTGACAAGTGAATGATCATCGATAAAGTTTCCTTTCAGAGTTAAGTTAGAAACTTGATGACTGGAACTTTAACTTTTACACCTCTTTATTATCTGTTAGTAGATGGTCGGTCCTTATATAGGTGATGATAGGATCCATCCACGATGGGGCTATTTAGATTTAAAATGTATCCAACACTAGTTTAAGTTCATCAATACTAGAACGATCTATGTACTATAATTCAATTATTCTATTCCAGGTCATTGTCGATGGTAGATACTAAAGTACTTAGTATGCTTGCATGTCTATTACTGTTTATCAGTAGCTTCTCCACTGAGGAAGACCTGAATTATTAGAAGAGATACCTTAAATTATCTCTATAAGAAATCATCCTAGGATCTATGGATTCATAATCTATGTTGAGTTGATTTGTGATCAGTCGGGAGCCATAATACACTTTTACATGATGAGATCCAAAACCAATTGTCGTTTGAAGACTGTAGATCATTACTTCATTTTCACACTCGTTATTGGAGCCTTAAAATCTCAGTCTAGCTGCTTGTTCTATGAGAAACCCTTAAGAAGTGAAAAAATAGATTCCAAATCCAGTACCACATTCATTAGATTCCCCATCAATGACTAGTTTTCACTTTTGATCGTACTCACTGATGGAAATTCCAAAATTAGGTTTATCTCCTCCTCCTTTTCTAGTGTTGATGTTGATAATTCGACCAAAAAATCGGCCATAAACTACCATTTGAAGTTAATTCGTGGCTCATACCTGATGTCAAATTGAGCCAACTCTAAAGAATGCCTCGTCATTCAGCTAGAGATATCTACTTTATTGAGATCATCCTTTAATGGATATGTCATGGAGACAAATATTGTGTATGCGCCAAGGTAATGTCTCAACTTCCTAGATGTTGTTACTTATGCCATGACCATCTTCTCAATAGGAATATGATGATTTCATTATTTTGTGTATTTTATACCCAAATTTTTACTTTGTTAGATCCAAATTATCTTATTTAATAAGTTCATAGGACCAATTTGCTAAAAAGGAAAAAAATGGAAGAATTATTACATTCAGAATCAAAGCGACAATTTTAAGGAAAAAAAAATTCACTTTAATAATTTTATAATTTTCTTTTGCTAATTTGTTAAAAAAAATTCTAGTGAAAACTTCGCAGGGAATGATGGCTTTGGCAAAAATTACAGATTAACCGGAGAAAAGCGCAAAAAAGATGATTTTTACGGTCGTTTCGAAAAATGATGTTCTTTGAATTTGATGAAATTTGGCTATCGTAGTCGATAAGAAAAATAAGAGTTGCCCGCTGGCGAAAAATGAATATCTTATCCCAATCTAAAGACCAAATGAGGTGGAGTATTTGGTTCCTACACTGTTATTTGGGTGACTGCAAAACACTTTTTGACCAATTAAAAAGAGTTTCATCCTAAACTAAATATATCACCTTTGGGCTATAAAAATGACCCATGGGATCACCCTTTCACATACAATTTTTCGGAGAGCATTTTTTAGAGAGTTTATTATTATTTTTGATCCAAGAATTGTACTTTAGTGGGGAGAATTTTATCAAGCTTAATTGTAAGGCACAATTTTTTGTAAGTTTGCAATATTAATAAAATCTTTTATTCTTGCTAGTAATTTTATTATGCCTATCATTATATTAGGGTAAATTCTCTACAAGGACTAGGTGAAATTTATCATGCATGATAAGTATTATGTAGTTAGTTTAACTTCGTGTTCATTTTTGGCACGTTTTAAATGTTTTAAAAATTTTGTATTCAAATAAAACGACACGATAGCATGTTTTAAGCCTTCAAAAGTAAATGACAATTCATATTTTTACAGTTAAAATCTATAATTTTTTATGACTTATGCTTACATTAAATTGTATGATATCTCATGCTTAAATACAATGCTAAGATGTAAAATTAATAATTCATATTTTAATTTTTTGTGTGAATACTTTTTTATGGGTATTGATTGCACTCGATTGTTTTGATAGTCCATTCTTAAAGACTACATTTAAAACTTAAAATTGATATTTTTAAGGCAATTGGGATTTCATCCATCTAATTAGAGACATTAAAATTTATGGGAACCTAAATGTTTTAGTTTTTGAATTGGACACGACAAGAATCGATTTAATTTAGGTTATAAAATTGGGAAGAGGAAATTAAACTAATGGATAATATTTGTTAAAATTGATAAGTGCATCCGAAATTCTATTTTCTCCCATAGTTACATATTCTTGGTTTCTCCCATTAATTGCTTTTATTTTAGTTTCAGATTATAATTCTCATATTTACATTGTACCATCTAATGGAAAAGTCATTGATTTTTAAATTTGACCAAATCTTTATGGGTGTTACTCTTACTTCCATAAGATATACTATAATATCCTGTGCACTTGTGAGAATTTATAATTTGACAAATAAGTTTTTGATGCCATTGTCAGAGATTTATGTCGATTTAAAGTTATTGAATTTTGGACTAGTTTTACATCGTATTAAGATTATATATATATATATATATATATATATATATATATATATATATATATATATATATATATATATATATAAGAAACAAAACTTATGTATGTCATACGATTACCTTATGGTGTCAGAAGTTAAATTTTTCCTGAACTACCTATTTTTCCCTTGAAATTTTTGAATTCCTCATCTTTTGAGAGACTCAAATTTATTTCTCCCTTTCTTCAAAATTCAAAAACAAGGGTAGAATAGTATTTCCCCAATTTTATACCTTACCCTCATTTTTCTAGACCTAGCCATCGATTTCCCTCACTGCACTCCCTCACTCCTCTCTCTCTCTCTCTCTCTCTCTCTCTCTCTCTCTCTACTTTGTGATTGACAGCACCGGTCAACAACTATTAACCAAGTTAATGTCGATTTTATACTTATTCACGTAATGGTCTCTTTCATCATGTCAATTTTTTCCCTATAGTTATTTAGGCTTTAACGTTTGTTAATTAATCAAACCTGTTTGATTGAGTATACTCCAATATACAATTATTCATACCTATTTTATTGAGTATACTCAATTTTTTCCCTAGAGTTGTTTACTTCAACATACTTGTTATATTCATCAAGTTAATAAGAAATGTTACTTGATTTATATTGATTATTGTATTATGAGAGACTCCGAAAATTATAGATTCTTAGTACTTAGTAGTGTAACTTTCTTTCACGAACATTATATGTTTGTTGAAATGCCAATGTTGCGATGTATAAATTATTTTATTGATTTTTCACTATAAAGGTCCTCAAATATCAATGTTATGTTTAGAAATATCGATTTGAAGCAAGTAATATTGAATAATTGATGATGTGCCAAAACAATTGGTTCAAAACATATGGATGTTGAAGATTAAAATCCCTCTTTGTTATTGTCTAGGCGTTACTATGAAGCTTGATTGGAGATACGGATGTTGAAGACAGACTTATCTAAAAAAAATTGCTCAAGATGTGTTGATGATTACTATAAGGTATTCTCTGAATTTTTAACTCCATTAAATAACCAATCTAACATGACCATTGGACCCTAGAAATGTATCTTTTTCTCAAATCATCATATAAGATCTGTTTTGTTGTTGATTTATTTGCCTAAGTTATGAATTAATTAATTTGAATACCCCTGAAGCCTTTATATGGATTCTTTCAGTTATGCATACTTTTTAAAATTTGAGTCTTGATGCTTTTTCCTATAATCTATGATAGTTGTACTAAAATGACATTGTTGTGATGTGCAACCTTGCCACCCACCTTCAACGTTATCATTGATCAGGATACGTCACCCTATTAATATTTACATTTCTTTCTTTTTCTTCTATATTGATGGTATCATATATTTTGTAGATCCTTTAGTTTTAGGTTTAAGGTTCAAAAGGGCCTGTTTGGGTCTGGATATGTTGAGTTAGTCATTATTTTGTTATTTTTTAGATTTCAGTGTTTTGGTTTAAAAGATTAGGTTATTAATTTTTTGGGAGTTTTTTCTATTTAGTAATTCGTTGTGTATATTTCGGGATTACCATTTATTAATAGATATGATTAATTATTATGAACCCATCAGTTATAATCTAATAGTGAAATTACTGGATTTATGTAATGAAGTAGTGACTAGTAATTCTTTGTGTCATTGTATTGATGATAACTCGGTGGAGATAGTGAGAATGGGACCTCATAATTGTCGACCTTCATTTTATTGGAGGAAAGTAGGGTTATAAAGGATTGAAGAGGGAGAGATGTTTGTGTGGTGGAAGAGAGGAGTGTTCCCATCGTGAATGAGGTGTATTAGCAGTAGACCACATGAACTTTACTCTGATCCCGCTGGCTAACATGGCATATCGCAATTAATGCCTTTATCTGAATGGCTGAACAACAAATCATGATTGCTTTAAAAATATGCATGATTAGACAAAACGCTTAGACAAATGAGCAGAAATTTCACGATAAACTCTTTTCGAGGAAACCAAAATCAGTTGGAGCAGGAACTTTGATGAAGCTCGATGAACACTCTGATCAATTTCTATTTTTATGGTAGGTAATTATCTTATATTTTATATTTATTTTATGTTCTAAGTTGAAGTTTAAGAGGTGGAGACGTTTATTGGTATGAAAATTTTAAGAGACTTGGAATATAATCGTTTTTTTACCTTATAGTTTTTGAAACAGTAAGTTTGAATACATTAACTTGTGTTGTGGCTATCAAAATCCTATAGTTATGATTTCAGAATTCAAAGTATTATACAGACAATTTAGATGTGATTGTGTGACTCGTGTCAGCTATAAAAGCAACAATGCCAATAAATATTAGGGGTGATGATTTTAGAAATAACACACACAGAACAAAACAACTAAGAATTGACACAATCATATGATGATGGAATTTTTCACATGAAGTTATTCCTCTTTTAGTTTATTCTTTAATCAGGTCCAAAAATTATTAATCGCATTACTTGTGTTTAAGTTGGTCGTGTTCGTATGCGGTAAGAAACATGATATTGAGGTTAGGCATGTGTAAGTAGATTTTCATTTTGAGTTTGAATTGGAATCTAAGTCCGTATAGTATTGTGTTTATGTCATAAGAGAAGTTAAGTGAAGTTGTGATTTTAAGTCAGAGCGAGTACGTATTGAGCCAATTTACTTTATTAATTTATTCTTCTTCCTTGCTTTGCAATTAATTTTTGATTACTTTTTTATTCTGTAGTTATATCTTGTTTAAAGTGAAAATAATAGATGATATCTATCTTTTATGTAACAGGTTGGGGAAAGTAAAGCAACAAAGTTACGAACCACGGTAGGCTAGGTCTCTAACTTGAAGCAACACATACAGTGGATTTAGTCACTAATTCCTAGTGATTATTGTTTTCGATGACCCAGTGACTAATTCCATGACCTCTGAAAAAGAATCACATTTCGTGTTAACAGAGTGGTATCGTGGTATTTTAAAATTTTCTTATGTCCATACATAGGATTCCTTTTTTTATAACACTAAATTTGTATACTTATCCGGGTAACCATTATTATAGGACATATTGGTCATAAATCCACCTAAGAAATCTCCATTAGTATTGATAATTGTGGTGTTTATTTTTTCTATATTTTGTGGACTATATATTTTCTCAATTTGTGTAAGGAAAATAAGGACTATCATATGAACCCAAAATAGTGTCATCTGCTTGAGCAGGTTGGTTATGTTGTGTTCTAGGCATGGGACTTACATTATATGCAAGGTAGGGTATGGTGTGTGCGGTAAATGATTGCAACATTTATCCATACATTTAGTCTCAAATGCAATAATTACAACATTTACCATCAAACATTTTTCACTGCTAAGAATTTACTTTACAATTTGATTTTGAAACTAAAAATTTCAAAAATAATAAAGATTGGAATACAAGTTACCTCATTTGCAATATTTAATCCCCAGTAAGACCAACTTAGAACAATATGTTCATTTTGAAGTTTAGTTTAGGATTTGTTCATTTTAAGTTCATATGATCGCAATGAACTAAAATACTCTCATGTTATTTACAATTTGATTATCTTCATTTTTCTGGTTGTTGGGCTTCTTTTAATTCATAGATTCACATTTGTGGTACATTTTTCTCATTCCATTAATGCCTTAAGTTTATTTTTATTAAATTGGAAATTTGTATTTGTAAATCTCCATCAGTACTCAGTAATCTTTGTCTAAACTCAGTAATCTTTGTCGGTACTCAGAGTGAATTACTGAGGTTAACCAAATGAATGTATTTATAAATTAGTATCAAGCGCAAAGTGCATTACTGAATGCATTACTAAGCTTGATTCTGCTGACTGATCCTTGAGGTTAACCAAATGAATGTATTTGTAAATCATAGTAGGTTTGTCCTATTCACTTTTAAAAAATGAATGTATTTGTATTTGCTTAATGTATTTTATATCTTTATCAAAATGATTGTTAATTTTCAATAGCAATTTAAAAATCAAAGATTTAGGACTTTGCTACATTATGTGTCCCTGTTTTGGAGCTTTGAGATTGTTTCTTCCTATTTTTAAATTTTCTTCTTTTTTCTTCCTATCGTTCAATAACCAAACTATTACCCAGTAGATAGATTCTTATTATTATAGTTCATTTTAAATTTATGTGTTAACTATTTCCACTAATGTTTTTGCTTGGCCATAAATTTATTAAGCGACGCATACTATTTTTGATGATATCTTTTAGTTTCGTTGACCTGAGTTAAATGTTTATGATGCAGATGAAAATGTGAGGAGAGACCCCACAAGTGGGTGTGGCGGTTCATTTTGCTAGCTTCAACAAGTTAGTTAGTGAAGTCATCAAATTGAATTCCATTAAGTGAATTATGTTCAAATACTTTTTTCCAAGGTTCTAAAAAACGCGGGGCGTGATTGAGGCGTGGAGGCCAAGCCTTAAGCCTTAGAAGCCTTGGCGGGCCTAGGCGTAAAAAGGCGTGAAAAGGCGTTTAGGCCTTCTTAATATATTTTAATATTTTTTAACCATAACAAGGCTATTAAAATACTAAAATTGCACATATCATAAAAATATGTCTGAATATATCCAAATTAAAATACTATTTGATTATTTTGGATGAGATAATGGTACGTTTGGAAAGAGATTCTTTAAAAGGTGACATCATTTCACTAAAGCATTGTTGTTTCTAGAAAAAAGTGCGCCTTAAGGGTTTTACCAAGAATAAGGCGTGAAAAGCGTAAGGTGAGGCGTTTCTCCCAAGTCTTAAGCCTAGGCGGGTTTTTTAGAACAATTTCTTAATTTTTGGTTTTGTAATGTTGATACTATAAGGATACCCAAGGCACATGTAAACTCTTAAAAAGTGAATTAAATCTAAGTGACATTACTTTGTTTTACAAATTCCGTTTATTATGTGTATTGTTTGTAACATTATGATATTATGTCTAAAGTGAGCAAAGAGAAAGATTCGGACTATCAATCTCCCATATCGTGACTACTTTTTTTTATCCAAGTCTGATAGGGTTCCTAATTTAAATTGTCATTCAATACAAATGATGTTTCCTAGGCATGATATGCGGGGTCTACTACACACAATATGCAAGCGTGACACATTAGCATGTGGTATACCTTAATAAAGATGTAAAAACGTGTCATGGGAATGTGATACGATCAAACTTGGAAGAAAGTTATGATTGTGATGATGAATTATAATTTTACTATACTTTACATAACTAATTATATGTAACACCCCACGACCTTGGAGACTGAGAAATTTAATTTTGGGAAAATTAAATTTAATTAAATTGGAGAATTTTAAAATTTGGGAATTTAAGTCCAAAAATAGAGGACGTTTCAAAGTATTCCGGATGATATTTCTGAGGGTACCATCGATCCCGGAAGGGTCGAGATAGTCAAAATGACTGTCATTGGGTCTTATTTCGGCTCCGGAGTGTTTTTAAGTTGTTTTGACTTAAATTGGAGTCAACGAGTCATTTAAAGTGTGTATTAACATTTAAAACTGGGTTTGTTGTTTTAAAGGATTTAAGGCTTACGGATGAAGCCTTCTCAAATAGAGAAAGAGAGAAAGAAAAAGGAAGAAAGAAAGAAAAAGGAAAAGAAGATAGAGAGGGAGAAAAGCTTGGGATTTCCGGTCCAACCGCAACATCGAGGATGATCCAACCTCTACAAATCTGAGGCAAGTGTTTAATCTTGCTAAATAGCTATTTGTGTATTTCATTTCATAAATTGTGGGGTAAAGAAATGGTTTTTGGGTATTAATGTCAAAACCTAGATTTTAGGTTTAATCTTGAAATCAATGTTTGAATTGAGATTTAATGACATAGAAATGGTTGGGATCAACTTTGGGTTGGTTAATAGGCTTAAAATCATAGATTGATGAAGGTTTAATGGTTAGGAATGGAAATTTAGGGTTTATAATTCGTGGGTTTTAAAGAAACAGAAGAACCCTTCAAAGATTGCAGGTCCGAATCGATTCGCCCCCTCCAGCGAATCGATTCGGTTTGGTAAATATGGCAGGTCTGCATTGACCGAATCGATTCGGACCCCAAGCCGAATCGATTCGGCCTACTGCAGAAGCCCAGGTCTTTGGACCCGAATCGATTCGCCTTGGAGGCCGAATCGATTCGCTAGGCCGAATCGATTCGGAAACAGGGCATTTTTGAGGTATTTTCTCCATAGTGATTTCAAACCCTTTTTGGTTGGGTTTATTGATTTGGGGGCTTTATCTTATAATGTAAAAGACATGTTCTTGGAGTCCTATGAGGAGTTTCTCACATATTAGGAATTGGGGACTCCTTAGGGTAAATTGGGGAGAAATGTATCCATGTATATATTGGAGTTTCATAGGGGAGATTACGAGGAAACCTCATTGAGGTTGGGAATACCAATTATAGAAAGATATAAAATAGATATGACGTGAGGTTGAGACTTTTAGAGAGTAAGGGGTCTCATATCCTTAGAAACGTTTAAATTAAGGAACAATAGGTAACCCGATAGGGGTAATGGTTCATGAAATTAACTGAACCGTAGGTAAAAAAAAATGGGAAACAACTTGGTGGTGTACTATCGACTAGGATAAGCGGTAGCGTAAATTCTAGTTAGGATAGTTTATACGCCATTATGGGGATATGGCCATTGAGATTTCCACTACTTGAAATGAGGTTGGAATAAATTGAGGTTTTAGACTATTAAGTCATGTTTGTGCCTACGGTTAGATAGTATTAAAGATAATTAGGTACTTTCACATTTAGAGGTGAAAGGTGTAGTGATGGATTTCTACACAAATTCTTGGGTGATAACCCTAATGTTGAATGTATATGTATAGATATAAATATATGGTTTTGGGAGATTATTCATCATAGGAAAATGATTGAATATGTTTCAAGTATGGGATTATATTCACGTATCGAGGTATATTAAAGGAATGGTGGTGACGGCTTGTATATTGAGGACTATGTATACTTATAGCTAGATATATATATATATATATATATATCTTATACATATGAATGAAAATTAGTTTATCATATATAGATATAAGGATATGTGTGGATGTGTTGATATATATCCGTATGTTTATAAATGTATGGATATATTTATGTTATGAACATACATGGTATGGATACTTAAACCGTATATGGTGGTTTATTATTTGATCCTATAATTGGATCATATGGATGTATATATATTGTGCATGTGACTAATACATATACTTAATTGGTTAAGCATACCCCGCTCATGCTATCATTGGGAAGTTGCGCGCGTAGAGGGTGAGCATCCTGGCTTATAATGCAGGGTGTGGATATTCCCCAGGTCATAGTCGTCCCTTGTGATTATTATACATATATATATATATTTTTGGGATGAGACGTGGTGGGTATGTTTCGTCTCATTGCCGGTTGGAACTATGACCGCTTCCCGGGATGTCGTGTGCGTGTGTTTACCACGAGATGGGTGTCGTTTAGTCCCACCATGGTGGCCCCAGTATTGCTACGTGAGCCGGGCACTGGGAAGATGATAGCATTGATGCAGTTTATCGGCGATATATATAGCCGGGTATATTATGTGCATGGCCTTGTACATCATATGTAGTATGTACACTTGGCTATTGGATTGATGATGATATATATATACGGTTAGAAATAAATACCTATATATATATATATATATATATTTATATATATATCCTATAGATGAAAGGATATGGACTTTTATGAGGTACATCTTAGATGATTATGGTGTACTAGATTGATGGGGGTTGATGTATCGCACATAAGGTATTATTTCGGTTACATCATCCCAAGGATATTATTGGAGATTCTTTTATTTTATCTTACTTGTTTTCTTTCTTTTCTTTTCTTTCTTTCTTTCTTTAGGAGTTATAGTTAGTAGTAATGGTAGTATTAACTTGTATGTTGAGGATTATGGATCTCTAGGATCGACATTGCCCAGGAGTAGTGTAACGAGGTGGTTCCTTGTTTGGATTTCTCTTTGCGAGACACCTCACGCACGAAACGCAGTGCCATGTCGAGATTTGAGAGAAGTAATTCCATAGGTGGCATCACGGATCTCTGGTCTTGACCTTGTCAGGAGTAGTGTAACGGGGCGGTTCCTTGTTTGGATTTCGCTTTGCGAGACTCCCCACGCACGAAACGTAGTACAATTTTGGGATTAGAGAGAAGTTTTGCCAATATTCCATGTGCATGTTATTAAGTATATTAATTCTTACGTTTTTAGCCTATATAGATATATATATATATATATATAGGAATATGTATAGGGGTAATGCTTTAGGAATTATGATAATTAAAATTCATAAGATTAGTAATCGGAATTCATGTAGCCTAGTATGGCATAAATTGTTGTAATCATAATCTAATAGGATTAGAAATGGGTGGATCCTTAGATTATGACGGGAAGGTAGCTCTCGTGGGTATAAGCTAGGCCTGATAAGTTAGGTTGTCCTAAAATAAAATGGGGGTAATTTAACTAAAATTTGAGGACGCGAATAGGTGCGCGCCTTTAGATGAGAGGTGAGTTGGGGTTCCACGAGAGTGCGGTCTCACTTTATTTATGAAGTTATGTACACCGATATTTATTATGCACGGTTAACACACTTGCTAAATATTTTACACATTCGGGGCTCTGACCCGTTTACTTCTCCCTCCTTCTTGTATATACATATATATTTCCACAGGTATCCTACCGCATGGATGCCGGATGACCTTCTATCCAGAGTCTTGGGAGCCGTGACAGGTGCGGACTGTTGCGGGATGTTTCATGTAGCCGCTTCCTACTTCTTTAAAATTCTAGGTAGGATTCATGTTGTATATCGGGTTTGTATCATAGGGATATTTATATACATGTTTATATTTATTCCATTCAGTTATTGTATTTGCTGTGATCCGACAGCTTATTCGGGTCTGCTTTTTGTAGTACATTCAGTTGTATTTAATTGGTCCATTTTATATCTAGCATTTTAATTATTATAGTTCTTTCGTGCATCTCTCCTATTCATTAGTAGTTTTATAGTGTTGGGTTGTTGTATGTTACAAGTTTTAAATTTTTATAACATCTCGCTTATATGATTTCGGGTAGTTAGTCCTATATTATAGTACCGTTAGTTGATGTTGAGACTGGACCATCTGGAATTCCTGATTTAATATAGTATAGGGCTGGCCACCCGTTATTATTTTAGGCGGGTTGTTACAGATGGTATCAGAGCATCAGGTTCTAGAGTCCTTAGGATCTGTGCGAGTTTCTGCATTCTTCCGTTAACGTTCTTGACATAAAGCCCTAAAAATAGGACTGTTGTGTTCACTACGTTGTTTTCTTCTGTGAAGTATAACCACTTGATTGGCGTTCTGATAACAGTTGTTTTTGTTTCGTTTCAGACGTCGCCTAGATTTGGTCGTCGAGGAAGGATAGGATTAGAAGTACAATACCCATAGTATATATTGGGTACGCTCTAATCGGGGGTAATTGTTTTCCCCGGTTCCGGAGGAGATGTTGAGGAGATTTCTAGCAGTGGTTCGAGGTGATTTATCGGCAGTTGAGTAAGGAAGGAAATTTACTCGAATTGCGAATCTTGGTCCTAGTAAGGTAAACCCGAGGAGAGGCATGTAGTGTAGTCCTTGGGAGGTCTAGATTGAGAATTTGTTAACCTTAGTTAGGAAACCTAATGTTGGTGACTTTTACCGAGGTGAGGTTGGTGTAGTTGTCCCAATATTAGGAGTATCGCCTTCTAAGATGAGGGAGAATGCCTTTGGAGACTAAGTTTCGTTGTGTAGAACTGAAGGAGTTTCCGACAGTTGCAATCGCGCCTTGCCCTTCAATATGGTTAGGAAGGATTTTGAGGAAGATGTTTCTCTTATGGAGAAATAGGTTTAGGAGTAATGATTGTCCTGGAAGAAGTAGAGGGTCTTGAATTGAGATCCTTGGATGAGGTGAAACCATTAGGTTATGGAATTGCAAGGTAGAATACCTTTCTTTAGGTTTAAGTCATACTTTGTGCGATACCGGGAACGTTGAGAGTTATAACATTGAATTCCGGAGGTGAGGAATGTTAAGGTTCGCTGAATAGTGACTATAAGACTATTGTCTTATGGGTAGGTAGGGCATGTGATTATAGTGCGCCTAAGAGGGGAGACTTATATTGTGGAAAGACGTTAATGTATGTAAAGAAGTTTTAGAGTTGTGAGATTTAAAGTTTAGTAGGGGTATGTTGAGCGGATAATTTAGCTCATAGTTGTGCTAGTTTTGAGAACTAGGCAGTGGCTAGAGTATTGTATTTGTTGAGGCCTTGTGTCTTAAACATAAGGTGTTTGTTTGGCGTGTCGAAAGAAGCGGAATATATTTATATTATATTATTGTATAGGCCCTCGGGAAATATCTAAAATATGAAAAATCTTTTATAAAACCTTAACCCTGGTTCAACTAATCTCAATCCCCGACCTAGCTACACAGTAGTGTATTGGGAGGGTTCCTTGTTTGGATTTCGCTTGCGAGACCTCCCCCGCACGAAAGTGGCTAGCGTCAGGAATTGAGGAGAGTTCAACCAGTGGAAATTTTCAAACTTTTATATATTTAGTATATTGTTATAGATTATATTACCGAGGGTTATCTTACAATTTTGAGGCTAATGGAGCCTGATTAAAATTCTACGAGTGGAGATCAGGTACGGGGTGTATGGGCGCCCTGAGTAGTTAGTTTGTTTTTAAGGCTATATGGTTCGACGTGAGAACTAGAAAGGATAGGCATAATAATCTTAGGGATTGATGTAGGGACTAGATGATATTGAGGTCCTAGGCTCATCTTAAATTTCGCGGACGAAATTCTTGTAAGGGGGGAAGATTGTAACACCCCACGACCTTGGAGACTGAGAAATTTAATTTTGGGAAAATTAAATTTAATTAAATTGGAGAATTTTAAAATTTGGGAATTTAAGTCCAAAAATAGAGGACGTTTCAAAGTATTCCGGATGATATTTCTGAGGGTACCATCGATCCCGGAAGGGTCGAGATAGTCAAAATGACTGTCATTGGGTCTTATTTCGGCTCCGGAGTGTTTTTAAGTTGTTTTGACTTAAATTGGAGTCAACGAGTCATTTAAAGTGTGTATTAACATTTAAAACTGGGTTTGTTGTTTTAAAGGATTTAAGGCTTACGGATGAAGCCTTCTCAAATACAGAAAGAGAGAAAGAAAAAGGAAGAAAGAAAGAAGAAGGAAAAGAAGAGAGAGAGGGAGAAAAGCTTGGGATTTCCGGTCCAACCGCAACATCGAGGATGATCCAACCTCTACAAATCTGAGGCAAGTGTTTAATCTTGCTAAATAGCTATTTGTGTATTTCATTTCATAAATTGTGGGGTAAAGAAATGGTTTTTGGGTATTAATGTCAAAACCTAGATTTTAGGTTTAATCTTGAAATCAATGTTTGAATTGAGATTTAATGACATAGAAATGGTTGGGATCAACTTTGGGTTGGTTAATAGGCTTAAAATCATAGATTGATGAAGGTTTAATGGTTAGGAATGGAAATTTAGGGTTTAGAATTCGTGGGTTTTGAAGAAACAGAAGAACCCTTCAAAGATTGCAGGTCCGAATCGATTCGCCCCCTCCAGCGAATCGATTCGGTTTGGTAAATATGGCAGGTCTGCATTGACCGAATCGATTCGGACCCCAAGCCGAATCGATTCGGCCTATTGCAGAAGCCCAGGTCTTTGGACCCGAATCGATTCGCCTTGGAGGCCGAATCGATTCGCTAGGCCGAATCGATTCGGAAACAGGGCATTTTTGAGGTATTTTCTCCATAGTGATTTCAAACCCTTTTTGGTTGGGTTTATTGATTTGGGGGCTTTATCTTATAATGTAAAATACATGTTCTTGGAGTCCTATGAGGAGTTTCTCACATATTAGGAATTGGGGACTCCTTAGGGTAAATTGGGGAGAAATGTATCCATGTATATATTGGAGTTTCATAGGGGAGATTACGAGGAAACCTCATTGAGGTTGGGAATACCAATTATAGAAAGATATAAAATAGATATGACGTGAGGTTGAGACTTTTAGAGAGTAAGGGGTCTCATATCCTTAGAAACGTTTAAATTAAGGAACAATAGGTAACCCGATAGGGGTAATGGTTCATGAAATTAACTGAACCGTAGGTAAAAAAAAAATGGGAAACAACTTGGTGGTGTACTATCGACTAGGATAAGCGGTAGCGTAAATTCTAGTTAGGATAGTTTATACGCCATTATGGGGATATGGCCATTGAGATTTCCACTACTTGAAATGAGGTTGGAATAAATTGAGATTTTAGACTATTAAGTCATGTTTATGCCTACGGTTAGATAGTATTAAAGATAATTAGGTACTTTCACATTTAGAGGTGAAAGGTGTAGTGATGGATTTCTACACAAATTCTTGGGTGATAACCCTAATGTTGAATGTATATGTATAGATATAAATATATGGTTTTGGGAGATTATTCATCATAGGAAAATGATTGAATATGTTTCAAGTATGGGATTATATTCACGTATCGAGGTATATTAAAGGAATGGTGGTGACGGCTTGTATATTGAGGACTATGTATACTTATAGCTAGATATATATATATATATATATATATATATATATATATATATATATATATATATCTTATACATATGAACGAGAATTAGTTTATCATATATAGATATAAGGATATGTGTGGATGTGTTGATATATATCCGTATGTATATAAATGTATGGATATATTTATGTTATGAACATACATGGTATGGATACTTAAACCGTATATGGTGGTTTATTATTTGATCCTATAATTGGATCATATGGATGTATATATATTGTGCATGTGACTAATACATATACTTAATTGGTTAAGCATACCCCGCTCATGCTATCATTGGGAAATTGCGCGCGTAGAGGGTGAGCATCCTGGCTTATAATGCAGGGTGTGGATATTCCCCAGGTCATAGTCGTCCCTTGTGATTATTATACATATATATATATATTTTTGGGATGAGACGTGGTGGGTATGTTTCGTCTCATTGCCGGTTGGAACTATGACCGCTTTCCGGGACGTCGTGTGCGTGTGTTTACCACGAGATGGGTGTCGTTTAGTCCCACCATGGTGGCCCCAGTATTGCTACGTGAGCCGGGCACTGGGAAGATGATAGCATTGATGCAGTTTATCGGCGATATATATAGCCGGGTATATTATGTGCATGGCCTTGTACATCATATGTAGTATGTACACTTGGCTATTGGATTGATGATGATATATATATACGGTTAGAAATAAATACCTATATATATATATATATATATCCTATAGATGAAAGGATATGGACTTTTATGAGGTACATCTTAGATGATTATGGTGTACTAGATTGATGGGGGTTGATGTATCGCACATAAGGTATTATTTCGGTTACATCATCCCAAGGATATTATTGGAGATTCTTTTATTTTATCTTACTTGTTTTCTTTCTTTTCTTTTCTTTCTTTCTTTCTTTAGGAGTTATAGTTAGTAGTAATGGTAGTATTAACTTGTATGTTGAGGATTATGGATCTCTAGGATCGACATTGCCCAGGAGTAGTGTAACGAGGTGGTTCCTTGTTTGGATTTCGCTTTGCGAGACACCTCACGCATGAAACGCAGTGCCATATCGAGATTTGAGAGAAGTAATTCCATAGGTGGCATCACGGATCTCTGGTCTTGACCTTGTCAGGAGTAGTGTAACGGGGCGGTTCCTTGTTTGGATTTCGCTTTGCGAGACTCCCCACGCACGAAACGTAGTACAATTTTGGGATTAGAGAGAAGTTTTGCCAATATTCCATGTGCATGTTATTAAGTATATTAATTCTTACGTTTTTAGCCTATATAGATATATATATATAGGAATATGTATAGGGGTAATGCTTTAGGAATTATGATAATTAAAATTCATAAGATTAGTAATCGGAATTCATGTAGCCTAGTATGGCATAAATTGTTGTAATCATAATCTAATAGGATTAGAAATGGGTGGATCCTTAGATTATGACGGGAAGGTAGCTCTCGTGGGTATAAGCTAGGCCTGATAAGTTAGGTTGTCCTAAAATCAAATGAGGGTAATTTAACTAAAATTTGAGGATGCGAATAGGTGCGCGCCTTTAGATGAGAGGTGAGTTGGGGTTCCACGAGAGTGCGGTCTCACTTTATTTATGAAATTATGTACACCGGTATTTATTATGCACGGTTAACACACTTGCTAAATATTTTACACATTCGGGGCTCTGACCCGTTTACTTCTCCCTCCTTCTTGTATATACATATATATTTCCACAGGTATCCTACCGCATGGATGCCGGATGACCTTCTATCCAGAGTCTTGGAAGCCGTGACAGGTGCAGACTGTTGCGGGATGTTTCATGTAGCCGCTTCCTACTTCTTTAAAATTCTAGGTAGGATTCATGTTGTATATCGGGTTTGTATCATAGGGATATTTATATACATGTTTATATTTATTCCATTCAGTTATTGTATTTGCTGTGATCCGACAGCTTATTCGGGTCTGCTTTTTGTAGTACATTCAGTTGTATTTAATTGGTCCATTTTATATCTAGCATTTTAATTATTATAGTTCTTTCGTGCATCTCTCCTATTCATTAGTAGTTTTATAGTGTTGGGTTGTTGTATGTTACAAGTTTTAAATTTTTATAACATCTCGCTTATATGATTTCGGGTAGTTAGTCCTATATTATAGTACCGTTAGTTGATGTTGAGACTGGACCATCTGGAATTCCTGATTTAATATAGTATAGGGCTGGCCACCCGTTATTATTTTAGGCGGGTTGTTACATTATACTCGATTATTAATATGTTAGGTTATGTATTAGTAATAGAATAATTGATATTTTTATACTTAAACAAGTTAAATTATTATATAAATAAAAGAAATTATGTCCAAATTTTTTAAATGATCAGATTTACCATTAATTATAGTACATTTGGTATTTGTGTTCTTAAAAACGATGGATGGTCCCACAAACAAAGGAAATTTTGCCCAATTTTTCAAAACTTAAGAGGTTCGTACCATTTGTTATCTAAAAAAATGTTTATATGTTGCGAACCAAGTACGATATATTCTCCTATCAACGTCGTACACTTTTGAAAATTAGTGTCATGCCTTCAGGCACGACCATACCCTAGTATGTGTGTGTGTATGTGTGTGTGTGTGTGTGTGTGTAAGTGTGTGTGTGTGTGTGTGTGTGTGTGTTCATGCGTTATGAATTGAATGGGTGATCAATATATTGTTATCTCGTCATCTTTTTTATAATCTTTCAATCTTTTGGATGTGTGGCTACAAAATACCAATAACTTTGACTAAGTGTTTCAATTTAAATCGGATGGGATATTAGTCATTTCTAAAGAAATGAAAGAAGGCGTGGACGAGAGTTTAACTCCTCTAATCACTGTGTGTTCACATAAATATATCAATTGGGAAGAGGTAAACAAACGTTATGATAATGTTAATGATGAAAGTAGTTATGAATTAAACGAGGATAATTAATTTTGTGAGAAGCAAATTGAAAAATTGACACATATAATACTTGTCATTATTTGGATGTTGATTTTTTCAATATTTTCCTTATAATTTAATTAGAAAAAATATTACTTCGTCTTTTATGTAAAAAAAATTTATTTGAGGATTCATCACCCGATTTTATTAATACTTTTGGTACTTGTGACGGTCCTCGCATTTTTTATGAAGAAAGTGTATCCTCGCTTGATACATATTCTCATACTTCTAGAAAAATATCACACTTAGCATTGGAAGAATGCATCCTCAATTTAACATGACTATTTTAGAAAAAAGCATAGTAAGTATTTGGATCCTTATTGTGATTTGTCACCCAATGTGATGCATCAACATATAATGCTTAAGATTTTTAATTCTTTATCATTTATGATGTTGATGATGACCAGTATGACCATGAATTTAAATATATCATTTGTGTCATGCGATCATAATCTCGAATTTAGAATTCTTTGATAATTCGTGCTACAAAGTTTATTATTTGGAATGAACCACAACTATTTAAATTATTAATTTATGGTGATGGTGATAATTGTCATGAATTTGTATATGGTTACATTTTATTTTATTATTTAGGTTATTTTTTTATTATTTTAATTTGTTGCGAACATGCATTTTTTTAAGTTAGGAAGTGGGTAGGTAAAGTGGAAGTCGCATATAATTTCGTTCGTTTACTTATTTACTTTATTTTCTTTATCCGTGTTTTTCTTTGAACATACATTGAGGGCAATGTAAAACTTAGGTTTGGTAAGGCAGGTATTTTTGAAAAAACAAATTGGAATATATATATATATATATATATATATATATATATATATATATATATATATATGTGTTAGAAAGAAATTTCAAAATCCAAAAATAAATATTTTCAATATAATTAAGTTTTGAAACGATTTCTTAACATATAATTAATTCATGAATCTCTCGACTTATGAACTTTTTACACATTAGCATAATAATATGATCGAAAATGGATATTGAGGTAAAAGTTAATATGGTTATCGAATCAATGTAGAGATTTCAACCTGGTGATATTTTTTCATACTCATCGTTTTTGAGATATTTAAATCAATTTAGTTAAAATAACTCAAACTTTCATTCAGTGATAAATTCGTTGCTGATCTAAATTTTTTTATTTGTTCGATTACTGAAAACACAAAATAAAAATGTGAATCTTAAGACTAGAAGTTTTAATAAGTCGTATTGAGACACAAATTAATTTAATAAAACTTGAGAAATGAGATTAGGCCATCATTTAAAAGTTCAAAAATTAAGCCTAACTCTAAATTACATTATTCCATTGTAAGCCCATTTGAGTCAAAAAGAAAGATAAATATTTTTATTAAAAACCCAAAACCCTACCTAAATCCTACTGGGAGTTTAACCGCCCATGAAAAAAGACATACCCATTTTTATGAGAATATAAGAATAAAAGTGCGGTAGGAAAATGCCAAAAGAAAATAAAGTTTGCAAAGAATGATGGGTGAAAAGAAAACAATAAAAAAAGGAAAGAATAAAAGAATGAGAAAATGAACAAAAAAAATATGTGACTTTGAAAAGAAAAATGGAGGAGAAAAGAAAAATGGAGGTTAGAAAAAGTGCCTAAAAGTCAAATTATCAAAAAACCTTTATATTCTCATAAATTTTTGAACTCCGAAAAACCTTTATTTTTAGAAAAAAATTGTAGAAACCACATTCTACAAACCTCCTAAGCATCTCCTTAGGTTCCTAGCACTTCCTCGTTCACCATAAACTCCAAGTCGTACTCCGAGTACTGATTTAGAGGCCACTAGATGCTCTCGGGCCATGTTTGACTACCGATAAAATCTCTCACCCGAGCAAAAGCTCAATAAATATTAGAAGGGATCTGAATCCACTTTTTTAATGGTCTGCCCCGTGCACGAATCGAACAAAAAAAATATGTGACTTTGAAAAGAAAAATGGAAGAGAAAAGAAAAATGGAGGTTACAAAAAGTGCCTAAAAGTCAAATAACCAAAAAACCTTTATATTCTCATAAATTTTTGAACTCCGAAAAACCTTTCTTTTTAGAAAAAAATTGTAGAAACCACATTCTACAAACCTCCTAAGAATCTCCTTAGGTTCCTAGCACTTCCTTGTTCACCATAAACTCCAAGTTGTACTCCGAGTATTGATTTAGAGGCCACTAGATGCTCTCGGGCCCTATTTGACTACCGATCAAATCTCTCCCCCGAGCAAAAGCTCAATAAATATTAGAAGGGATCTGAATTCACTTTTTCAATGGCCTGCCCCGTGCACGAATCGGCTTTACAGTTAGAATGAGCTGTTCATTTTACCATCAAAAGCAAATCTAGAGGACACTAGGGTCTCCCGGACCCCATTTTGGACCCAATAAACTTCCTCGCTTGAGCAAAAGATCAACGAATCTTCAAAGGGACCTAAATTCCATTTCTAACGATCCACCCCATGTGCGAATCATCCTTAGAGTTTGGACGAATGAACCATTTTTCCCGAAAAACTAGTACGGAGGCCACTTGGCGCTCCTAGGATCCATTGACTCCTATCAACTCTTCAGCTTATATGATACTGAATGAGTCTTAGAAGGGCTCCGGATATTCTTTCCAATGGCCACCCCGTGCACGAATCAGCCTTATGGTACGGGCAAACGACCCATTTTACTCCAAAGGTTCACCGGGCACTTTCGGGCCCCGTTTGACAAAGGTCAACTCTCCGAACAGAGCAAAGCTCTTTGGAACATTGAAGAGCCCTTCATAACCTTTTTAACAGTCCATTCCGTGCACGAATAGGCCTTATGATTCAGATGAACAATTTGTTTTCCTCTTGTTCAAAAGATCATCGGGCACTTCTGAGTCTCGTTCGACCACAATCAATAATCAAACCCGGGAGAAACTTGACAGATTCTTAAAGGGATTTGAATACACTTTCCAATAGTTCATCCCGTGTCCGATTCGTACTTACGGATTATGTCTTACGACCTCTTTTTCAAAAAATCAGCATGAGACTGCGGAATGGCAACCCCGTTTCCTTGCCTATCAGCAGTGTGTCTACCTTTGCCTACCAATAGGCACCCCCTTGACCCTATATAAAGGGATCATGAGCTCACCGCAAAGGGAACCTCAGAAACATCCCTCTCAGTGATCTTAGCATCATTCTCTCGAAGTCAGCGTGCTTTTAATATTGAAACCTCTCCCCCACATTTCATTCCCTTCCTTTTCTTACCCAATTTATCAAAGTCCATTTCCTCTCCTCCTACCACCTCCATCCACTTGCAAGAGAAGCCCTTCAATAATTAAGATCAATCTTAAAGCTTGCAAAAAAGGCCTAAAGCTTTTATTCCCACTTTAAATTCCCTTGTTTTTGCATTAGTTATTTAATTCTTACTTTAGCATTTTATCTTTGTTAGTTCACACATATTAATATCCAACTCTTTTATTAGTAGTATTTCACATACTACAATTTCTATAAAAAAAAAGCAAAATAGTATTTGCTTGTAAATTCCAAGCAGGGATTTCTCACTACATTTTCTCGCACTAAAACATCATTTTTCTACACACACACAAATAATAAAGTCCCCGAATGGATTTATGGGATAAACCCCACCCTCATTTTAGATGCGAACTATGTGGACTTTGATGACTTTTTAGGCTATGTAGGCGTCTCGGGTAAAATTCGAGATTCAAGTCTTCCTTTCCTATTTTTTTCATATATTTTTTCCACATATTATATTTGTGATTCATGCTCATGTTTTGTCCAACCTATACCACCGTCTTTCCATAAATGATCGGTGACTCAACAAATGCAAACATCATATCTTTTATTAATATTTTGGGAACACTCCTAAGGATGACCTCACTCTGCCTTTCTCCATGACGCGAGTCGAGAAATTCCATTCTCCATTTATATTTACGCGAACACATGCTTCATGAAGTTATTAAGGATAAGAATAGAACATGATCATGAGGGACCGCAAGGGCGGTATGGGTGCCTAACACCTTCCCATTCTGTAACTTAGCCCCCGAATCCTTGAACTGATTGGTTTTGCAAGCATCAGTATGCTTTGATGACATTTTTTCAAGGAGACAACATTTATTTTGCCTGTTTTGTACAAAATATGCTCGCGGTTCTATCTCTATATATAACCCCAATTGATGACGACCGAAGCACCCCAAAAGGGTGCTGAACCCTGCGTGCACGTGCGCTGATCGGGAGACGGATGGCTATAGTGGCAACTCTTTTGGAGACTTGTTTGTCAAAAGAGGACTACACTCTATTCTTATATGGGTGTTATCATTTTTTGCATGTGTGCATATGCATCTACCTGTATGTTCCCTTTTTACTCTATTACTTCTCGTATATATCTACCTCATATATATATATATATATATATATATATATATATATATATATATATATATCACTTTTCACTTCACGTACTTGTCAATACCATTAGTGTACAACTCACACTACTTACACTTGTATGTAGGATCACTTATACCCACATATTTTGCACACCACTTAGAATATTCATGCTTAGGTTTCATTGGCTCACACCTCCACTTATCACACTTGTATATATCCCTGGTCACTTGCACATAGCACACGCCACTTGTAGTTGATCCATGCTTAGGCTCACTACCACACACTCACTTGTAGATATTCACGTATCACTTACTCACACAAATTCATGCTTAGTATAGTCTTCATGATCATGCTAGATTTACTTTTCATGGTACTTCTACATTCTTCCCTTTTGGTATAGTGCTTGTTACATCATGTCAAATAAAAGACTCTATCCTTAATATACTAATCAAGAATCATGCATTTTGCACATTACATCACCACGAGCATGGCTATTGACCAAAATTATGTCCCGTAATGGGGGGGTTCACTTTGTAATGGGAATTGGTTTAGCAGGTCGCAGTTATCCTAAGTAATATGACTCTCACCTTCTATTGGCCTAGTACCTTTGATGTATATTGAGCGATTCCCCCCCGCATCGTACCACTTGATCAAACTCACAACGGGATGTATATAGGAGGGAACTCTTTCATGTGCATCGAGTATATCAAATTCATTTTTACACATACTGCCCTCATGAGGTATATAGTGAGCCAATTTGCGTACACCGTACATCAAATGTCTTATCCACATATACCGATTGCCCTCAAAAGCAAGAAGTATATCGTGGAAGGCATGCCAAAGGGGGGAACCCTTAAATTAACCCAACAATTGCATAAACCTCATATAGGCATCAAACCTATGGCACTCATATTTAGTTTATCGGTAGACACACATAAAACTTTGTCGAAATGTCGGGTCGGTATGCTGCCTAAATGTTTGCACTATTTTGTCGTTTTTCAAAATAGGACCCTGTCCATGGGCCTAGAAACTAGTCAAACCATATTTTACCTATTTTTCAAACCCAATTTTGCTAGGCTCGGGTCCTGTCCGACATTTATTTTTTGAATTAGGTAAACCTAATACAAGTGAAAATATAATAATAATCATGATGAAACTTTTCTCTCATTTTTCCTCCTCTTACTTAAAAAACCGAAGTACCAATTTTTTTCCCTCCTTCTCATAAAAAATTCCAAAAACATCTTCCCTCCTTTTTACCAAATATGTCAAAAACATTTTCCTCTTTTTCAAGAATAAAAAAAAGTTCTTTATTCCTTTTTTCAAAAATAAATTCGAATAATTTTCCTTTTCAAGTCAATCACATACCCGATTCTTGGCCTGGCTCCCTATTGGCTTTGGTCTTCTAACAAACTACCCCGAAGCTCTGCCAATTCATATGCTACTTCATATGAGTCTAGAGTCTACCTTTACCATAGGTCCACCCACTCCTGAGCCTCTTTGAGTCCCAAAAGAATATCAACATGCTCTGCGTGCCTCACTTGCCAATGGGCCATCGTCAACTCAGCTCTCGATGCCAAACCTTTCCCATCTAGGGGCTAACTTTCCAGTACCCATTAATCCCAAGGAGGAAGAACTGAAAAAGGTCAAGAAATACCTCAAGCTGTTGTCAAAAAAGTTTGATCAAGTTATGATATCTCAGAACTACATGGACTATACCTACATGTCTCCCGACCCTAAAGAAAGATTTTCTGAGAAGTTCAAGATGCCAGTGTAACACCTCGCACTTTGGGGGATAATTAAAATTCGTAAGTAAGTGTAATTTGGTAAATTGAGAAATTATCGTGAAAAGTAATTTTTGAGGATTTCAGGGTTTAAATGATTTTGTATATGTGTTATATTTACTTTTGGGATTAAGTAAATGAGTTGGACTATTTTAAGTACTTGTCGCAGTTGAGTAAAGCGACAAAGGATAATATTTTAATGGGAATACCGCATTAAGTTGTGTTGGCCTAAATTAGTGATTTGCGGTCAAGTACTTCGAATTGAGATTTCGAGTGTGTGGTTGATTTCGGAATGGTCGAGTTAGTCACAAAAGAGTATCCAAAGAGTAGTGTTTAAGTTTCGGGAATTTTTGGACCATTAGGGACTCGTAATAGAGTAAACGAGACATTTTTAGGTTTAAAGGGATAAACCCTTATTTCTCTCCTATATAAGAGAGAGAGAATGGGAGAAAGAAAGAAAAAGAGAGAGGAAAGAAAGAGGAGAGGAAGAGATGGAGAGAAATGGAAGATTTCAGCCAAACTCTGTGAGATTCGACTCAAGGTCGTCGGATTTTATCCTCCAAGCAAATGTTTACTGTCTTTATTTAATTTAGCGTGTGTATTTCATATCATAATTGGTAAATTATGAAATTTGGGTTAGAACCCTTAAAGTAAATTTGGGAAAACTTGATTAAGAGTTTACAAATTTGATGTATTGTAAACTCTAAAGGATTTCTAGTGTTAAAACCATGTTAATGGAGTGTAAAATTGAATTGAAATGGAAGAAATGTCAAAACTAGGGTTTTTATGGTTTTAAGGTTCAAACCTAATAGAAATGGTTTAATACCACAAATTTATGGAAGTATTAATTGTAAATCAGTGTTAGGATATTAATAGGGTTGCTGGTTGAGATTAGAAACCATTAAAATGGAGTTTAGGTTGATATTTGGGTATTTTGGAGATTGAAAAATCGCTCAAACAGTGCCCCTCGAACAGGCCGAATCGATTTGGGTCTAGGCCGAATCGATTTGTGTCTAGGTCGAATCGATTCGCCTAAGGGGATCTGTAAGGCTGCCTTGGGCCGAATCGATTTGCCCTTGAGGACCTATTTGTAGAACACTTTCCGAATTGATTCGGATTGGGGGCCTAATCGATTCGGATTGGGGGCCGAATCGATTCGCCTACCTGAATCACCTTGGCCAGAATTGTTAGTTTTCTTCCCTTAAGAGTATGGGAGTTAAATTTCAATTTAGGCTTTTATATGGGGGGATCCTAGTTATGATATCGGGACTCCTAAATATTGGTTTTGAGGGTGAGTAAACCCTTGGATGAAAAAGAAAACCTTGGATTGGTTTAGGGCATGGGAATGGGAATGGACCTAGTAAACGTTCGGGAGGGACAACATTTGAGAGAGAGTTCTTCTGCCGTTGGGCATATGTATTTACGTTATTCAAATGTATGTGAGTTGAATACATCTGGGTAAATCCTAGGACGCGATTAGTAGGAATTAGTATTTTTAGGATTAGATGTGTGTAAATCCTTAAAAGTGATTAAAGTGCGAGTTTTACGTTAAGTGAGATAATATTTATGAGCTTAGTATTCTAGGTGTGTGAATACTTAAATGTTGTTACGAATGAGAACATTTTGAAGATATTATCCATCGTTATGTGTGGTTGACAATTATAGCCATGTATACATTTGAGGAGTGTTAAATGTATATATATACGATGTGATTATAGTATATATTACATGATACGAATACATATATATATGTGTGTGATTGGTATATGTGTATCTTAGAGGCTGATTTTCACGGGCTTTCCTTTGGTGTAAGGTTGGAACAGCTATATTATATATTTTTCTCTAGTGCAATCCAAGGAGGTTGCGCGATGTGGGTGAATCCCCTGGCTTGAGGAGCAGGGAGAGTATATCCCCAGGTCATCTCGTCCCGCATTCGAGTGCGATGTGTGTACTCCACTTGCAGAGGGAACATGACCGCCTCCACCGTTGTGTGTATTTTACCATGACCATTGAGTAAGTCTGGCTTGGTACCGTGGTACAGTGAGTAAACTAGGACTTGGATCGTAACTACGAGACTGCATCCTCGAGTTATAGCTCGTTAGGATAGTTATTAAACTTGTGTATATAGTATAATACTTGTGCATGAGAACAAGATAATATGTATCTCTAATGGGAGTAAAGAGATAAAATGAATTTATATAAAATCTCATTCCGGGAGATTTTATCCAAATGTATATTGTGATATGTATATGATAGTGGGTACGATATGTATATATATATATATGTGTGTGTGTGTGTACTGAGGGTCTAATGGATCTTGACGATCGACACTGCCAAGTAGTAGTGTATCGGAAGTTCCTTGTTTGGATTTCGCTTCGCGAGACACCCCACGCATGAACATGGCACAATGTTGAGACTGGGGAGAAGTTTATCTCTTAGTAATCAGTTTACTTAGGACTTTTAGAGTTTAGGGGTGATGGATTGTTAGGCAGAGTAGCTCGACTAGGATATTTTGAGGGATACGTTAGGTGTGCACTATTAGAACAGGGGTGAGGGGTATCTCATGGGAGTGCGATACCAATTTAAATATGTGATAAAACATATTTTCCGTAAATAAATCATTTATGCACTTGCAAAATATTTTCACAACTCGGGCTCTGATCCGTTTCTATATTTTCCCTCTTTTGCTTATATATGTATATAATAAAGGAGGAGAGTTTTTTGGTCTCTCCCAACTGATGGCTCCGATTAAATTTGATAGATTTGATCTTTATCAACTAGCGGCTGAGATTTAATGTTGGTAAGGATACAAGATGATGCAGATGAAAGAAATCTAACGGTTGACACATACACATACACACATGATTTGTTGACTTGCGTAAAACAGATACAATACTATTCATGATGATGATGGACAGAGCACAAGGCTCAAGAAATCAGTCTAAACCCCTTTGAAACCAAAAGAAAGAAACCTTACACTCAGTAATGGACGGTATGTTTCAACAAACCTTATACACGAGGGTCCATCTCTCTCTATATATAAAATGGATGCCCCATGGTCGCCCCTCAATCAAATGGAATCCTCATTGACGCCCTTCTCTCCCTCTCTCTCCCTTTCTCTCTTTTTCTTTGTGTTTTGTTGTTTATCTATTATTTTACAGGTGAAAATACGTTCATACAGGTGTTGGGGGGTTTGATCAACTCGCTTATCTATTGTTGATGCATTATTATTGGGGGGTTTGAACAACTCCCCATTGTCTCCCCTCCTTATCTATTGTTGTTTATCAACTCGCTTGCCATAGGTATCTATCTATTCACAGTATATTTCATTAAAAAATTTATTTCACATTTGGGGGGTTTGATTCCAGACGAGTTTTTCCTTGATGCATTATTCTTGAAGTTTGATTTTCCAAAGGGGGTTTGATTCCAGACGATTTCACATCAAGTACATCCGATGACTTATTGATGAAACAGAGGGTGTTTGTTGTTGAAGAAATAGATGGTGAATACGCTTGGGGGCAACATCTGATTGTCTCTTCAGATTTTCCTAAAATCTCTCTCTCGTACCCATTGTTTCCCTCCCCTCGGCATTTGCCTCAGACACGGCTGCTGCACGGTAAGCCCATCTTCTCTCTCTCTCTCTCTCTCTCTCTCTCAAAGTATATACTTTCTATTTAAAAAATGGACATATTTAATTTGCAAAGTTCATTGTACCCTTTTGGAAGATTGAAAGTGGGTTTTTGAGATTTTTCAGTCAGTTTTTCCTTTTTCGGCCATTCATTGGAAGTTAGCAATTAGTTTTTTTTATATATATTTGGGTAAAAATTGATGCTTCTGCCGATGACTACCAGAAAAAAAAGCATTTGAGTAAAAATCGCCACCTATGGAGCATACTTTTCTTTTGGTTTTCTTCTTACACAACTTTTATTTTGGCAGCAATGAAGACTGTTTTGAAAATAGTAGTCAATCATGTATGTACCAATGACTTAATATTGGTAGACTGTAGTCTTACTTGTAGAAATATAAATAATAGTAGTCTTCCTTTACTTTTCTTTATCTATTATTAATATTAATATTTATTGTAGCAATGACTTAATATTGTTGTGGTTATATTAGTAAGGAAAAAAGTCTATTGGAAGAGGTGCAACTCACCTTGCTCCATGTGAAGTGTTGGAAAGTTTGGCGTACGATTGATATTATTCTGTCAAGTCCCTACTTTCTGCAATGGCAGGGTTTCAGTCAAGGGCGGAGCTAGAATTCCTCGAAAGGGTGGGCTAAAATTAGTAACGGACCCAAGAATTTTTGTCAATGAGGATGAAGTTTCGGCCAATGTCCGGGGTTGGGGGCGATTTCCCAAGAGGAGAAGTTTATAAAGTTTTTTAGGGGTGGTAATTTTTGACATGATACGATAACCCGACACGAACTCGACACGAAGTTAGCGGGTTAGGGTTGACGATTTCTTGACACGAACCCAAATATGACATGACCCGCCAACACGAATAATAAACGGGTTGGGTTAGTGTCAAACACGTTTAACTCAAAAATGACACGAATAGACCCGTTTAATTCGGATTTTATGGAGATTATATTAGATAATTTATATATCTTGATAGACATTCTATAAAATTCATGGAGAATTGGATGATAAATTATTTATGTGTTGCAAGAAGTTGAAATTAATTAAATTTAAGTTATTGTAGTCCTATGAGTGGTATGATTGGTTAAGAGAAAAGAAAAAAAATATTTCATATTTTACTGAATGGGTTATGCGGGTCAATCCGAACACGACACGATAATAAATAGGTAGGGTTAGTGTGTGCTCATATGACACGATTAGTTAAATGGTACTGGTTAGGGATGATTAATACTTAACACGAACCCGATATGACACGACCCGAACACGACACGACGCACACGAATTGCCACTCCTAAAGTTTTTGTATCTATTTATCTATATTATTTTTTTATTTTCAAGAAATTTTTAACCCTTACAAATTTTGGGGTCATTTTTCAATAACATTTTAATTTCAAGTAGCAACTTTTAACCCTAACAGAATTTTTTTTTTCAATTTGAGAGGGGTGGGCTACAGCCTTAGTGGGCCCACTCCTGGATCCGCCCTTGGTTTCAGTCTATATTGCAATCTATATTAGTAGAGTTTCAGTTCCACTTACTTTTAATTTACTTTGGCAGTCTATATTGGAATTGTATGACGTGTAATATTTTATTACTGAATGAAGTTTCTTATTAGGGGAATATACCAAATAGTTCCTCGAATTTTTTTTAATACACATTTAGTTCAAGTAATTTTATTTTGCATCAAAAAGTCCTTCAGCATGCCGAGAATAAAGGACTTTTTGGTACAAAATAAAACGCTTGGACTAAATGTGTATTAGAAAATGTTTGATGGACTTTTTGGTATTTGATCCTTTTAATAATTCAATTTTTTCTTTTTAGACGTAATTAATTAATCAATTTAATTATAAATTTGGGAGAAAGTGCATAATAAAATGTACTTTTTTCATTTTTAGACGTAATTAATTAATCAATTTAATTATAAATTTGGTTTTCATTGTTAGACGTAATTAATTAATCAATTTAATTATAAATTTGTGAGAAAGTGGATAATAAAACGTACAAATCATAAAAAATATCCATGTATAATAAGAAGGATCAAATATCAAAAAGTCCATCAAACATTTCTAATACACATTTAGTCCCAAGTCTTTTATTTTGCCTTTCTGGTATGTTGAAGGACTTTTTGGTGCAAAATAAAAATGTTTGGACTAAACGTGTATTAAAAAAAGTTCGCGGGACTATTTGAAATTTTACACAAATACTAATTATTAAGTAGTCTAAAATGAAATTTTGACTTCGGACTTATCAATGTAAAAGCCATTATCTTTACTGATGCATCTACTCGAGCCCATGTTTTATCATAATGTCATACTAATTAATGTAAAAGCCAATATCTTTACTAATGCATCTGTGCACTAATGCTGATTTTCACTCTAACATCGTCGAAAAATTCACTGATGCACATGTCTTACTTTCGGCTAATGTCGCCTTACCTATGTCGGCACAGTTATTGGACCCTTGGTGCAGTAGGTGCAAGACAGTGCAGTTGTAGTATCACATGGGATTTCATAAAGCTTATGAGGATGAAAAACAATTCTAATATGTTGTGGAACAGTTGCCTTGGCGCCCAACATTGATGCGCCCAACATCGATTTATTCGTAGTCGAACTGATTCTATCTCATATTGAATATATAATTTTGTGATGTACAATAGTTATCATGAAATAAAAATGGTGCACTTTCAATATAAGGCTTTAGTAATTTGTGGCAGACATGTTTATTTGAGATATTGATTATTATTGCATGTAGTGTTTTTTCGCGATTTTTTTATACATTCATATGTATTATAGAGAAATTTCATATTGGTTACTTTGGCTTGCGCTACGCATCTACAGTGGTGAGTTGTTTATGGTTTTGAATTATTATGAATTATAAAATTGAATACATTAGTGAGAATAATACATAGAAATGGTATCTAAGACTTACAATGAGTACCGTAGACAAGTAAAATTATTTTGTATTTTGTTAAATTTTTTATTTAACAGGGAGCTCCCTTTAGGCACGAGTATATCTAGGTTTACCTAAAGCCGAAGACACACATATATTAGTATTAGTAATAATAAAATTTAAGATAATTTAATTAAAAAAATACCAGTTTAAATTAAAAAAATAATAGTATTTTAATTATAATAAAATTAAAATATATTGTTGCATCCCTCTTCACGCATGGACTTGAGTTAAAAATTATTTGCAAATATAATTTATATTATTATATCCCACTTCACGCGTGAATTTGAGTTACAAAATTATTTGCAGGAGAAATTTATTACTGTGAAAATAAAATTTACTACGATCATATCTTGTTATCAAGTGTCTTATTTTGCCTAACTTATACCTATTACTCAACGTGCCCTGCGTAAAATGATGAATTATAGATTACGTGAATAAATTTATTGTCGTGCCACCAGTATGGGGGACAAATTTATCGCCGTGCCATCGGCACGGGTACACCCTAGTGTATATATATATATATATATATATATATATATATATATATATAGGAGTCCAGACACATGGACGCCTGGATGACTATTCCTTCGAGTCAAACGTCTTCTACAGCAGCTGTGGATGCATACAGGTTTACTGTTCACGCGTCTATCGTTGTAATCTAGATAGGAGGTACTGTATAAACATTCGGGTCGAAAGCCCAATTGCATTTATTTATTCTTTTCCACCTTTTAGTTCGGCATTCGACTTGATTGTATTATGTTTATCCAAATATTCGATTATTTTATTTCATTTTAGTTTCATATATATAAACTATGTGAATATTTTAATTGAATGATTTGATTAAAAAGATTAGTTAAATAAAATTTTGACGCCAGCCTAGTAGGTTATTAGTAATTAATTTGGTTTTCGACAGTGATGCTAAGAATGAACCATATGTGACTCCTATTTTAATTTGGTACAGGAGTGATCGCCCTGTATTTTATTAGGTGGGGTGTCACAGATGGTATCAGAGCATCAGGTTCTAGTGTCCTTAGGAATCTATGCAATTGTATTACGCTTTTAGCGTTGTTTTTTATTTGATATAGAGCCTTAGGATTAGGATCATTGATTCTTCTTATAAGATTTCGTTCTCCTGCCATATCATAAGATTATAGTAATCTTTTACGCGCTCGTTCGAGATTCATGTGCTGAGCGATGAAGGACGACCACGGAAGGCCATTGCAAGGGTAGCAGAAGGCAGGACTTATTGGAGCAGATAGTTGAAGTCAGAGATTAGGACCGCATTAGAGTTCACTCTCCTTATGGCATTTATTAAGGATGGTTGCAATGCCTACTAGAGAATAGTAGTTACGAGTATCCAAATATCGTTGTAGTAGAGAGTGGTGCTAAACTTGAATTACTCAGTGAAGTAAATTGGTAAAAATGTTTGTAGGGTCTTTGATAAGGACCCTATATTGAAGTTTAAGTTATACGAAGTAAGCGCAATGTGATTTGGTGAAAGTGAAAGGCTTAGAAGCTTTGTCTTAAAGCAGGGTGTGGAAATACCCATATGTGAAAATTAGAGGAAAAATTTTCACTTGTGGGAGTAATATTGAAATGGTGGGAACGGTGGACACCATATTTAGGGGAGCAGGATGTGTTGCTCGTAGAGGAATCTCACGGATGGTTTTAACATCAAATTCCTTTGGTTGATTAAAAAGGAAAAGAATACAATTTTGGATTATTCACATAAGGATCGGCCAGAGGCCGACGGTGAATAAAGAGTGATATGGAGAAGTAAACCTAATATATAAGTAAGGTAGGTACAAAGGATATTGAGTCCTTCAGTAGAATGTTAGACTCATTGGATAAGTGTTGCTAAAACTTGTAGAGGATTTTTATCTTTGGAAACCCATTCATCCACCCGGGGAATTTTTTTGAACCCGGGCAGTTGAAGCCGGTAGTGGAGTTTCCTTTTAACGAAGAAGTTAAGGTAACTATAAAGGCAATCATCAGGATCAAGTCTATAGAATTCGAGATACTTATAACCTTCACCTGGTCAGGGCGACCACTGATGGGGAGAGTTGCAACGTGGATTGTAGAACCACGCACTTTGACCTTTCCTGGTAGAAATTAAAGGACAAGAATAGGGTGCCGAGGTGGGGCATCGATTGAAGTAGTTTTTGGTTCAATTAGGTCAAGTGTATCATGTTCGGGAACTATTTGGAGGAATTAGAGAGATTGGCCAGGTGATTATGAGTTTCACCTCGGATGAGGGAGGTATATTCTGTGTGACAAGACGAGTCACAGTATTTTATTAGACCTAAATTCGTGTGTAATTCGAGTTTACTAGGAGTATCGATAACATTATGTAGTATATATTTATGTGTTTTTTCGCAATAGCGGGGGTCTATTTCCTTTCATTCGCTGTCAAAAGGGGATGTTAGTGTTGATGCAAAAAACTGGACCGAATCCCATTTTTATGATCACAGATAAATAGATGAAAGCAATCCAATCAAGCACATAAGAGATAAAGATTTATAAGTGGTTCGACTATGAATAAAGCCTACGTCCACTATTATTTTATTCCCAGGGGTTTATAATAGCACCATAGGGTGTAGAGAGAGAAAGGATGTGTATCTTGTGTATGGGGTTTCTAGGTTCTCTTGGATCTCTCCTATCTCTTCCCTTTTGGCTAAGGGGATACATGTATTTATAGTGATGGGAGATAAAGAGATTCTTTATATGTAGACATTTATGTCTACATTCAAGGAATCTAATTGTTGAATTGCTTGGTATGCTATGTGTTGTCATCTATTAATACAGTATAAATGTACATTAAGGCTCATTAAATGCGCTGCCATCTTCATTAATGCACATTAAATGCGTAGTTATCCTTTGATCTTCCTAGTTGGTATGCCGACCAACTCTCCTCGGGTGCCGACTAACTCTCCTCGGGTGCCGACCAACTCTCCTCGGGGGCCTACCAACTCTCCTCGGATGCCGACCAACTCTCCTCGGGTGCCGACTAATACTCCTCGGGTGCCGACCAACTCTCCTCGGGTGTCGAATATTGCCATGTAGGATGACATGTGTCCTTTTCTGATTGGTCCTCTTAGATGGAGAATTTTTGTGTCAACAGAAGCCCCAATGCTCCATGCTTGATGGTTTACTTGAAAGTATGGAGTATTTATTCTGCAGTGTTGCTCGGTGCTTGTGAAATTCTTGATCTACCCTCTTGATTTGTTCAACATAAAGTGCATTATCTCCTAGAAGACATATGACGTAGGCTGATCGATGGTTGCTAATCTTTCTTTTGAGGAACTCCGTGTGCTAAGTATCACCCCTGGGAATTTGGATGCAGCCATGCCATAGTTATGCAGCTTGTAGCTTGTCATAATCTTCAAGTATGTTGATTGGTTTGCTAGCCGACTAACTGCCTCCTGTGCCGAGCAACTGAGTGCTAACTTCACGTGCTTGATTCTTCTGATTTATGATCCTCTGAATACTTTGTCGAGTAACATACTAGCTTTTGAACCCAACTCTTCAATCTGATTAGTACCAAGCTAGTGGTGGACTTCGAAACATTTTCATACAACTTCTTCAATATTGGTCGGGATAGTAGTAGTAAAGATCTTAGTGCTGTAGATGTTAAATTTGACTTTTGAACTTCAATAGTATGTTCATAATAACTCCTGAATATGCCTCCTGAACTTCTGAATGTACCTCCTGAACTTCTGAATACGCCTCCGTGTGAGTTTGTGAAGTTGAATTTGGTGCTCGACTGCATGATGTTATAAGAATGTGCCGCCAAATGAACAAATATATCTGTAATAGAAGCTCCCAAATGAACAAATACTTTATCGAGCACCTCCTAGATCGACCATCCGTGATGAATATCAAGATGCTCAAAGATCTTAACTTCATAAATTCTCCTCTTGCTTTAAATGATCCACCTGCTGGGGAGGAACCTGGTTCAAAAGCAGAGGGGAAGAAACCAATAGAATGGGAATATTGATGTAATAAATTTGTACTTCATTCCTGATGTATTTTGTTTTTGATTTTAATGAAAGACTTTCATTTTTGTTCGCAATCTTAATTGCTATTGTCTTGTAAAATACTTTACATCTGTGCATATGTATCTGTTAAAAAGATAACAATATTGTGTTGTTTGTCGATCAACTTATTGTCGACTAGTTTGAATTTGTGGTAACCATTTGATAAAAAATGATGTTTTGTTTGTCGACCAACTTAGTAAAAAAGTTACGAGTATAAAAAATGTTGCTCGATCACTTTCTCGTTTTCATAAAATGTTTTCGACCAACCAAGGTCGGTAAATTTTCCTTTTCGACCAACTACAGTTAGTGGGTTTTTATCCCCGACCAGCCATAGTTAGTGGATTTTTCCTCTACGAGAAACTTTGGCGCTTTCTGGAATAATCTTACCTCCCGACCAACATAAGTTGGCATTTCTGAGAATATATTTACCTCCCGACCAACATAAGTTGGCATTTTCGAGAATATATCTACTTCCTAACCAACATAAGTTGGCATTTTTAGGAATATTTTGTTTCCTAACCAAACAGGTTGGCATTTTTAGGAATATTTTGTTTCCTAACCAAACAGGTTGGTATTTTTAGGAATATTTTGTTTCCTATCCAAACAGGTTGGCATTTTTAGGAATATTTTGTTTCCTAACCAACCGAGGTTGGCATTTTTAGGAATATTTTGTTTCCTAGCCAAACAGGTTGGCATTTTTAGGAATATTTTGTTTCCTAACCAACCGAGGTTGGCATTTTTAGGAATATTTTTGCTGAGTAGTCTGAGCTTGCCGAGTTTTGCCGAGTAGTGCGTAGCACTAGTATTTCCTAACCAACCGAGGTTGGCATTTTTAGGAATATTTTTGCTGAGTAGTCTGAGCTTTGTCGAGTTTTGCCGAGTAGTGTGTAGCACTAGTATTCCCCGAAAATTTTTCAATAAAAGGAGCAGGTATAACAGCTTCACTTCCAAATGCCAGCATATATGGTGATTCTCCAGTTGCTGCTCGGGGAGTAATACGATAAGCCCACAGTACTGACTGTAACTCGTTGATCCAATTTGCTTTTGCGTCACTTACTCTTTTCTTCAATCCTTTTAGCAGTGTTTTGTTCGTCACTTTAGTCTGTCCGTTGCTTTGAGGATGTCCTGGTGCCGAGTGGATCTTTAAGATATTGGACTGATGGCAATAGGCAGCGAACTCCTCGTTGTCAAATTGTGTTCCATGGTCTGTGATGAAGGCATGAGGAAGACCATATCGACATATGATATTCTTCCAGATAAATTGGTACACCTTGTCGTACGTCATATCAATGAGAGGCTCCGCTTCTACCCACTTAGTAAAATAATCCACTGCGACGATGAGGTATTTGAACCTTCCCCTGGTCGTTGGTAGTGGCCCGACCAGATCTACTCCCCACATGGAAATTGGCCAAGGGGAAGTGATGGGTGTCAACAATGCTTGTTGAGTTCTTCGGATGGAGGAAAAACACTGGCACTTGTCACATTTCTTGGCATAGGCTATACAATCAGCTCTCATCATTGGCCAGTAGTATCCCTGCGTCGTCATCCTTTGCAAAAGCGTTCGACCTGCTACATGGGCTCCACAAGACCCTTCATGGACCTCTTCAATCAAATCTTTCACCTCGGTGGGATGCACACATCTTTGCAAACCTGCCATAATTCCTCGTCTATATAGAATACCGTTAATTAATACATACCGAGCAGCTTTAAACTTCAATTTCTTGGCTGCAACTTGTCAATTGGTAATTCTCCCTCCTCAATATATGCCCTGATGGGATCCATCCAAGATGGTCCTAAATCAAGGGTAATAAAATTCATCGTCACATCTTCATCTATACTCCGACCAACTAAAACTTCAATTGGGATTGTTCTTCGTAGCTCGGTACAAGTAGCTGATGCTAATCGAGCTAAGGCGTCTACTATCGCATTCTCCATTCTTGGTATTCTGACCAGCTGAATAGCAATAAATTCTGATACCAACTCCATCACCTTTGCATGATACCTAATCATTGATTCTCCTTTGGCTGCATATATTCCCAACATTTGACTTACGATCAATTGAGAATCACTGAAGATAATAACCTGTTGCGCCTCCATAATTTTTGCCAAATTAAGACCTGCAATCATGGCCTCATACTCAACCTCATTATTGGAAGCTTTGAATTGGAATCGTAGGGCGTATTCCATGTTGACCTCGTTCGGGCTGTTCAAAATGATCCCTGCCCCGCAACCTGTTGTGCAAGATGATCCATCTACATATAGCTTCCATATAGGTAACTCGTCTTTAAATTTTTGATCTGACAGAGTTCCTCGGTGAAATGTTTGTTGCTTCCTTTCACCCTCCCCTGATATTTCTTGCTCCTCATCGATCATCTTTTCTTGCCCTTTTACCAACCGGAGTTGGTCTGAGCTCGAAATTGATGATCATGTAACATCCACTCGCTCTTTTACCAACCGGAGTTGGTCTGAGCTTGTGTCTGTTGATTCTGTAACATCCAAAGGTTGATCATCGAGCAACTTTTGCTCCTCGGGGGTATCAGGATAGGTGAACTCTGCTATAAAATCTGCTACAGCCTGCCCTTTTAGCAATGATCTGGGTTCATAAACTATATCATATTCACCGAGCTCTATTGCCCAATACATCAATCTCCCTGATTTTTCTGGTTTATGAAGGGCTTGCCTCAATGGAATATCAGTATATACTACTATGGTATGAGCCTGGAAGTATGGCCTCATTCTCCTACTTGCCTCAATCAACGCCAGCGCCAATTTTTCCAGCCTCGAATATCTGATTTTTGCTCCTCGGAAGGCCTTACTCGTGTAATAAATTGGTTTTTGCACTCCATTGTCTACTCTGATCAACGCCGAGCTAACTTCATTCTCTGATACTTCTAGATACAAGTATATTTTTTTCCCATCACTGGCCTGGACAATAATGGGGGTGATCCCAAGTATCTCTTCAAGTCTTGAAAAGCCTTCTCGCATTTATCATTCCGCTCAAAAGTCTTTCTGAGTGTCTTGAAGAATGCGAGACATCTATCAGTTGCTCATGACATAAATCTGTTGAGGGCCGCTACTCGTCCTGTGAGACTCTGTACTTCCTTCTTCGTCGTTGGAGATCGCATCCCTAATAGAGCTTTGATCTTTTCAGGATTTGCTTCAATGCCTCGTTGATTGGCAATGTACCCGAGAAACATGCCTTCTCGTACTCCAAAGATGCACTTCGTCGGGTTCAGTTTCATTTGATATTTATTTAGTTGATCAAAAGTCTGGCTTAAGTCAACTAGGTGATCGGCAGCTTTCTTGCTTTTTGTAAGCATATCGTCAACATAGACTTCCATGTTGTCACTGATTTGTTCAGCAAAGACCTTGTTCATCAGCCTCTGATATGTCGCACCTGCATTTTTCAAACCAAAAGGCATAACATTATAACAATAAGTTCCCCTAGGGGTAATAAAAGAAGTACTCTCCCTGTCTTCAGGTTACATTTTAATTTGATTGTAGCCAGAATAAGCATCCATGAAGCTCAGCAACTCGTGTCCCGAGGTAGCATCCACTAGTTGATCAATTCGGGGCAGTGGAAAGTGATCCTTTGGGCATGTTTTGTTGAGGTCGGTGAAGTCTACACACATCCTCCATTTGTTTCTTTTCTTCTTTACCATCACCACATTAGCTAACCAATCTGGATATTTAACATCTTCAATGAAACAAGCTTTCTGGAGCTTCTCGACTTCCTCCTATATAGCTTGATTCTTCTCGGGACTGAATACTCTTCTTCTCTGCTTCACAGGCTTGATCTCCCTATTCACATTGAGCTCGTGACATAAGAAGTTTGAGTCTATCCCAGGCATATCTTCATGACTCCATGCAAAAGTTTATCTTCTGCTTCTAAGGAAAGTTATCAATTCCTGTTTTAATGAGGCCTTCAACGATTAACCTATTCGAGTAGTTCGCTCAGGGTGCTCGTCGTCCAGAATGATATTTTCAGTAGCTTCCACCACTTGACCAATTACGAGTTGCGACTCATCTCGGGGATCCAATGCTTCAATTTTTGCACCTTCATCCACTTGATAAGTAGTGGTCTTTTTCTTTGATTCTTCCAGTTCTTCTTGCTCGGCGGATGAATAATAGCATTCTCGAGCTACTTTCTGATCACCTTTCACAACTCCTACTCCAGAGTTTGTTGGAAATTTTAGGCACTGATGTACTGTAGATGGCACAACCTCGAACTTCTTCAATCCTACTCTTCCCATGATGATATTGTACGATGATTGGACATTCTTATCCATCACGAAGAAACGTATCCTTTCTGTATGACAAGCAGGCCACGTACCAATGAATATATCCAACTTGATCATCCCAAGTGGAAATACTTTCTCGCCAGCAAAACCGATGAGGGGTCTGTGGTAAGGCTCCAGTTGAGATAGCTTTAGATTCAAACTATCGAAACACGAGCAGAACATGATGTCTGCCGAGCTACCATTGTCGACCAGCACTCTTGAAATCATGACCTCCTTCATTCTCATTTTGATCACCAGTGGGTCATCATGAGGGTATAAAACACCTGCAAGGTCATTTTTTGAAAAACCGATAACCAATTTCTCCTTGTTCACCTTTCTCGGACGATCTTCCTCAGCTTGATTTATTCGCTGAATGTACGAGCAAGCTTGTGCCTCACCGAGGTAAGCTTTTCTTTCTGCAGTAAGGTATCCTCCTCCTACATCTCCTCCTGTAATAACATTACAATCAAATGACCCAAAGCGTATTGAAAATACCTCTCGTTCTGGCTGCCTTAGTTTCTTGGGAAGATCGGGATCATCCTCTGGATCAACTTCATGGTTTCTCTTCTTGTTCTACTCTGCTCGACGAGGAGATCTAGACCTCTCTCTAGTTCGGTCGTTGTTTCTTCTTTCACCTCCACGATCAACATACTTTGCTAGCTTTCCTCGTCGAATGAGTGTTTCAATCTCATTCTGAAGAGCTATGCAATTTTTAGTCATATGGTCATGATCCTTGTGGAACTCGCAATATTTTTCCCTATTCCTCGTGTCAGGGTCTGCCTTCATTTTCTTTGGCCAGTTTCACTCCTCGCTGTTCTTAATTTCTTCCAGGACGTGGTTGATATTTACCTTCAAAGGTGTGTAATTATCAAATTTCCTCAAGACCTCCCATGACGACCTATTTTTGGATTGTTTTGTCACCACCATTATTCTTATGTTCTTTCTTCTTAGCTTTATCACCTTCCACCTTGGTTTCTTTGGCGTTCATATTCTTCTTCGCAGACATAACCTCATCGGCATTCATAATATTGGATGCTTTTCCCATCAGGTCCGACATGGTTCGAGGTGGATCTTTGGCCAAAGTGTAGTACAACTTGTTTGGCAGCAGTCCACTCATCAAAGTGGTAATCGTTGTCTTCTCCTCATAATCAATGACTTCGATCTTCTCGTTATTAAAACGAGTTATATAATCTCTGATACTTTCACCAGCTTTTTGTCTAACACTTAACAAATGTGTTACTCGTTTAACTGGCTTTGCGCCAAAGCAGAAATTCCCAATGAATAACTCGACCAGTTGAAGAAAAGTTGAGATCTTACCCCGAGGAAGATTATTATACCATATCTGAGCAGATCCGGTAAGTGTTCCCGAGAATGCTCTGCATCTCATCTCATCTGGGACAGCATAGATGTCGGCTGCAGCTTGGTATTGTTCTATATGAAAGACAAGGTTAGTCTTTCCATCATACTTGGGAGTCACAACAGGTGCTTTGAACTTTGATGGTATTGGAAAATCAACAATGTCCTGGACAAAAGGTGTTCCTCGAACAAAGGTTCATTGTAGAGGATTCTTGGCCTTAGCCATTTCCACTAATCTATCCTCCAGCCTTTGAATAGATCCTTTCCATGCATCATTTCCTTCCTCGGGCCTATTGGTTCGAGCAACTGATCGCGTTGAAGTAGCTTCCTGGGATTTATCCTGACGAGCAACTGGTCGGTCATAGGATCTATCTTGAGGAGCAGCTGGTTGCGACTGGGCAGATCCTTCCCTTAAATCTGATGGTCGTCGAAAGCTCCTCAACGCTGCATTAAGAGGAGTTTTGTTCCTCCTAGGGCCTAATCGATCGAAAGGAGAAACCCTACTTAATCTTTCCAACGCGCTGGTCCTTTCTGGGGAGAGGGTGACACGTTGTTCAGTATCCGTGGCTCGCACAGATGAAGTTCGCCCAGGTTGATAAGAGAAATCATCAGATTCCTCATTGCGATGTGAGTTAGTACGCCTAGTACGCGAAGAAGGCGCACGGGTATTTCTTTGAATGCTTCGTGGTCCGTAATGGGCTGATGCACCGCCATGGAGGGTTTGGATGAGTTGTCGCATTGTTTCTTGCATGACGGTCTGGCCTTGAGCCAGATTTGCCATTATTCCAGTCAGATCTGGAACAATTGGTGGAGCAGAGGGATTTGGAGAGGTTCCAACATTTCGATTGCTGGATTCAGGAATATCCGCCATTGGTAATGGATTATTTTTGATGAAAAACGATATTATCAATCGTTTCCCACAGACGGCGCCAATCTGTTGATGCAAAAAACTGGACCGAATCCCATTTTTATGATCACAGATAAATAGATGAAAGCAATCCAATCAAGCACATAAGAGACAAAGATTTTTAAAGTGTTTCGGCTATGAATAAAGCCTACGTCCACTGTTATTTTATTCCCAGGGGTTTACAATAGCACCATAGGGTGTAGAGAGAGAATAGATGTGTATCTTGTGTATGGGGTTTCTAGGTTCTCTTGGATCTCTCCTATATCTTCCCTTTTGCTAAGGGGATACATGTATTTATAGTGATGGAAGATAAAGAGATTCATTGTATATAGACATTTATGTCTACATTCAACGAATCTAATTGTTGAATTGCTTGGTATGCTATGTGTTGTCATCTATTAATACAGTATGAATGTACATTAAGGCTCATTAAATGCGTTGCCATCTTCATTAATGCACATTAAATGCGTAGTTATCCTTTGATCTTCTTGGTTGGTATGCCGACCAACTCTCCTCGGGTGCCGACTAACTTTCCTCGGGTGCCGACCAACTCTCCTCGGGGGCCTACCAACTCTCCTCGGGTGCCGACTAATACTCCTCGGGTGCCGACCAACTCTCCTCGGGTGTCGAATATTGCCATGTAGGATGACATGTGTCCTTTTCTGATTGGTCCTCATATATGGAGAATTTTTGTATTAACAATTAGTATTCTGAGTTTATATCAGAGTTGTATTACTCGTTTTGTGTGTGTTATACGAGTATGGTGTTATTTTGAGTATATTATGATCTTCGTTTATCGGAGCGATAGCAGGCAAATGATTGCAAGACTATCGTGTTCGCGGTTCCAGAGTGGAATAGGTGGTTGTTGCGATATCTCACCTGGATACAGGTTGAGTTCACCTTTATTATATGTATAGATGGAACTTTGGTGAGCAGATGTTTCATTATCATGATTTGAGTGTGTGGCGACCTTATAGGTGTGATTTAAGGTATGCAGGATTTATTGTTAAGCTATGAGTTTAAGCTTGTAATTGTTTGCGCGAGGACTTAGTATTAGTGCGAGCGCTTGGTGGTGTGGCTCTTGGGCAGAGATGGGAGTTCAAACCACATTTTGTTGAAAGAGGGGATAGGGTTACCCCGATTACACATTAAAGCTAACGGGCCTCCACGACCGACAGAGTTAAGTAGTAGTGTATTAGAGGGGTTCTTTGTTTGGATTTCACTTGCAAGACACTCTATGCATGATCCTTAACGACGTCGGGAGTGGAGACAGGTTAGAGGATGCATGGATGTTAATTTTGTCGATAAGTCATATAGTGTGGAGGAAACACTATAGACTAAGGGCCGCATGATGATGGTATGCTTTTGGAAATATAAGTGCTATGGAGAAGCACTAAAATGGTTCTCTTACCGCAAGTAGGTGGGTGAAGCAGGAGTTACAAAATTCGATTTGAGGCTTATAGCGAGGCCTTAATGAAAAGGCAAAATTTTGTTGGAAGTATCTTTTGGGTATGATGTTTGATAAGCACCCAAAATTGTACAATTTATGCCCCGAATAGATGGGTCTTATGCGCTTAATTGTTCAATATGCAGGCTTAATGCACGTTGCGGTGTTCAAATACGTATTTCAAGGTAATTGTGCATTTAATGGAGCTAATTCCCTCTCTCGTACCCTAACCCGAGCCTAAACCTAGCCCAAACTTACCCCAAACCATGTGTGTGTTTGTTTGTCCCTTTTTTTTTTTTTTAGATTTTTAGTTTGAGTCATTTTTATTTTTAGAATTTATTTTAGATTTATTTAGTATTTTATAGGTTTCATTTTCTATTTTTCTATTTTCTATTTTATTTAGTATAATTGTATTTTATTTTGATTTTTATTAGTTTCTAGTTTTATTTTATTTTATTAGGATGTTAATTTTTAGGATTTCATTTATTTCTTAGTTTTATTAGATTTTATATTTTAGGATTTTAATTTTTAGTTTAATAGAATTCTATTTTTATTTTTTTATTTCTTTTTCTTTTTATTTTTTTTAATTTAATCTTTATTTTATTTTTTAGTAGGAATTTATTTATTTTTAGATTTTTAATTTTTTTAGTTTTAATAATTTTATTTTTAATTAGTTAGTGGTCATTTTTAGGGGTTTAAATGAAACACACACACATTATCCCATATACAAACTTATCCTACACCTAAACACACCCTATAACTAAACCCTCACCCACACTCTTCTAGCCTACACCCTCACCCACCCAATCCTAACCTTAGTCATCTTCAACCTCCACACTTTCTCTCTCATCTCACCCTCCCCATTAACAACCTTCATCTTCCTCAAACCACCACAACCAACCCCACACTATACTCTCTCTCTCACCACCCTCTACAACCTTACTCTCTCTCTACCTCTGAAACCTACCCCAGGTCGCCGAACCTCTGGCGGACGATCCTCTACCCAGCGCCTCCGGCGGACGAACCCCTACTCCTCCGATCCCGTCGGCGATGTCCCCCACTCCGGCCTGATACGTCCTAGCCCAAACCCCCGATCACGACAGCTAAACCCCCTGCGCCGGAGATCTACCCTACGTCGAACCTCGTCGGCGCTACCCGTCACCTAGCGCAGACCCAGCCATCTCCGGCCTCTCTCTGTCACCACCTACTCCCACCTGAGCAGCCGCGACCCACCGCCGGCTTGCTCCGGCCATTCCAATCGCGACCCGACATCCATCCTCAACCCGATACCGAAACCACCTGCACAATCCGACCCTACTCCGGCCAATACCCCCATACCAAAACCCATTTCCCTTTTCTTCTAACCTTGCACGATAACCACCTACCAAACAAACCAAAACAAAAACCAAATGCCAACTAAATCCACATGTGCCTAAAACCACTTAAAACCCATTTTTTCCATAATACCCCCAACTAATCTTTTATATCTCAATGCCCAAAATTACCCCTCTAGCCTCACAACCCACATGCTCCCATGTGCACTCAAATGCACATTTAACCAAAATCTGATTTTTTCCAAATATCCTCACACCCCCATACACAAATGCTCTCACCTTTCCCACATGTTCACCATAGTCAATTCTCATTTTTACCCGTCATGCTCCATGCCTACTATAAATGAAGAGGAAGACCCCATTTGCAAGAGATCTCAAAATTAGTTTTAAGCTAGGTGTGATAAAATTCTCTCCACCCCTCTATGTTGAGTATTTGCATTTTTAGCAAATATCTCAATATAGAGGTGTGTGTTGAAAATTATCTCTAGGATAAAATTCACCCCACCCCTCTATTATGAATTATTGCATTTTTAACAATTAATTTAAAATAGATTGATGTAGTGAAATTTATCCCTTATGGGACGTAAATTCTAACTCATTCCTTTATGTTGAGATTTTGCATTTTTATCAATTATCTCAATATAAATTAATGATTTAGAATTTATTTCTTTGGGTGAGTTCTAATGTACAATTTTATAATTTTAGGATTTGCATTTTTAACAAATCTCTTTTATTATTTAATTGTCCATTATGAATTCATCCACTATCCTTTTTATTTTTATTTTGTAATTTTTAGTTTAGAGCAAGGGTTAGGAGATAAGAATTTTTAGAGAGAGAAAATACCATTTTAGTGTAGATTTAGATTAGAATTTTTATTTTATTATTTTTAGATAGTGAGGAGAAAATAAATTGTTGTGAGGATTAAATTGAGTGAGATTCTTGATGTAATTGTGTTTGAATCATTCAAATTAAGGGATGTGAGTTTCAACTCAAGAAATAGAAGTTCAATTTCACTTCAAGAGATTGGGGTTTGATTGTTTTCTTCTCTTTTCATTTATTTTATGCCTATTGAATATTTTTTTTATTATGTTTGATACCGTGTTAGGCTAAATCCCCTTTCAAGGGGTGGGGTAAAACCCTTATTTAATGTTATTTTATTTTAATTAGTTTAGTTACTTAAAAAATTCCTTTGAATGTTAATTTTGGTCTCTCACCCTTAGATTTACGCCTCGAGAGAGGGTAAATGATTTTCGAGAGAAAATCGAAATTCTAGTGATAATACCCATTTTAGATTCGAACTAGAGATAGGGGTTTCTTAAGTGGGGTATTATCATTTGAATTTCAACTCTAAATTTAATTTCTAAGATTGACATAAATTCTAATTGATCGATCCTAGCGGGTGATTAATTAAAAGGAGTGTAGTTCTAATTTTCTAGAGTAGTGGGGTGTTAATTTTAACTTTCTAAAAGATTACTATTCTAATTACACTTGCAACGAGAGTTGGTTTGTAATTTTAATATTAATTTGGGAGAATTCAATTAATTAAATTAATTAATTAAAATAATTAAAGTTTGTGGTGTAATCCCACTCCTTGATTGTTCTCACAATTATTTACCTCACTTTATCTCTTATTTTTAGTTTAGACTTTAATTTTCATTTTAGTAACTTTCTAGTTAGTTATTATCATTTCACATTTAGTTTAGCTTAGTTTAGACCTCACCTCACCCTATTGTTTTAATATTGAAAAAGCTAAAAAAAAATAGAAAAGTAAAAAAGAACGAAAAGAAAATAAAAAGTGAATTATAATTGAATTTGTTCCATTTGCTTTACCCCCTAGAAAGTGGATTGATACCCTTACTTACCTTTACACTTGAATTTATTATATTTTGTAGGTACATAATGTTTTGATTAGAAATTTAGTTTTGTTATAATTTTGTAGGTTCAAGGGAATTTTGATAGAAAAAGAAGTTGCAACAACGACAAATCTACATTAGAGGCAAATTTTTATTTATCAAATGGCGCCGTTGCCGATCTTTGGAGCTTGAAGCACTTGCGAGGATTACCTATTTGTGATTCATTTGTATTGCACTTTTTATTTTTTTAGTACCATTTTTTTTCTTCTTTATTTTAGAAGGCTTGTATTCAGGATTATTTTATCATTGGCTTGTATTGCGGTGCATAGAGACACCTTTATTTTATTTTTCATTTTAAAAATTATAATAATCAAAAAGCGTGATTGGGAAACCGGACAAGGTAGAGAGAGGGCGTCCAAAGGCGAGGATTTAGAAGCGTCTCTACCTTGGGTCGGTAGGACTCCCGGGGATGACTGAGATAGGCGTGATCTCCCCCCGGTCGACTCAAATTTTTCGGCACCCCACGGCCTAAAAATCATGGGAGGTACATTTTCTAAACCCTCGCGCCTCTCATGTTAGCGAGTCCATTATTGTGTGTGCTTTGTGTGCTCTTATTTGATTTTATTCTCGCATTTATTTTCGAATGTGTGATGAATTAAATTACTAACACCCTCACCCGGTCACTCACGAGAAGGGATTTCATCACCCGACTCACTCTCTTACCATTGTGTGCTCCCTAGCCATCATTAAATCTAAAATCAATCAACTAGGTAGCCCACTAGGAGAATATTTTTGCAAAGGCGATCACTAATATTTTCGTGATTTTTTATCGCCCGCGGACTTAATTAAAATTTGACTACCCACTCACTAAATTTAAAGATTAAAATTGGCTATGTGCTAGTTAGGAAATTTTCTTGACTTGTGTGTGTCCAATTCATTTTTCGGTAGTCGATTTTAGTTAGTTCGTCCAATTCAAAGAGTCCATATTTTTTTCCCCACCATTTTTCTTCCAAAAAAACCAAAAAATATTTCTTTCTTTCCTTTTTAGAAAATCCAAAAATATTTTCTTTCTTTTTGAAAAAAAAAAATCCAAAAATATTTTTTCCCCCCACCTTTTCTTCCAAAAAATCCAAAAATATTTTCTTCCTTTATTTTTCACAAAACCCCAAAAACATTTTCTTCCTTTAATTTTTTTTAGAAAAATCCAAAAATATTTTCTTCCCTTTTGAAAATAAAAAAAGAGAAAATCTTGAAAATAAAAAAATAAGGCCGTGATCGGTGTTTCTTCACCCTCACCTTTGTCAATTTATCCAACAAAACTGACGCTTCAGTCTTGTTTGGGGGTGATTCTCATCACCCAATTTTTCTGTCACCCCGAGCTTTCATAGATCTTATCCTTAGGGTGAGATTCCATCTGTCTGGCTGAAGACATTAAACTTAGCGCTACCGGGAGGCAGCCCGCGTTTCTTGTACTAGTCTCATCCTGTTTGGGGGTGGTGTTTCACATCACCCTATGCTTTATCATGCTTATAGACTTGTACACATTTTTTCTCTTATCATTTATTCAGGTTTATTTTTGGCTACATCTTTCCACTTCATTAGCGGTTCATTCTGGTAATCTCTTTCCTCCCTTATGCTCTCAATTTTAAAAATCATTTTAGCTAACATCGAGGACGATGTTCCTTTTTGTTTGGGAGTGGGGAATTTTATCAAAATCGTACCTCTTTTGAAAAATTTTGAGTTTTAAACCTGATTTTTAAAATTTCGCACAGTTTCTTTCATCTCACTCATCGATGTGAATTTTCAATCATCCATCTTTCAAAGTCTAGGAATCAAGCTAGAGAATATTTTTTCTAAATATCTTATGTAATACATAACTAGCCATTTTGCACCATGAATTTCTAGACTCAACAAAATTTGCGCACTTATCACGTCATTACGTTTAGAGTTGAGGAGTACTACAATTCTAAAGAGAACCTTAAGGATCACTAGTAGAGACTTTAGCTTGTGAGATTTGTTCCTTTTACCTCTTTTGAGTGTCTTACGTAATCTCCGAGTCACAAATTGATTCAACTTCTTTTGGATCTGCACTTAAATTATTGTATGGTCTCATTATATTTCATAAAAAAATGGCTTGATCACTGAGAATGACATCTTTTTCGAGTTGTAAGAAACACGTGTCTTAAAATTTGTCCCGAATACTAGATTTTCATCCATACACCTACCACTTTTCTCCATATCATATTCCCATTCATTTCACCCATTATCTTTCCATATTTTCCCCATCCATATACATTTCCCACACCATCCATTTATCATTCCAGTCATATATCATCCTTCATTTTAGAGAAAGAGTGTTTATTTCAAATGTAAATGTCTTCATTGTTAGTTTGAAAAGTGAGAGAAAAAAAAGAAAAAGAAAAAGAATAGAGAAAATAGAAAAAGAAGAAAAAAAATAGAAAAACAGAAAAAAGAAAAATCGAAAAAAGAAAAGAAAAGAAAAGAAAAGAAAAGAAAGAGAGTTTGCAGTTAGTAATAAATACATTTTTTAGCCTAAAGTATAGTACACTCTTCTCGCTCATCCATCATATATCCATCATTTTTACATTCATCATTTCACACGTCCATTATATCCACCATCCATCCATCCTATCATATCCCATCTATCCCATTTCATTTTCCCCCTCACCCATAATCATTCATATGTCCCCCTAGGTGTTCGGGCAAATGATAGTCGACGTGGTGAATAACTCGACGTTCTCACTAGAGTGATTAGCATTCTTTCATGAGATCATTTTTCTTTCTAATTGTTCGTTCTTTCTTATGTGTGTGTGTGAGACGTTTGAACTTGCTTACATTTACTCACCTCCTCACACACAAGAGCGATACACTAACCCTAATCTCGAGAGTTCATTTGAGAGAGTTATATCTTGTGAGATTTGAAAACGTCGTATGCGACCGTGTGATACCGATTAAAAAATAACTCTCAAGTTTTCAAGTAACCCTTATTTAATTAGAGTCTACTTTTAAATCAAATAAATTCAGCCCCATAAACATCCATCAACGGTGCGTGTGTCAACCCATAAACAAATAAAGTATGCGAAACAAGTTTAAGGAAAAATCCCCGCAGGGCAAAACCTTTTATTTCACTATAATAAGTAAATCGCAACTTACACGTATTACAATGAAATACAGTGACACACGAATACCCGCAGGCGTCGGTCGGTATCGTCAGCAATGAATCCACACACAGCGAACCCACATGAACCTCAGTCCAATCAACAAAGGAAGAACCGCAGCACTCCTCAATGACATACAACCATGAAACTTTGTAGAGACTCTCTCAGTAATGACACGCAGCCCTCGGTTGCAAAGATCTCTCCACAAAGGTTTGAACAAACACAAGGTTGTGTTCTTGGGTTACCAAAAAGATTCACAAAGGATTGGCAATTGTGTGAATCAAAACATGAGTCTTGGGACTCAAAAAATATGAAGACTAGAGTAATTTGGACTCTCAAAAACGTCTTCTAAAGTCTTGCAAAATAACTCCCCCGAAGTTGGTATTTATAGGAAAAAATATGAAGAGTCCCATGTTCTTAAAACTCTAAAATTCTATCCAGCGTACAAAAAAAACAACATTCTTTAAGGAATTTTCTCTATCTTCAAAATGCCATAACTCCTTCACCGTAGCTCGGATTGAGGTACCGTTTTTTCCAGTATCTTCGTTGTGGCGAGTTCTTCAACTTTCTAGTTGACCAGACCTCCGAAATATGGATGTAAAATTACGAAAATGCCCTTGAACTCTCCTACAGTGCCTTTTTTCACTGTTTTGACTTCCCTTGCGTACCACTTGCATTAAGTCCCGAAAATCTTGGACCGTGAAGTCGTTGAGGCTGATGTGGGAAATATTAATGGAGATGTTGAATGCTTGATTCCCGGAATTCGGATTGAGGCCGCCATGTGAGATCGTGAGGTGACATGCCAAATATAGCGGCGTACGACATACATAAATGTAACATGTTGGACATGAGAAAAATGTCCTTACAAATCTCCCCCTATGTCTATGCCGGTACATACATACAAAATCCGAATTATCAAATATGAAATTACCTATACAAATCTACCCTCCCATGAACCCAAAACTGGAAAAGGTACAAATGAATAGTCTTCATCGTTTGTTCTTCAAATCTTCAGGAATCTCAAATCTTTTCTCATCAGAGTGTGCAATTCAGAGATCATCAATGTAGTACCTACACACATGAGATAAAGAAAAAAATAGCAAGTGACGTATCGAGTTTGAAATGGGATAAACATAGATACCAATATATGATAAGCATAAGTCAAATCTCAAAACTCCCCCATAAATCGCAACGCTGGAAACTTGATGAGGATCCAAAAATGACATTCTGTCAAACAAAATAGAATTATCATATTAGTTATAGTATCAACATTTAGTCATGCAAAATTAATTTAGCACAAAAAATTATCCACCAGCAAAATTAATTGCATAAGTATATGAACTTATTATATCACATTTCACATCAACACTTAAAAGTAGGAAAGTTCACATAGTTAACATATAAACAAGTATGTGAACTTATAATATCACACTTTCACATCAGCACACAAAACGAAATAAGACATTAGAAGCAACTGCAGATCTCACAAAACGAAAACCAATGTCACATTTCTTCAATGTTTTGTTTTTAGGTAAAAGCCCACTTTATTTACCATAAAAGAGATAATAAAATAAATCCAAAGACAGAAAAAGAAGTCAACCCCAGAGGCTAGGAAAACAAAAAAGAGAGATTATAAAGTTAAAATCTTTATTTTTATTTATTCATCATATTTAAGTGAGGAAAATAGTGAGCACAGCAGCCATTGAATAAGACATTAGAAGCTAGTGCAGAGTAGAAGATTAGAGGAATGGAGAGGGTGAGTGTTTGTTTTGTTATCAACTCAACTGGATACACGATTGGATAAGGAGGATAATGGGAGGGACGGATGAGGACCTCCACCCTTGTCACTCCACACGTTGGCCTCTTGGGCTAGGAAAATTGAGCGTGCCTACTTCACCACCACTTGCAGTGACACGTTCTCTCTCTATTCTTCATTCTCTTCCAACCTATGGTCAACTGTCAAGAGAGAAACCGCTCCATGTTCTGTATCCAATATGCATTGAGAATCCCCAACAGGAAAAGGGAGGGAATGAGTGAATGAAGCATTCTTGTGTTTGACGACCTATACACCGCTGGACAACACATCCAATCTGAAAATATGGACTAGATGCAACCAGATCCGTAACTGTTGAGATGTTGGCAATGGCGGATTCATACCTTCTGCGCTATGCACGCATCATTGACAGCAAACTATATTTAACATTCTGAAGAAACTTATCTGCACGTTCTCCTGGTTCAGCGACCACAAATACGTCATTCTGCCAACTACACCAAAAACATTTTGGCGCCTTAGAATTGAGCTAAACAATAACTAAATGTGAATCCGACAGAGAAGAGGAACAAGAGAGGGAAAAATTGACCTTAATGTTAATATCGAGCCACTTGTGTCATTTTGGAGAAACAAATGTACAATTCCAACCTGCGGGGAATTCGTTAATTTCTCGTGCAATGATTGTACTGGCAAATAAAGCTTCATGTGTATGGAAGGGGACTGGGGTGGTGAAGTAACTGCTTTTCCAGATTGATAACCGTCCAAGCTTAATAGCGGGACTAATTCGATTCTACTAACCCCATGAGCAGTTATATCAGGACTATATAGAAGTGGGCTAGATGGGAAACTCCCAGTGAACAAAGGTGATGTAAATGGTGTTGGGGATGCTGTTCCTAGAACTGCCTTATATGTTCCCGATATCCCATTAATGAGAGATAATCTTATTCCACTACGAGCACAAAATGTCTCAAGAGACCAAGCATGGTGAAAAACTCTTCCAGAATCTGGACTATGAGAAGTTTCCACGAGCAGCACATTACGTCTCCAAACTAAAGAGGGAACACTATCATATAGCAAAGCAAAATGCAAAGTGACTTTAAATCAAAATAAAACGATATTCGAGAGAAAAAAACATATGTCAAGCATTTAAAGAGGTATTCAGCAGATCCCCTACCAGCATTGGAACCCTTTGCCTTGAAGAACTGTTGAGACTTCAAATGGTCGAACAATTTCTCATCATTCTAGTTCTGCAGCAATTTTTCGCAGACATCCTTGAATGAAGGAGAGTTGTTTTGAATGTATTCGTCTGTTGCGGCCTCTAACTTCATCCAGACTGCATAATAGCGAGTCATATTGATCAGATATAGGACATACTATGCCTAATAACAGTGGCTAAAATTGTAATCGAGTGTAAAAACTTAAATCTCCAGGTATAAAATCTGAAAACGTTTTCAAAATCCACAAAATCCAATACTGGTTCAATTCTAGCATTCTTTCTTGCTTTCAACCAAATGACGACTCATACAGCACCACACAGAAAATGGGGGAGAAAGAAGAAGATTTAATAATGACTATCATATCCTATAATTTCAAAAGCAAGAGAGAATTCTTAGTGTAAGAAAATAGATACGGAATAAGGTTCAAGCACATAGAATCTAACGTGATTCTTTTTCAACCCAACAGGATTTCTTTGTATACATGTACATACCTAACTGATGACTTCGTTAGCCAACTATTTTGCAGCCTCAATCTATTCACTAGGCCCATCTATATGTACTATCTGCTTCGTTGATGGGAAATATGAGTATATAATGTGCATCCTGTTGAAAACAAAGATAAAAAAACACATAAATCTCAGTTGTTCTTTACACAAGACATCAGTCATCAGTGTCATTTTACCATGCAAAGTTCATCATATAAATGTATTGAAGGAAGTAATAAAGTTTATTAGAAGGCTACCTAGGTTGCAACCCCAATTAGCTGGCCACGTACGTGCAATGTCAAACACAACATTAGCCTTTGCTCCCGGCATAAAATTGCAAAAACTTATCAACCTATCAAATAAATCTATTTAGCATACCGAATTTAAGGGAGAAATAGAAAATATGTTCTTGAAGGAGGTCATAAGAGGCTAAAGTAAAGTCCAAGTTCCATTCTCAGCTATATGGAAGTTAAAAAATGTGTGCGACCTGCTGCACCATTAACAAGATCACCATAACAAAACACTCTCTAATTTGGTGAAGCGTTATGATATACTAGACATTAAGGGTCATCCACAAAGAGAATGAGATATAAGAGTTCGTCGATGTAGGCTTAGGATATTAGGTCTTATCAGAAAAGGTTGGTCTCTTCTCCATATTCACAAAATCAATTTCAAATACAAGTTAAAATGATCACAATCATGATGTTGTAGAAGCACAACAATAGGAAATGAATCAAGAGAACAAGGACAATTTGGCATGTGTAGTGGAGAGCAATTGATGCTCATTTGAGTAATGATGACATGATCACCATTGGGAGTTATATGCGGGCCTCAAGAAAGGCCTACTGATTTCATTTTAAGCTCATTCTAATTTTAAATCAACGATTCTAACTGAAAAATTAAGTTACACTGAATAACTTCACCTAATGATCTAATTCTATATCAAATTCAGTACCTTACTGACAATAACTAGATATTTCTCAATTTTAAACACTTAGCATGATTACATATGATTCCAATTATTAAAGAAACAAGATTAACTGAAGAAGCTGGTGGATTTTCTCGCATTTAAATTATGCATAAACTTACTGTTGAAACTTTATATTTACTAAAGAAGTTGGTGGATTTACTATTTTTCCAAAATTAGTTGTGGAGAGGACCATGGGTGGGCCCCCAGTTCAAGGCTTAGAATCGGATGGTTGCACGCAGTCAACGGTCCTGATCTATTTTCCCAATATATCAAAAAAGGGCAATACCAATTAGTAGTAGGTTCATTCATAGGAGGATTGAGATGGCGATGAGACTATATAATTCATGCTATACCGAAGAAATCCTTAAGGGTGTACATAGAGGAGAAATTTAGTTTTAGGAAAAAATAGAACAGTGGGTCTAAAATGAATCAAAACTTGTAACTTCAATAAAAAAAATGAAAAAAGAAGATATGTTAATTGATTATAATGACTCTTAGCAGCATTTTCTTTAAGAAGCATACATGTGAGTTGTTGAGGCATCGAGCAATCTGGCAAAACATAGGGATCATGCAGCCTTGAAACTCTGTAGCCCGGGTAGCTTCCAGAACTTCCTCCAACTCACCCAGGAACATCACTCTTTAAAATTATTAGTTATAGTCCAATACTTCAACAAACCTCAAATCACTGTGTCTGCCAGATTTACATCTTTCTCCGTATCTTCATCTTTGAGATCCAAAACTTGGCCACACCTGAAAAAGACAATAATTCTGGCTCTAAGTATAATTACAATTTTTTTGAAGTGTTGGGCAATGAGTAAATCATCTCATAAAAAATACCTCATTATCCTACTAAGATCATTACTGGTGGCAATATCCAGTATCAGGGGCCAGTACTCATCCGCTCTAGAATTGATCACCGCTGACAACCAGACAAATTCTACCTGCGGGTTCATCCCCAAAGCTCTCCATATCTGAATCATATAATGTTCGACAACTTCAATTTTATTTATCCCACCGCATCTTATTGTTTAAGACTGCAAACCAATCTGCAATCAGAATCTCGACCTTGCATCCAATAGAAATTAATTTGTTGACATTAATTGTCTTCATGATTCCCTGCTGATAGCCAGAGTTAAGGATTATTTTTAGTAGAAACAAGAATTGAAAACCTAAAATAGTTGAATAGGGGACCTTGGCTATATGCATTGGTCCAGAGGGTTCGAAGCCATCGTAGCATCGGACCTGGGCTACATTATCTAACAAAAATATTAATTCAACAGTCAATGAATTGAGCCAGCAGCAAAGCAATGTTGATGCTAATAGGAGCACATTCAGAACAACAATAAAGAAAATGAAAGACATCGGCAGTAGTTTCTTTTGAAATCAAGAATAGCTAATAAGAGCACATTCAGAACAGCAATTACCGATCACGCACAGTAGTTACTTTTGAAATAAAGAATGCATTCCTAAGCAGGGAGCTAACTGAAGTTAAAAATAATTATCAGTCCCCAAATCGGTTCAGGAGCATCATTACAGGTCTGACAGTTTCTATAGTTCAAAATCCAAGCATCTAGCTTCAAAAAAATATATTTGAAGTGAGGTTTACTGCTATGAATGTCCTTCAACTTCAAAATAATATATTTGATTTCTTTTGAAACATAAATCATCCACTTCATGAACAAGAATTCTACAAGAAGATTACAAAGTGAGGTTTATAATGAGTCATTTAAGTGACAAGAATTCTCTCTATATGAACATATCCCTTATTTCGAAACTGACCAAGCAGCTCATTTGATTTCTGAGTCCATGCATAAAGAAAAGCAAAATGAATGACATTTGTGATAGAAAGAAAAGAAAAATGAAGAATGAGAACAAAATGAAGAATGAGAATAAAGAAACCAAATCAATGACCTTTCCCTCCTCCTTTATTCGGGCTTGGGACCGACAATGCTCAAATAAATATTAGCATTGGCGGAGTTAAAAGGGGTTTTACAATAAGAAAAAAGACAGTCCAAATTAATTCCAAATCAAATATAGATAGATCCAAACAAAGTTCACAACGACACAAATTGCAAATTAAGTACAAATATAGATAACTCAAACAGAGTTCATAACAAACTCATAATGCAAACTAAGTCCACATATAGATAGCTCAAACAAATTTCATAACATAAACTAAACATATTTAAGCCAACAATCCAGCCAAATCAAATATCCCCCCAAGACTAGGTCAGCAAAAGTGAATTGGTCACCTTGAGGAGCATCAAACAACCTAGCATCCGGCTTCATCACTTCCTCCACATATACTTTCCTCTCCCCGAATCCAACTCGCTTACCATGATATATATCCTTTGTTGCATCTGTCACGACATACCCCTTTGCCAGTTCTTCATTATACCTATCAAGCAAAATTACTTTGGGATTGTTGGTAAGAGAAGGTGTGGTCGCGCAAACAGGACGAGAAGCGGATGCAAAAACATTATCCAAATTTTGACAGAGATTCCTATGTTGTAGACTTGTATTGGATGCATGATCACTTATCGGTGTGATTGGTGGACCCTTTCCGTTTTGAGCATTGAAGGCATCAACCAAACGTTCTATAGCATCCTATGAAAAAACGGATCAAAAAATAGTAAGTTAATATCTGTTATATCTAAATATGTCTTTTTTATAAATGAAATTATATAAAATACAAATATACCATAATTTGTGTGTTATTTTCCTCAAATCTTCTATTGACAGAAGAGATGATATCTTCCTTCAATGCATCCACATCATCATTTGCCTTCTTTCTTTGTTTAAGTTTGGCATTTGCCACCCCTAAATGCATCAACTGCTTCTTCGAAATATGGGGACAAACTCCACGAACTCCTCCCTTTTTCTCCTTCCCAAAAACCTCTATCAATTCATCATTCTCTATGCATTGGCTCTTGCTACTACCCTCTCCACTCTCTCTCTTTCTTTTCTCAATCACATCCTTTACTTTATCCTATCAAATGAGAAAATTTCATTAATAAACGCAATAAATAATACTAAAAATATTATTATTTTTCATGTAAATACGCACATAGTAAAGCTTAGCACTGTTTAAGGCATTCCCCGTTTTGTCCTCGTGTCCCGCAAGCCATGTGTCTACTTGCGTTAATTCTTCTTCTGGGTTCGATTGAACCTACAATTTAAATATCACATGTTATACACAAAAGTAGTGTTGATATTTGAAAAAAATTATGATACATACCATTTCATATTGCAAAGCAGCATAGGTACGACGCCCAAGTGTATGGGAATATTCTAAATTGGTTCGATTCTTGGCATTTTGAATGTTTTGTGACATCTTTTTTGCTTTCCTTTCGTTCTCACAAAATAATATCCATATGTTGGGATCAACACCTTCCGGTAGGACTCCAGGATTGTCTTCGGTAGGCAAAAAACATCTCATATTACTTTTGTGTGTCCTAAACTTCTGTACAAACCGTTTCTCCATCAGCGGGCGAGCCACCTCCGGTTCAACATCTAACTCAAATCCTACCATTAAAGCATTCCAAACATCATCTTTGTAATTGTTTGGCACAACTCTCCAATCTTCGTAACTAATCGGAATATAAGATCTAACAAGATCACCAACCCGAGTGCTCCATCTCCCACTCCATGGACCGACTACACTCCCATCCACTTGAACGGTGACTCTCATTTTACCATCTTGGGTCATATATTGTAATTGTTTTGCCTTTTTATCCATTTCTTCTTGCTTCTTTTTATTTTCTTGATGCGGAGTGGATGATATTTGTTATGGTGTTGATGACGTTTGTTGTTTCGAACCACCACTTGCACTTGAAGCCATGATGCCCAATACAGTGCTGCCAAAACAAAAAATAGATGCCAACAATAGAAATAACTGTTATAAAATAATATGCATTGAATTAAAAATAGATGCCCAATACATTAGCATATTGATAGAGATATATATAGTCATGTTGGTAAAACAAAACAACTTTCAATGGTTACAATATCCAAAAGAAAATTTTAAAACAACTAAATCGAGTCGTATTGCTTGAGCAAACTTTCCAAGTGCGGTTGGTCTTTAAGAATAGATTGGAAGATTGTTGGTGTCTCTAAGTCGTCCACTTGACTCGTCAATCTCTTAGGTGACTGTATAACAACCCACCAATTGGTATTTTTAAGATCTTTCGAATAGAATACTTGACTAGCCTCGGATGCGAGAATGGCAGGCTCATCATACTCATTATCAACGCTCTTAAACTTATCAAAATTTACCATCAATAAGTTGGAGTCTGTACAAAGCTTACAACCATTAGTATTATCCTCCACTCTCACCCAATCACAATAAAATACCACCTCCTTAAACAAGGTATAGTCCAGCTCAATAATTTGTTTGATAACTCCATACCACATAGTCCAAGTATTTGTGAGATTTTTATCACTTTTTTTAGCTCGAAACTGTGTCCATGCCTTCAAGCAAACGCCGTTATCCTGTGTGACAACAGTATCGTCGTGATACTTAGGAGAGAATACGAAACCATTTACACGATACTTTTTATATGTTTTAGCCTTGAATTGTGGCCCTTGAACTAACCGCCACAATGTTTCATTTGCCTTCGTCTCTCCTGATTTCAGCAATTGTTTGATGAAAACAAATCATAATTACTACAATGTTTCAATTCTCATCATACTTAATGGAAATATTAATAGAAATAATAGTATTTATATAATCACCTTCTCGGATAACCAAGGGATAAAAGAAGTTTGTTTCTCCACTTCTGTCATTTCAATCTCCTTCCCTTTAGGACGAGACACGAATTTCAGTGATGCTTCATATTCACTGCAATATGTAGTTTGATATAAGTAATTATAACTCAAAATGATAATTAATTCTTAACTATAAACAAACGAAAGAACTCAAACCTATAGTACTCTTGAAATCCATCAACATTTAGTCGAAATAATACTCATCGACGTATTTGTTGAAACTGTACGGGTCCCAATGTTATAGTCTTATCATCAAGCAAAGGCCCTTCATCAGAGAACTCTCCACCTTCCTCTAAAAAGGCCTCACGTGAGCGTTTATGATTTCCATCAGATGGATTTGGCATGTACTCCATTCAATATCTAACAGATTCAGCAACAACGTAGGATTCTGCAATTGAACCTTCAACATACCGCTTATTGCTGGGTATATCTTTGAAATCTTTCATCGTCCTATTTGTATTAGGTAATAAAAATTAATAGTAAGCATTATTAACTTAAATGGGGCATATTTTACTATATTAAAAGGTAAAAAAATCACCTTTCGAACGAATACATCCAATGAGCGTCAGTGGGTCCACAAACCAGGGCTTCATCTCCTAGATGCACAGTGAGGTGAATGCTAATATCAAAAAACGTAGATGGAAAATATTTTTCCAACACGCACAATGCTTCAACAACCATGTATTTGGCTCTTTGGATATCTTGCCGAATTAGGACCTTAGAGCACAACATGTTAAAGAACAAACTTAATTGTTGGATTGCTCTTCTTAAATCTCGATGTTTCGGAAAGGCATGTTGGAGCAACACAGGTAGCAGATGTTCAATTATGACATGATAATCATGCGACTTTAAGGAGTGAAAAGATGGGGGACTAAGACTTACTATATTGCTCAAGTTAGAGGAAAAACTGGTAGGAAGCTTTAAGTCCTTCAAAATTTGGCAGAATTGTTTTTTTTCTTCTTTATCCAAGATAAATGGTGCTGTTGGTTTTATCGTTTTTCCGGTGCGTCCATCAACTTGAAGCCATTGACCGATGTGTATGCCCATACCCTTCATATCCAATCGACCCTTTTCAGTATCCTTTGTTTTATTATCATCAAGAATTGTGTTTATCAAATGCTCAGCAACATTCTTTTCGATGTGCATCACATCAAGGACATGTCGAACTTGATGATATGGCCAATATTTCAAATCAAAGAAAATAGATTTTTTATACCAAGATTCTTTAACTTCAACATTAGCACTCCCATTAACATTATTAGACTTTCTCTTCTTAGCAGGAACTTTTGAGACTTTTCCAGGTACATACTTTATATTTCTTAACTTCTCCACAAGTGCATCTCCGTTTAGTCGAATCGGGGGACGTCCAACTTCTTGTGTCCTAAGTCCCAAACCTCTACCACTCCTAAAAGGATGATCGCTTTTAAGAAACATACGATAGTTTGTGTAAACTATCTTCATGCTATGTTCTAGCCAAATGGATGGAGTGTCATCGCCACAAATAGGACATGCTTTGTAACCATGTGTTACACACCCAGATAAGTTTCCATATGCGGGAAAATCATGAATCCCCCACATCAACATAGCTCTCAACGTAAAAGGTTGCATTTTGTGCATGTCAATAGCTGGAACTCCTTCCCATAGTTGTTTCAACTCATCTACTAATGGTTGAAGAAAAACATCAATGTCTTGACCCGGTGCCTTTGGCCCAGGAATCAGCAAAGATAAAATTTGGAACTCACGCTTCAAGCATAAAGAAGGCCCCACATTATAAGGCGCGGTCATGACAGGCCAGCAACTATAACTACTAGATTGAATACCATGGGGATTAAACCCATCTGTTGCTATTGCAAGCCAAACATTGCGCCCTTCCTCGGCGAAATCGGGCCATCTACTTTTTAGCATTCTCTATTGGGATGAATCACAAGGATGTCGCTGACAATCCCATGAACTTGTTGCCCGATGGTGCCATGTCATTTCATGCGCTATCCAAGGAATAGTGTACAATCTCACTAGCCTTGGAATTAAAGGGAAATGTCTCAACACTTTCATCGGTTCTTTGCATTTCCTCTTCCCTTTCTTTGAGGTCACTGCATATCTCGGTTCTCCACACTGAGTACATTCCTCCAAATATTCATTCTCTTTCCAGTATAAAATACAGTTGTTAACGCAAGCATGAATGTAATTTGCTTTCATACCTAGGTCTTTTATCATTCTCTTCATGTGCGGATATTTTTCTGGTAATGTGTTTCCTTTTGGAAGCCACCTCTTTAAAACCGACAAGAGAGAGGTCACGCTATTTCCCGACCAACCAAACTGCTTTTTTGAATTGCAGAGAGAGTAGTCTCAGAACCCTCACATGAAGGGTACAATTTCTCCATCGCTAATTTATCATAGTGATCATACTTCTCATTGTCGACATACGATTTTTCAGAGAATCCTTCTTGATCGGGTTCTACACAATGCTGTTCGTGCACTCCGTAACATGCGTCAACTAAGTTTCGCAACCTTTCATTCTCATTGTTATCAGCTTCATCATGTCCTTCACAATCAATAGTATCTACTACGGGACATGTTAGGTTCGATGATAGTGTTTCACCATGTAAAACCCACTTAGTATATGTCCTGTCTATACCGTGCATTATCAAATGACCCTTGATATCTACCGCAGTAAAACGCTTCTTATTTCGGCACTTAACACATGGACAAGGAAAGGTCGAGAATTGATGGCCATTATTTTCAATTGCAAAATTAATAAAAGACGCAACTCCATTTGTGTACACCTCACTTATTCTATTCCTCTCATTCATCCACTCTTTGTTCAATGTTTGTGACATTCTGCACTACCAAAACAATATGGTTTACACACAAGTTATATGATTATATAAAAAAAATAGAATTATTGATACACATAAGAAAAATCACAGTTACAACATGTAATTTTGTTAGAACAAACCTTAAAGTTCAGGGGAGGGGTGCAATTTCCTTAGTTATATAAAATTATGTGTTTTAATAGTATAAATCAGTGTATACAATTATGTGTTTTAATAGTACAGCAGGGTATTAAATACCAGGTCTAGTATATACATTTATGTGTTTTAATAGTATAAATCAGTGTATACAATTATGTGTTTTTTTATAAATCAGTATATAAAAAACATTCTAAGCTTCGGATTTAATACAAAATAATCAAAAACTTGAACCAAAAAAAATAAAAAGTATGTACCCAACAACAATAACAAAAATACATTGCATTTTACCAAAAAAATAAACTTGTAACCCAACAACACATCTCTTATGAACGGTAAATCTCTTAGAACGCTTAGATAATTACCTTATGAAAGCAAATCGCAATTCCCAAACCCTAGGTTGTGATGTGAGCACCGAATGCTTCCAAAACCCTAGGTCACGCTAACTGAGACTTCTTCCAAACCCTAGGTCACGCTAACTGAGACTTCTTCCAAAACCCTAGGTCACGCTAGAGCATTTTGGAGAAGAGGAAGAGCATTTTGGAGAAGAAGAAGATCAAACGCTATTTGTTTTTGGAGAAGAGGAAGATCAAACGCTAGATTTTTGGAGAAACCCTAGGTCACGCTAGGTGTATTGTGGAGAAAGACAATTTCTTTGTCGGGGATATTTTGACGCTAGGTGTATTGTGTTGTGAGAATGTTAGTTAATTACTTTTTTTTTAATTACTTTTAAAATATTTAAATAATATTAGTAACACTTATCTGATATTAGTAACGGTATGGTGTTGTGAGAAATAGTAACAATATAATACTGTTAGTAAACCAAAAAACAGTCTGTTACTAAAAGCTTGTTTTGGTGTAGTGGCGGGTCTCTCCTAATGATCCTAGGAGGTTTTCTCACAATGTTCCTATGGGGAGCTTTTTTAACAAACTTAGGTGCCTCTTTCTTAACAATCCTAGGAGGCTCTCTCACACGTGTGGGAATGGGTGCACCATGTTTTTCAAAACCAATCCCACCCCTATCCTTTTTAATCTCGATAGTGCCTAAAATCTTATCAAGTTTTTCAGACCTAGACTCCAAATCAAATTTCACCTTACTCGAATCTCTCAAACTTTTCTCAAGTTCATCTATCCTAGATTCAAGTAAGCGCCTAGACTCCTCAAACTCAAGAATCTCCTTTTTCATAGCTTCCATCACGCCTCGAAGATCATCTCTCTCACCCTCGACATATCCCAACTTCTCTCTCAAAATTTTCTCTCGTGCCCTAAGTTCTTCAACTAAAACATCATTATTTTTTAAGGCACAATCTTTCAATTGAGCTTCAAGTTTCAAGTTTGCCTTTTTTGTCTTTAAACATTCAAAATACATATTATTGTAGGCAACTTGCAACTCACTCAAGTCTTCTTCTTCCTCCTCACTCTTTTCACCCTCACTCTCATCACTAATCACACGGATGGGAAACTCTCGCCTAGAAGCATAAAAGACTTCTTCTTCCGAATCACTATCACTAAGGGTAGAAACATGAGAAATCGGTTTATTCAATTTCTTCTTTAAATTTGTGGTACACTAATCTAACGTGTGACCAACCCCCTCACAACAAGAACACTTCTCAGATTTGTTTTCAACAGAAGATTTAAAACAAGAGTTCCTATGAATTTTCCAATTAACTTTTTCAAAAATTTGACATCGAAGATCATAAAAACCATCAAAAGCCATTTTTTGTGCAAAATCAGGATCAAAACACAATAACTTAGTGCAACAGGCTCTGATACCAATTTGAAAACGTCGTATGCGACTTTGTGATACCGATTAAAAAATAACTCTCAAGTTTTCAAGTAACCCTTATTTAATTAGAGTCTACTTTTAAATCAAATAAATTCATCCCCTAAACATCCATCAACGGTGCGTGTGTCAACCCATAAACAAATAAAGTATGCGAAACAAGTTTAAGGAAAAATCCCCGCAGGGCAAAACCTTTTATTTCACTATAATAAGTAAATCACAACTTACACGTATTACAATGAAATACAGTGACACACGAATACCTGCAGGCGTCGGTCGGTATCGTCAGCAATGAATCCACACGCAGCGAACCCATATGAACCTCAGTCCAATCAACAAAGGAAGAACCGCAGCACTCCTCAATGACATGCATCCATGAAACTTTGTAGAGACTCCCTCAGTAATGACACGCAGCCCTCGGTTGCAAAGATCTCTACACAAAGGTTTGAACAAACACAAGGTTGTGTTCTTGGGTTACCAAAAAGATTCACAAAGGATTGGCAATTGTGTGAATAAAAACATGAGTCTTGGGACTCAAAAAATATGAAGGCTAGAGTAATTTGGACTCTCAAAAACGTCTTCTAAAGTCTTTCAAAACAACTCCCCCGAAGTTGGTATTTATAGGAAAAAATATGAAGAGTCCCATGTTCTTAAAACTCTAAAATTCTATCCAGCGTACAAAAAAAATAGCATTCTTTAAGGAATTTTCTCTATCTTCAAAAGGCCATAACTCGTTCACCGTAGCTCGGATTGAGGTGCTGTTTTTTCCAGTATCTTCGTTGCGGCGGGATCTTCAACTTTCTAGTTGACCAAGCCTCCGAACTATGGGTGTAAAATTACGAAAATGCCCTTGAACTCTCCTACAGTGCCTTTTTTCACTGTTTTGACTTTCCTTGCGTACCACTTGCATTAAGTTCCTAAAATCTTGGACCGTGAAGTCGTTGAGGCAGATGTGGGACATATTAATGGAGATGTTGAATGCTTGATTCCCGGAATTCGGATTGAGGCTGCCATGTGAGATCGTGAGGTGACATGCCAAATGTAGCGGCGTACGACATACATAAGTGTAACATGTTGGACATGAGAAAAATGTCCTTACAAGATTTGAAGTTGAAGCGTTGATTCCAAAAAGGCAATCTAGGAATTACTCTTTTGATACTCGACCCGTTTTGAATAATTCACACTACACACGTTGAGTTCTAGGAAGGATGTGCCTTGAGTATTTAATTCGCTTAATCTTTTTACACATTCTAGCTTGTATTTCTCAAAATGTTTCTCAAGATGGATTATGCGATTATTCTATGTTTAATAAGAGATTGACTGCGTTCCAATAAATCTTTGTAAAAGAAAGAATTTTGTGGGTATATTCCCTATAAACCCTCACGAGACACAACTCGACCTGTAGGACAACTTTTAGGTTTAAAGGCTTGTTGCACACGCTAAGTGCAATCGCAAGTGCCCGCGAAAGTGGTACACTATTGGTTTCTTATCATTCTCTTTCTCTCTATCTTATTGCTCGAGGACTAGCAACGCTCTGTTTGGGGGTGGTGTGATAAGCACCCAAAACTGTACAATTTATACCCCGAATAAATGTATTTTAGTTGCTGATTCTCGACAATATGGGTCTTATGCGCTTAATTGTCCAATATGCAGGCTTAATACACGTTGCGGTGTTCAAATGCGTATTTCAAGGCAATTGTGCATTTAATGGAGCTAATTCCCTCTCTCGTACCCTAACCCGAGCCTAAACCTAGCCCAAACTTACCCCAAACCATGTGTGTGTTTGTTTGTCCCTTTTTATTATTTTTTTAGATTTTTAGTTTGAGTCATTTTTATTTTTAGAATTTATTTTAAAATTATTTAGTATTTTATAGGTTTTATTTTCTATTTTTCTATTTTCTATTTTATTTAGTATAATTTTATTTTATTTTGATTTTTATTAGTTTCTAGTTTTATTTTATTTTATTTTATTAGGATGCTAATTTTTAGGATTTCATTTATTTCTTAGTTTTATTAGATTTTATATTTTAGGATTTTAATTTTTAGTTAATTTTTTTAGTTTTAATAATTTTATTTTTAATTAGTTAGTGGTCATTTTTAGGGGTTTAAATTAAACACACACACATTATCCCATATACAAACTTATCCTACACCTAAACACACCCTATAACTAAACCCTCACCCACACTCTTCTAGCCTACACCCTCACCCACCCAATCCTAACCTTAGTCATCTTCAACCTCCACACTTTCTCTCTCATCTCACCCTCCCCATTAACAACCTTCATCTTCCTCAAACCACCACAACCAACCCCACACTATACTCTCTCTCTCACCACCCTCTACAACCTTACTCTCTCTCTACCTCTGAAACCTACCCCAGGTCGCCGAACCTCCGGCGGACGATCCTCTACCCAGCGCCTCCGGCGGACGAACCCCTACTCCTCCGATCCCGTCGGCGATGTCCCCCACTCCGGACTGATACGTCCTAGACCAAACCCCCGATCGCGACAGCTAAACCCCCTGCGCCGGAGCTCTACCCTACGCCGAACCTCGTCGGCGCTACCCGTCACCCAGCGCAGACCCAGCCATCTCCGGCCTCTCTCTGTCACCACCTACTCCCACCTGAGCAGCCGCGACCCACCGCCGGCTTGCTCCGGCCATTCCAATCGCGACCCGACATCCATCCTCAACCCGATACCGGAACCACCTGCACAATCTGACCCTACTCCGGCCAATACCCCCATACCAAAACCCATTTCCCTTTTCTTCTAACCTTGCACGATAACCACCTACCAAACAAACCAAAACAAAAACCAAATGCCAACTAAATCCACATGTGCCTAAAACCACTTAAAAAACATTTTTTCCATAATACCCCCAACTAATCTTTTATATCTCAATACCCAAAATTACCCCTCTAGCCTCACAACCCACATGCTCCCATGTGCACTCAAATGCACATTTAACCAAAATCGGATTTTTTCCAAATATCCTCACACCCCCATACACATGTGCTCTCACCTTTCCCACATGTTCACCATAATCAATTCTCATTTTTACCCGTCATGCTCCATGCCTACTATAAATGAAGAGGAAGACCCCATTTGCAAGAGATCTCAAAATTAGTTTTAAGCTAGGTGTGATAAAATTCTCCCCACCCCTCTATGTTGAGTATTTGCATTTTTAGAAAATACCTCAATATAGAGGTGTGTGTTGAAAATTATCTCTAGGATAAAATTCACCCCACCCCTCTATTATGAATTATTGCATTTTTAACAATTAATTTAAAATAGATTGATGTAGTGAAATTTATCCCTTATGGGAGGTAAATTCTAATCCATTTCTTTATGTTGAGATTTTGCATTTTTATCAATTATCTCAATATAAATTAATGATCTAGAATATTGAAAAAGCTTTTAGTAACTTTCTAGTTAGTTATTATCATTTCACATTTAGTTTAACTTAGTTTAGACCTCATCTCACCCTATTGTTTTAATATTGAAAAAGCTAAAAAAAATTAGAAAAGTAAAAAGAACAAAAAGAAAATAAAAAGTGAATTATAATTGAATTTGTTCTATTTGCTTTACCCCCTAGAAAGTAGATTGATACCCTTACTTACCTCTACACTTGAGTTTATTATATTTTGTAGGTACATAAGGTTTTGATTCGAAATTTAGATTGTTATATTTTGTAGGTATGTGAGGTTTTGATTAGAAAGGCTTTTCACGCAACGACAAAATACACGCAAAAGCAATTCTATCAAATTTTGTTTGTTATATCTTTTGGGTATGATGTTCGTAACATTTTTGCAGAGAGTAGGTGCCCCAATTTGATAGACTTTCCATATCGATAAGAGGAAGGTTAGAGTGGTAGAGGTACGGGAGTAGGTAAGCGAGGTAGGATCTACAATGTCCCGTTGATGTGCTTTAGGCCGTTATATCTCGATGACCGACGATGCGATGGAGTAGTGTAATGGGAGGGTTCCTTGTTTGGATTTCGCTTTGTGAGACTTCCCACGCATGAAACCGAGAAAATGTCGGGAGTTGAGAAAGGTCTTGGGCACCAGGGACAAAATTTAGAATAGTGCGCATCTTACGTGTGTCGAAAAAACATTGATCGTAGGGTTATTAGGAAGTAAGGCCAGTAGAGTTAGTGGCGCCGATATATAAAGATTAGTTGGTTCACCTTGAAAAAGATTGGATTTCCAAGTATAGGAGGAATTAAATTTTGCGGGTTGGGAAAACCCATGTGTGAGTACTACACCGAGGAAATAAGGCCTATCTTTAGGAAGAGTGTTACGTGTGTGACACTTACAATATTTGTGCAAATAAGCACGGATTAAAAATGTGTATGGGCACCCTGGTAAGTTGGTTTTACATATCGCCTAAAATAAAAGGGGTGTAGTATATGCCGTGAGGCAGTATAATTAGTGGAATTAAAATGGGTTGAATGGAGAGTCATAGGAGGTGCGCAGTGATCCAATTGTATAGGGCAATAAGAGGTAGCATGCCCAAGATAAGCGACGAGACTGATGGGAATAATCAAGCGTTAGAGTAATTTCCTTTTTAAGGGAAATTAGATATCCTAATGTAGATGGGCGGACGCTTAAAATCGTGATTTTACGGTGAGATTTAGACGTCAGAGTGGTCGAGGTAACAATATAGTATCATATAAACCTTGATAGAGGTGAGTGCTGAATGAATGTATAGTTGAGAGCCATCGGGTTAGTACCATTCCACTTGAGGCATTAGGATGTGGAGTGATTCACGATCCTAGGTTAGTGTTGGTAGTATCGGTTGTATCTGAATTTCGAGAGAGAAATTCCGTTGTAAGGGGGGAGTATGTAACACCCCGTACTTTTGGGGATAACTAAATTCGTAAGTGTAATTTGGGAAATTGAGAAATTATCGTGAAAAGTATTTTTTGAGGATTTTAGGGATTAGATGATTTTTTATATGTGTTATATTTATTTTTGGGATTAAGTAAATGAGTTGGACTATGTCAAGTACTTGTCGCAGTTGAGTAAAGCGAAAAAGGATAATATTTTAATGGGAATACCTCATTAAGTTCTGTTGAGATAAATTAGTGACTTGTGGTCAATTACCTCGAATGGAGATTTTGAGTGTGCGGTTAATTTCGAAATGGACGAGTTAGTCAGAATAGAGTATCCAGGGAGTGGGGTTTGAGTTTTGGAAATTTTTTTACCAGTAGCGACTCGTAATTGAGTAAAGGAGTCATTTTTGGGTTTAAAGGGATAAACCCTTATTTCTCTCTTATTTAAGAGAGAGAGAGTGGGAGAAAGAAATAAAAAGAAAGAGGAAAGAAATAGGAGAGGAAGAGAGGGAGAGAAATTAAAGATTTCGGCCAAACTCCGCGGGATTCGACTCGAGGTCGTCGGATTTTATCCTCCGGGAAAGTGTTTACTTGCTTTATTTAATTTAGTGTGTATATTTCATATCATAATTGGTAAATTATGAAATCTGGGTTAGAACCCTTAAAGTAAATTTGGGAAAACTTGATTAAGAGTTTACAAATTTGATGTATTGTAAACTCTAAAGGATTTCTAGTGTTAAAACCATGTTAATGGAGTGTAAAATTGAATTGAAATGGAAGAAATGTCAAAACTAGGTTTTTTATGGTTTTAAGGTTCAAACGTAATAGAAATGGTTTAATACCACAAATTTATGGAAGTATTAGTTGTAAATCAGTGTTAGGATATTAATAGGGTTGTTGGTTGAGATTAGAACCATTAAAATGGACTCTGGGTTGATTTTTGGGTATTTTGGAGATTGAAAAATCTCCTAAACAGTGCCCCTCGAACAGGCTGAATCGATTCGGGTCTAGGATGAATTGATTCGCCTAACGGGATCTGTAAGGCTGCCTTGGGCCAAATTGATTCGGACTTAAACCGAATCGATTCTCCCTTGAGGACCGGTTTGCAAAACATTTTCCGAATCGATTTGGATTGGGGGCCGAATCGATTTGCCTACCCGAATCGATTCTCCATAAGGGCGAATCGATTTGCCTTGGTCATAATTGTTAGTTTTCTTCCCTTAAGAGTATGGGGAGTTAAATTTGAATTTAGGGTTTTATATTGGGTTCCTAGTTATGATATCGGGACTCCTAAATATTGGTTTTGAGGGTGAGTAAACCCTTAGATGAAAAAGAAAACCTTGGATTGGTGTATGGCATAATTCGAGGAACAAACCTAGTAAACCTTTGGGACGGACAACATTTGAGAGGGAGTTCTTCTTCCATTGGGCATAGATATTTACGTTATTCGAATGTATGTCAGTTGAATACATTCAAGTAAATCCTAGGACGCGATTACTAGGAATTAGTATTTTCAGGATTAGATGTGTGTAAATTCTTTAAAGTGATTGAAGTGCGAGTTATACGTTAAGTGAGAGAATATTTATGATTTTAGTATTCTAGGTGTGTGAATACTTAAATATTGTTACGAGTGAGAACATTTTGGAGATATTGGCCATCGTTATGTGTCGTTGGCGATTATAGCCATGTATACATTTAAGGAGTGATAAATGTGTGTGTGTGTGTGTGTGTATGTGTGTGTGTGTGTGTGTGTGTGTGTGTGTGTGTGTGTGATTGGTATATGTGTATCTTAGAGGCTGATTTCCACGGGCTTTCCTTTGGTGTAGGGTTAGAATAACCAGATTATATATTTTTCTCTAGTGCGATCCAGGGAGGTTGCGCGATGTGGGTGAATCCCCTGGCTTGAGGAGCAGGGAGAGTATATCCCTAGGTCATATCATCCCGCATTCGAGTGCGATGTGTGTACTCCACTTGCAGAGGGAAGATGACCGCCTCCACCGTTGTGTGTATTTTACCATGACTATTGAGTAAGTCTGGCTTGGTACCGTGGTACAGTGAGTAAACTCGGAGTTGGATCGACACTACGAGACTGCATCCTCGAGTTATAGCTCGTTGGGATGGTTATTATACTTGTGTGTATTGTATAATACTTGTGCATGAGAACAAGATAATATGTATCTCTAATGGGAGTAAAGAGAAAAATGAATATAGATTAAATCTCATTTCAGGAGATTTTTTCCGGATGTATATTGTGATATATATATATATAGATATATGAGAGTGGGTACGATATGTATATGTATATACGTGTGTACTGAGGGTCTAATTCATCTCGATGATCGACACTTCCAAGTAGTAGTGTATCGGGGGGGGGGGGGTTCCTTATTTGGATTTCGCTTCGCGAGACACCCCACGCACGAACATGGCACAGTATTGAGACTGGGGAGAAGTTTAGCCCTTATTACTCAGTTTACTTAGGACTTTTAGAGTTTGGGGGTGACGGATTGTTAGGTAGAGTAGCTTGACTTGGATGTTTTGAGGGATGCATTAGGTGTGCACTATTAGAATAGGGGTGAGGGGTACCTCATGGGAGTGCGTTACCAATTTAAATATGTGATAAAACATATTTTTCGAAATAAAGCATTTATGCACTTCCAAAATATTTTCACAACTCGGGCTCTAACCCGTTTCTATATTTTCCCTCTTTAGCTATATATATATATATAGGTGTCCAGACACAGGGACGCCTGGATGACGATTCCTTCGATTCAAACGTCTGTTGCAGTAGTTGTGGATGCATGCAGGTTTATTGTAGACGCTTCTATCCTTGTAATCAAGATAGGAGGTACTGTATAAACATTCGGGCTGAATGACCAATTGCATTTATTTATTCTTTTCCTCCTTTTAGTGTGGCATTCGAGTTGATTGTATTATGTTTAACCAAGTATTTGGTTATTTTATTTCATTTTAGTTTCATATATATAAAATGTGTGGATGTTTTAATTGAATGGTTTGATTAAAAAGATTAGTTGAATAAAATTTTGATGCCAACGTAATAGGTTATTAGTAATTAATTTAGTTTTCGACAGTGATGCTAAGAATGAACCATATGCGACTCCTATTTTAATTTTGTACACGAGTGATCGCCCAGTATTTCATTAGGTGGGGTGTCACAGCCATCCATCGAGAATTTCGGGGGCAGCGGCCCCAATTGTTTACCTCCGCAGTTATCACCGAGCCATGACCCTTATTAGCGCTTGAAAAGAGATAATGCCCCAGATGTTTCAACAGACATTGAAGGATAGAGACCTCTGATGGTTCCTATCCCTCAAAGAATCCAGAATTCGCAGTTGGGAAGATGTCGCTTGACAATTCATGTCACAGTATAAGTACAACGAAGAGCTAAAGGTTACATGCTATGATCTATAGCTTCTCAAGTAGAATTTTAGAGAAACTATCAACAACTTCATAGTAAGGTGGAGGGAGAAAGTTTCAACCATGACCAATCGTCCCTCTGAAGAAGAAAATTCAGCATCGTGAAGAAGAATTTCCTGCCCTATATACGAACAACTATTGGAGGTAAGCATTATCCACACTTTTGAGATCTTAGGGAGGTAGGGTGGAAATTGAAGAAAGTGTTACCAAGGTAGAAGCCGAGCCAAGGAAGGTGATCGAATAGTTCATTCCTAAAAAGTACGAGAAGCCTTCCAATACTACAGTATCAACCGTCAATAATATCTCCCACCCCCTACCTCTTGGGTACCAAAAAGTTTCCCTAATCCCATCGCAAAGCAATACATCAAGCTCTATGATCCCTTATCCAAAGTGTACCAAGCCTTGTTAAGCCGAAACCTCATCAAACCCTTAGAAGCCCGTCCATTACCAAACTAACTTCCCAAGAATTCAAGGCCGATGCCCATTGTCATTTTCACCAGTCTATCGACCATGATACTGACCAGTGCTTTAATCTTCAAAATGTGGTCCAAGGTCTAATTGATCGGGGTATCATCTGCCCAAATTGTGCCCAGTAAAGCACCCATCATACCCATAATCTCATCTAAATAGCTAGAAGTTTGCTCGTATTTTTTCCTATACCCTACATTAACCAACCAAGATCTATCACTCCTCATAAGGACTTGTATTTTCCTCCATACCTGATCCAAAGAGGGAGATATGGACTTCCAATTGTTCTGAACCAACTCTTAGAGTTCGAGCTGAAATTTCCCACCAAGATGACCATCAACTGTCAAAAATTCAGTGGCTTATTCATGAAAGTCCTAAAAAGGGCTCGAGAGTCAGATAAATGGCCAATACCCGTTGATGAGGTTAGATTAGATGACATGGTACAGATCATGATAGACAAGTTTTGATAGACCAACAAGATCTGCACCATTTCTGAACTACTCACTACTTTGAAGCTTTAAGGACAGTTGGTCCATTCATTCCTGCACCTCCCTATTGAGTGGGGGGATTTATATGAAGAAGTCATTGAGGTTGTGGAATGCATTGATTTCTCTTGGAAAGAATACATCATTGCCATCAGATGGAGGCATGAATTTTATAGCTCAAATGATTAATCGAGTCAGGGGAATGCCAGTCCAGTAATCAGCATGTGTTGAATGATATCTTTCGAAGACCTGTTAGAGAAAATTAGTAAAGTATCTATCCAGCCAAAAATAAATATAGACATAGGGTTCTTGTTCTTCCTTAGCTCTATAAACCACATGAATAGATCAGGAAGATACTAACAGGATCCAAATCTTAGATAAGGTAAAGGGAGTTACCAAAGAACTTCCCATTCCAGAAATGATCATTGAAGAAATCATGATCCTCGACCAAATTAAGAATACTAATGCTAACATCAACTTATGGGGGCTTTTCATGTCCTCTCAGTTGTATAGGAGTTCTATGATAAATCTACTCATCGGGCCTATAGTACCTCCTCCCACCACTAAAAAAGAATCTATAAACCTAGTTCGGTACTTGACCACTACTAGACTCCTTTCTTTCTCCAAAGAAGAAATTTTGAAAGTCAACCCTGACCACACCTATGCCTCAAAATCTCCGTTAAAATAATGGAAAAAATAGACATAATCTCACTTGTCGATAACGAATAAGCCCTCAATGTTCACCCACTAAGAGCCTTCAATTACTTGGGGTTAAAAGTAAGTGATCTTACTCGTACTTTCCATGTAGTGCATGCCTATGATAATACTTGTCAAGAGGTGATGGTATCCATAAAACTCACAATAGAGGCTTACCCTATCAATCCCATCGTTGAATTTCAAGTTACTAATATACCCGCATGCATCAACTTGTTGCTTGGTCTACCGTGCCTTCATAGCATCTGAGGGGTGTCTTCCTCCCTTCACCAGAAGTTAAAATTCTTCGCCAAGGGGAAAATCATCAACATCTTGGGGGATGATGATGGTACAGAAAATGCTAGCACCAATAATTCGATACTAAAAATAAAGTATGGGATGAATGACATGCTTCTCTTCGGCTTCAAGGTTTATCCACTTCCCCTTCTCACAGGGGATAATTTCAAATACCGAGTCTGTCCAGAGCACAACCTTCACGACAATGTTAATATGATACAATTGTTCAAGATTATGCATTTTATGTCCGGACTGGGGCTAGGGTGGCGTCAACAAGGGATCCTTTAGCCCATTGTCTTGAAAGATGCCTTTCCCTCGTGTGTCCTGGGGTATACGCATTCACCAGAAGAACTCAGAACGATCTGCCAATCACGACTGAAAAGGATTTTAGAAGATTCCTAGATAGTTTCGAGGCATTATCTGAATAAAATATTCATCAAGGAGGGTGCGAATTTATCCTTCTGTAGCTTCTCTGAACCCTGGTATAGCCACACCGGCAAGAAGATGAAGATGGGGATGGAAATATTCTTTCAAGACAACTACTCCTGGGCCGAAGACTATTAGCATAAAGTGAAAGACTCCACCAAGAAAGCAGTAGCCATTGTTGAGGTCTCTGAGGAAAGTGATTCTGAAGACTCATTCAACCTGCAGACACTGAAGCTAACCCTCTGTATGATCTATTCAGGCGCTACATCATCGAACCCATCCACTCTGATAAAGGTCTTTAATGAGCCTCTTCTCAAATGGAATGGTATACTATTTCCACTTGATAACATGCAACCTAACCTTGTTGTTTACCCTATCTCTTCATCTATTATTATTTCTCATTTTTCTGATAATAATGTAATCGATACCTCTTTTGACGAGGTTCTCACGTTATTTTTCTCAAAAGTGAAATAAACGAGGATTTCGAGTGTCTTGTTGTGCCTTACATTAATTGTCTTGATTTTAATCAAACTCTAGATGATGATGATTTTACAAATGAACATTTCTTAACTGATCTTAATAAGGTTAATTACAAACAACATAATTGAGTTGAAATTATTGAGGATGAAACTATTAGTATCAATCTCGGTTCTAGTAGCCAATAATGCGAGATTAGTATAGTGTCCACCCTTAACGAGCATGAGCATGTGCAATTCAAAGAATTATTGAAGAAGTTTGTGGATGTATTCACATGGTCCTATGACGACATGCTCGATATTAATCCTGAAATAGCTCAGCATGAGATCCTAACTCTCTCAGAATGCAAGCCGGTTAAACAGAAGTTACAAAAAATTGGCACTGAATGGTCACTCAAAGTCAAGGAAGAGGTAATCAAGGAGTTTAATGTAGGCTTCATTAGGGTGATCGAATATCCCACATGGATCGCCAACAGTGTCCCTGTGTCGAAATATGGAGGAAAAGTTTGCATATGCATCGACTACCGAGATTTGAACAAAGCATCTCCAAAGGATGATTATCCATTGCCCAACATCGATGTTATTGTGGATAACACGAACAGTCAAGCCCATAAGTCATTCGTCGATGGATTTATTGAATACAATCAGATCAAGATACACCCTGACAATTAGGAGAAAACCACATTCATCACTCCCCAGGGAACCTTTTATTACACTTTTATGACATTCGGGTTCAAGAACGCTAGGGCTAACTACCAGAGGGTTGCCATAACCATATTGCATGATTTGATAGACAAGGAGGTTGAAGTATATGTAGACGATATGATTATTAAGACTAAGACTACAAAATCCATGTGCCATCCCTCTAAAAGTTCTTTGAACGACTACGACGATACCAAATGAGGCTAAACCCACATAAATTCATTTTCGGTGTCACAAAAGGAAAGATTTTTGGATTCATGGTCAGTAAAAAGGTGATCAAAGTAGATCCCACCAAGCTAAAAGCTATACTCAAAATTCCACTACCCCGAGTGGAGAAGTAAGTCTTGGGATTCTTGGGGAAAGTTTAGTATAATTGTTAGTTCATCAACCAACTGACTTATATTTGCGAACCCATCTTTAAACTCCTCCAAAAGGATTATAATAAATTCAAGAATAAAGTCTGTCAGGAAGCCTTCGACGAAATCAAGAAATACCCTACCTGACCTCCGGTATTTATGCCTCCACAACTAGGTCTCCCTATACTCTTGTATCTGATCGTAAAAAATACTATAGTAGGGTCTTTGCTAGCCCAATATATCAAAGAAACTCGTTAATAATGTCTAGATGAATAGCCTGATGGTTGATCTTACTAGCTGAGTTCGATATGGTGTATGTCACATAGAAAGTCGTGAAAGGGAGAGCTATCTCCAACTACCTCACTGACTACCCAATAAAATAGGCTGACATTTGGATCTTTGAATTCCTGAACGAAGATATCCCTTGCACCTCTCACGACGACCTCCGATAGCAAATGCTTTTTGATGGCGGTGCCAACAAAAAATGATATGGTATTGGGATACTTCTAATCACCCATAATGACTCTCACACTCCTATTGCCATCAATCTAGATTTTCCCGATACCAACAATATGATCGAATATGAGGCATTAATTGTAGGCCTTATATTTTCACTCAAGAAAGGTATCAAGCACCTAGATGTCTACGCGGATTCTACCCTCATCAAGTCCTTACAAGATGGAAATTCAAAGACAAAAACTCTTACCCTTCCATGCCCACCTAAAAGAGTTGTCCTCTTAATTCTAAAATATCACCTTCCACTACTTGCCCCAGGCAAAGAAAAACTTAGCGAATACCCTTGCCTCCATGGTCGACATTCCCAAGGGTATAACGATAGCCCCATTTCTAGTCCAAAATGATGTTATGCCAACCCACTTCTACCACATTGAGCTTGTGACAAAGGAAGACTCCGATATGGTCGAGTTTTGGTACTACGGCATTTGGTGACTCCTCAAGCATTATAGGTATCCCAAAGATGCTAACAAGAAAGATCTCATGACCCTCTGCAAACTGGCTGCCTAGTATATTATCTGTGATAAAGAACTTTTCAAGAGAAACTTCGATGGAACCCATTTGCACTGCATTACAGGGGATGACATTGAGGAAATGAAGCAGAAGATCCACATCGGGGAATGCAAACCCCACATGAACGTTCATATGCTTGCTAAGAAGATTATCCGTCAAGGGTACTATTTGACCCCCATGGTTTATGATTGCATTTCTTATGTCTGAAGATGCCTCAAATGCTAGTAGTTCGCCAATCTTCAGCACTTACCTCCCCACTAATTATAAAACATGACTTCTCCCTGGTCGTTCTCCACATGGGGCATTGACATCATAAGGAAAGTCACACCCAAAGCTTCAAATATTCATGAGTTTATCCTAGTCGACACTGACTACTTCACCAAATGGGTTAAAATCGAGTCATACACAGTATTGAATGCTAAGAAGGTATCCAACTTTATTCGAAAGAATATTATTTGTCGATACGGGGTTCCCCACAAGCTTGTATCATATAATGGGTTACATTTCAAAGATGAGGTCACAGAACTGGTCGACGAGTACATGATTCAGAGACACAAATCTTCTCCTTACCTACCCTGAACCAATGGTGTAATCGAAGCTGCCAACAAAAACATCAAGCCATCATCCACAAAATGATTGAGAGGTACTGAGATTGTAATGATCAAATCCCTTATACACTTTGTGGATACCTCACTTTAATCAGAACTTCTATTTGGGCTACCCCTTACTCTCTGGTATACGGCATGGAAGTAATCCTACTCATTGAGATTGAAATACCTTATCTACGCGTTATGCTCGAGAGTAGAGTCAGCGAGGAATATCGGCATGATATTCTCTTTGACAAATTGTCACTCTTGGATGAAAAGAGGCAGAAGGATCTATAACATATACAAGGGTACCATCATTGGATAAGGCGATCATTCAACCAAAGAGACAAGGACCGTGGTGTCGAAGAAGGAGACCTTTCCCTTAAGGATCATATAACCTGTCTGGGACCCCAAAAGGATATTCAAGACGAACTGGAGTGGCCCCTACATCGTAAAGAATATTCTCTCATAAGGCATAGCTATGATTGCAAATCGTGATGGAGAAGAGATGGCACGTCTAGTCAACTTGGACCGTCTGAAGAAGTTTTACCCTTATTCCAAAATCTCGACGCGCTACGAGTTTTATCATCTATATTCTATTTAAAAAAAATATTTCTTCATATCTCTCTACTCAGAACTATGTGGATCCTGATCCTCTTAAAAACCTTTTACTTTCAAAATGGAACCTATAAAATTTTCAAAACCTTCAGAGGTACGTAGGCATGTCATACACTTTACATGCCCATCGTTCCCTTATTTTTCAGAAAATGCTATTATTTTCTAACCTCTGAGAATGGCGATTCATTTAATCAATTACATGAAGATAAGGATTATGTATGCCTTATCGATTGGAATGGATAATTCATATGTAAAACTCATCAAGATGCACAATAATGTGATCAAAATCATTTTATTTCAAATAAGAAAGTTTTGTGCCATTACACGAAGTATCATCGAAGGGAGTCAAAAAAACCACCCATCTCCCCTGGTCAAACTATTTCTAAATAAGACTAACCAAACTTCAAAAAATTATTCTCAAATCCCTAATAAAAAAACATCCCAATCACCAAAAGCTTCACATAAAAATAATTCCATCTTCACAAAAATCCTATCCAAAGCTTTCAGAAGACCCAACTGTAGATACCCCATTCTGTTACCCCCTAAGTCTCCTTAGGTCCCTAGTACCTCCCTTCATCACCGTAAACCCAGGTCATGTCTCGAGTACTAACTTGGAGGTCATCGGGCACTCCCCGACTTAGTTTGACCCAAAAGTTAAACTCTTCATCTCGACTGAGACTGAATGAATCTTTGAAGGGCACTGAATACCCTTTGCAACGGTCTGCCCCATGCACGATTCCGACTTACCATGCGGATGAACGATACATTTGTGTCCGAAACTTAACTAAGAGGCCATCGGGTGCTCCCGGGCTCTATTTGACCTAAGTCAACTCTTCAGCTCAACTGAGGCTGAATAAATCTTTGAAGGTCACGGAATACCCTTTCCAACGGTTCGTCCTATGCGCGATTCCAACTTTCCATGCGGACGAATGATCCGTTTGATTCCGGGAGGTCACCGAATGCTTCTCGGGCCCGATTGACCAAAGTCAATTCTCCAAACTGGATCAAACTCTTTGAAATGTCGAAGTACATTTCCTAACCTTTCCAACGGTCCACCCCATGTGCGATTCGGACTTAGCATGCGGACGAACGATCGGTTTGCGTCTGAACTATTCCCCATCCAATGGACCGACAAATGCTTCCAAACCATATTTGTCCCGAAGTCAACTCCCGAACCCGGGAGTGGTCCAAAGGACTTTCAAAGGTCTCTGAATTACCTTTCCAACGGTATGCCCCTGCACAATTATGATAAACGGTTTTCCCTCGATTGCCGATTTTTCGAAAAATCCTGAAGCGCACTGTCAAATGGCAGGTTCTAGACCCTGCCTATCGGCACCTTTCGATAGGCAGGAACAGGTCTATGCCGATCGGCACTCATCTGGGCCTATAAAAGGATGCATTCACCTCATTTTTAAGGGAGCCCCAAATCTAATAAAAATCTCTCTGAACGAATCCCATAAACCTCTCTCGAAGGCAGCGTGATTTCAACTTCCAAATCCCTTTTTTACTTCAACTTTTCATCATCCTTTTCATCAAATTTGGTGAATTAGACACTCTCCATCATCATCCAAGTGCAAGGGCTTCTCTCCAACATTAAAGATCAAGTTCAAGATCTTCAAGAAGGTCCAATTTTCTCAAACTCTCTCTTAAATTCTCTTAAATTCCCAATAACTTTTCTTATTTAGCACTTTTATTATCTCATATCTCACATTCTAATATACTTTTTATTTAGTATTATTGTACATCTTCTATTTTCATAAAACCCAAAAAATAAGAAAAAGAGAGTTTGCTCATAAATTTCAAGTAGGGATTCTCACACTTTTTCCACACTTTTCTCACAATCAAAACAATTTTTCTACACACACACACACACTTAAAAATAAGAGATTCCCCATTTGGATTTATGGGATAAACCCCACCCCTCGTTTTGTATGTGAACTACGTGGACTTTGATGCCTTTATAGGCTATGTAGGCGTCTCGGGGTAAAACCCGAGACTCGAGTCCTTCTTCTCACTTTTTCTCTCATTTTCTATCTTCTCTAAATCCATTTTCCTTATATTCTATATACGTGTCCTTAATAATGTATTGCTCCATATGCATTATCGTTCCATTATAACGGTCAATGTAGGGGTAATCGCGTAAATCTTATTTTTCTAATACTATTCTTATATCTTCCTACGGACGACTCGATTTATCTTTCCCATGATACAAGTCGAGGATTCCTACCTCCATTCTATATATATACACATGCACACATATCACAAGGGGAAACAAAAGGAAAATAGCAAATATTCATGAGAGACCGAAAGGGCGGAATGGGTGCCTAACGCCTTCTCATTTCGTAACTAAGCCTCCGAACCCTTTTCGAATCATCTTGGTTTCGTACGTACCAGTATGTCTTTGGATGCCATCCTTCGAGGTGGCTTCCCCTTTTTCTTTTGTCTGTTTTTGAGTAAAATAGACTGGTGACTCTGAATCTCTCTACATTTTTGCACCACGTCTCAAACGACGCCAGTCGAAGCGCTCCCGAGAGGGACGCGCGGGACCCGAAGGATCCTTTCCTCCACGTGCTCGTCCCCATGGCGAGGATCGGGGATGGACACAGTGGCGACTCTGCTGGGGATATGTGTTTTGTTTGTGGGCTTGACTCTATTTACATGAATGCTATATTTGCTTATGTTTCTCCCATATTTTCATGTTCCCCTTTCTCATATGTATCCCATGCTTAGGCTTATATTCACACACTTGTAGAAATTTCTCCATGTACACTTCACAACACGTGCACCTGGGATCACATGTATATCCCCATATTGCACGCATCACCCATCCATACTTGGTGTACCTTTTGGGGTACTTATACTTTGCTCCCTGTTTGGTATAATCAAGAAAGGTATTGTCATCATAAGATACTAATAAGAGAATAATTCATGATTCACACGACATCACCAAAGAGCATTGATATTGACAAAATTTTACACAGTAACTGGAGGGTCACTTCGCGATGGGTGCTAGTCCGGCAGGTCGCAGTTAGCCTAAGCGATATGACTGTCACCTTCCATTGGCCAAGTACCTTCGACGTATATCGAACGGTTCCCACGCATCGTACCGCTTGATCGAAGTCATGACGGGAGGTATATCGCAGGAAATTCGTTCACGTATGTTGAGTATATCGAATTCGCTCTCACACGTACCATCCCCACGAGGTATATGGTGAGGCAATTCACGTACACTCAGGTATATCAAATGGCTTGTCCACACGTACCGATTGTCCGCAAGAGTAAGACGTATATCGTGGAAGTCACTCCAAAGGGGGAACCCATGCCGATTCACCCAACCAACTTCATACCCGCATATAGGTGTCAAACATAGGACATGCACTTTAGATTGTCGGTTTCAACCCGAAACTCTGCTGAAATTTCGGGCCTATTTGTCGCCTAATTTTCGTGCATTTTTAAAATGGGACCCTGTCCGTGAGCCTGGTTACAAGTCCAAATCGTAGCTCTGCATATATTAAGACCCCCACTTTTCCAGGCTCAAGGCCCATCCGGCATTGCATTTAGGAGAATTAAGTACAAATAAAAACATAATAATCATAATAATCATGCTGAGTTCCGTCTCCAAAAGCATTTTTCCCTTCTTTATCAAAAATCCAAAAACATTTCTCCCTTCTTTATAAAAAATCCAAAAACATTTCCCCCTTCTTTATCAAAAATCCAAAAATAGTTCTTCCTTTTTTCTCAAAAATAAATCTCATCCTACACCTTCTCAGGTCGATTGCAAGCCCTTGGCCTGGCTCTCTATTGGCTTCGGTCTTCAGTCAAATCACCCCGTAGTTTCATCTGTTCCTCTACTAATTCTTTCGAGTTCGGAATCCATCAATCTTCTATGGAGAATACAGATCAAGCACCAGTTATACAGCCGAATCTGACGACAGTCCTAGCTCAGCTCGTGTCCAAGACTGACAACCTCCAAATCGAGGTTCAAGAGATGCAACGAAACCAAGTTCCTATTCCTTAAGAGCCCTAGGCCCTATTCCCTCGTGCTATGGGTCCACTCGATCCTATCTGGGTTCCATAAGAATATAAGCACGCTCCACGTGCCCCTCCTGCCAATGGGCCACCTCCTGCCCAGCTTCCAATGCCAAACATTGCCCAGCCTATGGCTAACCTGCCTGCGATCGTTGATCTAAAGGAGGAGGAGTTGAATAAAGTCAAAGAGGATCTCAAGATGCTCACCAAGAAGTTTAAACAAGTCAGGATCTTTGGGAATTACATGGACTACACCCACATGTCTCCTTATTCTAAAGCGAGGTTACCCAAGAAGTTCAAGATGCCAATTATCGAGAAGTTCGGAGGGAGTGGACCCCCAATTGTTCATGTTCGCACTTATCATCGTTCCACGACTCTACTAAGGGCTTCTGAAAATGTTATGTCCCAATTATTTTAGCAAACTTTGAAGGATAGTGCCCTCCGATGGTTTTTATCTCTTGAGGAATCCAGAATCCGTAGCTGGGAGGATGTAGCCCGAGAATTGATGTCGCAGTATAAATACAACGAAGAGCTTGAGGTCACCCCTCATGATTTAGAGCTGCTAAAAAAGAATCCTAGAGAATCAGTTAGTAACTTCATAACTCGGTGGAGGGAGCAAGTAGCTACCATGACTAATCGGCCATCCGAGGAAGAACATGTCAACATAGTGAAGAAGAACTTTTTGCCCCATGTCCGAGCAACGATGGGAGGACAATACTATCCCCACTTTTGAGCTCTCAGAGAGGCTGGAGTGGAAATCGAGGAAAGCATCATTAAAACAGAGGTTGAACCGAAGAAGGTGTCCGGACAGTTCACCCCTAGAAAGTATGACAAACCTGCCAGTGCTACCGTCTCGACCATCAATAATATCTCTCAACCAACCACATCATGTGCACCAGAAAGCCGCCTTACCCCCATCCGAAGGGAATACACTGAGCTCCATGATCCCCTCTCAAAGTTTACCAAGCCCTGTTAAGCCGAAACCTCATCAAACCCTTGGATCCACGTCCATTGCCAAACCCACTCCTAAGAAACTTCAAGACCGATGCTCATTGCGCCTTTCACCAAACTGACAGCCATACCACCGACCAATGCTTTCACCTTCGAAACATAATCCAAGATCTCATTGACCGGGGTACCATCGCCCCACCAGCCAATCCTAAGCCAAACATTACTCACAACCCACTCCCAAATCACACCAATGCCATCTTCTTGGAAGAAAACCTAGATTTCGATCCCTCAACTCAAATCACACCCATATACTCTCCTAAACCTCTTCAAATTTGCCCATATTTCCTCCTACACCCTACTAGCCTCGCTGATCAGGCACTGTCACTCCTTACCAAAGCATGCATCGCTATCCGTATTCGTTCTGAAAATAGAAGTATAAAATTATCAGAGGTGTTAAACCAACTCCTAGAGTTCGGGCTGAAATTGCCCTCACAGATGGTCATCGATTTCCAGAGATTCAGTACACTTTTCTTGGAAGCACGAAAGTGGGCCCGAGATTCAGACAAGTGGGTAGTACTAACCGACGAAGTCAGCCTAGATGATGTTGTCCAGACTATGGCAGAATTATTTGGGCAAACCAACAGCATTTGCAGTATCACCGGGTTACTTGACACTTTGAAGCTACTAGGGCGCTTGGTCCCTTCCATCACACATATCCCCATAGAATTGGAGAACTTGTATGAAGAACTCGTTGAAGTTGTGGAATGCATCGACTTCACATGGAAACACAAAGTTGCTACCACCGAATAGGGGGAAGAATTTGAAGATTCGAGTGAAGAACAAGCTTCAGGAAGAGTTGGCCCAGTAGCTGACATATGTGGGATGATATCATTTGAAGAACTCCTCGGAGAAATAAATAGGGTGGCAGCACAACCTGAGATTGACGAGGAAATGGGATTCATGTTCTTTCCTTCTTCAGTAAATCACATGACTAGATCAGGGAGACATTACCAGGTTCCAAGCTCACTACCAACAAATGACAAAGGGAGGGGCGCTGAAAACCTTCCTATGCCAGAGATGACCATCGAGGAGAGCAAGATCCTCGATCAACTGAAGAAAACTTAAGCTAACATCACTCTATGGGGACTTTTCATGTCTTCCCAGCTACACAGAAATGCTTTAATCAAATTACTCACTGGACCTATAGTTCCTCCCTCTACCACACCAGAAGAACTGGTAAATCTGGTCGGATCCTTGGCCTCTACCCGAATGCTATCATTCTCTGAAGAAGAAATCCCCAAAATTGGGCTGAATCACAATCATGCACTCAATATCTCCGTCAAAGTTGTGGGAAATGCCATGCCACTCTCTCTTGTCGATAATGGATCTGCCTTGAATGTTTGCCCATTAAGAACCTTCAAGTGTTTAGGCCTGAAAGAAAGAGACATCGCTCTAACCTCCGCCGCTGTGCGTGCCTACGATAATACCCATCATGAGGTGATGTGGTCCATAAAATTTGCAATAGGGGTTGGCCCTATAAACCTCGTTGTTGAATTCCAAGTCATAGGCATCCCAGCTTGTTTTAACCTGTTGCTCGGACGACCTTGGCTCCACAATATCAAAGGTGTGTCTTCCTCACTCCATCAGAATTTGAAGTTCTTCGCCGACGGGCTAGTCATCACCATTTTGGGAGGTAACAAAAATGCCAAGGGGGCAAACACCAGCAGTCCAATTCTCGAAATACAGCACGGGTCAAATGATATGCTCCTATCAGGATTCCGAGTCGAGCCACTCCCACTCCCGGCAGGGGACGGTTTCAAAGAAAGGGTTTGTCCAGAATATGACCCTCACGGAAATGTCAATGTGATTCAGATGTTCAGAAACATGCACTTCATGATCGGACTGGGTCTAGGGCAAAGGCAGCAAGGGATACTTGAGCCCATCGAACTGAAAAAAGCTTTTCCTCCTTGCGGCTTAGGGTATCAACCATCAGAATAAGAGCTCAGAATGATCCGCCAATCTCGACCAAAGAGAAGATTAGATTGTATCTGAACTATCTCAGGAGACTCCTTAAATGGACGATTCATCAAAGAAGGCGAGGACTTCCCCTTTTGTGGTTTTCCAGAACCATGGTATGACCACACAGATAAGAAAATGAGGTCGGGAATGGAGATCTTTTTCCAAGACAGCTACCCATCGGCTGAAAGTTTCCTACACCAAGTACAATCGCTCATCAAAGATGCCGAAGAGACTGAGGAAAGTGATTCCAAAGATTCCTTCAACTTACAGATACTAGGGATGACACTTTGCATGGTTCATTCATGCACTACATTAATGGACCCATCTCGTTTGATTAAAGCCGTTGATCCTCAACTGGCATGATGTGCCAGTTCTACCCCTTGAAATCTCTCATAACCCCAATGTTTACCCTATTTCTTCTTCTGTTGTCTATCCTTGCTCAAATGTAATCGAGACCTATTTTGATGAGGTTCTCAATGCTGTTTTTCCTATCAATGAAATAAATGAAGATTTTGATTATCTTGTTGTGCCTTACATTAACTGCTTGAATTCTAATCAAACTTTTGATGATGATGATTTTTCAAATGAACAATTCTTAACTGATATAAATAAGGTTAATAATAAACAACATAACCGCGTTTAAGTTAATGAAGAAGAGACTGTTGTTATTAATCTCGATTCTAATACCCAACTGCGTGAGATTAGGATAGGGCCCACCCTTGACGAGCATGAGCGCGCACAACTCGAAGAATCGCTGAAGGAGTTCGTAGATGTCTTCGCATGGTCCTATGATGATATGCCCGGCATCGATCCTGAAATAGCTCAACATGAGATCCCCACTCTCCCAGATTACAAGACGGTTAAACAGAAGTTGAGAAAACTCCGCACCGAATGGTCGCTCAAGGTCAAAGAAGAGGTGGTCAAACAGTTAAACGTGGGTTTCATTCGGGTGATCGAATATCCCACATGGCTAGCCAACATTGTACTTGTACCGAAATCAGGAGGGAAGGTTCGAATGTGTTTAGATTATCGAGATTTAAACAAAGCTTCTCCAAAGGATGATTATCCGCTACCCAATATCGACATGATCGTGGTCAACACAACCAGTCATGCTCTCAAGTCATTTGTCGACGGGTTTGTCGGATATAACCAAATCAAGATGCACCCCGACCACCAAGAAAAAACTGCATTGATCACCCCATGAGGAACCTTTTGCTATATCGTCATGCCATTTGGTCTCAAGAATGCTGGGGCTACCTACCAAAGGTCTTCCACAACAATCCTGCACGATCTGATCCACAAGGAGGTCGAGGTTTATGTGAATGATATGATTATCAAGTCCAAAACTAGAGAAGGTCATGTTCCTCCTCTCCGGAAGTTCTTCGAATGACTGTGACAGTATCAGATGCGACTTATTCCACATAAGTGTATCTTCGGCATTATAAACGAAAAACTCTTGGGATTCATGATCAACGAAAAAGGGATAAAAGCAGATCCTGCAAAGCTGAAAGCCATACTTGAGATGCCACCACCCCGAATAGAGAAAGAAGTCCGAGGGTTTCTTGGGAAATTAGAATATATCAGTCGGTTCATCAGCCAGCTAACCTCCATCTGTGAACCGATCTTCAAGATCCTTCGAAAAGATTCAACCAAGGTTTGGAACTAGTCCTGCCAAGAAACTTTTGACCAAATCAAACAATATCTGACCCAACCTCCAGTTCTCATGCCACCACAGTCCGGTATCCCTTTGCTCCTATACCTAACCATAACCAACACTGCAGTCGGGGCTTTGCTAGCCCAATACCTTGAGGAATCCCGTAAAGAAAGAGCCATCTATTATGCCAGTCGCAAATTGTCTGGGTATGAGGTCAACTACACTGCCTTGGAAAAAGCATGTGTCGCACTTGTCTAGGTCTCGCCTTCCCCATCAAACTTGTATCTCTAACGGATCCCATTAAATACCTGCTTAAGAAACCCGCCTTATCCAGTCGAATGGCCCGATGGTTAATGCTCCTAATCGAGTTCGATATCGTGTACGTCACACAAAAAGCCATTAAAGGAAGAACCATCTCTGATTACCTCGCCGATTACCCCATAGAAGAAGCGAAGGTTTGGATCTTCGAATTCCCAGATGAAAATATCCTCTGCGCCACTCAAGACCGCCCTCAATGGAAAATGTTCTTTGACAGCACTGTCAACAAAAAGGGATATGGCATTGGGATACTTCTGATCGCCCTAGATGACTCCCACACTCCCATCGCCATTAAATTGGATTTCCCTTGCACCAATAACATGATGGAATACGAGGCATGCACAGTGGGCCTCAAGGTTTCTCTCAAGAAAGGTATTCAATACCTTGTTCTCTACGAGGATTCTGCCTTTATCATCGATTAAATGCTCAGAAAGTGGAAAGTCAAGGACGAAAATCTCCAACCCTTTCATGCCCAATTAGAAGAGTTAGCCTCCCAATTCTGAGATATCACCTTCCATTACCTACCCCGAGCAAAGAATAACCTAGCTGATGCTCTCTCCACCTTGGCCTCCATGGTCGACATGCCCAAAGGAATAACAATGACCCCCTTCCTAGTTCAAAAGCAAGACAAACCGACCCATTGCTACCATATTGAGCTTGTCTCCACCAAAGATCCCGAACTAGCCGATTGCTGGTACTATGATAACTGGTGCCTCCTCAAACATGGTTGATATCCCTAGGGTTCCAATAAGAAAGATTGAACGACTCTCCGGAGACTGGCCGCCCAGTACATCATCTGTCATAAAGCCCTACTCAAGAGGAACTTCGATGGAACTCATTTACACTGCATCGCAGGGGCCGAGATTGAGAAGATAATGCAGAAAATCCACAGCGGGGAATGCGGAACCCACATGAATGGTCACATGCTCGCCAAGAAGATCATCTGATAGGGCTACTACTGGACCACCATGATCCAGGATTGCACCGCCTATGTCCGAAGGTGCCTTAAATGCCAATGATTCTCCATTCTTCAACACTTGCCTCCGCGAGAATTATACAAGATTACTTTTCCCTGGTTGTTCTCCACCTGGGGTATCGACATCATAGGGAAGGTTACACCAAAGGTTTCAAACGGATATGATTTCATCCTGGTTGCCATAGATTACTTCACCAAATGGGTCGAGGCTGAGTCATACGCAGTATTGAATGCCAAGAAAGTGGCCAAATTCCTCAAGAAAAATATCATCTGCCGATATAGGGTCCCGCACGAGCTAGTATCAGATAACGGGTTGCATTTCGAAGCAGAAGTCACAGAAGTTGTCAACGAGTACGGGATTCAGAGACAAAAATCTTCTCCTTATTGACCTCAGACCAATGGTGCAGTTGAAGCCGCCAATAAAAACCTCAAATCCATCATCAATAAGATGACCAAAAGTTGTAGGGATTGGGCCTATCGGATCCCATACGCCCTTTGGGGCTATCGAACCTCAATTCGAACCTCCATTGGGGCTACACCTTACTCCCTGGTCTACGACATGGAAGCAGTCCTACCTGTGGAGCTGGAAATACCCTCTCTACGCGTCATGCTTGAAAGCAAAGTTAGTGAAGAAAACTAGTGCCAAAGTCGTCTTGATGAGTTAGCCTTAGCGATCAGTATAGATAATTCAAAATACAAAACTCATCAAAAGGCACAGCTGGGTGATCAAAAACTTGTTGATTTCATTAATAAGAAATTACAGTACGGATTACATAAAAAAAGGAACGGATAACTCCCTTCCCACTACTACCATAAAAAGCCAAATAAAATCCCCACATACATTCCCTATTACATAAATAAACTCTCCAGGAGTCCTACCCACAGCTACCGGAGGAGCCTGAACCCTCATCATCTACATCCTGAGGTCCCCAAGTCTCCCCTGCCTAAATAGAGTGTCATAAACATTCCATGGATCAATGAGCCTTAACCATCTTCGAAAAGACCACAACACCCCCTTCCATGGTGTTAGATAAAACAAACCATCTTCGTCCAGTCTCTACTGCCAACATCTTGTTGACTACTTTCCTCCACAACCACTTCATATAATCTTTGGTGACATGCCAAACCTTCCTGACAGACTGAGAGGGACGGGTCGACGAACGTCGATTTTCCCACAGAGAACCAAGCAATAGACGCAGGCGCTCAGTCAAATCTTCTATCGGAAAGAAGTTTGAGGTCAGAGGGGGCACGACCTGCGCCCACCTGAATTGGCGCAAAATCCGCTAAGGGAAGTAAAAAGAGGTTTGTTTGAGACCAATCAGCCGTACATATGAATACTCTCCTAGCTCCAGAATAGGCTGCAACTGTCCCCACCAAGGCACTGACCAATACAGCCCACGAGCCCCATACTCCACAATACAATTCTCCCAGTTCTCAACATACAGCCCAACGCTAATGAAGTAGCGTGAAAAGAAGTTGGGTACGGCCGACAAGGGATATTCCGAAGGAGTCACCAAGAAAAATCTTTCAGACAACCGCATGAACAACATCACAGGGCTATCCCTCAAAAAGTCAGAACGGCTTTCTCTCCAGGCATCCAGGCCATTCAGGGTCTCCGCCAGTATCACCGCCGCAGGATTGCGACGATATGACATCCATAAGGTAATGGCTGCAAGTTGTGGGTCCACTTGCACCTCCCCAGTCACCAGCAGCAATTTGGAAACCCGACCTAGAACCACGGCTCCAGCATAGCCAATATCGTCTACTTCCCGCAAATGCACGGACCGCAGCACCGCCAGGAGGGAGATCATTCCTCCAACAACCAATGATCTGGCCGCCGAAGGCGAAATATGAAGAATCCCGACCAATAAATCCTTAGGAAAGCGGGAAAATTCGGGCAAAGCCGCAGCAACACTGGGATTTACACCCAGTATGGTAGAAAATTCCTCGTAGGTAAGACAAACATCTTCCAACCCAAAGCAGAATACATGGTCTTCGGGGTACCAGAATTATACCGCCGCCGTCAGCACGTTCCACTCAAGAGGCCGATTGCGCCACAAAGAGACTCGACGCATGTTGTAAGCATCGTAGTCGACATTATAAGAGCACATAGCTTCCAAGGCTTCGAGGTAGTTGTAAAACTCAATGCTACCAGGGAGATCCATCTTGCAAGGCTAAGAAATAGTGGGCAAGTAGATAATAATGCAAAGGTGTGATAAAACACTCCACCGTTCCTCCTTTTTATACTTGAAAACCCTCACAAGGGACATCATCCTTGTAGAAATCGGAAGGAATCCTACCCCACAAGGTACCAAAGGCTGAGGAGGGTACCATTCAAAGCTTTCAATTGATGGGACTGTACTGAACTGCCGATAGGCAGGTCAGGGTGCTTGTCGATCGGTAACCCCCCCATTTTTGGAAATTTCCCTCTTTACCTCTTTTGTCAGATCAGAAAACTCAATAAAAATAAATTGATATTCTCAACAGAATTTCAAGAATCCCTTTTTTCTCCTTATAAAATTTTCCTTTTTAATTAAAAATTTTCCATCAAAAATTACAAAAAATATTCCTTTTTACGGTCTCAGCAACAAAGTAAAAAGCGCATGTGCATGCATTCATTCATCATTAAATAAAAGATAATCCAAAAAATCCATTGCATTGCATATATCTGTTTTCTATGTTACATCATTTTGCAGGAAATAAAAAGAAAAAGCAAAAACAATGGGACTCAGCCAGAACCCACATTCTTTCTCTCTCTCTCTCTCTCTCAAGAGCTTCAACCCCTGCGGCGTGCTTTCTTCCCCATACGGCGAGATGACGCACCCCCACTACTCGAACCAGAATCCTCTCCGGATGAGGAAGACGGAACCAAGCAAGAAGGAACGGGAACCGCATCCCGAATATGGGCAGTCGCCGAAGATATCTAGTCTCTAATGTCCCTGAGCCAAGTGGTCGATACCCGGACTTGCTGTAAGGAAAGGCGAAATCAGTATCAGAAGCAAGATGACCAAAATCGAAAAGAAAGAAAGAAAGGAACAGAAAGGTATACCGTAGGTCGAATGACCTCCTTTGTCAAAACCAACTCCTCCAGATCCATCGCATGAGGACGGTGCAACATAGGCACCATCCCTCCATCAGCCCGTCGAATGTTGTATGAAGGGGTATGCAATCGCACAAAAGGGACCTCCGAGGTCGCCGCCGCCGTAGATGCTGATGGACCACCACCATTGTGGGAAGATTACACTGCTCAACTCAAACCTATCGTAGGGAAGGGAAGTGCATCATATATGCTGGGCGCCATCAACCAACTCGTCATAAAATCCATATAGTAATATGGCGCAGCCGTATTGGTATATAGTAAGTAGGACTCGCAAATCATCGCCGCAATCCTCTCAACCTCCGACAGCAGTCGCTCCCGACTCATAGACGTAGGAGGATGTGCAGGTGGCACCACCACCTCCTCCTCGGCAATCTGACGAACCCTCCTCTCCCCAAGGTACCAGGAATGGCCGAACTCATGTGCCAGCAAACACCTCATCCGCGCGTTCACCCCGGTCGCCCCCGCATCCTGAATGGCTTACCCCCACGGGTAAAAGGTCACCTGAAAATATCCAAGCAAGCATAAATTAATAGAAGATCAGAAGGAGCAAAAATCAAGATTGAAATGGAAAGAGTCTTACCCTACCACTAGTCATATCATTCAAGACCTGACGCACCGCCTCCAGGGAAAGAGATCCCTTCGACTGTCGATTGGCCTTACGCCATCGATATAATCGACAGAAGTCCCCAATAATGTCATCCTTCAAAGTAATCAGCGGGGTATTGCACCCAATCACCTCATAGAACTACGTCTGATTTCGCAAACAAAAAGAGACGCATAAGGAAAATGCGAATGCATGAAAGGAAAAGAAATGCACAAACTGAAGAATACCTCAAGAAGGTACATGGCCCCAATAAAGGTCTGCCGGAAGCACCGGCTGAATGCATCCAGAGAAAAGTAAAGGGTCGCCAAGGTCAGAATCCCCCAATCATAGAAAGGGATGTTAAAAAACATCCTCAAGTACGGCAGAAATCACAAATGAACGACGTCGCCGCTCGACGCCACCATGAAACCTCCCAATACCAGTAGAATGAATAACCGGGCCATCTGCCTCACTTGCAGCCCGTCCTTCACATCGATCTCCCTACCCAATAGAGCATCCTTCAACAGGGACAGTCGGATAGAATCCCCAGAGACTATCCTCCCTACATCACCAAGTGTCGCACACACTGCCGCCGGTCTCACCCGTAAAGAGTGATCCACTTCTATCTGCTCTCCATCACAATCCAGCCCCAGCAGCTACTGCACATCTATGGGAGTCAAAGTCATCTCCCCGAAGTCGAAATGAAAGGTTTGGGTAGCGTCCCACCACCTTTCTCCCAAAGCACACAAGACCGTTGTCGAAAGAGGTGTCTCATCCAGCGTCGATGCCAACTGCCCAAGACCCGCTGATGAGACCACCCAACGCACCACAGGTGGGAGATGCTCCCAGACATCCTTAAACCCTCCCACGGGCACGCATGTTCTTCAAAGAAAGATCAGCCTGGCAAAAAGAAAAGTCTCATCAAAAGTCAAGAAAGAAAAATTACCAAAAAGAGAAGAATGCCAAAGGTCGAGTTACTTACATAACCGTTGGGGATCACTCTCGAAGAGCGATGATGCAATGGCTCCAGCAACAAGGTCCGCTCATCCGCAATAGACTCAAACGTATAAAAGGAGTTCTCACTCCCCAAAGCAAGAGGCGCCCTAGCCCTCCATTCCACATTCGCCCAGTCATCAATGGTCAACCACTCCCGGTGGACTACAGTGCTCACAAAAGAGGCCATTTTTTGAAGATCGGAATGATAGAATGATTTGCAGAAGAATTGCAGAGAGAGAGAGAGAGAGCAAAAGAAGTTGTGAAAAAATGAAGGGATTCGCCCCCTTTATATAGGATGCCAATCGGCACCTCCCTCTACCATACCAATCGTCACTGACCCCTTGCCTTCCCGAGGTATCCCAAAAGTCCGTGCCACTGCCAAATGGAACCCTTCATACTATCGAGACCGGCACCCCCTTAAATTTCCTACAGAAATTCCCAGAAAATACCAGAAAACCTTGAAAAATCCCCAAAAAATTCCCAAAAATCCCAGGAGGATTTAAAGCCTTTTTACAAAGAAAATTTTGCATTCCCTCAAGCGAAACCCCTCTTCCCCAGCAGAATCCTCAAAAAACCAAGTGAAAACTCCTCCCGGCAAAGCTCCGGAGGATCATTAAAGATCACCTGATCACTTCCCCAGCGGAATTCTCTTACAGCACCCAAAATAGGTTATCCCCCCTTGCGAGGTCTCCTAAACGCTTCCCTAGCTACCACCTCCCTAGATCAGATGAAAATCAAAAAGCTCTTTCTCCAGCAGAATCAAAATCCAACCTTTATCCACTCTTGGGTCAGAATTGGCCCCGATTTTAAATCATCACCTGAGTTAGGTCAGAATTGATCTCGGTCCTCGGTCGTCACCACTCTTGGTGAAGCACCTTATACTCTTGACTCACTTGAGTCTATATTGTATAAGTGTTCATCTAGTTTGGAAATTGTGACGAAATTATGTCTAACCTAGAATCCAAAGAACCTCAGAGCTTGCACTACTATTTCATCATTGATTGAAGTGATCTAGACCTCATTACCAACACTCACACACAATAGAATGGATCATATACATGTCATATTGCATATTTATGTGTGTACATATGTTGAGTATGTTTAAATCCCTAATATTGATTTTTATATATTTTTTGGGATTTTATAAACTTTTTAAAAATAAGGTTCTATTAATAAAACTTCGTTTTAAAAGTTTTTGGGGTAAATCTGCAAATTTACTTTGTTGGTTTTATTGGCCTAAAGTTACCTTGGGTAGAATCCGAAAGCGCCAGAGACTTCAGGGTGTACATTGTAATTACTTTTGGACTCGCGTTTTATCCCGTCTTATTGTCCAACACATGTTGCCCTCTGATTGGTTGTAATTGTGTTTCTTCACAGAGTGTAAACCAGCGCCTATTTTCAACCCTTGGATTGTTTTTATCAATGATCTGCATGCGCCCCTTCATAATCCCCGTGAACACCGTCTGGACCAATCAGGAGATTCTTAACCACCGCATATCGTGAGCCATTGGATTAAAGTCAATCCATCTTGACTCAATCTGGTTCCTTGATTTCAACCCTCATTCTCGAATCTTCTCGGCCTCCTATAAAAGGACCCTTCGTCTCAGCCTTAGAAGACTTTTAGCCATTTCGTCCTTTGAGGGAAAAAAAGAGAGTAGAGAGAGAAGAGGTAAAAGAGAGAAAAAGAGAAACCATAAGAGAGAGAAAGAGTTAGTAAACCTAACCCTAACCCTAAATCGTCCAAACAGTTCAAACAAAATATTAACCTTCAAACCCCTATATTTTCCCAAACACAAACTTGAGTGTTTTGAGAGGTGATTTGAGAGTTGGTTTGTTGCTGTAACCTCTTCGTTCTTTAGATCTTGTTTCCAACTTAATCATTTTTCTTAGATCTATTTTTCTGGCATATAGAAATTTCAGATCTGAGTTCTTCATGGTATATTACACTTAGGTTGCATTTTTTATTTCTCAGCTTGAGAAATATATTGTTGATTCTTTTCTAAAAAGATTTTTAACTTTGAAATCAATAATAATGTTTTCTGTTTCTAGTTCTCTTGAAACAAGACCTTTGACCTAGTTTGGAATCGCACTTGGTGGTTTTCAATCTCAAAAATCTTTTCAAAAGCAGAGATTGATTTAGATCTTGATACGTCTTCTGATCAAGATAGTCGTGGATTCTGGGATTGCTTTAAAGGTCAAAAAGGTTAAGTTTTGTGAGAAGAGAGAAAAAGAAAAGTCACTACATATAGACTTATATGTAATTTGTCAGGACTGATTGTACATAATAAGTGTGTGTGTTAGCATGCATGTGTTAGAGAGCACCTCCACAAACACTTTCACCCTACCACACGAAAAGTGTTGGTAATAAGATCTTGTGAACAAGAGTCGACGTAAAGAGCTTGAACAAATTGGAAGTTAATAAACTAGGAGAACAACATCAACAATCAGAACTGCAGAGAAGTTATAAGGACACCAGAGGGTACATTCCTAAACTTATATAGGTCTGAGTTGTATACATGTTTGTTATATAGTTTGTAACTGTTAAATTTTTTTTATAGTGGTATTTTTGTTTTTACTCCGTAGAGGGAGTGGTGGATGTTTCCTCAGTTGGGTGAGGTTTTACCACGTAAAAAATCTTGTTCTTAATCTTCCTACATCTTCTCATCTCATTCTTGGTTGTGCTGAGTTTAAGTTTGTTTAAACTCTTTTATAAACCTGTTAATCTAATCTTGAATAGATCTCGTACATACTTTCATAAAACACATCTTGTGTTCAAAATAGTTTTGGTTTTTAAGAAAAGTGTTTCTTCAAAAAATTGTTCAGAGTTACTTAAATAGTTTAATTTTATTAAACGACTTTAGTAACAGATTTTCAATTGGTATCAGAGCTTGGTAAACTTCTTTTAAAGAGATCCTGTGTTTCTGAAATTGTTTTCTGAAAATCAAATATGGACGAGAAAAATGAAAGATTTGGTAACTTGACCAAACATCTTATCTTTGATGGAACCAATTTTGCTTACTGGAAAGTAAGAATGATTGCTTTCATTTAAGGAACTCTGGGAGATGATGTCTGGGACATTGTTAAAAATGGTTACATTTTTCCTACAAAACCATCCACTGAAGGAAGTAATGAGAGGGTTAAGAAAGTATTAAGTGAGTTCACACAAGAAGAGAAACAAGTTTCTCGAAATAATAACAAAGGAAAGAATGCCATATTTATGTCAATGAACATGAGTTCAAAAGAATATCATCTTGTACCACTTCTAAGGAAGCTTGGGACACCTTGGTTACTGCTCATGAAGGTGACACTAGAGTTAAAGCTGTTAAAACTCAAATGCTCATTCAACATTATAACTCTTTAATTATGTCTGAGACTGAGTCATTTGATGACTTCTATATGAACCTGACTGATATTTTGACAAAACTGCATGCTAATGGGATAACATATGACAGACAAGAAATTGTATCTTAAATTCTAAGATCATTAACACAGAAATTTGATAACAAAAGATATGTTATTGAGGAAATGTGTGATATAAATCTCACTCCTGAATTACTCAGTAGTAAATTAAGAACTATGGAAATGGAACTAGAATTTAAGAAGCAATTGACCCAGTCCCATAGGAAACAGACTAGTTCCAATCTAAGCTTCTCTTATAAATTGATTAAGCCCGAGTTTAATACTTCTAATGATGACTCTGATGAGGAATGTAATATAGAGAGTTTGGACAATCAGATTACCTTGATGTCAAAACAGTTTAAGAAAATCATTAAATTTAGAAACAACATGGTAAATAAACAAGACAAGTCCAATTATCCAACTCCCTTTAATCACAGGCCTCGTGAGAAAAGCCATGACAAAAATCACAAGGATTCTCACGTTAGACCTAATAGAGACCTTAAGAAGATTGAATGCTATAGATGTGGTAAACTAGGACACATTACACAAGAATGTAGAGTTAACTTGAACACTCAAAACAAACACACTAGAGCCAACATTTGCAAGACATGGGATGATTCAAGTGACTCTGAAAATGAGGAACCTGAGTCATCTGATGTTTTTGACCCTTGCATGTCCTTTTTTGCCAAGATTATCTATAATGATGATATGACTGTGTTTGCTAGTGAGGATGAATCTAGTAATTTTACTACTGATGTTTCGAATAATGCTGTTACTGGTTTAGATGCTTTGATTACTGAGAATATGGCTATCTCTTCTTCGGGGTGTGTGAGTCAAAGGGAAAGCAATAATGACGATGTCAATGGGTGTGTGAGTTCAAAGAATGAAGCCTTAGGGGTCCCTTCACACACTACACTTAGTGACTCGGACAATGATGACCTCCCAGATATTCACACACTCTATGCTAAAACTCTCAAGAAAAGCACTAGACTAGAAAATATTGTGAAAGATCTCACTAAGAAATTAGAAGATCTAAGCCTAATGGTTAAACTGAATGCTGAAGAGTATACTACCCAATGTTTAACTCATGAAAGTGAAATTAAAATGTTTGATAAAAAACTCAAAGATTTGACTGAAACAAATGAAACTCTGGAGAAAAAATACAAAGGGACATTGTTAGAATTGGAACAAACTAAAGAAAAGACAACGACTGTTTTCAAAAAATTTACAAAATTTGAAAATAATTCAAACTGTTTTGATGAATTTGTTGCTGAATCTAAAACCAATTCTGATTATTTAACTGGAATAGGGTTTTTCCCCAATTTGAAGACACAAATAAAATCTTTTAAAACTATCAAGTTTGTGTCAGGAGATAAAAGACCTATTGAAACCTGCCCAGATGTTCATTCCCTAAAAACTAAGTTTGATTCAAAACATAAATATTTTAACATTGGGGAATCAAGTTACTCTAAACATGAAAGTTCACCTAAGGCTAAATGCGTCTGTCCCTCTATTAGGAAGAGTGAGTCTGCATTCAAGACTGTACTACCTAGAAATTGAGTCCAACCTCAAAATTCCTCAAAATCGTTGTTTAGAGACATTCCTAAGGAGACCGCAACCTTGAGCAATCTTTATTGCTCTTATTGTGATATATACGGTCACTCTTTTGATGGTTGATATGCTAGGAGACTAGTTAAACCTGTCTGTTATCCTCCTAACTATCAGAACTTTAACTATTCTAGGAGGAGCCGTAACAATTATGTATTCCTAGACAACAAGACAAAAATTCTAATTATAGAAAGAGAAAGACCAAACCTAAAAGAACATTTCCTAGAAGTACTCCTAAACACTTTCCTAGACTAAATGCTAATGTCTTTCATAAAATTCAAAATCATGCGCAAAACATTTTTCAACAAAAATCCAATGCTCGCAAATTTTATCAATTGAGAGCTAATAAGTGCAAAATGAAAACTAGAGCAATTTGGGTTAAAAAAGAAGATCTATTACCTCAGATGAAGTGTAATATAGTTATTACTGTCTTAAAAGATGAGCACACATCATCTTGTTGGTATTTAGACTCTGGATGTTCTAAGCACATGACTGGGGATGATACTAAACTTTTGAACAAAGCCAGCTTCGCTGGTGGAAAAGTCATTTTTGGTGATGGAGTATCATCTCAAATCATAGGCAAAGGAACTCTCCAAGAAGATGGACTTCCTGTTCTTGAAAATGCTCTTCTAGTTAAAGGTCTTAAGACCAATCTACTTAGTATCTCGCAATTTTGTGGCATAGATCATACTGTTACCTTTTCAAAGAACAATTGCCAAATTTTAAATGAAAAAGGTGAATGCATAATTACAGGATTCAGAACTCCTGACAATTGTTATGCTGTCATGAATAATTCTGAAATCTGTAATGTTTCCAGAATGGATGACAACGAGATATGGCATAACAGAATGGGTCACATAAATTTCGATAATCTTAGTAGACTGACCTCTCAAGAAATAGTTAGAGGAGTTCCTAAAATCAAACCCATTCCTAACATTGTCTGTGGTCCCTGTCAGGAAGGTAAAATTGTTAAGGCACCTCATAAGAAAGTTAATGATGTTCTTACCTCTAATCCCTTGGAGCTCATCCATATGGACCTAATGGTTCCTTCCCAAACTGTTAGTCTATGTGGACACAATTATATTCTAGTTATGGTTGATGAATTCACCAGATTTACTTGGGTAGCCTTTTTAAAACAAAAGTCTGACACTTTTCAAACTTTCTTAAAAATCCTTCTTCGGATTGAAAATGAAAAAGACACTCAGGTAAATAGAATCTGTAGTGATAGAGGTGGAGAATTCAAAGACACCGGTATAATAGAGTATTGTGACTATAATGGTTACAAACATGAGTTAATGATCCTAAGACTCCTCAATAAAATAGAATTGCTGAGAGAAAGAATCGTACACTTCAAGAGATGGCACGTGTTATGTTACATGCCAAGAATTTGCCTAAATATTTTTGGGTAGAATCCATTCGTACTTCATGTCACATCATAAATAAGGTCTATCTTAAAAAGAATTCCAAACAAACACCTTACGAACTTTGGCATAAGAAAAATCCTAATCTTAAGTACCTTAGAACCTTTGGTAGTACTTGTTATGTATGCAAATATAGGGAACACTTGTCCAAATTTGAGAACCGGGGAAATAAAGCTATATTTTTAGGATACTCGCCTAACAGTAGAGCCTATCGAGTGTATAATCTTCGCACTAAAACCTTGATGGAATCCATAAATGTAATTGTGAGTGACACTACTGTAGAGAACAAGACTGGTGAATCAACTATTGTAGAAGAGCCTACAAACATTTTAGAAAATGACTCTCCTAAAATAGATGATTCATTACCAATTGAGATACTTGAAGTACCTAAATGGGTTTCTAAAGATCATCCCATAAATAACGTAGTTGGTAACCCTAGTGAGCCAGTGCGTACAAGATCTCAACTAAGAAATTATGCACATTATGCATGTTTTGTTTCCCTAGTGGAACCAAAGAATGTAAATGAGGCATTGAATGACTCTCATTGGATTTCTGCTATGCAGGAAGAACTTCTTCAATTTGTCATTCATGATGTTTGGTATCTTGTTCCTAGGCCTGATCACAAAAAGGTTATTGGCACACATTGGATTTTTAAAAATAAGTCTGATGAAAGTGGGATAATCATTAGAAACAAAGCTAGATTAGTTGCTCAAGGATATTCTCAAATTGAAGGAATAGATTTTAACGAGACCTTTGCTCCTGTTACTCGTTTAGAATCTGTTCGTCTTCTCTTTGCTATATTTTGCCACTTGAACTTTACACTCTACCAAATGGATGTTAAATATGCATTCCTTGATGGAATATTGACTGAGGAGACCTATGTAGAACAACCTAAAGGGTTCATTGACCCTCAATATCCAAATCATGTATTTCGTCTTAAAAAGGCTTTGTATGGGCTTAAATAAGCACCTAGAGCTTGGTATGAGCGTCTTTCCAGTTTCCTCTTAGATAAAGGTTTCAAAAGAGGTGGAAATGATCAAACCCTTTTTGTCAAACATTTTGACAAACACATCATTATTTCTCAAGTTTATGTTGACGATATTATATTTGGATCAACTTCTCCCTCAAAAGTAAAATCTTTCTCTGAAATAATGAATAAGGAGTTTCAAATGTCTCTTATGGGGGAGTTGCAATTTTTCTTAGGTCTTCAAGTCAAGCAAAATTCAGAAGGATTATTTGTCTCGTAATCTAAGAATTATTTAGAGGTAGTAAAGAAATTTGGCCTTGAGAGTGCTAAAATGCTAAAACACCCATGAGTACTATGGTAAAACTTTCTAAAGACGAAATAGAAAAATCCATAGATCCTACACTATATCTTAGTATGATAGGAACCTTGCTATACCTTACTGCCTCGCATCCTGATATTATGTATGTTGTGTGTATTTGTGCTTGTTATCAAAATAACCCTAAAGAGAGCCATCTGAATTCTGTTAAACGAATCATCAAATATGTAAAAGGCACTCTGAATCTAGGACTTTGGTACACTAATAACACACCAAGCACTATAATTGGGTACACTGATGCTGACTGGGCTGGGTGTACTGATGATAGTAAAAGCAAATCAGGAGCATGTTATTATATAGGTAATAACTTGGTAGGATGGAGTAGTAAGAAACAAAACTGCACATCGCTCTCAACAGCTGAATCTGAATACATAGCCGTTGGCAGTTGTTGTGCTCAATTAATATGTCTTAAACAAATGCTGAGTGATTATGGTATTCAAGAAAACCAATTGCATCTCTATTGTGATAATCAAAGTGCGATCAATATTTCTAAAAACCATGTTCAACACTCGCGAACAAAGCACATAAAAATAAGACATCACTTTATACGTGAATTAGTTGACTAAGGAATTAGAAATCACTTATCTTCCAACTGATTTGCAACTCGCAGAAATGTTTACCAAACCTTTAGATTATAATCGATTTATTTCTTTGAGTAAATCTATTGGTATGGTGTGTACTGATTAATCTCTTTGATCTCTTTATTTTTTCCCTTTGTCTATTTGAGACAAAATGGGGGAGAAATTTGAGTCTAATGATTCTTTACATATGCTAAACAGCTTGATCTTAGTGCTTCATTGCAGGATTTTGTACAGTTATTCTCAACAGTTGTAATAGAGTATTAAATTGTAAATAGTTGAGTTATGTACTTTTGCTTTCTAGAATTTGGGTAGATAGATTTTTGTAGGAATAGGTTTCCTCATTCTTGTTGCCCTACGAGTTCTAGATGACTAAAAGGAGATTTTGTCTCATATTTCCAAAGGGGGAGATTGAATCACCTTATACTCTTGACTCACTTGAGTCTATATTGTTTAAGTGTTCATCTAGTTTGGAAATTGTGACAAAATTATGTCTTACCTAGAATCCAAAGAACCTCAGAGCTTGCACTACTATTTCATCATTGATTGAAGTGATCTAGACCTCATTACCAACACTCACACACAGTAGAATGGATCATATACATGTCATATTGCATATTTATGTGTGTACATATGTTGAGTATGTTTAAATCCCTAATATTGATTTTTATATATTTTTAGGGATTTTATAAACTTTTTAAAAATAAGGTTTTAATAATAAAACTTGGTTTTAAAAGTTTTGGGGGTAAATCTGCAAATTTACTTTGTTGGTTTTATTGGCCTAAAGTTACCTTGGGTAGAATCCGAAAGCGCCAGAGACTTCAGGGTGTACATTGTAATTACTTTTGGACGCGCGTTTTATCCCGTCTTATTGTCCAACACCTGTTGCCCTCTGATTGGTTGTAATTGTGTTTCTTCACAGAGTGTAAACCAGCGCCTATTTTCAACCCTTGGATTGTTTTTATCAATGATCTGCATGCGCCCCTTCATAATCCCCGTGAACACCGTCTGGACCAATCAGGAGATTCTTAACCACCGCATATCGTGAGCCATTGGATTAAAGTCAATCCATCTTGACTCAATCTGGTTCCTTGATTTCAACCCTCATTCTCGAATCTTCTCGGCCTCCTATAAAAGGACCCTTCGTCTCAGCCTTAGAAGACTTTTGGCCATTTCGTCCTTTGAGGGAAAAAAAGAGAGTAGAGAGAGAAGAGGTAAAAGAGAGAAAAAGAGAAACCATAAGAGAGAGAAAGAGTTAGTAAACCTAACCCTAACCCTAAATCGTCCAAACAGTTCAAACAAAATATTAACCTTCAAACCCATGTATTTTCCCAAACACAACCTTAAGTGTTTGAGTGTTTTGAGAGGTGATTTGAGAGTTGGTTTGTTGCTGTAACCTCTTCGTTCTTTAGATCTTGTTTCCAACTTAATCATTTTTCTTAGATCTATTTTTCTGGCATATAGAAATTTCAGATCTGAGTTCTTCATGGTATATTACACTTAGGTTGCATTTTTTATTTCTCAGCTTGAGAAATATATTGTTGATTCTTTTCTAAAAAGATTTTTAACTTTGAAATCAATAATAATGTTTTCTGTTTCTAGTTCTCTTGAAACAAGACCTTTGACCTAGTTTGGAATCGCACTTGGTGGTTTTCAATCTCAAAAATCTTTTCAAAAGCAGAGATTGATTTAGATCTTGATACGTCTTCTGAGCAAGATAGTCGTGGATTCTGGGATTGCTTTAAAGGTCAAAAAGGTTAAGTTTTGTGAGAAGAGAGAAAAAGAAAAGTCACTACATATAGACTTATATGTAATTTGTCAGGACTGATTGTACATAATAAGTGTGTGTGTTAGCATGCATGTGTTAGAGAGCACCTCCACAAACACTTTCACCCTACCACACGAAAAGTGTTGGTAATAAGATCTTGTGAACAAGAGTCGACGTAAAGAGCTTGAACAAATTGGAAGTTAATAAACTAGGAGAACAACATCAACAATCAGAACTGCAGAGAAGTTATAAGGACACCAGAGGGTACATTCCTAAACTTATATAGGTCTGAGTTGTATGCATGTTTGTTATATAGTTTGTAACTGTTAAATTTTTTTTATAGTGGTATTTTTGTTTTTACTCCGTAGAGGGAGTGGTGGATGTTTCCTCAGTTGGGTGAGGTTTTACCACGTAAAAAATCTTGTTCTTAATCTTCCTACATCTTCTCATCTCATTCTTGGTTGTGCTGAGTTTAAGTTTGTTTAAACTGTTTTTATAAACATGCTAATCAAATCTTGAATAGATCTCGTACATACTTTCATAAAACACATCTTGTGTTCAAAATAGTTTTGGTTTTTAAGAAAACAGTTTCTTCAAAAAATTGTTCGGAGTTACTTAAATAGTTTAATTTTATTAAACGAATTTAGTAACATATTTTCACTTGGTATCGGAATTGGACCCGGTCTTAGATCGTCACCTGAGTTAGGTCAGAATTGACCTCGATCCTCGATTGTCACCACTCTTGGGTCAGAATTGGCCCCGGTCTTGTATCGTCACCTGAGTTAGGTCAGAATTGACCTTGGTCCTCGGTCATCACCACTCTTATGTCAGAATTGGCCCCAGTCATGGATCGTCACTTAATTTAGGTCAGAATTAACCTTGGTCCGCGGGCGTCACCATTCTTGGGTTAAAATTGGCCTTGGTCTTGGATCGTCACCTGAGTTAGGTCAGAATTGACCTCGGTCCTCGATCGTCACCACTCTTGGGTCAGAATTGGCCCCGGTCTTGGATCGTCACCTGAATTAGGTCAGAATTGACCTCGGTCCTCGGTCGTCACCACTCTTGGGTTATAATTGGCCCCGGTCTTAGATTGTCATGTGAGTTAGGCCAGAATTGACCTCGGTCCTCGGTTGTCACCATTTATGGGTCAAAATTGGCCCCGGTCTTAGATCATCACCTGAGTTAGGTCAAAATTGACCTTAGTCCTCGATCGTCACCACTCTTGGGTCAGAATTGATCTCGGTCTTGGATCAGGATTGATCCCAGTCCTTGGTCGTCACCACTCTTTAGGTCGGAATTGGCCTCGATCTTGGATCGTCACCTGAGTTAGGTCAGAATTGACCTCGGTCATCGATCGTCACCACTCTTAGGTCAAAATTGGCCCCGGTCTTGGATCATCACTTGAGTTAGGTCAAAATTGACCTCGGTCCTCAATCGTCACCACTCTTGGGTCAGAATTGGCCCCGGTCTTGAATCGTCACCTGAGTTAGGTCAGAATTGACCTGGGTCGTCACCATTCTTGGGTCAGAATTGGCCCGGATCTTAGATCATCACCTGAGTTAGGTTAAAATTGACCTCGGTTTTCACCGCTCTTGGGTCAGAATTGACCTCAGTCTTGGATACTCACCTGAGTTGGGTCAAAATTGATCCCGGTCCTCGGTCGTCACCACTCTTTAGGTCAGAATGGACCTCGATTATTAGACCTTTACCCTAAGCCCACATATTCGACTTTGACCCGCAGAATTGATCATCCCCATCACACTCTTTAGGTCCTCAGAATCGACCTCGACCCTCTGAATCGGTTATACTCCCTCAAAAGCATCATGTGGTGTCTATTCGACGATCATCATTTATTCCAAACTCACCCATCGAGGGGATCTGTAGACCCCCATTCTGTTACCCCTAAGTCTGCTTAGGTCCCTAGTACCTCCCTTCATCACCCTAAACCCAGGTCATGTCCCGAGTACCGACCTGGAGGCCATCGGGCACTCTCCGGCTCAGTTTGACCCAAAAGTCAAACTCTTCATCTCGATCGAGACTGAATGAATCTTCGAAGGGAACTGAATACCCTTTCCAACGGTCCTCCCTTTGCACGATTCCGACTTACCATACGGACGAATGATCCGTTTGCGTTCGAAACTTGACCCAAAGGCCACCGGGCGCTCTCGGGCTCTATTTGACTTAAGCCAGCTATTCAACTTAACCAAGGCTGAATGAATCTTCGAAGGGAAATAAATAACCTTTCTAACGGTTCATCCCGTGCGCGATTCCGACTTTCCATGCAGACGAACGATTTGTTTGACTCTGGGAGGTCATCGAATGCTTCTCGGGCCCGGTTGGCCAAAGTCAACTATCCAAACCCGGTCAAACTCTTTGGAATGTTGAATTACATCTCCTAACCTTTCCAACGGTCCGCCCCGTGTGCGATTCGAACTTACCATGCGGACGAACGATCCGTTTGCGTCCGAACGATTCCCCATCCAATGGACTGATAAATACTTCCGAGCCATATTGGACCCGAAGTCAACTCCCGAACCCGGGAGTGGTCCAAAGGTCTTTTAAAGGTCTCTAAATTACCTTTCCAACGATATGCCTTGTGCACAATTCTGACCAATAGTTTTCCCTCGACAGTCGATTTTCCGAAAAATCGTGAAGGGCACTACCAAATGGCAGGTTCTAGACCCTGCCTATCGGCACCTGCCAATAGGCAGGAACAGGTCTATGTCGATCGGCACTCACCTAGGCCTATAAAAGGATTCCTTAACCTCATTTTCAAGGGATCCCCAGATCTGATAAAAATCTCTCTGAACGAATCCCATAAACCTCTCTCGAAGGCAGCGTGATTTCAACTTCCAAATCCTGTTTTTACTTTCACTTTTCATCACATTTGATGAATTAGCCACTCTCCATCATCATCCAAGTGCAAGGGCTTCTCTCCAACATTCAAGATCAAGTTCAAGATCTTCAAGAAGGTCCAACTTTCTCAATCTCTCTCTTAAATTCTCTTAAATTCCCAATAACTTGTTATCTTATTTAGCACTTTTATTATCTCATATCACACATCCTAATATACTTTTTATTTAGTATTATTGTACATCTTTTATTTTCATAAAACCCAAAAACAAGAAAAAGAGGGTTTGCTCATAAATTCCAAGTAGGGATTCTCACACTTTTTCCACACTTTTCTCACAATCAAAACACTTTTTCTACACACACACACACACACACACTTACAAATAAGATATTACCCATTTGGATTTATGGGATAAACCCCACCCCTCGTTTTGTATGCGAACTACGTGGACTTTGATGCCTTTATAGGCTACGTAGGCATCTCGGGGTAAAACCCGAGACTTGAGTCCTTTTTCTCACTTTTTCCCTCATTTCCTGTCTTCTCTAACTCCATTTTCCTTATATTCTATATACTTGCCCTTAATAACGTATTTCCCTATATGCGTTATTGTTTCATTATAACGGTCAACATAGGTGTAATCGCGTAAATCTTATTTTTCTAATACTATTCTTATATATTCCTACGGACGACTCGCTTTATCTTTCCCATGATACAAGTCGAGGATTCCTACCTCCATTCTATATATATACACATGCATAAATATCAAGGGGGGAAACAAAAGGAAAATAGAAAATATTCATGAGAGACCGAAAGGGAGGAATGGGGGCTTAACACCTTCCCATTTCGCACGCACGCATGTCTTTGGATGCCATCCTTCGGGGTGGCTTCCCCTTTTTCTTTTGTCTGTTTTGAGTAAAATAGACTAGAGACTCTAAATCTCTCTACATTTTTGCACCACATCTCAAATGACGCCGGCCGAAGCGCTCCAGAGAGGGATGCGCAGGACCCAAAGGATCCTTTCCTCCACGCGCCCGCCCGCATGGCGAGGATCGGGGATGGCCACACTAACCCCATCATCAATAGCCACCCGAGGTCCCAGACTTCTCCTGCCTAATTGACATGTCAAATACGCTCCCTGGAACGGTTTTCCCTGACCAATCTAGAAAAAAACACTACTCCCCCTTCCATGGTGTTAAAAAGAACAAACCAACTTTGGCCAATCTCTTTCACCAGTATCTTCACCACTACTCACTTCCACAAGCATTTCAGATAGTCCATGGACACATGCCAGACCCTACCTACAGATTGGATGGATAGGTTGACGGACGAAGACTCTCCCACAGAGAACCTTGCCTCATGTGCATGGATTTAGTCAAATCCTACACATGAAAGAAGTATAATGTTCAAAGAGGCACTATTTTCTCCCATCCAACTTGACGTAGAAGCCTCCAGGGGGAATATAATGAAGTCTAGTGCAAGCCAACTAATTATGTATACCGATACTCTCCCAGTTTTAGAATAGGCTACAATTGCCCCCACCATGGCATCGACCAATAAAGGCATCAACTCCGTGCTCCACGAACCAATTGACCCAATTCTCCATATATGGGCCAAAACAGATAAAGTATTGAGAAAAAAAATTTGGCATGCCTACCAACGGATACTCATGAGGAGCCGCCAGATGGAACCTCTCAATCAACCACATGAACAACATCATTGGGCTCCCTCTAAAAAAATTGAAGCGACCTTCCTTCCAAGCATCAAGGTCATTCAGAGTCTCCACCAGTATCACCGCCATAGGACTGCGATGGTAAGACATCCACGTTGTCATCGTAGCCAACTAGGGATCCACCATTAAATCCCTTATCACCAGCAAGAGACTAAAAGTAAAGCCCAAGGCAACAATTCCAGTATAGCCGGCATCAGTGAAATCCCTCAAGCGCACATAATTCATAATAGACCAAAGGGAAATCATCCCATAGTAACCAATGGTCAAGCCTCCGAAGGGGAAATATGGAGCTACTTGACTAACAATGCCAGGGAGAACGAGAAAATTCAGACATATCCACCACTACACTGAGATTTATTCTAAACATGGCCGAGAACTCTTCATAGGTCAGGTAGACCTTATTTAAATTGAAATGGAAAACATGGTTTTCGGGATACTAGAACTACGTCTCTGCCACTAGTATATTCCAGTCAATGGATCTGTTATGTCAAAAGCAGACTCGACACAAGTTAAAAGCCTCGTACTCCACGTTATAAAAACACATGGGCTCAAGACTTTCGAGGTAGGAAGAAAATTATGTATGAATTAGAAGGGACATTTTGGGAATAATGGAGTAGAAAGAAAGAAGTAAGAAGAAGAAAGTGGGTATAGATGGGAAAACTACACTCCTTACCTCCCCTTTTATACACAAATGGCTTGGCAAAAGATAAGGGATCTGAAGACTACGAATGAATTCCTGCCATGTAAAGTACTCTGATCTGCAGGAAAGTGAAATAAAAGCCTTAGAGTCCGTTTGATACAAAAGTGTTGGCATGGCAAAATTTGCTAGGACAAATTTTGCCTAGGCAAATTTTGCCTAGACAAATATTTTTTTCTCACATTACGCTATCAAACAACAAATGAGGTAAAAAAAGTTTTTTAGACAAAACATTTTAATAACACATTTTTCGTCCATATTAACATATATAATAATAAAAAATATGTTTTTTTTTAATTTGCATCTCAAGTCTTATTTAATAAAAAAACAGTTTTTTCTTTTCTTTTTTACTTCTCGTTTTTATTTATTAAAAAAGTAACAAACTATATATAAAAAAGTTTTTTACGCCAAAACTACTTATTAAAAACAGTTTTTACATTAAAACAGTTTTTAATTTTTACATTAAAACAGTTTTTATATTAAAATAGTTTTTACATTAAAACCGCTTTTAATTTTTTTTACATTAAAACAGTTTTTATATTAAAATATTTTTTTTCTATTAAAACAGTTTTTACATTAAAACATTTTTTTATTTTTTACATTAAAACAATTTTTACATTAAAATAATTTTTTACATTAAAATAGTTTTTTACGAAAAAACAGTTTTTACATTAAAACAATTTTTTACATTAAAACAGTTTTCACATCAAAACAATTTTTAATTTTTTCATTAAAACATTTTTTACATTAAAACAAATTTTTACATTAAAACAGTTTTTTACATTAAAACGGTTTTTACGAAAAAATAGTTTTTTACATTAAAACGGTTTTTACGATAAACAGTCTTTTTAACTATTTAAAACAATTTTTAAAATATTCATAACAATTTTTAAAATATTCATAACAGTTTTTTTTAATTATTTAAAATAGTTTTTAAATTGTTTTTTAAAATATTAAAAACGTTTAAGAAGTTAGCAAATTTGTTGGCAAATATTTCTCAGCCATATAGCAAAGCAAAATTTGCCAACATGTTATGCATAAGAGGTGTTGTACATTAGCAAATAGCTTGTAGGCAAATTTTGCTATCAAACACACCAAATTGTAGGAAAATGTCATATTTGCCAACTTATTTGCCATTTGTCATGGCAAATAATGCTATCAAACGGACCCTTAGAGTTATTTGACTTGATATATATACTGATAGGCAGGACAAGGGGTATGTCGATCGGCAACCCCCGATTTTAGAAAATTCTATCTTTTCTTTTTTGTCAAAATTAAATTCTCTAAAAAAGAAATCCTTAATTTAAAACCCTCGAGTTATTTCTTTTTACTTATCCAGTTTTATTTATCATTTCACAAAATAAACCTTTTTCTCGAGTTAATTAAGCTCTTTTTTTTAATAAACATCCTGTCATTTTTACAGTCTCAGCAGCAAAGTAAAACTGCATGTAGAATTAGTCATTAAAACAAAGATTAAAAATAAAAATCTCCTCTCTCTCTCTCTCTCTCTCTCTATATATATATATATGTGTGTGTGTGTGTGTGTGTGTGTGTGTGTTGTCAGTTTATTACAGGAAAGAGGAAAGATAGAAGAACAAAATAACGGGACTCGACTTAAACCCATAATATCTCTCCCAAACCCTTACCCCCCGCGGCGAACATGCTTCCCCCGGTGACGAGCGGTAGAACCTCCGCTTCTAGAACCTAATCCCTCATCCGAGGTGGTAGATGAAACCAAGTAGGAAGTAACATAACCATGATATTAGCAGTCATGGAGGCCACCCAGTCCTTGATATCCTTCATCCAGGAGGTCGGCACCCGAACATGTTGCAAGCAAAGAAATAAAAGAACAATCAGTTAGTGAAAAGAAAAGAAAGAATCAAAAGGAACCAAAAAAAGAGAAAAGTATAGCTCAGGCTGAAGGACATCATCCTTAAGCCCCATCAATCCTGGTGCCGCTGCATTAGGATAGTGCAACATGCTCCGTGTCCACCCGCCATTTAAATGGAAATTATAGGAAGGAGGAGTGACATGAATAAGCGGATCCTCCTCTATCACTACCATCGTCGATGAGGTATAACCTATGTTGTGGGAAGATCCCATCGGACTACTGGTACCCCTACCCAAGGTTGTGGGAGGTGTAGGCATGTTCACCACATCATAAATGCAAGAGGGCATCAACCAGCTCATCATGAGGTTAAGGTAGTCATAACTCACTGTTGTGCCCGTATAGAGCGTGTAAGCCTTACCAACCATCGTCATAAACCTAGACTCAGTATACATATTCATCACTCGCCTCATATACATCGGGTAACTGAAGGTGGGACCTCCCCCTCATACTCCATGATCTTCCGCACCACCCTCTCTCCCAGGTACTAGGCATACCAGAACTCATTAACCATCAACCGCCACATATCCGCATGCAAACCCATCACCCTCGTATGGGGAACTGTCCCCCATGGGTAAAAGGTCACCTGCAATCCCTGGAAAAATATCAATATTCACGTAATAAAATAAAATGCCAAAAGAGGATTCAAAATAAAGACAAAATAACCTGAACACTCATTAGTATGTTCAGAGCCTATCGTAGCGCTGCCAGGGATATGGACTCATTCGACCGCCTTTTGGACTTCTGCCACCGGTACATTCAACATAAGTCCCCTAAATCCTCATCCTTTAGTGCTATCAACCTCAAACTAATCCCAACAACCTCATAGAACCACATCTATAAATGGACGAGAATTAATAAAGAAGAAATTAAAGGAAAATGCAAGTAAATTCATAAGAAGAAAAAGAAATGCGAAAGTTTCCTCCAAAAGGTATGTGGCCCCTATAAAAGTCTATAGGTAGAACCGAATGAATGCATCCAAACAAGAATAAAGGGTCACCAAAGTCAGGCTCCCCCAATCATGGAACGGGATGTCATAAAATGTCCTCAAAAATGGCAAAAAACAAATATGAATAAAATCCCCACTCATCACCACAAAAAACCAGCCAATAGAAGAAAAATAAATAATTAAACCATTTGTCTCACCTACCACCCATCAGTCTCATCAATCCTCCTACTCAAGATCACCTCTTGAAGAGAAGAGATGCAGATAGAATCCCCAGAATTGATCCTACCCACATCCCCCAACACTGCGTGAACCGCCTCTAGCGTCACCCTCATAGTAGGATCCACCCCTACCTTTGCACCCTTGAAATATATCCCCAATAGATGTTGAACATCAATGGGAGTAACAGTCATCTCTCTGAAACCCAAATGGAAGGTGTGGGTAGTGTCCCACCACCTCTCTCCCAAAGCACTCAACATTACAGTAAAACGCGATGTCTTATCTAAGGCATGAGCCAAATGGCCAAAACCAACAGAATTAAGAATATGATGCACAACCACCGAACGATGGCCCCAAATGTCCTTCAACCTAGTTGCCCCCCTATTCTTAAAGGAGCTATATCAGTTTTGCCAAAGCCAAAGAGAAGAAAAATCTTACATCAGCATAAGAATATAAAGATAAAATAAAAAGGAATATCAAAGGTCACCACACATACATAGACACTAAGGTTACTTACCCAAGATGATTGGTGGTGTGAAGGATCACGTTGAAGAATTCATTCATCAGCTACCGGATCAAAGAAATCAACAACATTCTCATTAAGGCAAGGGGCACATTGGACTGCCACTCTATACTAGCCTAGTCGTCAACATTCAGTCACTCCAAGTTGTATTCCTCACTAGAAGATCCCTGCATTTGAAGTATCGAAGAATAAAGGACTTAGGAATGATTTTTTAAAGAGGGGAAGCAGAAAATTTAAAGGTTTGAAGATATGAAAAATGAGGAGGGCTCGCCCCTTTTATAGGGGATTAAACGGCATGCCGATCGGCAGACCCCCTGCACATACTGATCGTCACCTTCTTGTTCCTCTACCCAAAAAAATCAGCAAACCATGACACTTCCAAACGAAAACCCCTACAACATGCCGGCCGAAAGCCCCCAAAATATTTTGATCGAAACTGCCAAAGAAATCCAAAAATTACCTAAAAATGGTCTAAAAATGACAAACAAACATTAGAACACTTCTTCACCAAGAAAACCATTTTTTGGAACACTAAACCCCTTACTGACTCCCAAAATCCCTAATAAGATTAATATTACGCTCTTGTCCCCGTTATAAACCCTAAATAATATACCACAATAGAATGAACAGTACGATTGCATACCAAGTCCAACTATAATTACCCAGCAGAATCTTAAATATCAACTCTTCCTCAATGGAACCCAAATGCCTCGCCGATAAGACTGAAAAATAATATCTTCTCAATTACCCAGAGTAATTTCTAGGCTAAAATTTCTCCCAACCATTCACCACTGAAAATTCAGGATACATCCGCAATCAAAATCCTTCACAGCTTCCCCAGTAAAGATATCCCCAACTGGATGTCTCAAAGGGTAAAACCTTCCCCAGAAGAATCTCTAAATAACACTATACTTAGTGGAACAACAGGTGCATCATCAAGATAAGACAAAAATTTCCCTAGGAGAATAACTCCTTACGTTATCACTTTAGGCCTTCAGAATCGTTCATCACAACTGACCTTGACCTGCATAATTGTTCGCTACGACTTTAGGTCCACGGAATTGACCTCGACCTACCAAATTGGTCGTCATAACTTTAGGTCCTCAGAATTATCCTTGACCCTCATAATAGGTCGTCATAACTTTAGGTCCTTAGGATTAACCTTGACCCGCATAATTGGTCTCTACAACTTTAGGTCCTCAAACTTGACCCCGACTCGTAGAATCGGTTCCTACAAATGTAGATCCTAAGAATCGACCTCGACCCTATGAATCGGCTGTCACAACTTTAGGTCCTCAAAATTGAACTCGACCCACATAATTTATCATCTCAACTTTAGGTCCTCACAACTGATTTTACCCTCAGAATTGTTCGTCACCACTTTAGGTCCTCATAATTGACCTCGAACCTCAGAATCGGTCGTCATAACTTTAGGTCCTCAGAATTTAACTTGGCCCACAAAAATAGTGGTCATAACTTTAGGTCCTCAAAATCGACCTGAACCTTTTGAACCAGTCATCCTCATCCATTTGTTCCGTAGAATTGACCTATTTCCCAAAACATCCATGTAGTCTCTATTTGATGGCCGTCGATTGTTCCAAGTTCACCCGCCGAGGGGCTCTGCAGACATCACATTTTAAGACCCTCTTAAGCATCTCCTTAGGTCCATAACACTTACCCCTTCACCATAAACCCCAACTCGTACTTCGAGTATTGATCTAGAGGTCACCGGGCGCTCGTAAGCTCCGTTTGACTACCAATCAAATCTCTTACCAAATTGAAATCTCAATAAACCTTTGAAAGTCTCTGAATATCCTTTTCAATGGTCTACCCCATGTGTAAATTGGCTAAATGGTTCGGACAAATGGTCTATTTTACTGTCAAAAACTAAATGGAGGCCACTTGGTGCTCTCGGGCCCCGATTTGACCTTAATCAACTTCCTCTCCTGGGCGGAAGCTTAAAGAATCTTAATCCCCTTTTAACAATCTACCCCTGCATAACTCAGCCTTAAGGTTTGGACAAATGGAATATTTTCCTCTAAAAATAGATACGGAGGTCACTAGGAACTCTTGGGCTCCATTTGAATCCTGTCAACTCTTCAGCTCAAACGATATTGAATGAATATTTAAATGGATATGAAAACCCTTTCCAATGGTCTTGTGTACAAATCAACCTTACGATACAGACGGACATCCTGCTTTACCGCGAAGGTTCCTCGGGCACTTTCGAGCACCGTTTGACCAATCTCAACTCTATGAACATAGAAAATATCTTTGTAACATTGAAAAGACCCTCATAACCTTTCTAATGGTCCACCCCGTGTATAAATTGGCCTTACGATTCAGATAAACAATTTATTTTCCTCTTGTCCAAAAGACAGTAGGGCACTTTCGAGCCCCATTTGACCTCTTTTAATTCTCGAACCCGGGAGCATCCTAATAAATTCTTAAAGGCCTCTGAATAACCTTTCCAACTATTCATCCCACGTGCGATTCAGACTTATGGATTGCTTTTTACAACCATTTTTTTGAAAAATCTACATGAGACTGCCGAATGGCAAACTCATTTCCCTGCCTATTGGTAGTGTGTATGGATTTTCCTGTCGATAGGCATGTCAAGTACGATGCCTATCGATACCCCCTTAACCTCATATAAAGGTATCATAATCTCACTTTAAAGGGCACCTCAGAAATATCCCTATGAGTGATCTCAATAATATTCTCTCAAAGTCAGCATGGTTTCCATATTGAAACCTCTTCCCAACATTTAATTTCCATCAATTTCTTACCCAGTTTAGCAAATTTCACTCCCTCTCCTCCTACTACCTTCATCCACTTGCAAGAGCAGCCCTTCAACAATCAAGATCAATCTTAAAGCTTCCGAAGAAGGTCCAAACCTTTCGTTCTCATTTTAAATTCCCTTATTTTCGTATTAGTTACTTAATTCTTACTTTAGCATTTCATCTTTGTTAGTTAACATATATTAATATCCAACTCTTTTATTAATAGTATTGCACATACTATATTTCCAATAAAAAAAAATAAGAAAAAGAGGGTTTGCTTGTAAATTCCAAATGGGGATTTCTCACGACATTTTCTCACACTAAAACATCATTTTTCTACACACACAAACATATAATAAAGTCCCCGATTGGATTTATGGGATAAACCCCACCCCCGTGTTAGATGCGAAATATGTGGAGTTTGAAGCCTTTTTAGGCTACACATGTGTCTCGGGTAAAATTTGAGATTCAAGTCCTCCTTTCCTATTTTTGTTCATATATTATTTTCACATATTATATTTGTGATTCATGCTCGTGTTTTTTCCAACCTATACAATCGTCTTTCTATAAATGATCTGGGAGATGGATGAGCATAAAACTCGAGCCTACAATACAATCGAAGAAAGTTTTAATCGATCTAAAGTAAAGTTAGTTATAATGTGGATAGATTATGAATATCATCTATAGTTCAATTCAAAGTAATCGCTTTTTCGAATATGCGATCACATCCATCCATATAATAAAAGTCCTTTTTTTATTATGTATATGTGAATTTTTCTCATTTAAATTTACTCTTTTATTCACATATACCGAGATAAAATAACAGATTTCAGAGTGTTTGATTGTGAGTGCATCTCGTGAGATTTTTAAATCAAAACGAACTTTCGAATACGAAATGTAATGATTAAGTCTTTTGAAATGGATGGTTATATTGTCTACGCACACACACACGATAAGTTGAGGTTGAGAAGTGAAGCTCTACAATATTTATAAAGTTTTCATTTGAGACTCGGTTATATTATTTTTGTGTCTTTTGTATTGAGTCAAATTTGTAAATTTTGTAGGTATATTCACTGTAAACCCTCACAAAACAAAACTCATCCAGTAGGGCAACCTATGGGTTCAATAGGTTGTTGCACACGCTAAGTGCAATCATGATTCCTATGAACGTGAGTTAGAATTTATAATTTTTAGTTTTGCTCGAGGACTAAAAAAGTTTAGGTTTGGGGGTACTTGATGAGGGCATTATTTTGTATAATTTATTCCCAAAGTTATACCTTTTTAGACCCACTTTATTTTATTTACTAAATTATAAAGACCATTTGGTTAAAAAAAAATACAAGACTGATTGAATTCATATTTAAAACGCAGATTTTAAGGCAAAAACATGCACTTTAATATTTATAATTTTCTTCTGCTAATTTGTGAAAAAAGTTACCTAGTGAAAATTTTACGAGGAATGATGGAATTTGGAGAAAATTCTAGATTAATTAGAGAAAAGTGCGAAAAAGATGATTTTTACGGTCATTTGAAAAACGTTGTTATTAGAATTTGACGAAATTTGGGCGAGCATATTCGACAAGAAAAAATAAGAGTCCCTTGGTGGGGGGAAAACGAATACCTTTTTGACTAAATGAGGTGTACTCAGTTCCAATTTTTTTATTAGGGTTATTGCAAAACACATTTCACCCAATTAAAGAGAGTTTTACCACAAAGTAAATACCTTACCTCTTGGCATATAAAAAGGAGCCTTAAGCTCATCATTTCACATACAATTTGAGTAGGAATTTTTTTTAGAGAGTTTATTATCATTATTATTTGTTGGCCACGAATTTTACTTTTGTGGGAAGAATTTTGACAAGCTTAATCTTAAGGAAAAAATATTTTTAACTTTGGAATATTAATGAAGTTCTTTTATTCTTGCTTGCAATTTTATTATATATATCGTTATGTTAGCGTAAATTGTCTACTAGGACTAGATAAAATTTGTCATGTCTGATCAGTATTATGTAGTTAGTTTAATTTCGTATTCATTTTCGACATGTTTTAGATGTTTTAAAATTTGGTATTCACTTAAAATGACACGATAATACGTTTTAAACCTTTGAAAGTGATTTTAATTCACATTTTAAGAATAAAAGTATGTAAGTTTAATGGGTTATGCTTATATTAAATTGTTTGATATCTCATGATTAAATAAAACATTAAGACTTAAAATTAATAATAAATGTTTTGATTTTTGCTGTGAGTACTTGTTGATGGGTTATGCTTGCATTCGATTATTTTGATAGTCCATGATCACATATTACATTTAAAACTTAAAATTGATATTTTTAAGGGAATATGAATTTTAACCGTCTAATTATAGGCATTAAATTTTGGGTGAACTTAAATGTTTTATTTTTCGAACTGAACGCATCAAGAGGTAGTTTAATTTGAGTTATATGATCGGGAATGAAAAAATTAAATTAATGCGTAATATTAATTGAAATTGATAAATTGATCTGAAATCCTAGTTTCTCCCATAAATAGTTACATATTATTGGTTCCTCCTGTTAATTTATTTTTTTTAGTTATAGATTATAATTCTAATCTTTACGTCATAATGACTATATGGAAAGTTCTTGATTAATAAAATGACCAAATCTCTGTGAGTTTGACTCGTACTTGCATAAGTTATATTATAATAGCCCGTGCGATTGTGAAAATTTACAATTTGACAAATAACATATATCTAGTTTTTTCCACAAGAAGAGTAAGGTTAACGTAGTAAACCATCCTTTGCTCTCCGCCCTCTAATCGTAATAAAGTTGTTCCAGTAGTGTGTTTTGAGATGGCTAAGTACAGGTAGAGATCTTCCCTGATTATTGGAGTTGACAGCAAGAATGGAGATCCTAAGTACTATTGAATTCCCTCTAGTGATTAGTTGAAGTCCTCTATCTAGATTGTTGAACTTCATTTATTTAGTTCTTGAAAGAACTGTTGACACTTATTTGAAATCTTAGATATGAAGCAATTGAAGGCTGTCAACATTCTGCTAAGAACCTGTACATCTATGATGGTGGTCGACCTCCTACTGTCCTGCAGAGCTTTGATTTGATGTTGATTTGTCTATACCCCTTTGTGAGTAACTAGGTACCAAAGGAACTTACCAGAACTTGGTCTAAAGACACACTTGAAGGCATTATGCTTCATCGTGTATTCTTTGAAGATCTTGAAGGTCCTCGTTAGATACGTAATTTGATCGATTGCTTCCCTTTTCTTAACGAGCATGTCATCGATGTAGACCTCTATGTTGATTTGATCTGCTTCCTGAACATCTTGGTTATAAGACATTGGTAGTTCTCACCTGCATTATTCAAACCAAAATGACATTATATTTCAATAGTAAACCTCTAAGGTAAGGATGAATGCGATCTTCTCCTGATCTGGGCTGAACAGTGGTATCTGATGATACCTAGAGTACACGTCCATAAAACTCATGCGTCGATGTCTGGTAGTCGAATCCACTAGCCGATCTATCCTGGGTAATGGAAAATTTTCCTTTGGGAAATGATTATTAACTACACCAGAAGCATCAATTTGGCACACCTTGATATTAAGAATCTGGTACAGTTTAAAATTGTGCCAAATTCTGGCACAGTTTAATGACAATCTGACCCACTTTAAAATCATGCCAAATTTTGGCATTGTTTAAAAGTGTGACAAAATAGAGTACACTTGAGTAAAATATAAAAACCCTTAAAAAATTAGTCCTCACATTGTTTTTTGTCTCCCGTCCTCTCTCCTCCTTAAATTTGAGGTCTTCCGCTTCCCCTCTCTCTCACACACTCTATGGATCCAGCCTCTCCAGCTTAGATTTTCATCTCGTCCCTTCCAGTGTGTAGAAACAGCAAACTCCAAACCACACTCCAAGCTTCGGCAAACTCTAAGCTCCGGCTCACTCTCCTCTAGTGTGTACGAACTCATGTTTGTTTGATAACTTAGTTTGAGTTTTTATAAATGAGTATAAATGATTTCATGTCTGTTATTTAAATGAAGAAGACATCAAAATTCTTTGGGATTTCTTTTCCTTGAGTACAGGTTAGGATATCAAAATTATTTCTGTTAATTTTGTCAGGATGGGACCATATCAAGTGAACAAACCTTTTCCAACACAATGCAAGTTAGGGTCCCATACGTTATCTTTGTCCCTGTACACAACTGTTTGGGACACTGAGAAATGAATTACAAGAATAATATTCCTATTTTATCTCAATTTGGGATTATATTCACATATAACTAATGAATTACAGTTATGTTGTTATCTGATTTAACTTATGTTGTTATAACTTATATTTTATAACTTATATTTGGGATTATATTTACAATTTAGAGTCCTATCAGATGTACAGATTATATCAGATTATTTTACAGATTGTTCTATATAGATCATTATCTGCTATGTTTATTTATATGGTTTTACCTTTGCAGATTTCGAGCTCTTGAGTGTTAATGACAGGGAGTTTAATGGCAATATGGAGAGTGATGTTTATAATTTTGGAATTGTTCTGGTAGAGTTTTTTAGTGGGAGAAAAGTTTATGATAGAGATGATACGCCTCCAACTATTATGGAATGGGAACTACCTTTAATAAGACGGTGCAAGGCAGCTTTCGTTATCAATAGGAATGTGGCTTTACCGAGAAATATGGAACCTTTGCTTAAACTTGCTGATATAGTCGAGCTAGATTTGAAGGAAAATCCCAATGAATGTACGAATATATCTGATGTGGTTGTCTGGTTTGATCAGATAGTCAAGAGTGGATTGACCTTCTAGTTACCTGAGTGTTTGAGATTCAAAGCTGGTGGTACTAGCTTTTATTTTACCTCAATGTACATTTTGTTGCAAGTCTGATGCACATTTCTTTTTTTATCTAGTGTGTTACCGTAGTGATATTTGTAGCATCAATTGTCTTGTGTAAGCATATGGTAGCTATGGGTACTTGTATGATGCCAATTCATGTTACAGAATAAAAAGTTTTCCTAAAGTTACTAAATAAAAGTGCATATTTACAATTTTTATTATTGCAACTCTAATTTTGTGTTTATATCACTCGAATTGTCTAGTGCATGCTGAATTAATTTTTTTGGGTGCCATTTTGGGCAAAAACCGAATCATTGTATGTGTGTATTGTCTTCTCTGCTTCTTTATGGATTCAATATATATGGGTTTGGATGTATTCATGAACCCAGCTGATTTTGGTATCTCAAATTGTGACATTAATTAAAAAAACTGAATCAATTGGGTTCGTGAATAGTCAAGGCTCGCTTTTCTGTGTGAATCAATCTCTGATATTAATTAAGCATGGTTTGACTGTTTTTGCTAATGGTTTTTGAACCAAGAAATCAGTCATTTGTACACAACCGATTGGAGATTGAGTCATAGGCAAAAGCGAGACTTGCGGATTTTATTGGGTAGGTGTATGGAGGTTTTAACACATTGGGATGGTATGGGGTACGAAGGTGTTATAGGCTAGTTGGGTCAGGGGTTTAGATTTGGTAGTTTCTGGTGGGTAATGGTTAGAGGGATATGGGGCGTAGCAGCGATGGTATGGGTTTGGGTCGCACATGGGTTATGGGGCTAGTTGTAAGTAGAGTGGGTTCATGTAGGATCATATATGGGGTAGGGGTAATTGGGGGTATTGATGCGGGGTATGGGGTTTATGACAGTGGGGGCGAGTTGGTTTTGGGTTATGGGTATTAGTAGGTTCATATATACTTATTCAAATATAGCATTTACATAAGATTGAACTTTAACATGTTAACTGTGAAATTTGTATTTGCTTTTGTAGTTTCCTCAAGAAGGCATATTGGATTAGACTTGCAGTTTCCTCCTTTGCTTCTCTAGTTTGTCTTATTTCCATTATTATATTTGGCATTGCTTGGTTTAATAATGTTACGGCACAAATTTATTAATGAATATATCTCACCTATTTTATTTTCAGGTACAAGAAGTCTCTAGCAATGAAATCTCAAGTGCAAATCAAGAATAGTCTTTGGTAAGCCAAATAATGTCCGTTGTTTGGTTTTAATTTTTGCCTACACCATGTGTTTGAAAAAATGCCTATGTTTTTATTTTATTTTTTATCTTGAGTATTTACTTGGATGTTGGATGTTTTATGAATGGTGTGTTGTTATTGCATTATATGAAAATAAATTATACAAAATTTATCCCTTCTGATAGGGAGAGAAATGATATCTAATCCTATTGTAATCGTATCTTAGTTTAGGAGATTTAACTTAGGAGGAATCGCGACCCTCTTAGGTAGATCACAATTGATAAAGGGGAGAATTAATTTAGGGGGAGTACTTACTTTAATTGCATTATTTTGATATTCCCTATGAATTTAATGTGTTTGCTCAAGTGTGCAGGAATTATATTCTAAGTGGAAACTTTCACCGGCAAAGATTTTGATCCTTGAGTCTTGTGTCAAGTATTGGGTGGGATTGTTTTTGAGTCTAGTGAGCTTGACGGCCCTTTAGGATTTTTGTTTAGTTTTTGTCCCGGAATAGCCAAAGGGGGAGATTTGTAAGGACACAAATTTCCACTTGAGTCCTTTGTAGTTTTGGCTCAATTCCAGACAAAAACGTTTGAGTCATAGGATAGAGTTATTGACCATCCTTCAAGACTATGACGTGTTTGTTGAAGGCGTACCGACCAAGATATTAAAGCTTCATCAAATGCCGAGTTTAATGTGCCTCGTTTCTCCGTCAACAACATTGGTTCCATTACTCCTAAGGTATGAATGCATTTTGAATATATATATAGGAGCTTGGAACATTTTTCATTGGGTGAATTTTTATTTTAAACTGTTGTTGTATTTCAGAAAGTTTCATTAAAACTTTAAAATAATATTTCTGGGCTAAAAATAGAATTTTCAACTTTCTGTTTTTTCGTTCGATATTGTCATTCGAACAAGTTTATCGTTCGAACGAGAATGTCGTTCGAACGAGGTTTGCAACAACCTGCCACTGGAACTTCGTTAGAAGTATCGTTCGAAGGAGGCTTTCGTTAGAATGAAAATCTTGTTCGAACGAGATTTGGCGGGAATAATTTTTTGGGCAGTTTTTGACAGTTTTTCGCACATTCCCACTTGTTTTCCACACTAACTTTTTGACAGACTTAATGTGTGTGGGAACCAACTTTTTCCACTTAACTTTTTCACATCTTTCCATCTCCTAGAGAGAGTTTTGAGAGCAAATTCTTCCACGAAAAAGTTCATGTTTTGAGTGTATAATTTTTCAAGAAAAAATCATTTAACACTCTAGTTTTCACCCATTGTTTATTAATTCCAAGTTTCAATATATATATCATTGCTTGGAGTGTTTGGCACCGGTTTATCTCTACACCTTGAATAAGAGAAGTTTGGGTTTTCTTCTAAATACCTCAAAGAAGAAGAAGTTTGTTCTGTTGCGGCATTCTCATGTGTGAAAGGCACCATATGTGATTGACGGTTACTTCCTAGTTCCTCATTGGTGAATTCCAAGGTTCCGGTGGAGTCCGGGATTGTCAACTAAGTGGAAGTTGGTATGAGAAGGAGCATCGGGGTTTGAAAGGAGTCGAGTCGAGTGTTGTAAGTCTTTCGTATCTTGTACTTGTAAAATACCATACTTAGTGGACTTAAGGCTAGGGTCGTCGGAGGTTTTTTCCCGTTGTGGGTTTTTCCTCGTACATCGCGGCGTAGTGATTCATTGTTTAATTTTATCTTGCTATATCACCTGGAACGCATGCTTAGGTAAAAAGATAAAATTTGGTTTATATCAGTACTTAATTTAGCACCAAATTAAATTAAGTAGTGATATAAACAAAATTTTATCTTTTTACCTAAGCATGCATTCTAGGTGATATAGAAAGATAAAATTAAACAATGAATCACTACACTGCGATGTATGAGGAAAAACCCACAACGGTAAAAAACCTCGGACGGCCCTAGCCTTAAGTCCACTAAGTATGGTATTTTATAAGTACAAGACACGAAAGACTTACAACGCTCGACTCGACTCCTTTCAATCCCCGATGATCCTTCTTGTGCCGACCTCCACTTAGTTGACAATCCTGGACTCCACCGGAACCTTGGAATTCACCAACTAGGAACTAGGAAGCAACCGTCAACCACATATGGTGCCTTTCACCATATGAGAAGTCCGCAGCAAAACAAACTTCTTTTTCTTTGAGGGATTTAGAAGAAAAACCAAAAATTTCTTCTTCTTCAAGGTGTAGAGATAAACCGGTGCCAAACACTCTAAGCAATGATATATATATATATATATATATATATATATATATATATATATATATTGAAACTTGGAATTAATAAACAATGGATGAAAACTAGAGTGTTAAATGATTTTTTCTTGAAAAGTTAGACACTCAAAAAATGAACTTTTTCTTGGAAGAATTTGCTCTCATAACTCTCTCTAGGAGATGGAAATATGTGAAAAAGTTAAGGAGAAAAAGTTAGTTCACTCACATATTAAGTCTGTCAAAAAGTTAGTGGGGAAAACAAGCGGGAAAGTGGGAAAAACTGTCAAAAACTGCCCAAAAAAGTGTTCCAACCAAATCCCTTTCGAATGAGATTTTTGTTCGAACGAAAGTCTCGTTCGAACGATACTTCTAACGAAGTTCCAGTGGCAGGTCGTTGCAAACCTCGTTCGAACGACATTCTCATTCAAACAACGAACTCGTTCGAACGACAATATCAAACGAAAAACCAGAAAGTTGAAAATTCTATTTTTAGCCCAGAAACTTTATTTTAAAGTTTTAATGAAACTTTTTGAAATACAACAACAGTTTAAAATAAAAATTCACCCAATGAAAAATGTTCCAAGCTCCTATATATATATATATTCAAAATGCATTCATACCTTAGGATCAATGAAACCAATGTTTTTGACGTAGAAACGAGGCACATTAAACTCGGCATTTGATGAAGCTTTAATATCTTGATCGGTACGTCTTCAACAAACACGTCATAGGCTTGAAGGATGGTCAATAACTCTATCCTATGACTCAAACGTTTTTGTCCGAAATTGAGCCAAAACTACAAAGGACTGAATTGGAAATTTGTGTCCTTACAAATCTCCCCCTTTGGCTATTCCGGGATAAAAACTAAACAATAATCCTAAAGGTCCGCCAAGCTCACTAGACTCAAAAACAATCCCACCCAATACTTGACACAAGACCCAATGATCAAAATCTTTGTCGGTGAAAGTTTCCACTTAGAATATAATTGCTGCACACTTAAGTAAACACATTAAACGCATAGGGAATATTAAAATAATGCAATTAAAGTAAGTACTTCCCCTAAATTAATTTTCCCCTTTATCAACTGTGATCTACCTAAGAAGGTCGCAAATCCCCCTAAGTTAAATCTCCCAAACTAAGATACGATTACAATAGGATTAGATACCATTTTCCCCTATCACTACCCCGCTTTTGTTCAGGAATTGACAAAGGCTAAAGAATTAAAAATTAACTTATCGTCCCCAATTAAAGCATATAAACCCTCTAAACTAAGAAAGGGATAAATAGAATGGGATAACAAGCTAAAAAACATGAAATTGTGCCTAAAGTGATGAGAACATTAAATCACACGGGCTACTAAAATGCAACCAATCCATAAAGATATGAATATCAACTATGATGCGATAACAAAAGATATCAATTGATTGTAGTCATCTAAGCGTGTGATATCGAAACAAAACTCGCAACAAGATAGATACTAAAAATTAATTAAAGCATAGATGGACTAGAAATCAAGGCAAAGACTAAATAAGATATCATATATATGTATACATAATAGATACAAACTAAGCATAAGTACACACATATAGATATAAACACCAAAATGACATAAAACAAAATGACATAAAACAAAATAACATAAGTTTTTCACACTCTTATAGCATAAATGTGTCATATGGAAACGAAATTCTCGGGGTGTGAACTAGTAACAATTAAATTTAGACTCAATCACTTAAAATATGTTCATGGAGTTCTCAATTGATTGCAAACTTCATCACATTTGAATATAACCTCATGTGACAATATAAATTGAACTCAATGAACAAACATACACAATGCATACAAGCCTAGCATATTGATGATTCTACAAACCAATAGAGTCATGACATTGAAAGATCAACTAGGATAAACAGACATTGTGCAAACCGTTGATATACCATCGAATCTCCCTCAATAAGCATATATTATTTTTGAATGATAAATCAACTAAACATAGGCCTTGGCAAATATTTTCTTTCAATGCCATTATTCTGTTTTTAGGCCTTTGGACCACGTATTTCGTTTAGGTCCAAGCAAACGGTGGCTTACTATTCGCAAAGGATAATAAATCCTTTCGGATCCCTTCCCCTTCCCCATGCACATTTATATCTATCATTTTTATATCACACAAATCTCACGTGGAAACAATTTTGACATGAACTAGTCCTCCTAGGTCACAAATATGTAGATGACAAGATTGGTAGGAGAACACTGCACAAAGCTCAAATATACATATGAAGTTAAAATTTCAAATGATCTCGTGCATGTATGAATTGTGGCATATAAAAATAGAATCCATTTAATCAACACAAAATCCAACTACTCCATGTAAGCATGGTAAAGAACATAATAAGGATTGACAATCTAAACCAAAAGTTCTAGCCACATGGGAGTGAAAAAGATGGGATTCAAACACAAGTATATGCCACATAAAGTGTGTTAAACTAAAATAGACACAAAAAAATCCTTTTGAGTTTTTGAAATTTTTAACCAAAAATAAAAATATATACTCAAAAGACAAACAGAAATCATTTGAATCTTTCATTAAGATTAAATTACCAAGAGATAAAAACCCAAATGATAATAAAAAAATCTTTTTGTATTTTTCATTTAATTCACACAAAAATGAAAGAATAAAATACAAAAGATAAACAAGTTATAAATTCTAACATGAGATATGAAATAAAGCAACGACTAGAAAATGACTAAACATTCATACATGTAGCAATGATATATAATATGAAGCACAAAAAGCTAGAGTATGCAAACAACTAACACATTTAACCTTTAAATTTAGCAAGGGAGGTTTCATGTGAAAGCAAATGAGAATCAACAAATCTAATATCTAACGCGTCTAAAAATGATTTTCGAACCCATATAAATCTATTTTCAAAATGATGGGATTTGGAAAAAATGGGATGCTAGGCATAGACTTCCTAGGACTTCTTTTAAGATCAAAACAGCATGACCTAAGGTGACCTTTCCTACCACAATGCAAGCATGTGAAAACATGAGAAATGTTACCTAAGGTGTGACCTTTTCTAAAGTCTTTGGAAGAAGACCCTCTAAAACAAACAATGGTATTAGCATTAGCAACGGAAGTATTTGAACTAGATGAGCTAGAACCATCATAACCACTACTCGAGTCTTCTAATTCATTTTTCATTTTTAAAATATCGGACTCAAGTAATAAATTAGACTCCTCAATTTTAGGGGACTCCTTCTTTAAATTTTCTATAACTCCTAGAAGGTTATCACGCTCCCCCTCAATGTGAGCAAACATGTCCCCAAGAGTCTTTTCTCGACTATCACTCTCTTTCTTGGACATTTCTAAAATATTATAATCGTAATTTATGTCCATGAGCTTTTCACGAAAAATATCTTTTTGAGATAGCAAGGTTTGCAAAAGTTCAATTTTAGCTTTAAAACAAGAATTTTCATCTTCAAGAAATTTAATTCTTTTTGCAAATCTCAAATTTAATTCTCTTAAATTTTCGTTACACTTTTTAAGGCCATTAAAGTCCTCTCGAATAGCAAAAACTTCATTATAATTAGAAATTGTCAAATGATCATCAAGACGTCCCATCGAGAGATATAAAAAAAATTGAGAGTGAGTCAAAAATGAACCACCTAAAAATGCAAGGAGCACAAAAATTATATAAGTCGAAAAACGGATCTTTGACACGATAAATTAGAGCTCCGACTCTGATACCAATTTGAAAAAGCGGAGCATTTCTCAATCAATGCTCTGATACCACTTGAAAAGTCGGAGGCCCCCAATTTTGAAATTCTTAATTTATAAATACTTATACTTCAAAAAGATAATAATTTCCTTTTTAGACGCGGAACCGAAGATGATGGTTCAAATAAAACAAATTAACAAATTTTAATTTTTCTCAAATTAAAATTAAATAACGTGAAATTAAATTTAAACACACACTTATGTTAATTTCACTTAAACACAATTAATTAACCCAAGTCCTAGAGATTTGCCTAAGTCATAGTTGTTAATTTTACCAAATTAGGCCAAACCAATTTTAACAAATTAAATTAATGACTTGAATTAACTACACATTACCCAAAATTTTATCTTTTTACCTAAGCGTGCGTTCTAGGTGATATAGCTGTAATACCCCGTATTTTTATGCTATATTTAATTTGGGGATTTATTAAATTTAATGTGATGATTTATTTAATAAAAAAATCCGGAAATTAATTATGTTATAATTATTAATGTAACTAGAGTTAGTAATTATAAAAAACTTGTTGAATATTACTAATGAGCATAGTAATATATTATATTGGTTATATTGAATGTCATAGGTGTATTAAATGACTATTTCGGAAAAATTAGTCGGGACGTGCCCGTGTCACGTCGGGACTAATTATGTTAATTAAAAAGTAAATATTTTATAAGTTGTCCGTATGGTCATTTTGAGTGTGCCAACGCGTCCGGAAGGGTCGAGATTGTCAGAAAAGTGTACCCAGGGGTTTAGTTCGGGCCTCGGGGTGTTTTTAGGCCTAATTAGTGACCCGGGAGTGGGTCACTTATATTCTTTATATGCCGGGGAGTAGGGGTAGAGATTGGTAGCTTGGTATTGCCTGCAGACATGCTAGTCTTAGACATGCACGAGCATGATGTGATCATTGGTATGTATTGGCTCGCATCTTATAGAGCCATGGTTGATTGCTTCGGTGGGAGCATTGTTTTTGCCATTCCGGGGCAAGAGATGTTTGTAGTAGCGATGCCTCGCCCAGAGGGAGGTTCGACCGATCATTTATATTACATTGAGGAGGATACCTCTAAGGAGGTTGTGATTCCTTTGGATTCGATCCCAGTTGTTAGGGAGTATTCCGATGAGTTTCAGGATATACCAGGCCTACCGCCCAGTCGTGAGATAGACTTCGTTATAGATCTTTTGCCGGATACGAGACCTATAGCACGTGCACCGTACCATATGGCTCCGGCAGAGATGCGAGAGCTACGAGATCAGATTGAGCAGCTATTAGGCCAGGGCTTAATTCGTAGGAGTACCTCACCTTGGGGCGCTCCAGTCTTATTTGTAAAGAAAAGAGATGGTTCACTGAGATTGTGCGTGGACTACCGGGAGTTGAACAAGGTCACGATACGGAATAAATATCCGTTGCCTCGAATCGATGATCTGTTCGACCAGTTGAGGGGAGCAACTTTCTTTTCGAAGATAGATCTGAGGTCGGGGTACCATCAGCTACGTATTAGGGAGCAGGATGTTTCAAAGACTGTCTTCTTGTCGAGATATGGGTCCTATGAGTTCAGGGTGATGCCGTTCGGATTCACAAATGCCCCAGCCGTTTTCATGGACTTGATGAACCGAGTATTCAGAGAGTTCTTGGATCAGTTCGTCATCATCTTCATAGATGGTATTTTGATATATTCACACTCCGAGGAGGAGCATTCCGAACACTTGAGGCAGGTTCTTCAGACCCTACGAGAGCATCAGTTGTATGCTAAGTACGAGAAGTGTGGATTCTGGTTGCGAGAGGTACAATTCTTGGGCCATGTTGTTTCTGAGAAAGGGATAGCAGTTGACCCGAGCAAAGTGTCAGCGATGAGGGAATGGGGGCAGCCCATGACACCGACGGAAGTGCGTAGTTTCTTGGGGTTAGCCGGATACTACAGGAGGTTCATTCGGGGATTCTCCAAAATAGCGGGTCCATTGACGAATCTGACTCGCAAGGGGGTACCATATGTCTGGGATGACGCTTGTCAGTTGGATTTCGACGAGCTGAAGGACAAGCTTACTTCGGCACCAGTCCTTGCTTTACCGAAGTCGGGTGTAGAGTACCTGGTCTACACAAATGCGTCCTTACGAGGACTTGGGGGAGTACTTCAGCAGGAGGAGAAGGCTATAGCTTTTGCTTCCCGCAAGCTTAAGCCGCATGAGAAGAATTACCCCACCCACGACCTGGAGTTAGCTACGGTCGTCTTTGAATTGAGAATTTGGAGGAACTATTTGTTGGTCGAGAAATTCCGTTTGTTCACAGACCATAAGTCACTGCAGTACCTGTTCACTCAGCGAGAGCTGAATATGCGTCAGCGCAGATGGTTAGAGTTTGTGAAAGATTACCAGTTCGATATACAGTATCATCCGGGGAAAGCCAACGTAGTTACTGATGCGTTGAGCCGTAGACCGGTTGACGATGTAGCGGACATCTGGAAAGCAAAGTGGAAGGAGTTGGGTCACCAGGACGCAGTAGCACGTTCTTTCATATCCGTGATGTCAGTCACACCCGAGATTATTATGAGGGTGATACAGGCACAGACCACAGATTCGTTTTGTCAGGAGCAGATTGTATGACTTCTAGCCGAGGGTGCTGAGTCCTATTCTGTTAGTTCGGATGGGGGGTTGCGGTTTAAGGGGAGATTAGTGGTCCCAGAAGGAGCGGAGCTATGTCATGAAGTGATGACTCATTCTCATGGGTCCCGATTTGCAGTACATCCGGGAGGCGATAAGATGTACCAGGACATGAGACGACAGTACTGGTGGAGTGGGATGAAGAAGGACATCGCTGAATTTGTGTCCAAGTGTTCTACTTGCCAGCTAGTGAAGGTGGACCACCAGAAACCGTTAGGATTACTTCAGCCATTGGAAGTACCCGCGTGGAAGTGGGAAAGTATTTCCATGGATTTCATTACCGGGTTGCCTACATCACAACGGGGCCACGATTCTATCTGGGTGATTATAGACCGTTTGACCAAGGTGGCTCATTTTCTGCCAGTGAGGACAGATTATACCACGAGTCAGTATGCCCAGTTGTTCATCGCTGAGATTGTCAGATTGCATGGGGTACCCCTGAATATTGTGTCAGATAGAGACAAGATTTTTGTGTCACGTTTCTGGGAAAGCTTTTAGGAGGCTATGGGTACAGAGTTGAGACTGAGTTCATCTTACCACCCACAGACAGATGGACAGACAGAGCGTACTAATCAGATGTTGGAAGATATGCTACGCATGTGTGTTCTCGATTTCGGAGGAGGTTGGGAGCCACACCTTCCACTGGTAGAGTTTGCTTATAATAACTCCTATCAGTTTACGATTGGCATGGCTCCATTTGAGGCTTTGTACGGCAGGCCTTGTCGTTCTCCAACTTGTTGGCTCGAGGTGGGGAACAACAAGTTATTAGGGCCAGAAGTGATTCAGGAGACCTCCGTGAGGATTGAGATAATCAGGAGTCGTATGCGGGTAGCCCAAGACAGGCAGAAGAGCTACGCCGATGCGAAACGGTTCTTCCGTGAGTTTAATGTGGGAGATCAAGTGTTGTTGCGTATATCTCCTATGAAAGGAGTTATGAGGTTCGGGAAGAAGGGGAAGTTGGCTCCGAGGTACGTAGGACCATTTCCCATCATCGAGAGAATTGGGCTAGTAGCATACAGGTTGGGATTGCCAGAACACTTACATCGCATCCACGATGTATTCCACATCTCGTCGCTGAGACGATATCTTCGGGATGATATGGCCCATACTCACATCACGATAGACGAGATCGATTTACAGCCTGATAGCTCTTACGAGGAGAGACCGGTGGCTATCCTAGACTATAGTGAGAGGATATTGAGGTCGAAGGTAGTTCCACTTGTGCGAGTCCAGTGGGAGCATCATAATGTGGAGGAATCCACTTGGGAGCGTGAGGGAGATATGCGCGAGAGATATCCAGAGTTGTTTTTACCAGGTATGCCTTATTTTCTGAATTTCGGGACGAAATTCCGTTATTAGGGGGGAAGTATGTAATACCCCGTATTTTTATGCTATATTTAATTTGGGGATTTATTAAATTTAATGTGATGATTTATTTAATAAAAAAATCCGGAAATTAATTATGTTATAATTATTAACGTAACTAGAGTTAGTAATTATAAGAAACTTGTTGAATATTACTAATGAGCATAGTAATATATTATATTGGTTATATTGAATGTCATAGGTGTATTAAATGACTATTTCGGAAAAATTAGTCGGGACGTGCCCGTGTCACGTCGGGACTAATTATGTTAATTAAAAAGTAAATATTTTATAAGTTGTCCGTATGGTCGTTTTGAGTGCGCCAACGCGTCCGGAAGGGTCGAGATTGTCAGAAAAGTGTACCCGGGGGTTTAGTTCGGGCCTCAGGGTGTTTTTAGGCCTAATTAGTGACCCGGGAGGGCATTTTGGTCATTTTACAAAATAGGGTAATTAAACCCACGAATTTCAGCCATCCTTAGCAGCCATTTAAGTCAGCCTTTTACGGTTAGAACATTCAGAACCCTAGAACGGCCATTGGAGAAGAGAGGAGAGAGCTCTCAAGGTGATTCAAGGCCCAAAACACCACCGATTTCACCGCCGTCACCACCAACGCGTAGATCGCGAGGAGGAGAACGCAACCACACCAACATCTACAGGAAACCAGACCTCTGAAATCCCAGGCAAGTGTTTAACTTGCATATTTTTGTTGGTGCAATAATCATATTAGTGTAGGAATGATTAGGAGTATAATTAAAGGAAGAAAACCCCAATTTTTGATAGGGATTTGCATGTAGAAATCGTTTTAACCATATTCTGAAAATAATATGTGATGTAGATGATCTACCCACGAATTTGTGATGTTATGTTAGAAGGAAATTCTGGAGAAAAACTGAATAGAACAGAAGTTAAGAAAACTTAGGGTTCTTGATGATTAGATGAGATTTTAGGTTGTTTAATCATGTTTAATGATGGTTATACGCATGCTTAACGTTAGAAACATCTGGTAATATGTTATTATGTTTGTGGTATAAGTTTTGGGACGATTAGGGTTGGAAAATATGAATTTGAATGAAGAACTTTGGTGAAACCCGCAACTGCAATTCTGCAGAATTTTCGCAGACCTGCTTGATCGATCGATCGACCCTAGAGCATCGATCGATCGAATGTTCGATCGATCGAGCCCCAGCCGTCGATCGATCAACCCTTCCTGGCAGCCTCTTATTTCCCCTTGTTTAATTAGTTGAATTAATTTATCGTGGAATGATTCTTGGGCATTATAAATAAAATGTTTTTTGATATAAGAGAGACCAGTAGGACATATGGTTAAAGGATGGGAACTTTATTATGAGACGATAATTGCGTTTTAGGGACAATTAATTAAGGAATGATGAAACTACGCATTTCAAGTGAGAGATTACGTCAAATACTTACGATAGTGAATAGGCGTCTACCTACTGAATTTCCTACTTGGATAGTTAGAATCCACGAGTGTCACGTAATTAGTGAGAAAACCCTTCGAGTCAAGGTTAGAGTCGAAACCTTATACGTAATCTTAATAATGTGAAATTAAGGATAAATGTTGTAATTATGGGTAATGAGAGGAACCTATATTAATATGAGGAAATTGGTATATTTATATGATTGTGTGTGCATATATTATATACATGTGAAAAACGTACCCACGCTACTTGCTATCCCTGAGGTTACCGCGCTGGGACGGTCTTATCCTGTGTTGCCTTACGGGGGATATTGATTCGTACCCTAGAAGATAGAGATCCAAGGTACGGGCTATCAGATTGATAGTCGGACGGTCCTAAGAGACGTGAGGGTATGTACTGACCTCTTGGACTTGGAATCTATGCTTCGCCTCAATCTTGTTTGTGTATATGTTGATAAAGTTCGTGAGTGATTCAGAATTTGTACTTCCCTTTGTGTGAACGATACGGGGATTGGATAGCAGAGTACGCCCGCACCATAGTTTTAGTTGGGGTGATGTTATATATATATATTATTCGAGTAGTTAATATATATATGAGATTATGGAATTTAAACTACCTACTATGACTTGATAAGTAGGACATGGTTGTTGACTCATATATATAAATACTGTTTTGCGAAAGTATAATATGACACTGGGAAACTTTATAAATTAATGAAGCTAAAACAAGAGTTGTGCTACTCATTGAAAGTAACCTTTTCACACGTAGTCATGGTTCGGTTTTAAAACTTATGAGTAAGTTAAGAGAAACTAAATTATTGGGAAGGTTAGTATGATCTAAAATGTTAAGTTAAACCATTTGGGAAGGTTAGTACGATAGGCGTGCACACTAGAAGAGAGGTGAGAATTTCTCAAGGGAGTGTCGAACTAATAGGTTGTTGCATTGGCCTGTATCAATTTAAATACTTGCTAAACTGATTTTAAATAACACACACTTTCGGGCTCTGACCCGTTTCTTCTCTCCCTCTCCCCCTTGTATATATATGTATGTATTTCAGGTGCCCAGCCACAAGGGCGTCTTGCTTAGGATCTATTGGAAGGAACACGCTGCAGCTTAGGTGGGAGTTGCAGGTCTTTTGATTAGACGACTTCGTCCATTCAGATCCACTCTTAACACTTTCATTCAGATGGGCATGTGTAGCCCTTTCCATTATTTCTTTATGTTGGGACATTGTTATTTCAGTTATTTCCTAGTTCGTTATTATGGGATTTTGTTCAGAACGGATGTACTACTTTATTTTTCTCGCATGTTCACATTCGTTGATGAATGTTTTATATATTGGATTCTTTCGTTCCAGTTTATTGTGGTGTGTATCTTATTCATTGAGCTTTGTTAATAAATTAAATAAATCTTTTCTTTAAATAAAATTTGGAAGTTAATGTTTAAAATTGGTTTTGACACTTAGCTTAATTATTTAGGGTGTTAATTTGGAAAGTTTCTTTTTACGACAGTGATGCTAAGAATGAACCAAACTGTTCACCTTGATTTAATTTAATAAAGGAGTAATCGCCCGGTATTTAATTAGGCGGGGTGTCACAATAGCAAGATAAAACTAAACAATGAATCACTACGCCGCGATGTACGAGGAAAAACCCACAACGGGAAAAAACCTCGGACGGCCCTAGCCTCACTAAGTATGGTATTTTACAAGTACAAGACACGAAAGACTTACAACACTCGACTCGACTCCTTTCAAGCCTTGATGCTCCTTCTTGTACCGACCTCCGCTTAGTTAACAATCCCGGACTCCACCGGAACCTTGAAATTCACCAATGAGGAACTAGGAAGCAACCGTCAACCACATATGGTGCCTTTCACCATATGAGAATGCCACAACAAAACAAACTTCTTCTTCTTTGAGGGATTGAGAAGAAAACTCAAACTTCTCTTCTTCAAGGTGTAGAGATAAACCGGTGCCAAACACTCCAAGCAATAATATATATATTGAAACTTGGAATTAATAAACAATGGGTGAAAACTAGAGTGTTAAATGATTTTTTCTTGAAAAATTAGACACTCAAAACATGAACTTTTTCTTGGAAGAATTTTCTCTCAAAACTCTCTTTCTAGGAGATAGAAAGATGTGAAAAAGTTAAGTGGAAAAAGTTGGTTCCCGCACATATTAAGTCTGTCAAAAAGTTAGTGGGGAAAACAAGTGGGAAGTGGGAAAAACTGTCAAAAACTGCCCAAAAACATGTTCCTGCCAAATCTCGTTCGAACGAGATTTTCGTTTCGAACGATACTTCTAACGAAGTTCTAGTGGAAGGTTATTGCAAACCTCGTTCGAACAACATTCTCGTTCGAACGACAAACTCGTTCGAACGACAATATCGAACGAAAAAATAGAAAGTTAAAAATTCTATTTTTAGCCCAGAAACTTTATTTTAAAGTTTTAATGAAACTTTCTGAAATACAACAACAGTTTAAAATAAAAATTCACCCAATGAAAAATGTTCCAAGATCCTATATATATATTCAAAATGCATTCATACCTTAGGAGCAATGGAACCAATGTTGTTGGCGTAGAAACGAGGCACATTAAACTCGTCATTTGATGAAGCTTTACTATCTTGGCCGCTACGTCTTCAACAAACACGTCATAGGCTTGAAGGATGGTCAATAACTCTATCCTACGACTCAAACATTTTTGTCCAGAATTAAGCTAAAACTACAAAGTACTCAATTGAAAATTTGTGTCCTTACACCTTCTGACATTGAGAGAGAATAAATTGTATGAAAATTTAGAACAGTGAGTTCTGGGAGTGGGAGGAGAATTTTTTGGGGTATGTTGTTTCAAAGACGGGTTTGTTGTTGAATTTGACTAAGGTACCATACGTATTGGATTGGGGTTCACCCAAAACACCTATGGAGGTTCACATTTTGGGTATGGGTGGTTATTATCAGATGTTATTTGGGTGGGGGGTGGGGTGGGAGGTGGTCAAATATAGTAGAATCGTGGACGGAGCTAGAAAATAAGGAAATTATATTTTTATGTAACGAGGGGTGTAAGTTTTCATTTGACACTTTCAAGGAAAAGTTGACATTGACACGCGTAGTATCCCTTATAGTGCTAGAGGTAATGCCCATACAACTCATGTGCATAGCTGAACCCTTGACTGGTCTTAGATGTTTCGAGGATTAGAACTTAACACAAAATTCAAGTAGCCAACTCAATGCAATTATTATAATAATAAATACACTAAAGCAGTAGCCAAATTAATATATTTGGGCCTTGGCGAGGTGTCTACCCGCTAAGCCTTAGTAAGGCGAGGGGGCAAAGCGCCCCGGTTCGGGATTTTCAGAACACTGTGCTAAGGAAATATATATTAAGAGAAATCAAACAAAATTATATCACAATAAAAGTAAAGAGACTGAAAATTATATTAAAGTTGACATGAGGGGGAAATAAATTCTCATGATTATGTAAATATGATTACAAATATAAATATAAATAATTATGCATTTACAAATACATTGAGTGAACCGAATAGTGTGTATCTTGTAGCTTATATTGGTGGTTTTTCCTCCACCGTACAATTGAGCCAGTAAATTTATGGGAAGAGTGTGGGTGAGGCCAACAAACCCCAGACTAGGATACCCACCTTTTGTTTCCATATTAAATGGAGGTTGTAGGACACTTAATTGTGATTTTGCCTATGGGATATGATTGGTTATTTTAGTTACATATTGCGTTCTAATATGAATCAATTACGGTAATGATACCGACAGGTATAAATAAGGTATCACCGTACATCATTTTATTGTGAGGGGTTCCACACTAAACGGAGTTCTTCATGCTAACGTCCAATTCCATTCAGGTATATATTTATACTACGTGCTACTTGCCATTATGTCTGCATTTTTCACAATATGTGTAAAAGTATATTTTGTATTTTATTACACATTAAATATTTGACCATCACTTGTATTTGTATTTTATTATTGCATTACCCTTTCTCGTAACATATTGGGCACCATTTGTGAATCATCCTAAAAAATATGATCTCTACCTCTTTAAATCTAGAAATTAATAAGGTATGACATGTGAAATAATTAAGTTGGGTTTAAATAAATTTAATAATAATAAAGATATGAATAATAATGCTAGAACTGAAAACTTCGCTGGAAACTTGCAACTTCATACAAATACAAATGTCGTGACACCTCGAGCAATTGATGATCAAATAAAAAAGGCTACTGATTGAATGAGGCGTATAGACTTGAAAGATTTTTTAGTACGCCAATTTGCTTATCCGGGTAACTCTCAATATTCAGCAAGTACTATTCCTTTGCTTAATTGTACTTGATGCATACGCGTATATCAAGTCTTTGGGATAAAGTTATGAGATGCAACGGGGTACTAGGTATTGTAAGATGTTTATGAGATCGATATGATGTAGCCTCTAGATTCATACGCGTATATCAAGTCAAAGTTTTATGCTCCTGATTTCTATATATGTTTACGGATTGTTTCACCTTATCAAATTTTATCTGACTTTACTAATATAATTTTTTTTCAGACTTTCTTCAGAAGTTATCGGAGAAATCATCAAGTCATGTGACTAATGGACACTAATTATGTTTGCTGAGAAATGTTTTGCTCAGTGTAATGTATGCCTTTGACAATTCGTTTGAGGGAGAAAGCCCAAATCATCCCCTAAACGGTCCCATAAGAGGTATGAACACCTCGCACGCGACCATTGTAACTTGTATGAACTGACCGCAAAGTCACGGGTCTCCCGATTTGAGAATATGACGATGATTTGAAAATATCTAGATTAAGCTTAAAAACAAGCCGTTTGAGGGTGAAAACCCAAACTAGCCCCCAAGCGGCCCCATAAGAGGCACGAACACCTCGCACGGGACTAATGTAACTTGCAGGAATTGACCGCGTAGTGCAGGTCTCCCGGTTTGAGAATATGATGATAATTTGAAAATATCTAGATTAGGTTTAAAAACATGTCGTTAAAGGGTGAACGCCCTATCCATCCCCCAAAAGGCCCTATAAAAGGCACAAACACCTCGCACGAGACCAATGTAACTTGTAGGAACTGACCGCGTAGTCACGGGTCTTTCGATTTTGAGAATATGACAATAATTTGAAAATATCTAGATTAGGCTTAAAAACTAGCCGTTAAAGTGTGAAAAACCAAACCAGCCTCCAAAAGGCCCCGTAAGAGGCACGAACACCTCGCACGGGACCAATGTAACTTGTAGGAACTGATCGCGTAGTCACGACTCTCCTGATTTGAGAATATGACAATAATTTGAAAATATCTAAATTAGGCTTAAAAACAAGCCGTTTGAGGGTGAAAACCCAAACTAGCCCCAAACGGCCACGTAAAAGGCACGAACACTTCGCACGAGACAATGTAACTTGTAGGAACTGACCCCGTAGTCGGGGTCTTCCGGTTTGAGAATATGACGATAATTTGAAAATATCTAGATTGGGCTTAAAACCAAACCATTTGAGGGTGAAAACCCAAATCAGTCCCCCAAACGGCCCCGTAAGAGGCACGAACATCTCGTACAATACCAATGTAACTTGTAGGAACTCACTACGTAGTCGCGGGTCTCCCGATTTGAAAATATGATGATAATTTGAAAATATCTAGATTAGGTTTAAAAGCAAGCGGTTAAAGGGTGAAAACCTAAACCATCTCCCAAACGGTCCCGTAAGAGGCACGAACACCTCGCACGGGACCAAATTAACTTGTAGGAACTGACCGCGTAGTCACAGGTCTCCCGATTTGAAAATATGACGATAATTTGAAAATATATAGATTAGGCTTAAAAACAAGTCGTTTAAGGGTGAAAACCCAAACTAGCCCCCAAACGGCCCGGTAAGAGGTACGGACACCTCGCACGGGACTAATGTCACTTGTAGGAACTGACCGCGTAGTCACAAAAAATTCGATTTGTGAATACAATAATAATTTTAATTCATATATGCAAATTTTAAGCTTGAATAAGATTTGTTTTTTAAAATTACTCGGTTACTAATATCATCTCCCTTTGTATCCTATTTTTTTGCAGGATAACATTTTGTCGTTAGCTTTTATCCGCATGGAACATATGAAGTCAATGGTCTATAACAAAGGGATTATTTACTTAATGCTGTTAATATTCAGGATTCTATTTTTTTGTGTTATAACCTTGGAGGCTTTTGTAGTTTTTTTGTTAGCTTTTATGACCGTGTAGGCTTTTGTAATTTTATTATTATATTTTATGAACGTGCGAGCTTTACATTATGCAGGTATTATATTAGCAGGTTTTAAAATGTCCAGAAAATAGGAAAAATTCTGCCCAATTATTTTGGTCTGTGAACTATTATTACTTGTAATATTTTGAAGTTTGTATGTACATTAATTTATTAATAACTTTTGAGATTCGCAATTTGTGAATTTTCTTGTTTTTAAATAATTAATTTTTTTTATCCAAAAAATTTGGCACAGTTCAAAATCGTGGCAAAAGTGTATCAATTTTTGGCACGATTTTTCACTATGCCCAAAGAGAATCAAAATGTACTCGATCTGATACAGTTATAAAGTGTGTCAGAAATGTTCCTGTTTGATCAAATCTGACACAATTTTGAGCTGTACCAGAAAAAACTGACCATTTTGAAACACCTGATTCCGGCACAGTTTAAAATTGTGCCAGATTTGATCTGGCACAATTTTAAATCGTGTCAGATTGCTATTTTTGATGTAATGATTGAAGTCTTTGAAGTCTACGCACACGCTCCAGTTGTCGCTATTTTTCTTAACGAGATCGGGGAATTAGACCTCCCTAATGGAGTTGACCTTGATGAGGTCTTTAATTTCACTTTCTAAAGCTTAGAATTTTGGGTACTAACTTCCCCAACTTCTATTTGATCGGCCGAATAGTTAGATACACATGCATTCGATGACGAGGGATGTTCGGATATAGGCTCAGGAGGCCATAAGGTTTCCATGCAAAGACATTAGTGCTGGTCATGAGGAAGGGGGCTAATTTCTTCACTTACTCCTTGGGTAACTCAGATCCAATCCAATAGGCTTTATTTGGTTTAGATGAATCTAGAGAAACGGTATCCATTACTTTTTTGGAGGGAGCTAATCGAGTTTCTTTCCATCTTGGCCGAACGCCTTTTGGATTTTATTTAGTCTAATCATCCCCTGAATCGTCATCATCCTGTGGACTGGTCTTGCTTCATCCTGAAACTCTACATATTCCTCAAAGATCACTATCGTCACTACCCCATATCCTCCACCAATCTGATCTTTAGATATGACCTTAAGATAAGACCATTCTCCTACGGGATCCTCATGTCCCCTGTATCGCTCCATGTCCACTTGTTGGGGCCGCTTTCTCCCCCTAAGTACACCCGATGCCCCACTCGCTGGGACTATCTCGACCCGGGGAAAAAAAGAATCAGGAAGCACCGGGCTCGCCATTGTCATCACCCGACTATCTATGTACCTTTATTAATCAAAGTCCTCTTTAAGAAAATAGGTGATGATGATCCCTCCCAAAGGCTCCGCCTCCGGTAGCCCCTCTTTATGCCTCATATGATGAGGAAGGGGAATGATACCTGGACTGCCTTGAGTGGCCCGTATGGGTCCACTAAGAGTAACCTTTGTCTATAATACACATAAACATGCTCATCCAAGGCCATCACATGGCAAGTCAAATCCGAGGGAACCTAAAAGTGAAAACATGAATGCATAAACACCAAGTCTAACAAAGTAATTAAACATTAGCCAACATGTCTCTCACAAACATCCTCGTCACCTCCTGGGTCAAATGCAAACCTACTAGTTGGTTCCTCTGCAAATATCCAGTGACAAGGGGGAAATCCCACCACTACAAGCCTAATCTTGGGTCTCCCAGCAGCTATAACATTAGAAGAAAAAACCCATTACTTGTCAAATAAAATACAACATAAATATTAAATGAGAATCAAACTAAAACAAATGAAAGACATAAACTAAAACCAAAAAATACGTACCTCCCACAAATAAGAAAAACAAATGAAATTGTCTATAGAAAAACATGAGAATAGGGACATGGACTGGTACACGTCATCTAATCCCATCCTACCCCATTCATAACCCCATATCTAGGTAAAGTCCATTCTCCAAGAAGTCAGCGCACCCCACTATCATTAACAAAATACACTGAGCGTATTGATGCGCCACTAACACATCCAACCCCGGATCCTCTACCTACTCAATGAAATCCACGCGTAAATGGGTGGTCTATTTCCCCAAATCTGGAAACAGGAATCACTGTAAGGGGGTTCCCACCAGAGGGAATCCCATTAAAATTGAAGAAATCCAATGGAGTCATCGTAATCTCCCTACCGTAAAATGAAGAGAGTTGGTGGTAATTTCCATACCCTCCACCAGTAGGCGAACCAAAATTAACAACTTGCACAAAAGGTCACAAAAACAGGAAACACACACCGAAGCCTTTGACCAACCCGCATGGGTCCTCTAAATTTAATTGATACGTCGTATAAGGACTCCGGATAGAATAGAATAAGAGTCGGATTGAATATGATAAGAATGGACCATATAAGATTATTCCAATACTGCGTTTGAAACAGTTTCGTATAAGAAGACGAGATGAGATATAATAATACAGTCATGTGTTTGAAATGCTCCGGATAGGATTAATTTATCTCAAATTTTCCAAAAATACACTTCTTTTGTATTTAATAATAAAAAAATATAAAAATATATTGTTATCATATATTTTAACTCAATAACATAAATTTAATTCCATGCGGGATGTTAAAAAATAATATTATGAGATGAAAACATGTATTTGTATTTATAATTTTTACACACTCAAGCACTAGTAATTACTTACTCGCATACAAAAATCATGTGTACACAAACTAGTAGGAAAAAATAATGAGATAGTAAAACTGGTTGCTTACTATTTTCTCTTCCGATTCAAAACAAATCAGTTGCAGAAAATTGCTTGAAATCACAACTGAATAACATCGATTTTACCCAAAATAGTTGTCGAAAACATACGGAAACAAATAAATTGAATTATATACAACTTTCAACTTGTCTAGCATATAGGTTAATAATACATTAAAAAAAAATACGTGTAACAAAATATTAGCAATGAATTAACAACACATAACTTTCAACTTGTCTAGTAGGTGAGTTAACATAATATTTGCATCGATTTAAACTAAAATAGTAGTTCATGATAAAGCAACAAATAAAAACAATAGAAAAAAAATGAGGAGGTTACCTATCGTGATAAAAAAATATGAATGGAAAGTTATGTGAATCAAAGGGATTGTCGACTGCTATCTAATACTTGAGATAGTGCAGGTTGCGTGAGTTTTTTTTTTATAATTTAATAAGGGTAGAGCAGTAATTTTTAATCAAATTTTGACACCGTATAATTTTGCACGACCTTAGAGGTGGGATTTTTTTATCCCACTCCTTATGGGATAAAGAGCTCACTTTGGATAACTTATTCCATCTCATATCCCATCCTAGGTTACACCAAATATTGGATATGATAATTTTATTCAATACGAAACTCTTATACGGCGCATCAAACGAGGCCTAATAGTTTAAATTTAGACGGGTTAAATGTTAAAAAATGCTATGGAATAATGCAAATATATACAACTTAGGTTTAAACGACGTTGTTTTTATTTTACTGTTTCTTCAGTGGAACAATGTTTTCTGCTTAACATTTGTATCACTGTTCCTTCAGCCGAACAACATTTTCCGCCTAAATGTTTAGGTAATGAACTTCTAATAATTACATTTTCCGCCTATATGTTTAGGTAAAAAAAAAAGAAATTTGGGAATTTTTATAACCAAGATATGGGAAATTGTTTTCAAAATAATATTAAGGGTAGGATTTCTGCAAAACCAAACCTGCTATTTATAAATAAATAAATAGCCGCTGCAAACTTTGGGGGTGAAATTCAAAATATGGAAATATGCTCTAAATGCTTAGGCGGAACAAGATGTTCCGCTTTAGGCATATTTTTTTTCTTTAGGCGGAACAATGTTTTCCGTTTAAGTCACGTGTTAGTTTTTACCTTACCAAAGTCTTTATATGCACTTGTGCACTACCCATAACATTCATATATACAACAAATATGGAGGTTTAGCATACCGATAAGGGTTTCTCTAACAAATATAGAATTCGACTAGTTAGTTTTTTGTGGGTCCCGTGGCTTAAACGAAAAACGTTGTTCCGCCTAAAGAAAAAAAAATATGCATAAAGCGGAACATCTTTTCCGCCTAAGGATTTAGAGCATATTTCCATATTTTGAATTTTACCCCCAAAGTTTGCAACGACTATTTTTTTTATCATTTATAAATAGCATGTTTGGTTTTGTAGAATCGTACCCTCAATATTATTTTGAAAACAGTTTCCCATATCTTGGTTATATCTTTTTTTACCTAAACATATAGGTGAAAAATGTAATTATTAGAAGTTCTACTAGGGGTCAACAGGTAATTACCTAACCATTTAGGCAGAAAATATTGCTCCATTGAAAGACCGGTGCTACAAATGTTAGGCGAAAAACGTTGTTCCGCGAAAGGAACAGTAAAGTAAGAACGACATCGTTTAAGCCTAAGTTGTGTATATTTACACTATCCCACAGTAGTTTCTAACATTTAACCCTTCTAAATTTAAACTAACAATGAGTAAATTTAGATTACCCATAAGGGTTGCTCTTATTTTTTACCCTACCAAAGTCTTTATATGCACTTTTGCACTACCCGTAACATTCATATATACAACAAATATGGAGGTTTAGCGTACCCATAAGGGTTGCTTTTACTCACCAATACTACGTATCCCCTTGTCCTAATTAAATAAAAAATATGCAAAAAATGTCACAGGAGGGTATAAATGAATGAAAGTGTTGATGCAAAAAACTGGACCGAATCCCATTTTTATGATCACAGATAAATAGATGAAAGCAATCCAATCAAGCACATAAGAGACAAAGATTTTTAAAGTGGTTCGGCTATAAATAACGCCTACGTCCACTGTTATTTTATTCCCAGGGGTTTACAATAGCACCATAGGGTGTAGAGAGAGAAAGGATGTGTATCTTGTGTATGGGGTTTCTAGGTTCTCTTCCTTTTGGCTAAGGGGATACATGCATTTATAGTGATGGGAGATAAAGAGATTCATTGTATGTAGACATTTATGTCTACATTCAACGAATCTAATTGTTGAATTGCTTGGTATGCTATGTGTTGTCATCTATTAATACAGTATAAATGTACATTAAGGCTCATTAAATGCGCTGCCATCTTCATTAATGTACATTAAATGCATAATTATCCTTTGATCTTCCTGGTTGATATGCCGACCAACTCTCCTAGGGTGCCGACTAACACTCCTCGGTGCCGACCAACTCTCTTTGGGTGCCGAATAATTCTCCTCGGGTACTGACCAACTCTCCTCGGGTGCCGACTAACACTCCTCGGGTGCCAACTAATTTTCCTCGGGTGCCGACCAACTCTCCTCGGATGTCGAATATTGCCACGTAGGATGACATGTGTCCTTTTCTGTCTGGTCCTCGTAGATGGAGAATTTTTGCGTTAACAGAAAGGAAAAAGGGACCGCTCTTCAAAGATGTTATAATTATAAGACATTCATACTTATGTTATTTTCGTTAGTTAACGTTAGCTTAAATGTTTAAATAGCAGTCAAATAATTTTAAAATATCTAGAGCTTACCCTCTTAGTGTTTTAATATTCGAACAATCACGCTTAAAGTAACTTTCGTTAGTTACCTAAAAACATTATTCAATCGTTAGATAATTTTAAAATCTTTAGATCTTACTCCTTCTTAGTATTTTAATTCTCAGACGTTCACACATAAGATATATTTTGTTAGTTCCCATTAATTAAAAACATTAATTAGTCATTGATAATACGCGAATATTGCGTATTTCATCCGTCAAACCTACACATTTTAGCCCCCTCGGGTGCCTTAATCTCTATATTTATGCCCGTTAACTAGACAACCTCAGTTTATACTGTTAACATGCTATATGAGGTATAATTAGGCTTTTGTAGGTATTTAGGTACCAAGTATGGGATCCAGACGCATGCCGTGCAATTTTCGTACACAACCGCACGTTCAAGGGCAATCCGGTCATTTCATAAATTGGGCACCTGGACCGACATCTACATGTAAGTTGTATCTCTCCTCTCTAGCTTCGCGTGTCCGCGAACGGTGCGTGATTCCGAGTCCGTATGACAAAGTTACGGCAAATTGAGCGGAGATGGAAAGCATGCCAAAACAGGGGAACCAGCAGGCTGCCCTGTTTGATCGATCGATCGAGCCTGGGGGTCGATCGATCGAGACTTATTATTTTTGCCACGATTTACACTGTCGATCGATCGACCACAGGGGTCGATCGATCGATCCCCTATTTTTTCCAGCAGATATTTTCTCTTCTTTTCTTTCTTCTTTTCTTTTATTCCAACTTACTACTTAAGCCAATTTTTGTTGTAATAAGGAGATATTCAATAGACAAAACGATTTTAGGTTATAATAGCTTAGGTTTTGAGGGTTTTGAAGAGTTGTTCTTCAATTGTTCTTGGATTGACACCCTTTTGGATTGATTGTTGCATTATTCATCATCCCCTCCATTTATATAGTTTGTATTTCCTTCTTTCTTGCATTGTTAGTTTGATTTACATGCTTTCTTCACTTGCTTTGTAGTATAGATTTATCGCCTTTATTCCCGCTTTCCATTTACTGCATTTTTAACATGCTTTCTAGCTAATCTAAATTAGGTTGTGCTTGAATGGAACTCACTCGAGTTGACGCGTTACTTTGCTTTGGTGATGGTGTTTACGGGTCTATTTCGGGTGCGTTGTCCTAGTTATTATGCCTAGGAGATTTTACGGGGCATATCATGTATGTCTCGTGCTTACGACCTTTCGCGCGTAATTTTTGGAATATTTGTTGACGCCAAAATCTTATTAGGCTTTTACGATGATTTAGGGCGTGACAACCCTTGATTTAATTAACTGTCGAAACGAGATGCACGTGTAATAACCCGTCGATCCATGTAACCATTTTATACAAATTAACTCGAGTGAGGGATATTCGATGCAACCTATAGTTTTACTCGCTTTCATAATCTAGTTTCAATACACTCGCCTAGATTACTATTTCCCTTTTATGCATCTTTCCCTTTTTAGTTTCTAAACACCTTTTACACTTTTATTCCTGAATTAATAATCTGTTGCGATCTATTGAACACTCCCTGTGGATTCGATACCCGACTTACCTCTGTACTCACCAGTTGAGTGTAGTCGTAACTTAGGTTTTTGTATTGAGGAGGTGAAATGAAAACAATGATTGTGCACTTACACGAGCACACCTTTCACCCTTAATCAAAATGGCGCCGTTGTCGGGAATGTGTTTTGTTATAGATTGTAATTATATTATTAGTTCGTAGTAATCTTTTCTTTGTATTTGTATTCTTTCTTTTAACCTTTTTTTGCAGGACTTCTACATTTGAGCACCTAGGAACGCTTGAATTCACCGCCGCACATCATTGTTATGGAAGTTGCCCTCTCAAGCCTTTGTTGGGGTAAGCATGTCTTATTCTAACTTTTCTGGTAATCCTAATGATAATTCTCAAAATTCCGGTAAACCTTTGACTTTTGGTCAATACTTGCAATCCCAAAAAGTTACAACATCTAAAATGACATTGGGTGAGTATTACAAAAGTCAAAGTTTGGATTACAGCACTTTTGTGCATGATCATTTTGATTTTGGGTCGCAAGATCCTTATGATAAGAACTTTGAATCCAATTGTAATCATTTTCAAAATTCCTATGTTAATGATTTTGAGTGTAGTCCCGAGAACAATTTCCAAACTTCCCATTTTCAAGAATCCGCTCCTCGCCCTATGACATTCGGTGAGGGATTGCGTATGCTTGAAAATGAGAGGATTGAAGAACGTTATCGGGAAGAAAATCGTTGTTGGGAACACGAGTTGGATTTACTATTTGAATCCGACGACGACTTTTCTTTGGAGACTGCCGAAGTCGAGGACTGTTTTGAACCAAATGAGGACTTCGTTCCTACTTTGGAACAAATCATCCTTGACTTGACCCACGGTATAGTAGATAATGAAAATGAGGATGAAAAAGGCATGGTATCTATTTGTAATGAATTCGTTTCTTCTTTGATTTTCAAAGAAGAAAGTTTCATTGTAAACGATCCTATTTCTCCTGAAATTCAATTCTCAAGTGATGATCACTCATCGCCTGAGATTGAATTTCTTTCATCCCCATCTTCATTATATACTGTTGTACCAATTCGAGTACCCGATGAATCGGTTCAAAACTTTTTAGTTCCAAACCTTTTCACCGACGAGGAGTACTCGCTCGAACCGCTTTCCATAACGGCATCTTTGCCCTCATGTGCGCCGCCTCCCGTTCCAACTTTAAAATACTCGGGAGTTGATTCATGTTTTCTCGGCCCGCATGTGTATTTGTTGCCCGTCCTATCCAAATCCCCCATCCTCCCTCCCAAAGTTTCAATTGGGGATGGTTCACTTTTACCGCCTTACACATGCCTTTCGTCGTTCGAACAGAATTCCTATTTTCCGGGAGGCATGCATGTTCGGGAGGGTCCACCATTGATCCGCCAAATTCAACTTGTGTTTTGGATGGACCCTCAAAAGTTTCAACTTTTAGTATATAGTTAATTGCACATCCTAAGTGTAGGTTGTATATACTAACTTCTTCATTTTTTGTTTTTCATCATATTAGCCTAGTGTAATTAGTTAATCTCTTTTTATTTCTTTTTGTATGCTTGGTTCTGACTCTTTTGTAGGTTCAACGGACTTGAATTTGCAGAGACTACGCATCCCGGCACGCATTTCTTAAGAAAACAATCAAAAAAAGTCGTAAAAACATTTTTTTCCTTTGTTTTCCACACGCGCATTCTAACGCATTTGCATTTGTTTTTCTTTTTTATTTTCTTTTATTTTTCATTTTGTCGTGACCATGCGTGTGTGTTGCTCATTGTACATATTTTTATTTTTTTTGTTAGCATAGGCCTTTTTGTGTGTATATTTAAGCCTATGTGTAATTAATTTTATTTTTATTTTTATTTTTATATTTTTATTTCATAGTATTATATATATATATATATATACTTATATATACTATATATATTTATTTTATATTTAAACCCCCCCCCATTATCCCTGAATTACAATTCCCCCCCCCCCCCATTTAAAAAAGGAATGCAGCGTGCCTGGCCCTGCTTGATCGATCGATCGAAGGCCAGGCTCGATCGATCGATCGAGCAGTTAAGGCCGAGGAATGCCTACTTTTTTCCCCACTTTTCTTATTCTCTCTTCTACTCTCTCAAATTCTTTCGTGCCCTAGTTTTTTCCCACACCACATTCTCTCAATTTCTTCCAATTTCTACATATTCAAGGTATAATTCTTCCTACTTTGGCTTGTTTTTGTAGTTTTTGGTAGATTTTTGTTATAAATTCCATGTTTTTACCGTTTCTTGACATTGTTTGAATGTGTTGCTTTTCCCCCTGATTTGTGTTGTTCCAACCTGTTTCTTTCATAATTATTGATGTAAATCCACTCATGAACACATGATTATTGCTGCATTGTTGTTTTGTTCATGAGTGGGGAGATTTTGTTGGTTCAATGTGGTATTTTTCAACCTTGACGCACATTGCGCACGCCAAGTGTTCGTCAAAATGCCTAAAACAGTTGTCAATCCAATTTTTGACGCACACTTGGGTGATTTTCATTCCATGTCGCATTCCGACAATTTTTATCGCAATGTTGCAATTTTTCACCTCAGTTTTGTGCACTTGCACCTCCATTTCAACTTGTACACTACTAACCATTAATTATGCTTACAATTTTTTTGTCTTATCTAATTCTTGTTTTGTAGGTTGAAATGGCACTGACCGGGCGGAAAAAGTGTGTTCGTGTGAGGACACAATCGCTGTGTGTTTCGCCGCCGCGATACAAAAGAAAACCTAAGCTACTACTACACTTGACAAGCAAGCACAGCGGTAAGTCGGGTATCGTAAGAAATCCACAGGGAGTTATTGAATTTTAGATGTTAATTGTTTAATTACTTCAGGAATAAAAGTGTAAAAGATGATAGGTTGGAAATGGTGACAAAAGAAAAGAATAAGTTAACGCTAAATTAAAGAAAAGCGAGGATCGGGAGCGTATCCTACCACACGGATCGAAACAACTACTAACTAGAGTTAAGGCTCGAAAGCAATTTAATTGAGCATATCCAATTAAGCATAAACATCACACAATAAGGAATTTAAGCCAAAGTTGCGAGATTAAACATTTAATGGAAAATGGTCGCACGCGGATTAAATTCGGATTGTCGCTATAAACACTAAAGTTGCATGACAAATAAAGTTAAACGCATAACAATCCAACTTTAATACACGCGGTTTCAATTAAACGCGATTTTGCACGAAACTTAGTTTTCGGAGCTTGGGGCTCGAAAATGGCGGAAATGAAATCCCGACCCTATTTATCTAAGGGTGCATAGTGAGTTAAACTAAATTATGTTAATTAGACTAGGAAAGCAAGAATTAAAGCAAGTAAACTAGTTAGAAAGCATGGAAACTAAATTACAAGGCAAGAAAAGATGAAGAACAAACTATATTAATGGAGAGGAAGTGAATAGTTCAATCTTACAAAACCACATGGGTTGTCAATCCAAGAAGAAGAGAAAATGAACTCTCCAAACCAAACCCTAACTAAAACTATCTAAATCAGAATATGAGAGTCTCTATATATCTCTTATTACAACAAAAACTAGCTTATAAAGTAAGTTGGAATAAAAGAAAAGAAGAAAGAAAAGAAAGAAAATATCTGCAGGGAAAAACAGGGGATCGATCGATCGACCCCTGTGGTCGATCGATCGATAGTGTAAAACGTGGAAAAAATAATAAGGCTCGATCGATCGACCCTCAGGCTCAATCGATCGATCAAGCAGTGGCAGCCTGCAATTTCCCCTGCATTGGCATATAATCCATCTCCGCTCAAATCGCTGTAACTATGTCGTACGAACTCGGAATCACGCACCGTTCACGGTCACGCGAAGCTAGCGAGGAGAGATACAACTTCCGTGTAGATGTCGGGACAGGTGCCCAAACTGTGAAATGACCGGATTTCCCTTGAATGTGCGGTTGCGTACGGAAATTGCGCGGAATGCGTCCGGATCCCATATTAAGCATCCAAATACCTAAAAAAGCTCAATTAACCCCTGCAAAACATGTTAACATAGAAATCCGAGGTTGTCTGGTTAACGAGCATAAATATAGGGATTAAGATACCCGAGGGGGCTAATAACGCGTAGGTTAACGGGTGAAATACGCAATATTTACGACGTATCACACCCCCTAACTTACACATTGCTAGTCCCTAGCAATGAAATAGGATGCAACAAGAAGAACAAGTAAACCAACACAGGAGAGAGTACAAAAGTATGGTATAAAAGCAATAAAAAGATAAGGCCACTTTCGCGGGCGAACGATTGCATTTAGCATGTGCAATAAGCCGTTAAACCCCTTGGTTACCCTAGTGGACGAGTGTCGTCTCGTGAGGGTTTTCAGGGATGAAACCCACAAACATCATATGGTTTCCTCAAAATATGCCCAATCAAGTAAGACAAACTCATCGGTGCGAACAAGATTTCAACATGTTATTAGCATAGTGAAAGAATTCACACAAAAGTCCAAATCATTAACATTATCGAATGCAACTCAATGAATTGAAACTCTAACATGTGGGAGGGGAGTGAGCATATGCAAAGTATGATTTGGCAAAAAACTTAAATAACTCGGATACTAAATATCCAAGCATGCATAAAAGTCAATCCTCACGGGAATTACGCTCAACAAATGAATTCACTATGAAAAGGGAGGTAATACACGGGACATGCGGGCATAAAGAGTAAATGTAAATGGAAACTAGGCCGCACACATGTCACAAAAGAAGAACGCTATATAGGAAATAAAAGTTGCAATCTCAGTGAAAGGATACCGCACATAAAAAAGAGGCGAAATGCATTTTCACAGATTATCAACACTATTTAAACATTTGAATTACATCTACTTAAGATCACATAGGACTTGTATAGGGTTGTAATGTAGGCTAGGTTAAGGTACGAAATGAAAGGGATGTATATACGGATTCAAAGTGTTTGGGGATGAAACTCAGAATAATGTGAAAAAGTGGGCAATATCAAAAGTTGGACAAAGATGTCCAAACGAGCATTAGATATAACAATCGAGAGAGTAATCAAAGATTATTGAAATACTACAAACAATATAAACAACTTTCTCTTTCTTTTTCTTTTCTTCCTTTTTCTCACTTTTTCTCTTTTGTTTTCTTTTGTTTTTGCTTTCTCTTTTTCTTCACTTTTTTTTCTTTCTTTTTCTTTTCTCTTCTTACTCTTTTCATACTCAAATTGCAACCACACAACAATAATAACATTCAATTCCAAGCAACAATCCAAATAAGGGTATGTAAGGTAATATATATGGTATAAAACTCCAATTTGGAGTTGGATATGGGATTTTGGGTAGTGAAAAGAAAGGCTAGTATTTAGGCTCAATTGGGTTGACTATGGAACATATAAAAGGTGAGGTCAAGGTCATATGGGCGATAAAACAAAGAGGGCCTATGATCATTTCACAAAGTATACGCAATTCTCGAGTCAAAACAATATATGAAAATCATGCTCAAGTAACACATTTCAAGGATGAACTCAATTAATGAACGGTCAATGAAAGAATAAAGAGATTACGAACGACTGTAACGTTTTCAAAGAGGAAAGAAAAGTGTATACACTCACAACTGAAGATAAGTCTCTAATCTCACTCGGTGTAAGTATATACAATGCAACAAAAGCATACCGAGTTATAAAAATCTTAAACCAAACCAATATAACAAGAATGATGCATGTGCTCACGGATTAAAGTTTAATTCATGAAGTTATTCATAATATCAATGATTTAGGGACTAAAATCTAATAACTTCTAAAATCGAGAACATGCATCATTGAATTGTCTATTTGATCGGGCAATTATTAAAATTTATCATCGGAAACAAGGTAAAATGCCCAATAAAGGAGAAAAAAGAAAGAAAATATTTTTGAAAATTTTCAATTTTTTAACAAAAACATGCTTTGTAACTAAATTGTAATCAAATCCAAGGAATAAACAACAAAATGGTTAGAATATCCTACACCCCCTAACTTAAATGTTGCATTGGCCCCAATGCGTCCATTAAATAACACAACACAAAGCTAGGAAAAGAATGATATTACCCAAAAGTGGAGCGATCCCTATAAGTACAATTCCAAATGAAGCTGCAAAACAAGTTAGTACAAAGCATATGAAGAATATGTACCGATGTATTAAGTTAAGAGAATCTATGTCACAAGTCACAATAATATAGAGGGGCTGAAGTGTAAATACTAGATAAATTGATGGTGAACTTTTTGATTTTATAAAATGGAAGGTCACACACATCAAAATTCAATAAACAACCACAAACTACATTTTCATTTCTCATTTCATAAGTTCAATACAAAATCACTTAATACATTACAACTCCTGAAATAAAAGAAATACAAATAAAAATAAAAATAAAACTAAAAATAAAAAGTACAGTATAATATCCGATCCCAGAATACAAAAATAACCCAGTACAACAACAGCCTAGTGGCCGGAACCACTAGGATCAGAGGGATCCTGAAAATGAGGAGGCAACGGTGTGTCGGAATCACTGCGCTGCAGATAAAGATCTCTCATCATCCGCTGCATCATCCGGTAATCCTGTCTGTGTTGTGCCCTCGCCTGCCTCTGCACAGCCCACTCCTGCCGCTGCTCGGCATAAAACTTCTCCTGCTGAGCCTGCTGCTGGTCCAGGCGGGACTCCCAAGTCGCCCACCTGAGCTGGGTCTCCTCCCAGCGCTGGTCCTGTACGGCCTGGAATGCCGCAAAGCGGGCATCATCATCAGTGTGTGGCGCGTGAGAACCCTCACCCATCTCCATCTCCCTGATCTCATCCTCCTCCTCGTCCGGCACATCAGCCCTCTCTGCCCTCTGTCTCTTACCCACCGGTTTCCCCCACTCGTGCTTTAGCATTTTCGAGATGTTGTCCTTAGAGAGAATCCCGAGTGGGTCATGCCTATGGTCAGCGTCCAACTCCGGGCAACCGTGAGAATTACATATCTTCGTGATGAGGGCAGGAAAAGGAAGGGAATATCTCCAGGAGATCTCCTTCACAGTAGCGCACATCATGTCTAGAAAAATACTGGGCAAGATAATACTGCCCAATCCATTAATCATCGCGTAGATCAATGCGGCATGTTTGTGACGAACCTCAGACCGGTTGTTCATCACCATGAAGGAATGAACATTGATGTAGTGCAATAATCGAGGCAAGTCCTCGATCGCAGCCGAGCGGAAAGCACCCTTCTTCCATGCCTCGCCCGGTGCAAGGGCCTCTATCAATGTCCCTCGGCCGAAAATAGTCCCATCTAGAAAACTGACTGAATCCGCGGGGAGAGGAACATCCATAAAATCTGCCAAATCTGATAAGCTGAAGGGAATCCTCACCCCATGAACCATGGCCTCATATGTAGTCGGCCCACTGTTGCCCTTTACCTCCACTAACGTCGCGTAGAATATACGGACCAATTCCTCGTTGACACGCCCGTTAGTAGCAAGAAAGGGCTCCCACCCCTGACGGTGCAACAGAACACGCGCCTCTCTCGGTATCTCCTTAAGGACCCACGTAAAGTGAAAACCAAGCGGTCGCTCGGATGTATGAAAGTGCGCACGGAACCAATCCCGCTCTTGCTCGGAGCGGAAACCATCAACGCCCCCGGCGGGCACACACCTAGTAGACGAGTATTTTTTTGGTGCCATTTCAACCTACAAAACAAGAATTACGCAATACAAAGCAAAGTGTAAGCAACATTTATGGTTAGTAGTGTAAAAGTTGAAATGGTGGTGCAAGTGCGCAAAACCGAGGTGAAAATATGCAACATTGCAATGAAGAATGTCGGAATGCGACAAGGCATGAAAATCACCCAAGTGTGCGTCAAAAATTGGATTGAAATCTGTTTTAGGCATTTTGACGAACACTTGGCGTGCGCAATGTGCGTCAAGGTTTGAAATTACCGATTTGAACCAACGAAATCACCCCACTCATGAACAAACAACAATGCAACAATATATACTTGTTCATGAGTGGATTACAACAAGAAACATGAGAAAATACAGTTGGAACAATACAAAATCAGGGGGTAAACACCAACATTCAAACATATGTCAAGAAGTGGTAAAAACATGGAATTAGTGACACAATTCTAACAAAAACTACAAAATCATGTAAGAGTAATGAAGATTATACCTTGGATGTGTAGTAATTGGAAGAAAAAGAGAGAATGTGGTGTGGGAAGAAATTAGGGCAAAATCATGTATGAGAGGAGAGGAGAGAATAAGAGAAAAGAGGGGAAAAAAGTAGCAGCTCTCGACTTTAACCTGCTCGATCGATCGATCGAGCCTGGCTTTCGATCGATCGATCAAGCAGGGCCAGGCACGCTGCATTCCTTTTTTAAATGGGGAGGGGGGGGGGGGGGGAATTGCAATTCAGGGATAATGGGGGGGGGGGTTAAATATAAAATAACTATATATATAGCATATATATATGTATATACATAAAAATATGAAATAAAAATATATAAAAAAAAAAAAAAAAAAATTAATTACACATAGGCTTAAATATACACACAAAAAGGCCTATGCTAAAAAAAATAAAAATATGGACAATGAGCAACACACACGCATGGTCACGACAAAATGAAAAATAAAATAACATAAAATAAAATAAAATAAAATAAAATAAAATAAAATAAAATAAAAAGAAAAGCAAATGCAAATGCGTGAGGATGTGTGTGTGAGAAATAAAGGAAAAAATGTTTTTGCGATTTTTTTGATTGTTTTCTTAAGAAATGCGTGCTGGGATGCGTAGTCTCTGCAAATTAAAGTCCGTTGAACCTACAAAAGAGTTAGAACCAAGCATGCAAAAAGAAATAAAAAGAGATTAAGTAATTACACTAGGCTAAAATTAAGAAAAATAAAAATGAAGAAGTTAGTATATACAACCTACACATAGGATGTGCAATTAACTATATACCAAAAGTTTAAACTTTTGAGGGTCCATCCAAAACACAATTTGAATTTGGCGGATCAACGGTGGACCCTCCCGAACATGCATGCCTCCCGAAAAATAGGAATTCCGTTTGAACAATGGAAGGCATGTGGGCGGTGAAAGAAATGAACCATCGCCAATTTGAAATTCTGGGCGGACGATGGGGGATTTGGATAACAAGGGGGAAAGGTACACCTGAGGTCCAAGAAAAGTTAACTCATCTCCCAAAGATTTTTCAAACGGAATGGGAGATGGTGCACACGTCGGGATACCATCCATCGAAAACAAGTGCGGTAAGGAGTCCTCATCGACAAAAAGTGTAGAAATTTTAAAAGTTTCTACCGACTCATAGGAATCCACCGGTAATTCTAATGGTTCAATGACGGAAAACGTATATGGTAATGAAAAAAATTCAATATCAATCGACTCATCTTCGGAAGGAGATTGAATTTCGGGGGAGAAAGATTCACATTCGATGAGAAATTCTTTAAAAAATTGAGGTGAAACACAAGTTTCCACCTCCTCGTTGTTTTGTGCATAAGAATTCATCTCATCGCAAAGTGCTCCAAGTCTCATTCCAGCATCATTTAAGCTTTCCAAACCTTGGGAGTAAAGAAGCAAAGTTTCTTCCAAAGTAGGCTTCCTCGGCTCAAGAACCTCGGACTCCTCATTTGGCTGAAACTCGTCTTCGAAAGTAATGAAATAAGAATCGTCATTGGATTCGAATAATGAATCCAAATCAAGCTCCCAATAACGATTTTCATTCCGATAAATGTTTTCAAGTCTTTCAAACTCAAGAAACTCTTCAAAATGGAAAACTTAAAAACTATCCCCAAAGTAAGAATCATTAGAATAACCGTAATAACTATAATAGTAGGACATGATTACCTCGTTGTTTGCCGATGGAGAATCCGAGCTAGAAAGTGAGCAACCGCGAATCAAAGTTTCTTAGCGCTCAAATATGCTATCCTGCAAAAAAGGTTAAAACAAAGAATACAAATACAAAAGGAAAAATACTACGAAATAATAAAACAATTACTATCTAAAACATACTCCCCGGCAACGGCGCCATTTTGTGATCGGGCGGAAAAAGTGTGTTCGTGTGAGGACACAATCGCTGTGTGTTTCGCCGCCGCGATACAAAAGAAAACCTAAGCTACTACTACACTTGACAAGCAAGCACAACGGTAAGTCGGGTATCGTAAGAAATCCACAGGGAGTTATTGAATTTTAGATGTTAATTGTTTAATTACTTCAGGAATAAAAGTGTAAAAGATGATAGGTTGGAAATGGTGACAAAAGAAAAGAATAAGTTAACGCTAAATTAAAGGAAAGCGAGGATCGAGATCGCATTCTACCACACGGATCGAAACAACTACTAACTAGAGTTAAGGCTCAAAAGCAATTTAATCGAGCATATCCAATTAAGCATAAACATCACACAATAAGGAATTTGAGCCAAAGTTGCGAGATTAAACATTTAATAGAAAATGGTCGCACGCGGATTAAATTCGGATTGTCGCTATAAACACTAGAGTTGCGTGACAAATAAAGTTAAACGCATAACAATCCAACTTTAATACACGCGGTTTCAATTAAACGCGATTTTGCACGAAACCTAGTTTTCGGAGCTCGGGGCCTGAAAATGGCGGAAATGAAATCCTGACCCTATTTATCTAAAGGTGCATAGTGAGTTAAACTAAATTATGTTAATTAGACTAGGAAAGCAAGAATTAAAGCAAGTAAACTAGTTAGAAAGCATGGAAACTAAATTACAAGGCAAGAAAAGATGAAGAACAAACTATATTAATGGAGAGGAAGTGAATAGTTCAATCTTACAAAACCACATGGGTTGTCAATCCAAGAAGAAGAGAAAATGAACTCTCCAAACCAAACCCTAACTAAAACTATCTAAATCAGAATATGAGAGTCTCTATATATATCTTATTACAACAAAAACTAGCTTATAAAGTAAGTTGGAATAAAAGAAAAGAAGAAAGAAAAGAAAGAAAATATCTGTAGGGAAAAACAGGGGATCGATCGATCGACTCCTGTGGTCGATCGATCGACTCCTGTGGTCGATCGATCGATAGTGTAAAACGTGGCAAACATAATAAGGCTCGATCGATCGACCCTCAGGATCGATCGATCGATCAAGCAGTGGCAGCCTGCAATTTCCCCTGCATTGGCATACAATCCATCTCCGCTCAAATCGCCGTAACTATGTCGTACGAACTCGGAATCATGCACCGTTCGCGGTCACGCGAAGCTAGCGAGGAGAGATACAACTTCCGTGTAGATGTCGGGCCAGGTGATCAAACTGTGAAATGACCGGATTACCCTTGAACGTGCAGTTGCGTACGGAAATTGCCCGGAATGCGTCCGGATCCCGTACTAAGCATTCAAATACCTACAAAAGCTCAATTAACCCCTGCAAAACATGTTAACATAGAAATCCGAGGTTGTATGGTTAACGAGCATAAATATAGGGATTAAGATGCCCGAGGGGGCTAATAACGCGTAGGTTAACGGGTGAAATACGCAATATTTACGCCGTATCAGACACTGAAGAAATACAGCTCTACTAGGTGTGTGCCCGCCCGGGGCGTTGATGGTTTCCGCTGCGAGCAGAAGCGGGATTGGTTCTGCGTACACTTTCATACATCCGAGCATCTGCTTGGATATCATTTTACATGGACAATTGAGGAATTACCGAGGGAGGCGCGTGTTCTGTTGCGCCGTCAAGGGTGGGAGCCCTTTCTTTCTACTAACGGGCGCGTTAACGAGGAGCTGGTCCGTATTTTATACGCGACGTTAGTAGAGGTAAAGGGCAGTGGGCCGACTACATACGAGGCTGTGGTTCGTGGGGTGAGGATACCCTTCAGCCTTTCAGATTTGGAAGATTATATGGGTGTTCCAAACCCCGCGGATGCAGTCAGTTTCATGGATGGGACCATCTTCGGCCGGGGAACATTGATAGAGGCTCTTGCACCGGGAAAGGCGTGGAAAAAGGGTTCTTTCCGCTCGGCTGCGATGGAGGACTTACCGAGGTTATTGCACTACATGAATGTCCACTCTTTCATGGTGACGAACAACCGGTCAGAGGTTCGTCACAAACATGCCGCATTGATCTACACGATGATTAATGGTTTGGGAAATATCAGCTTGCCCAGTATCTTTCTTGACATGATGTGCGCGACAACTAAAGAGATTGCTTGGAGGTATTCCCTTCCCTTTCCTGCCCTCATTACAAAGATATGTATTTCGCACGGTTGCCCTGAGTTGGACGCTGACCGTAAGCATGAACCACTCGGGCTTCTCTCCAAGGACAGTATTTCAAAAATGCTTAAGCACGAGTGGGGGCAACCGGGAGGCAAGAGACAGAGGGCAGAGATGGCTGATGAGACAAATGATGAGGAGGACGAGATCAGGGAGATGGAGATGGGTGAGGGTTCTCATGCGCCACACACTGATGATGATGCCCGCTTTGTGGCATTCCAGGCCGTGCAGGATCAGCGCTGGGAGGAGACCCAGCTCAGGTGGGCTATATGGGAGTCCCTCCTGGACCAGTTGCAGGCCGAGCAGAGGCAGCAGTGGGCACAGCAGCAGGTCGAACAGCGGCAGTTTCACGTCGAGCAGCGGCAGGAGTGGGCCATGCAGAGGCCGGCGAGGGCACAACATAGACACGAGTATAGGATGATGTAGCAGATGATGAGAGATCTTTATCTGCAGTGAAGTGATTCCGACACATCGTTGCCTCCTCATTTTCAGGACCCCTCTGATCCTAATGGTTCCATCCACTAGGCTGCTGTTGTACTGGGTTATTTTTGTATTCTGGGATCGGATATTATATTATACTTTTTATTTTTATTTTTATTTCTTTTATTTCAGGAGTTGTAATGTATTAAGTAATTTTTTATTGAACTTATGAAATGAGAAATGAAAATGTAGTTTGTGGTTGTTTATTGGATTTTGATGTGTGTGACCTTCCATTTTATAAAATCAAAAAGTTCACCATCAATTTATCTAGTATTTGCACTTTAGCCCCTTTATATTATTGTGACTTGTGACATAGATTCTCTTAACTTAATACATCGGTACATATTCTTCATATGCTTTTTACTAACTTGTTTTGCAGCTTCATTTGGACTTGTACTTATGGAGATCGCTCCACATGTGGGTAATATTATTCTTTTCCTAGCTTTGTGTTGTGTTCTTTAATGGACGCATTGGGGACAATGCAACATTCAAGTTAGGGGGTGTAGGATATTCTATCCATTTTGCTGTTTAGTCCTTGGATTTGATTACAATTTAGTTACAAAGCATGTTTTTGTTAAAAATTTGAAAAATTTCAAAAATATTTTCTTTCTTTTTTCTCCTTTATTGGGCATTTTGCCCTTGTTTTCGATGATGAATTTTAATAATTGCTTGATAAAATAGACAATTCAACGATGCATGTTCTCGATTTTAGAAGTTATTAGATTTTAGTCCCTAAATCATTGATATTATGAATAACTTCATGAATTAAACTTTAATCCGTGAGCACATGCACCATTCTTGTTATATTGATTTGGTTTAAGATTTTTATAACTCGGTATGCTTTTGTTGCATTGTATATACTTACACCGAGTGAGATTAGAGGTTAATCTTCAGTTGTGAGTGTATAGACTTTTCTTTCCTCTTTGAAAACGTTACAGTCGTTGGTAATCTCTTTATTCTTTCATTGACCGTTCATTAATGGAGTTCATACCTGAAATGTGTTACTTGATCATGATTTTCATATGTTGTTTGACTCGAGAATTGCTTATACTTTTTGAAATGATCATAGGCCATCTTTGTATATCACGCATATGACCTTGACCTCACCTTTTATATGTTCCCTATTCAACCCACTTAAGCCTAAATACTAGCCTTTCTTTTCATTACCCAAAATCCCATAACCAACTCCAAATTGGAGTTTTATACCATGCATATTACCTTACATACCCTTGTTTTGGATTGTTGCTTGGGATTGAATGTTATTATTGTGTTGTGGTTGCAATTTGAGTATGAAAAGAGTAAGAAGTGAAAAGAAAAAGAAAGAAAAAGAGTGAAAAAGATAAAGTTGAAAACAAAAGAAAACAAAAGAGAAAAAGTGAGAAAAAGGAAGAAAAGAAAAAGAAAGAGAAAGTTGTTTATATTGTTTGTAGTATTTCAATAAGCTTTGATTACTCTCTCGATTGTTATATCTAATGCTCGTTTGGACATCTTTGTCCAACTTTTGATATTGCCCACTTTTTCACATTATTCTGAGTTTCATCCCCAAACACTTTGAATCCGTATATACATCCCTTTCATTTCGTACCCTAACCTAGCCTACATTACAACCCTATACAAGTCCTATGTGATCTTAAGTTGATGTAATTCAAATGTTTAAATAGTTTTGATAATCTGTGAAAATGCATTTCGCCTCTTTTATATGTGCGGTATCCTTTCACTGAGATTGCAATTTTTATTTCCTATATAGCGTTCTTCAATTGTGACATGTGCGCGGCCTAGTTTCCCTTTACATTTACTCCTTATGCCCTCATGTCCAGTGTGTTACCTCCCTGTTTCAAGTGAATTCATTTCATGAGTGTGATGCCGTGAGGATTGACTTTTATGCATGCTTTGATATTTAGTATTCGAGTTATTTAAGTTTTTCGCCAAATCATACTTTTCATATGCTCACTCCCCTCCCACATGTTAGAGTTTCAATTCATTGAGGTGCATTCGATAATGTTAATAACAACGGACTTCTCACGTGAATTCGTTTGCTATGCTAATAACATGTTGAAATCTTGATCGTATTATCGAGTTTGTCGCATGCTTGATTGGGCATATTTTGAGGAAACGATATGATGTTTATGGGTTTCATCCCTGAAAACCCTCACGAGACGACACTCGTCCACTAGGGTAACCTAGGGGTTTAACGGCTTATTGCATACGCTAAATGCAATCGAATCTCCCGCGAAAGTGGCTTTATGCTTTGATACCATATTTTTGTACTATCTCCTGTGTTGGTTTACTTGTTCTTCCTATTGTATCCTATTTCATTGCTAGGGACTATCAATGTGTAAGTTAGGGGGTGTGATAATACGCGAATATTGCGTATTTCATCCGTCAAACCTACGCATTTTAGCCCCCTCGGGTGCCTTAATCTCTATATTTATGCCCGTTAACCAGAAAACCTCGGTTTATACTATTAACATGCTATATGAGGTATAGTTGGGCTTTTGTAGGTATTTAGGTACCAAGTATGGAATCCGGACGCATTCCGCGCAATTTCTGTACACAACTGCACGTTCAAGGGCAATTCGGTCATTTCATAGATTAGGCACCTGGCCCGACATCTACATGGAAGTTGTAGCTCTCCTCTCTAAATTCGCGTGGCCGTGAACGGTGCGTGATTCCGAGTCCGTATGACAAAGTTACGGCAAATTGAGCGGAGATAGAAAGCATGCCAAAACAGGGGAAACAACAGGCTGCCCTGCTTGATCGATCGATCGAGCCTGGGGGTCAATCGATCGAGACTTCTTATTTTTGCCACGATTTACACTGTCGATCGATCGACCACAGGGGTCGATCGATCGATCCCCTGTTTTTTCCAGCAGATATTTTCTCTTCTTTTCTTTCTTCTTTTCTTTTATTCCAACTTACTACTTAAGCCAATTTTTGTTGTAATAAGGAGATATTCACTAGAAAAAATGATTTTAGGTTATAATAGCTTAGGTTTTGAGGGTTTTGAAGAGTTGTTCTTCAATTGTTCTTGGATTGACACCCTTTTGGATTGATTGTTGCACTATTCATCTTCCCCTCCATTTATATAGTTTGTATTTCCTTCTTTCTTGCTTTGGTAGTTTGATTTACATCCTTTCTTCACTTGCTTTGTAGTATAGATTTATCGCCTTTATTCCCTCTTTCCATTTACCGCATTTTTAACATGCTTTCTAGCTAATCTAAATTAGGTTGTGCTTGAATGGAACTCACTCGAGTTGACGCGTTACTTTGCTTTGGTGATGGTGTTTACGGGTCTATTTCGGGTGCCTTGTCCTAGTTATTACGCCTAGGATATTTGACGGGGCATATCATGTATGTCCCATGCTTACGACCTTTCGCGCGTAATTTCCGGGATATTTGTTGACGCCAAAATCTTATTAGGCTTTTATGATGATTTAGGGCGTGACAACCCTTGATTTAATTAACTGTCGAAACGAGACGCACGTGTAATAACCCATCGATCCATGGAACCATTTTATACAAATTAACTCGGGTGAGGGATATTCGACGCAACCTATAGTTTTACTCACTTTCATAATCTAGTTTCAATACACTCGCCTAGATTACTATTTCCCTTTTATGCATCTTTCCCTTTTTTGTTTCTAAACACCTTTTACACTTTTATTCCTGAATTAATAATCTGTTGCGATCTATCGAACACTCCCTGTGGATTCGATACCCGACTTACCGCTGTACTCACCAGTTGAGTGTAGTCGTAACTTAGGTTTTTGTATTGAGGAGGTGAAACGAAAACAACGATTGTGCACTTACACGAGCACACCTTTCACCCTTAATCAGTCATGAGATAATTTTAAACTATCTTAAGCTTACTCCGTCTCAGTGATTCAATTTTTAAAAAGTCACACTTAAGATAATTTTCATTAGTTCCCACCAACTGAAAAGATTAATGAATCTTGAGATAATTTTTATCTATCCATATCTTAGTCGCTCTTAGTGTTTTAATTATCAAATTATCACACTTCACTTATCTTTTGTTAGTTCCTAATAACTAAATAGATTAATTAATCGTGAGATAATTTTAAACTCGTCGAATCTTACTCCCTCGTAGTGTTTTTAGTATCAGATAGTCACACTTAAGATATCTTCCTTTATTTATCTTTAATTAAAAAGATTAATCAATCATGCTATATTTTCAACTCTCCATAACTTATCCCTCTTAATGTTAATCACTCTTAAGATATCTTTTATTAGTTCTCATTAACTAAAAAGATTAATCGGTCGTGAGATAAACTCTCCGGAGATTACTGTCTCTTAGTGTTTTATTTATGAGATAGTCACACTTATGTTATCTTGCGTTACATCCCATTAAAAAAAAGACTAATCAGTTGTGAGTTAATTTTAAACTCTCCAAAGAATAATCCGTCTTATTATTTTAATTATTAGGTAGTCACGCTTAAACTATCTTTCGTTAGTTAACTAAATCGACTAACTAGTCATGAGATAATGTTAAACTATCTGGAACATAGTCCCTCTAAGTGTTTTAATTATTAGATAGTCACACTTATGTTATCATTTTCTAGTTAACTAAGTAGACTAATAAGTTGTGAGATAGTTATAAACTCTTTGAAACTTACTCCCTATCAGTCTTCCAATTATTAAGCACTCACACTTAAGCTATGTTTCATTAGTTCCCATCATCTGAAAAGATTTATTAGTCTTGAGATCATTTTTAACTTCTCATAGCCTGGTCCCTGTGTTTTAATTATCAAACAATCACACTTAAGCTATATTTTGTTAGTTAACTGAAATGATTAATCAGTCGGGAGATGCTTTTAAACTCTCTAGAGCTTACTGCATTATAATATTTTAATTATCAGACAGTTTCACTTAAGCTATCTTTCGTTAGTTCTCGTTAACTAGAAAGAGATAATTTTAATCTCTTAGGATTTTACTCCCTCTTAATGTATTAATTATTATATAGACACATTTAATATATCTCTCATTACGTTCCATAAATAAAAATATTAACCAGTCCTAATGTAATTTCACCATTATCCCTCTTAGTATCCTAATTACTATATTCTAAACGCACCTAATTCATCCTCTTGTTAATTTCCATCAAGTAAAAATGATTAAAGGGTTATAAAATAAATCTCCTATGGTGTACTCCATACATATTATTATTAATCAGACATAAAAACAATCACATATCTTGTTCCATCAACTAAAGGGTTCGATACATGGGTTTAAGTTTATTTTTTCAGTGTCTACATTATAATTTATTTACTACCTTAGCTATATTTTATTTTAGTTACAACATAAAAGGTTATAAGGTCCTTAGCATAAGAATTTATGTGGCATGTTATAAGTATCAACACACCATCATTATGTACATAAGCATTCATAATAAAAACCAACTGAAACATGAAAAAACATATGTAAGCATATACATTTACATGGACCTAGATGTGTTTTCCTGAATCAAAAGCTTGTGTTTTCCTGATATACTTATCAATCACCTTTCTCGGATTATTTACTTTTAGACATATGAATATAATGCTTCAATTCAAAATATAATGGAATACGCTCCGTAAATACTATAATGTTGTATTATATATACTCGGTCTTCCTAAGTCCATAAATGTAAATACATCCCCATGTGTTCGAACTTTTCAAGATTTGATCCGAGGTCGCCCAAAGTACGTAGGTGAAATACTGAGCCCCACTCGTGACCATAACCCTTATAATACATCTCTTAACGAATTATCTTTAGGGATGTCTCCATTTTTAGTCCAACTCCTGTATAGTATATGTTAACCATCATAGACCAACGTGAGTCCCATGACACCTATAGGATATAAGTCATTTAATAAGGGATACAAAGATCCCCATTATCTACTTCTTGTCCATTCCTATCCTACATCGCCATATTATAGTCACCCTATAGGATCTAAAACATGACATCTTTAAAAGAACTCTTCTACCCATGTACCCTATGAGTTTTGTACAATATATCTAACGCATCCACTCACCCTATAAAATCAATAAATTGTTTGATGTTAATAACATTTTAAGCATAACAAGATTATTGAAACGATATAAGTAAATACAATGGTAAATAATAAAGTGTGGAATAAATAAAACATATTTGATACCGTTCGAACAATAATAGAATAAAACTCCACCTTTTGAATGTAACGAATCTCAATAGTCTACTATTCAACTCAGAATAATTACACCAATTAAAATAAATGTATTTTGTACAATTGCTTGACTCGAGAAAATTGCATAAATACAACCGCCTAAATAAAGTGAAGTATAAAAGAGTACGATAATGTAAATCAAATATATCCTAGACATCTACATCATAGAAAATGATAAATGGAAATGATGATGGAGAAACTCGTCTAACAAATAGCTCAAGTCTGCAGTGGATATTGAAGCCTAAGACTAACGAAAATAGTTGCACCGAGCGAATTAAACGTATAAAGTTTATAATGCATAAAAATGTAACTACATTTGGGCTACACTAATAAGAATACATCTTCCTCTAATATAAAGTGGATTTTGAGTTATCCTAACCCAAACAACCCACATAAGCATGTGGTACTAATCTTAGTCCCGAGAATGTTCACACTCTCTGAGTTCATATTTAATTAACTATTTTATATTTTAACTATAATAATATTCTCTTACTTTAATCGTATTATTTTACTTTTACAGTCCGTAGTTATGTATTTTATTTTAACATTCTTAAGTCATAATTTTAAGAGTATACATCTCTAATATAATAATTCTTGGGGTTTTATTCTTAAAACCATGTATGACGTTTACTTTTGAGTAAAGGTATTTAAATTCATTTTGAAATAATAATCATGGTTATAAGAATGCCTTATATTTTGTTTTAATATATTGTAGACATGTTAGTCAATAAAGATAAGTATTACTTTTGGTGAGTTTCCTTTGAGTTTATCATAATGAGATTGAAATTTCAATTATGGGACTATTGAAATGTCCACAACCTAGATAGGGAGGTTACATCCTATTGTAATGGGTGCGATAAAATCCTAGTGGTTCGAGAACTTATTCGATAGTTCGAGAAATTGTTTGATAATTCGACAGAGGAATGTGCTTAGTACATCCCAGGAATGTATTAAACAAGGCAACGAGTAGGATTTGAGTTTAAGAGTTGTCTTGATTAAACTCAGGCAATTCACATGATTTGAAAAGGGAGATTATATTCTTAATCTGAAGAATTATGATGATTAGAATTCTTTTATAAATATCACTTTGATTGCTATGGGTGCGATGTGATTTTATCAGGTCAAATGATGCCCACACATTGGGTGACAGTTGTGTGAGTAGGTCTAAGAGCATAATTCAGAGGAATCTTCATCCAAGGGATGTTGTGTATTGTGATACTCCCTTAATAGACTTATATTTTTTGTTTCCACCAAGTATAACCTGGCTAGTGGATTATTTTATAATCATGGTAGAGTAGCAAATAAGTTAAATCTGAGAATAAAAAAATTGCTTAGATGTTGATTCAAATCGATTAATAGTAAATTGATTTAACCAAGTGGATATCGCACACTTAATATGGAGAATCATATAATATACCATACTAAACATTACAAATAAGACCTCATTATATTCGACAGATTTATAATATAATTAAATTGGAGTCTAGTCAAATTTATTTAGTGTAATTAATTATGATTAAATAAAAAATGAGTTACATTAAGGAAATTATAATTGGAATTTATAAGTATTTATTTGGATTTAATTTAATTATATGTCCCGGGGCCTTAGTGTAGTCCATATACCCAAGTAGTTAGGTCAAGACTCTCAATACCACCCTTTATACTTGTATATAAAAGTTTTGAAAGGGGTTTTAATGTGAATCATTCATCATTAGGGTTTGAGCGAGGTGAGATAAAATACTATTCACATTATTGTGAAGAGATCTACAAAGAGACCACTATATATCACTCATAAGGAAGAGTTTTCATCTAAAAAGGTGCCTACACAGCTACTTAGCCTTAGAGAGACTCATGCACTAGAAGATCTAAGATTTACACAAGGTTAAACAAGATTTTTGAAGACCCTGGAGGGAAGCAAGAATTTAAATATCTTTAATATTTGTATCCTCATACAAATCACAACATGATTAGCTATGGTGTTGTATTCTTGAAACCCTAGGTTTCATATTTAAACCTAGTTCTTAATTTCTTTTCAATATATGATTAATGAAAGATCTTGAAGGCTTAAAATTTCCTTATTTGAAATGTCAATACCAAGTTGGTTTACCCAACGATTGTTATCATAGCTCTTGTTAGGATTAATCGTGTTTCTAAAATGTCCATGTTGTCCACTGAAAAATCCTAGGTTTGGCATATTGTACAATTATACATTTTATGTGTGGTGTTGAACTAATATGGTTTTGTAGAGATTTTATGTTTATATTCCATCCTTTATGGTCACATATGTTTATTTTGTGTGATTAGATATTACAATGTCTTACCGTGATTATTTTCCTCTTGTAGGTTTGATATGATTATAATAATGAGGTTATTGAAATTATTTCATTATTAATGCATTTGAAGGCGATTGTGAGGGTTTGTAATGTTTTTAATATTTAGAATCATATATTTACATAGTTTTGGGTGTTGGGCAAACTTTCATGGAGTTTATTGAAGTTTTGACCCAATTGTGGAGGTTTTTCAAGGGTTTTGTGAAGTTGAACAAAGTTTTCCCCGATATATCCAATCGATTGGCTATAGGCGATTGATTGGCTCCCCCTGGGCGTATTTGGTTTTTAAACAATATTAATGTTATTTTGATGCCTCTTGCTCTGGTTCTTCATTCCAATCAATCCCAAATGTGTAAATGTTTTTATAAAAAAATTATCCTTAAAGAACTCACATTTATAAAGAGATATAATTCAAGGATGATTCTTACTCATGCAGAAGTCTACTTCGATGGAATTCTTAATCTTGAAGACTTCTCCATTAAGAAGGAGTCTAAGCCATGATGGATAGGGGTATTTTTGTCCTTATATTTATGTTTGAATTTATTTTATATTTGCATGTAGGTCTCTTTATTTTATGATGTTGCATAATTCTTGTGCTAATTATTGGATAATTAGGAACATCTGTTTTTATGGACAATGTGGATTTTATTTTTGAGACCGACCTCGATCTCTATTTTTCTGGAAAATCCGTATTATTTATACTTTTCCAAATTAAATTAAACCGGATTCATATATTTAAAGGTATAAATTAAAACTGGATCTTCGGGTTTCATTTTAATTTAAAAACTGTTTTAGTTTTAAAAAAAGTTAAATAGTGAGATTGAGTGGTTTAATTTGTAAAAGTAAATTAAAAATTACCAAAAATTTGATTCGAACTTTTAGAATTGAATAGGTAGTTTTTCAGTACCCCCAAGTTTTAAAATAATAAGTGAGAGAGGGATTTCAACATAAACCCCATGGTCTTCATAGGCATTTTAAAATTTTGATGCGATTAATTCCTTATGTCAGCTTGATCTTGCCCCCCATTAGATAGTTTGAATCACAGTATTGCAAATATTTTAAAATTCTTAAATGAGAGTTTATTGAAATTGAATATGAGTGAGTTAGGTCCTTCCATAGAGGAAGTTATACACGAACAAGTTTAATTTCTATTAGCGAACCGATTGTGTACACTTAGACACAAATCATGATATCTATCCCATCGAAGTCACTGTCATTAGGAGTGGGACCAAAAGTCATCGGATATTCATTATGTTTGACATAAGTTCCGGAACTGTCCAGTAACATAATGAAAGATGAAAGGTTGCTTGTTTCAAGGTGGTGTGATATAAGTTCCCATCGAGAAATTTGACATCATAAGGGAACTGTGATGTTCGATAAGATTAATTTTAAAAATTGGCGTTTGACGGGTGCCACTTTAAAATTTAACTGAATTAATTCTCATATTTAAATTGGATTTTATTTTTCAATTTTATGATTCTAAGATTTCAAAAATGAATTCAACTTGTTTCCACTATTTTAGTCTTGACGTTTCAACTGGAATAAGTTTCAATGACTAAAAGTGTCATTTGACATTGTTCTAACTTAAGTGGGAAATAAACTTATTTACCCATAATTCCTATCAAAATTTTAAAATTGTGATGCGATTAATTTATCGTGATAGCTTGATCTAGCCCTCTATCGGATGGTTTAATTGCGCAATCACCACATTTTAAGATAAATGGTAATTTTTTAAAATTAAGTGTTACATGGCTTTAGCCCCCCTATCGAAAAAGTTCTACATGTACATGTTTAATTTAAAAAAAATTAACCGATGAGAATTTATTAAACACCTTCATTGATTGATATCGCTCAAGTAAGAATCATGTTCTAGAAATTATCTCCATAATTAAATGAACTAAGAATTCTTTGGGTTAGGCATAGTAGAGAAACCCAATACTATTTAGTAATTCGGGAGTGAGGATCATTGGTAGCCAATGGTTATTTTTAGTTCTTTTTAGAAGATCTTTACTTATTTCCCGAATGGGAGGTAAGATGATAAGTCTATATCTCGGGTATAACGGTTTAGGTTAAAGAAGGTTAATATTCCTCGGTACTAGTGAAATAGATGAAAGGTAGCTATTCTCACTACAAGAAGTTAGAACTTTTATAACAATATGTCTGAGTTTTTCCTTGATTTGTAAGGAAAAATGACGTAGTAATTTCTTTTGTCTTGTAATGTAAATTAATGAATTATGGTCCGATCTATAGTAACTGGGTATGTAGACTTAGGAACCACAAATTAGGACTGAAACTTGTTGAAGAAATTTCACATAATCGAGAAATTACTTAAAATAGGGATGTTCCTAGTTTTGGGCAATTAGAATAAGACGACGGTAACAACAAGACGTTCTTATGAATTTTGGTGTAGACATCAAGTTAATGTAGGTAAATTATTTAATGTACCTTGGTTTTAGAAAATTTGATTTGGTTTTCTAAATTGGCTTGGAACATATATTCAATTGGATTTTATAAAGTTCTTTTATCAAAATTAGACATGTTTTTATATATTTTGGTACATCTGAAAATAATTTATACATTATAAGTTTTGTCTCACCAATAATGTTAAACTCTGAATTAAATAATTAATGGACATTCATTAAGGAGAAAGTTCCCATCTATAAGAAAACACAACTTTGACACTTACGCTTAGGTTTCTTTATTCTAAAAGGAATTTGAATACTGGATTAAAATGGATAATTGAGTTCATTGTAAGTGGAGGCACTTCTAGTCTTGAATCCCATTTAGAAGATAAAATAACCAAAGGTCCCTTCACGGCCCAAAGATAAAGAGTCAAAGATATGTTGGGAATAGTTCACTTTGATTACCGTGGTTCGGTGAATATACAATCAAGAGGTTATTTTGTGTGCTTCATCAATTTCATTGATGTTTACTCGAAGGTATGGATGTGTTTACCTAGTGCACCATAAGTCTAGAACCTTTGATTAGTTCAAACTGTACAAGGCTAAGTTGGAGCATAGGTAAGGTAAACTAATCCAAGTTTTATGATATGATTGTTAAGGTGTTTACCTCTTAGGATAGTTAAGTAAACATTTAGTAAAAGTTGGGATTATACCCCAATTGTTTACACCGAGAATTCCACTTCGGAATGATGTAGTGAAAAGAAAGGAATAAGGCTGTTTTAGGTATGATAGGTTCATGATTACTTATTCAAGTTTGTCAGATTCTTATTGGGGTATTTATGTAAGTAATAGGTGTAGACAACACATTCTAGGACCCCATAAGTCTCTCCATAGGTCCCTAGAACCTCCCATTTTACTACAAACCCTAGGTCATACTCGAGTACCGATTTAGAGGACATCAGAAACTCTCCATCCACATTTGACTCCAATCAATTCTATCATCAGAGTAAAATATCGATGCATATTTTAAGGGCTCTGAATCCCCTTTTTAATGGTCTACCCCATGCATGAATTTGCATAACGGTTCAGACAAATGGACCATTTTATTATCGAAAATTGATTTAGAGGCCATCGGGCGCTCCCAGTCCCTGATTTGATCTCAGTCAACTTTAATGTCAGAGTGAAATCTCGATAAATAATTGAAGGGCACGAAACCCCTTTCCAACGGTCCACTCTGTGCGCAAAATGGCATAACCGCCTGGATGAATAATTCGTTTTGCCTTGAAAATTGATCTACGGGCCACTAGTTGCTCCTGAGCTCCGTTTGACCAAGTTCAAATCTTCAGATCTCACAAGAATGAATGAATATTATAGGGGCATTGAATACCCTTTCTAACTGTATACTCGTGCGCAAATCGACCTTACGGTGCAGACGAACGACCCATTTTACTCTGAAAGGTCACGAGGAGCTTTTGACCCCGATTGACCAAAGTGAACTTTTCGGACCAAGAAAGCCTATTTGTATTGTCAAATTACCTGGAATAAAATTTCCAATGTTCCGCCCCGTGCACAATTTTGTCTTACAGTTTGGATGAATGATCCATTACTGTTCGACGATCTCTCGTCTAAAGGACCGATGAGTGCTTTCAAGACATGTTTGACCCAAAGTCAACTCTCGCACCCGATAGTGGCCTAAAGGACTCCTGAAGGTATCTAAATTATCTTTCTAAAGGTATGCCCCGTGCATAATTTGGATTACCAGATTGTGTTCTATGACCATTTTTTAAAACAATCTGCACGAGACAGCCAATTGGCAGTGCCATTTCCCTACCTATCGACAGTGTGCCTAGGGTTAACTTCTGATTAAAAGGTCAAGGGGATATGCCGATTGGCACCCCCACCCTATAAATAGAGGGAATGACCTCACTCCCAAAGCACACCTCAGATCCATCAATATCAGTAATCTTAGAGACATTCTCCTACAACCAACGAAGATTCCTTGTGTGAAATTACTATTAATCTTTCATTTCCATCACTTTCATACCCAATATAGTAAAATCCCGTTAGCTCTTATCCAACATTCATCTCAACAATCAAGGAAGCTCATCAAAGATCAAGATCAAGCCTCAATTCTCTAAAGAAGGTCCAAAAATCCTTCTCTCTATTTAACTTCTTTTTTTTTTTGCATTAATTACATATATTCTTAATCTGACTTTTACTTTAGTTCATACACATTAATATCTCATCCTTTATTAGCTATATTGCACATACTTTATTTTCTATAAAAAGCCCAAAACAAAGAAAATGAGGGTTACATTTATAAATTCCAATGGGATTATCCAGCACAATTTCTCAAAACTAAGATACATTTTCTACACACACATATAATAAATTACCGTTCGAATCTATGAGATAAATCCCACCCATATGCCACATGCGAATTGCGAGGACTTTGATGCCTTTATAGGCTACATAGGTATTTCGGGTTAAAACCCAAGACTCGAGTTCAATTTTCCAATTTTGTCAATTCTCCATTTTTTGCATTTGCCGCCTTTTCATCTATACATTATTCAATATATATCATATTTGTGATCCTTATTGGTGTTTTATCCGATATATATTATCGTTTCATCATAACGATCAATATTTTGATAAACGCATACATCGTATTTTCTAGATATTATTTTGGGGAACCTCTCTTTGGATGGCCTCACTCTGTCTTTTCTATGATATGAGTTGAGGTGTTCCGATCTCTATTTATATATATAAAAACACACACTTCACGAATAATTAAGGAAAATAATAACACAAGCCCATGAGTGACCGAAAGGGCGAGATGGGTTACTAACACCTTTCCATTCCGTAACTTAGCCCCCGAACCTTCAAATTATTATTTTCGTAAGCATCAGTTTGTCTTTGATGACTCTCTCTCGAGTCCGCGACGTGTTCTTTTGCCTGTTTTGTGCAAAATAGGCTAGCTACTCCATCTCTTTACATTCACCCCACATCGACAACGATGACTGAAGCGCTCTCAGAGAAAGTAGGTGTGAGGCCTTTTCTCCTCCCTCCCCCCACCCATATGGGAAAATGGAGAGATCCAGGATGGAAACAGTGGCAACTTCGTTGGGGACTGACTTAAGTGGATTAGACTCTGTTTGCATGGGTGTTATTATTTTTTTCTTGTGTGCATATACACCAACATGTATGTTCCCTTTTTTTCTCCTCTATTATTTCTTATACACATCTACCTCATTCTTATATCAGTACTCACTCACACACTTGTAGATACTCTCCGTGTACACTTCAAACTACTTACACGTAGGATCACTTATATCCACAAGTGCCAAACGCCACTTAGAATCTCCATGGTTAGGTGTCATTATCACACACCTCCACTTATCACACACCACTTGTAGTTGATCCATGCTTAAGTTCACTACCACTCACTCACTGATAGATAGTCTATGACACCCCACCTAATTAAATACCGGGTGATCAGTCCTTTATTAAATTAAACCAGAATATCCAGTTCGTTCATTCTTAGTATCACTGTCAAAAAACGTTTGTTTATTAATCACATAATACTTAATTAAGCTAGTGTAAAACCCTTTTAAACAATTAATTTTTTTTATCCAACAGTTTAACCATTAATCACATTCACCATACTAATGAATACAACAATAATAAATGAGAAAACATCGGACTGAATAACTAATACTGGAATAAATTTCCTAGTTTAAATTTCTCAAAATATATAATCAAATAATAAATCCAAATCCCATCAACTGAAATAAAAGAGTACAATGTCTCATAAATGAATAATAACTAAGAATGGGAAACATTCCCTAACTGAAAAATGATACATCATATATTGAAAGGATAGATGTGGAGGTGTCTAATATCGAGGACCTGCAACTCCCACAATAGCTGCAGGATGTCAAATCGACAGACTCATATGTCTAGCATCCCTCTGGTTGACACCTAAAATAGTGGAACAAAGAAAAATAGATTTGCAAGAAATGGGTCAGAGACCGAGTGAAAATGTTTTAAAATAGCTTAGTAAGTATTTATAATGCGTAAGAGAAAATATTTTATTCATGTTAGTTATGCAGGTGTCACTTGAGAATTCTCACCTTTCAACTAATGTCACACCTAACGTACCGCTAACTATTCTAGTCACTGTTGTCATGATTATATAGTTCAAACTCATTAACCTTAAATTCTAATATCTACCTGTATCCCCCCCCCTCCCATAATACGTTAATAATTATTTTCACATCTTTTATCTCGAGTGAGAGAGAGAGAGACAGAGAGAGAGAGAGTCTACACATTCAACGTTAAGTATTTGCGCACTTAAGTTATATTAGATTTCACTATCTATTTTATCTACTTATTTCACATAGTAGAACATTCCTTAAGTATACACACACACACACACAATACGACACCCAAAGGCTAAGCTATGGTGCATGCATACTCTGCTGTCAAGGCCCGATACATCACGTACTAAATATGGACCATTGGTTCTTTATCTCTCTTGAACCATAAATAACAATCACACATATTAGAGGCGAGCATAGTCCTAAGCCTTTGGGTCACAAACATACCTACGCACCCAAATGACCCTTAAATATCATTGTTCACACAAATTCCAATCCAACCGAAGTCCTATGTTCTGAGGTACTAGTCAAATATCCCTTGAAGGCTCCTCAAGATAAGGTTGTATCCATCACAACCTCCCGCGATAGAAACCAACGTAGGTATGTAAATACACATAATAAATCAAGCAACATGTATTCACACTACCTATATAAATCAGTAGGTATATACACAACCCGAATATTATAATTCATACGTAGTATTTTTTCACTAATAATACTGATATATTTATTAACTTATGAATATTCTCCCCATCGTATTTTCCTAAGGATGCTTCACTACCCAATAATATTTTAACGTAATTAACCCAATTCTCCCACCATTAATTTACCCTAATAATCATCATGGGTTATTCCATTTCCCTCGAATTAACTACATCGCAAGGTTTTAACTCAAACGGAACAATTTTCTCAATTATCCCAATATTTATTCGTCTCACTTTATGTGAACCTAATCTTCACTTTAGTCCTAATGTCCTTATTATAGAACAACAATCACAATCAATCAATCTCGGCAACCTCCCATGGAATAACAAATAAAAATAACATTTCTTAAAATTTCCCCCATAATCTGCTCATATTTTTAAAATGTAGTTTTGAGGCCGTTCGGAGTCATTTTGGAAAAAAATGTATCAAAGAACAAAATGCAGAAAACATGATTTCCTATGAGGCAACGAGGATAGAATAGCCATTTTTAGAACCAAAATGGCCCAAAACAGTTTCTAAAATGATGACTTAATCTAACCAATTTCATAGACTTCTTTAAATTTAAGAAATTGTTCTGCAATTCAATCATACCCATCAAAACCCAGATCTCTTCATCAAGATTCAATATAATTTCATGGGTTTCATACTACCTACATGGAGGATCCTATTCTATATCAATTTCACCCAAGATAATGATATATGTCTTCAAAAGTTCATTCATATTATATGAATATCATAGTTAATTCAGCCTACACTAACATGGATATTACACTGCTATAAGTTTGCAAGATTAAACACTTGCCTCTTTTGGTAGGTCTGATCTATTCAAGATGATGGGTATATAGGTGTTTTCCTCTCCTCGATCTACAATCAGGCGGTGGTGGTGGTGCAAGAAGGTGGTTCTAGCCTTGGAACTCCTCTCCTCTTCCTCCTATGGCCTCTCTGTGGATTCTCTTTGTTTATAATGTAATTAACCCTAACCCCCATCTCTAATCCGATATATTGCACTTAGAAATTCGTAGGTGTTATTTCCCCCAAAATGAAAATGACCAAAACGCCCTCCCGGGATGCTGGTTCGACCAAAAACTGTTCCGGGACCCAAAATAAACACTCGGGTAGACTTTTCTGACTATGTCGACCCTTTCGAATACTTTGACACACTCAAAATGACCATATGTATGACTTAAAAATAAATTACTTTTTATTCCATAAAATTCAGTCTCGACACGACTGACATGCGTGTCCCGACTTAATTACTGTAACTATCATATTTTTCACTCGCAAATTTTTTAATAAATTCATAGTCACATCCCCAAGTAGTAATAGATATAATTCACATCAATAAATATTAACCCTCATCTCACTAGTTAATATTTATATTAATCCGGATTAATTATAAATTAATTTCCCAAATTTAATTTAATTAATCCTATATTTAAAATCATTAAAAATAGGGTGTTACATACTTTCCCCCCTTACAACGGAATTTCATCCCGAAATTTGAACAATAAAAGTATACCTAGTAAGAACAACTCAGGATATTTTTCGCACATCTCAGCCTTGCAATCCCAAGTAGGCTCCTCGACATTACGATGCTTTTAGTGGACACACAAACCTGGAACTACTTCTAACCTCAATCTCCTCTTGCTACGATCTAGGATAGCCACCGATCTCTCCTTATATGAACTATCAAGCTATAATTCAATCTCCTCTAGCGCGATCTGAGTGTGAGCCAACTCATCTCGGAGATACCATCTTAACGAAGAAATATGGAACACATCATGAATACGATGCAAGTGCTTTGGCAACCTAAGTCCCTATATGCAATTAGCCTTATCTTTTCGATAATAAGAAATTATCCCACGTACCTCGGTGCCAACTTTCCTTCCTTCCCAAATATTATTATCCCCTTCATAAGAGATATTCGTAGAAATTCTTGGTCCCCCCACATTAACTCTGAAAAGAACCGTTTGGCATCGGCGTACCTTTTCTGTTTGTCCTGGGCTACCTGTATTTGACCCCGAATTATCTCTATCCTGGCTGTAGTGTTCTGAATCAACTTTGGCTCACGTAGATTATTGTCCCCTACCTCTAGCCAACAAGCAGGAGAATGACAAGGCCTACCGTAAAATGCCTCGAATGGTGACATGCTAATTATAAACAGATAGGAGTCACTATACACAAACTCCATTAGTGAAATATAATATTTCCAACCTCCTCTCAAGTCAAGTATACACACTCGTAGTGTATCTTCCAACATTTGATTCATCCTCAAAATTCAAATATGTCCTGGTATTAAAACTCTGTATTCTAACACTCAACTCATTCGAATGGATTCAAAGTTAACTCGTAATAATGTTTTGGTACTTCCACTATACCTATGTCAGTGTCACCCTTTTTTACTGAAAGTCCATTCCTTACTACTCTAGGTTAACTCCCAGTCATTTCCACTCTTATATGCTGATATATTTCTTTAAGCATCGCCTATTCAATGGAACATCGTATTATCGTGAACCCACTAATAGTGCTTCAAAAAGACGAACCTACACTTTATTGGCTTTATCATCTATGTTAGAAAATTACATATTGCCTAGGTGCCCATTTCTCTTGATGCTAAATCTCATAACTCTCTCCATGGGAGACATTCCTAACCACCCCTGACCACTTATCTCAAATTCCAAACTTAGTGTATGGTTGTATACTCTCACCACCTTCCTGAATTTTACAAAAATGACATCTTAATCACTTCTCATCTACCCAAGTTAGAATTTTAAACCTTTGATTGGTTATGACGTAATTCTCATCATATTACTCCTATGAGCGGAGTTGTTTGATTATCCCCAAAATCGAAAATGTCATTCTTGGAACATTTTAACACTCTAAACACACTTTTTCCATCCACTCTTTGGTTTCTGGTGACACGTCTTGCCCTCAATGCAACTTCATTCTCTTTGTCTCATTTTAGTCCTGCCTTTATTTTACCCATGCATTTGCCTCATTATTTCATATGTTCCCACGTTTTCTCCTCAAGAATGATACTGGAAATTTCAACTAACTAGAGCGCCCATACACCATATTTTTTGTGCATTTCAACACAAATCAACCGAACGTAGTATACTTGTATCACACTTAATATACTTTTGCAAGAATATGAGTCGAGGTTATACTCAACCACCCAACTAGTTGTAACTTACTTACTTTCTAGGTTATCCCACCGATCTATTCATGGTGAAAACATTCCGCACTGATTTTCACATCAGGATTATACAGCTCTTCTGGCCTTAAATCATAATATAACTATCGACTCTCAGTTATATTCGCGTATGTGTACAATAACTAAGGTACTAAACCCATGTACTAAAGACCAACCTCTCCTGACTTCCAACATTCGCTAAGTTTCATGTGTGGGATGTCTCACAAAGAGAAATCCAAATAAGGAACCCCCTGATACACTACTATCTAACATTGTTGGTCATCGAGATCCATTAAGTCTCCAGTCCATAACATGTACCGTCGAATCCTCGTCTACTGACATAAAAAATCTACTTGTCCACTCTCATGTCACTAAAGACGATAGAGAACACGACGCTCTTCCTATCACAAGTTCGTATCACTATATAAATAATGAGCTATATGTCTCCGCTTGATAAAGAACATAAAGCGTCATGAATCACATCAGTAAAAAGTACCTATGCATCGGGATCAAATATAATGGTATAACATACTCACCTAAATCCATAACATTTCCGTATCTATATATATAATATCAAAGATATAACTCTTTATATTTGATCACAATATAACATACAATATTTGTATGGAGGATCAACTTTCTTTGAGGTTATGCCTCACAAATTAGTAAATTTCATTCTAGAATAACAAGCACGATAGTTTTATCAAAAAACCTACTGCCGCTCAAACTCTCGGTATCCAGTCACTACATACGGTAAGAATAAGTTCTACTTTATTAACTCTGTCAAAAGTAGCAAATCATAACATCAAATTCTCTCAGTGCCGAAAATCGCTCACTTACGAGTGACTCTGAAATGATCCCCGCTGCCCAATGGTAAACATATAAAATAAGGCTACTACTGATAATGCTCCCACTAAATCCGATTCACTTTCGAATTTAAGTGGTAACAATCTTACCTTGTGACACACTCATATCACTCAAAAAAATCCCATACTTATAAGGATGAAGAAAAAATATTACCTCCATTCACCGTCTCTCCTTTCTAGTCGACCTGTTCCCAAATGTAACTCTCATATCAAAACTGACCCAAGATTTGCTATAATTAGTTGCACATCCAGGATGTCAACATGTAGTTACCCCTACCTTTCTTTGGGGTAATCCTCTCTTGTATGACCTATAAACCTATAATCGAAACATCGGCCTGAAAATCTCTCTGCCTCTAATCATGACACTGCTGGCCTCCCCCATGGTTACCTTGGACCTTACGGCCTGGGGAAACGGGATGCTATTGCTGTTAAGGACCCTGTTGGCCCTGTCTGAACCCATCCTTCTCAACTTGGTAACCTCTGGGCCTAAATCTCTAAGCCCACTTCCCTTGCTGAAGATCTTACTCTTCCTGTTGTTGTGTCCTATGGGCACCTTTTTAGTCTCACTGGTATCACTATCTCACTATGAACAAGTTTAACACAAGCGACCCTACTCTCCACCTATAGGATAACTTTATGTGTTATCCCTTGTATCTGGCCTCACTGGCCCTTTCGGGGTGTCCTTCCCTCAGACTCGGTAATCTAGGCCCCAAATTACTACTCCCATTGTTCCTTTGGCTCTGTTGGCCCTATAGAACTTCTTGTTGGTCTCTATGGCCCTGATTGACTCCTCTGTCACTTTGTAGAAATTTTATCGATAAAAAATCATCCAAACGAGTCCCCTACTGGGTATACCCTCTTGTGGTGCTTTTCTACAACCGTTTACTCTAGTCTTGCTCTTTGGCTAGATTCTCCAACACTCTTGGCTTCCTTCTCAGGGAAACGTTAATATAAACTTGCAAACCTATGACCTTGGCGACGTTAACACTAGTCATCCTAGACGAATTTCCATTCACATTTTCACATTATACTCATGGGTCCCTTATCAACTATAGAACCTTTTTTCCTTCTATGTACCCCCTTCGTCAGGTATGAATTTAACAAATCAACCACTCTCTCACAATCGGTCCCTATCTTACTCACTTGTGATAAGTTTCGAAACTCCATCGAATCTCTATTAGAAAAGTAAATGGAAGAACTCATGGTCAATCCGTACCCACATCTTTCGTTAAATTTCAACTATACTTCTTTATATGTCGTGACTAACTCCAATCACTTTATGCTGCTCCTCTGAGCTAAAAAAAATTCTCCAAATTAAAACTTGGGTGTTACTGCACTCCACTCTACACAATTGCATTTGGATTCCCTACTTTTATTGTCCCATCTCACTTTCTCTCTTCCTCGCATCATAATAAATTTCTCTCAACAAGAGTCCCTCTGACTTCCCCCTTGCCAACATACACTGGGTGAGGCTGAAATTTGTACCATCGTTATCTACGATGGTGCCTGGGTAATCCACCATCCCCGGGTGATTAGTCTATTGTTACCTGGCTAAACAATAATCCTCGTGACTTTTATTTCGATCACTATCCACAGAATACTCTAATCTTTTTGTTGCGCCTCTCCTCCTACAATCCTTATAACGACCCTCGTTGGTCGTCTCGTAATGTTAGGTGTACAAAGCCCAATCGAACTCATATATGAATTACATTAATTACATAGTAGTAAGAGAATGTAAATCGCAAACGTGGAGGAATACAACAATCTTATGATACGACTCCATATCAAAGAACGTTATGTTGAAAAGTGAAAATTCGCACAAATCCTAAAGACTCTAGAACCTAATGCTCTGATACCACCTTTGACACACCACCAAATTAAATACCGGGTGACCAGTATTTTACTAAATTAAATCAGAATATCCAGTTTGTTCATTCTTAGCATCACTGTCGAAAAATGTTTATCTATTAATCACCTAATACTTAATTAAGCTAGTGTAAAAAACTTTTAAACAATTTTTTTTTATCCAAGAGTTTAACCATTAATCACATTCAACATACTAATGAATGCAACAATAGGAGATGATAAAACATCTTACTGAAAGAATAATATTGGAATAAATATCCCAGTTAAAATGTCTCAAAGCAAATAATCGAATAATAAATCCAAATCCCATTAACTGAAATAAAATCCTATAATGTCTCATAAATGAATAATAACTAAGAATGGTCAACATTCCCTTAATGAAAAGGACTACATCAGATACTGAAAGGATAGATGTGGAGGTGTGTAATATCGAGGACCTGTAACACCCACAATAGCTGCATCACGTCAAATCCACGGAATCCTATGTCTGGCGTCCCTCTGGTTGGACACCTAAAATAGTGGCGCAAAGAAAAATAGATTTGCAAAAAATGGGCAAGAACCCGAGTGAAAATATTTTAAAAACAGTTTAGCAAGTATTTAAAATGCTTAACAGAAAATATTTTATTCATGTTAGTTATGCGTCTCTAGGTTGAGGATTCTCACCTCTCAACTAATGTGCATGCCTAACGTACCGCTAACTATTCTAGTCACTGTTGTCACACCTAAATAGTTCAAACTCGGTAACCTTCAATTCTAATAGATACCCGTATTCCCCCGTAATACGTTAATAAATATTTTCACATCTTTTATCTCGAGTGAGAGAGAGTCTTCACATTCAAAGTTACGTGTTTGCGCACTTAAGTTATATTAGATTTCACTATCCATTTTATCTACTTATTGCACACAGTAGAACATTCAACAAGTGTGTGTGTGTGTGTGTGTGTGTGTGTGTGTATATATATATATATATATATATATATATATATATACGGCACCCAAACGCTAAGCTATGGTGCATGCATACTCTGCTATCAAGGCCCAATACATCACTTACTAAACAAGGGCCATTGGTTATTTATCTCTCTTGAACCATAAATAACAATCACACATATTGGAGGCGAATATAGTCCTAATCCTTTGGGTCACGCACATACTTACGCACCCAATAGACCGTTCAATATCATTGTTCACACAAATGGCAATCCAACCTCCATCCTATGTTTTGAGGTACAAGTCAAATATCCCCTCGAAGGCTTCTCAAGACAAGAATGTATCCTTCACAACCTCCCGCGATAGCTTGCCTCGTAGGTATGTCAATACAAAAAATAAATCAAGCAATATATACTCACACCACCTATATAAATCAGTAGTTATACACATAACACGAATAATGTAATTCATACATAGTATTTTTTTCACTAATACTACCGATATATTTATTAACTTATAAATATTCTCCCGACTATATTTTCCTAAGGATGCTTCACCACCCAAGAATCTTTTAACGTAATTAACCTAATCCTCCCACTATTAATTTACCATATTAATCATCGTGGGTGTGGGTACCCTGAATTTAGCACCATAAGGCCTGGACGAGTAGCCCCTCCTTAGCGGCCCAAAGCCCAGGCCCATCACCTCTTGTACTCATCCGATTACCCCACGATCCCATGAAGAGAAGCTGTAAGGGAGCGCGATCCCATGTAGGGGAGGTGGCTAAAAAGGAGGAACCCATCACCCCCACTACTCCAACATATACATGTATAAATTAAACCCTAAGTCCGGGGCAAAGGACAAGTTGTATTCTCTGTACTTATTCTTCAGAATATAGAGAAATAACACTGACTGAACCACCGTGGACGTAGGCACATATTTGCTGAACCACGTATACCCGTTGTTGTGTGATTGGCATCTTAATTATCTTTTCTTGATTGGTACCTCTTTCATATCTATTTGTGTCGCATAATAATTGTCACCACAATTGGCGCCGTCTGTGGGAAGCGTTTATCTTTCCCTGAGAAGAGCCCACGCCGAGAAAAAATCTAAGATGTCTGGTCACAGCAGCAACGCTCCTCAAGCAGGAGATATTCAGGAGCCACCCGCTCCTCGCAGGATTAGGTCTGAAGTCCGATGTTCGGATCAAGGGGCTCGCTTAGAAAGGCCAGCCTGAGAAGAAAGTCAAGGACCAGCAAGGTCCACTCAGATATCCAGATTGATCGATGCATACGAAGCAAGGCTCCACGAACATAGGGAGTCTTCTCGCAGATATGAGGCTGAGAACGCTCGCTTGAAAAGAAGACTGGAAAAACTGGAGAAAGAACTATGTCCTGATACCAGGAGACGCCCCTATCGCACTCCTAGCCCTCAGGGGAGAAAATCTCGCAGCCGAGGAAGGAGCCTTAGGCGGAAATATCAAGGGTTCGAAGGTGGCAACTCAGACGACGACCTCCGCGAGCAACTGAGAAAAGCTCGCCGCTATCAGAGTCCTGCTCGCAGCGACGATAACATACGGAACCTAGTCCGCAGAGAAATGGACCAACATCTAGCTCACCGCGGCACCAGGTCGACCAGAGAACTCGCCAGGAGAGCCCTCAAGACCCAGATGAAATCGCCCTTCATGAGGGAAATTGAAGAAGAAGAAGCTCCCAAAAAGTTTGCTATTCCAAGGTTCAAGATTTACGACGGGAAGACTGATCCCATTGATCATGTCAGGCAGTACCGGCAGGCTATGACCCTCTGGAATCACCGAGATGCACTGATGTGCCGTATTTTTCCCTCGAGCCTTCATGACGTGGCCCAAAAATGGTTTAAGAAACTCCCTCACCGATCCATCAGAAATTTCAAATCCCTGGTCAAGCTCTTTACGGCCCGGTTCATCACCAGCAGCTCCCATCCCAAAAGGATGGATGCTCTATTAACGATGAAGAAAACTGCTCAGGAGACACTCCGAGACTACGCGAAGAGGTACTGGGAGTTATTCAACGAAGTCGAGGACTGCACGGAAGAGGTGGCAGTGGCTTCATTCAAAATTGGGCTACCCAGCTCTTCCCTCCTTTACCAGTCCTTGACAAAGAAGGAAGCAACCACCATTGATGACCTGATGGCCCGGAATGAGAAATATTCAAAGGTGGAAGATGTCACCCGCCTTAACGTAGGAGAAAACGGTCGAGCCAAGCTCGCTACCAAGGGAAGTGAGAAAGTTGATAACCAGAAAAAAGGAGGAAAGAATGGGAGCAAGAATGGCTCCAAGAACGGAGGGAACCCTGACGTTGCAAAGTCGTTCCAGGCGGTCAACACCGTCTTCAAAGAACCAATTTACAAAATTCTCGCGAAGATCAAGGATGAGCCGTTTATCAAATGGCCCCAGAAAATGGGAGGAGACCCATCGAAAAGAAACAATGCACTGAGATGCACCTTCCATAAAGAGGGAGGGCATAAGACCGAGCACTGCAAGGCTCTTAAGTCCCACCTCGAGGAGTTGGCCCAATCCGGACATTTGAATGACTTCGTGGAAAGGAAGATAGAAAGAGTGACTGTCCACAAGGAGGAAAAACCCGACAACGTATTGGAAGACGACGTCGGACACGAATTCACAGTAATCCATGGAGTATCCGATGTTAAGCAAATCCAGGGTAACTCAGCTCGAATGGAGGTAAATAAGCTAAGAGCAGTAATGCAAGCTTTTCAGATTGATCCAACAAAATCACAGGCAGGAAAATGTCAGCGAGCAGAGGACATCAACTACAACAAGCATATTGTTTTCACGGATGAAGATCTTATGGGAGTAAGGACCCCACATCACGATGCCTTAGTCATTACACTCAGGATAGCCAACTTTGATATCGACAGGCTGCTCGTCGATCAAGGGAGCTCATCCGAAGTGATGTACATCGACCTGTTCAGAAAATTGAAGTTGAACATCGCCGACCTAAAGGGAACAAACGTTCCTCTGGTCGGCTTCGCTGGGAAGATGACCATGCCTCTGGGCAAGATTGTACTACCAGTGCTCGCTGGAAATGTTTCAAAAATGATTGAATTCTTGGTGGTCGACATCGATTCACCGTATCAATCCATCCTCGGCAGGGGATGGCTTCACGCAATGAAGGCAGTCTCCTCGACCTACCACCAAAAACTCAAGTATGTCACCGAGCGGGGAGTGATGGAGATACATGGAGACCAGGCGATGGCGAGAAAGTGCTTCATAGCGGCCGTCTGACCAAAGCCAGAGAAAAAATCCGTTCAAACCAGTGAGAAAGTGGAGGAAGGTGCAATCCCTTCCAAATAGCAATTAAAATATGGAAGGCCCGGAGTGGAAGAGACCAGGCTCCTCCCCTCCGAGCGTGTTGTAGAGGACCTGGTAGAAGTAATTGCTAAAGAAGGCGACAACAGTAGAGTCTTCCTGATCGGGACCTCACTCACTGACCAAGAGCAAAAGGATTTGTTAACCTTACTCAGAAACAACATAGATGTTTTCGCTTGGGAACCCTATGAGCTACCAGGAATTGATCCCAATATGGTATGCCATCAGTTGCACGTCAATCCCACATTCAAACCGATAGCACAGAAGGCACGACGAACCGCCCCCGAGAAGGCCAGAGCAATAGAAAAAGAAGTCAAAAAACTGCTGGATGCAGGGTCCATACGGGAAGTGCAATTCCCCAAATGGTTATCCAACCCAGTGGTAGTTCCAAAAAGCAACAGGAAGTGGAGAGTTTGCATAGACTTCACTGACCTCAACAAAGCCTGCCTCAAGGATAGCTTCCCTCTTCCGAAAATAGACCAACTAGTAGACGCCACTGCAGCTCACGAATGAATGAGTTTCCTGGACGCATACTCAGGCTATCACCAGATTCCCCTGTATGCCCCAGATCAGGACAAAACGGCGTTTATCACGACGGTTGGTTTATACTGTTACAAGGTCATGCCTTTTGGGCTTAAAAATGCAGGGGCAACCTATCAGCGGCTGGTTACTAAAATGTTCAAGAATCAGATGGGAGACACGATGGAGGTCTACATCGACGACATGCTCGTCAAGGGCAAGGAGAAGGAAAATCACCTCTCGGACCTGTCAAGTACCTTCGAAATCCTCAGGAAGTACCGAATGAAACTCAACGCGAGCAAGTGTTCTTTCGGTGTCCAGTCAGGAAAGTTCCTTGGGTATTTGGTCAGCAAGCGTGGCATAGAGGCTAATCCGGACCAGATCGATGCTATCAAACGGGTGAAACCTCCTCGCACAATCCGCGATGTACAGAAGCTCACTGGAATGCTCGCTGCTCTAAATCATTTCATTTCTAAATCCTCCGAGTGATGCAAGCCTTCTTCCAAGTCTTAAAAGGCAGCAAAACAGTAGAATGGACCCCAAGTTGCTCACAAGCATTAGACGATCTCAAGTCCTACCTAAGCTCCCCACCACTGCTTGTCATACCACAGCAAATGGACACTTTGTACCTCTACCTCTCTGTATCCAGCCATACTATCAGCTCAGCGCTAATATGTGAAGTTACAGGGATCCAACATCCAGTCTATTACGCGAGCAAAACCTTACTAGACGCCGAGCAGCGCTACCTGCCATTGGCAAAGCTCGCATTCGCCCTAGTAATGTCCTCGAGGAAACTGAAGCATTACTTCGAAGCTCATACGATCATCGTCCTTACATCACACCCCCTCAAGGCTGTCATAAGGAAGGCGGATTTGTCGGGCAGACTGTCTAAATGGTCAGTCGAGCTTGGCCGATTTGATATCCAATTTCAACCAAGGACAACTATCAAGGGTCAAATTCTTGCTGACTTCATAGCTGAATTCACAGGCGAAGAACCCTTCAACCAGCCTAAGCCAACAGAATAAAACAGCCATGCTACAGGGGGAAGTTGGAAACTATTCGTTGATGGAGCCTCCAACTCAAAGGGGGCAGGAGTAGGAATTGTTCTCATCACTCCAGAAAATACAGTCCTCCAGCAAGGAATCAGGCTGGGATTTGCAGCCTCTAACAACGAAGCAGAATACGAAGCCTTAATAGCAGGTCTCCAAAGGGCGCAAACTCTGGGAGCAAAGCATTTACAGGTATTTGGAGACTCGCAACTAGTTTCCAATCAGATAAGTGGAGACTATAACGCGAAGGATGAGAGGATGGTAGCCTACCTCTCCTTGGTGAAAAACTTAATGACGAACTTTGAAGAAATCAACATCCAACAGTTTCCCAGGGGGCAGAACAGCCACGCTGACGCCTTGGCAGCCCTGAGCTCGGCAGTTGATTCCAGCCTTAAAAGGATCATCCCTATCAATTTCCTCAGCTGCCCGAGCCTTTACCCCAACTGCGAGCTGACCAAAGCGAAACCAATACTCCAATTGGAACCAGCCCCCAGCTGGATAGATCCCTTGAGAGACTATTTGAAGAACGGAACGCTACCAGAGGATAAGAGGACTGCCCACCAGATAAGAGTCAAAGCTGCTCGCTTTCACTTATCTACGGGAGGCGACTTGTACAAAAGATCTTTCTCCGGCCCCTACCTTAGATGCATCCACCCAGGCGACGTCAAGACAGTGCTTCACGAGCTTCACGAAGGAATATGCGGGAGTCACGTGGGAGGAAGGTCTCTAGCCTTCCGAGCAATGAAGGAACGTTATTGGTGGCCATATATGCAAAAGGACTCTGAAGTATATGTCCGCAGATGCCTAAAATGCCAGCTTCACGCCCCCATGGTCCACCAACCTGCCAGCGAGTTAAAATCCCTGACCAGCCCCTGGCCTTTCGCCCAGTGGGGAATGGACATCGTGGGACCACTGCCCACCGCTGCCAGCAATCGCAAATACCTATTGGTCGCAACTGATTACTTTACCAAGTGGATCGAGGCAGAACCACTGGCGAACATCTGGGATGCTGTCATGATGAGGTTCATATGGAGAAATATAATCACTCGATTCGGGATCCCCAGAACCATCATCACTGACAATGGAGCACAATTCGAGAGTGGTCCCTTTCAGGACTTCTACGACCAACACGGGATCAGGCACCACTTCAGCTCGGTGGCTTACCCTCAAAGCAACGGATAAGCTGAGGTTTCCAATAAGACAGTGATCGCTGGATTGAAGAAGCGGTTAGAATAAGCCAAAGGCGCGTGGAAAACCGAGCTACCGCATATTCTATGGGCGTACAGAACGACTCCTAGGCGAGCCACAGGAGAAACGCCATTCTCACTAGCATATGGTATGGATGAAGTCATCCCACTAGAAGCAAGATTGCCTACAATGAGATCCAACCTTGTCGATCAGGGTCAGAACGATCAGGCTTTGCTCGCTGAACTCGATTTGGCCGACGAGCGCAGGGAACTTGCCCTAGTAAAACTAGCGAGCTATCAGCAACAGCTCGTAAATCACTACAGCAAAAGGGTCAATCCGAGGAAATTCGAAGTAAGGGACTATGTTCTAAGAAAGGTCCTGGGCAACCCAGTGAAGCCATCAGACGGTAAACTGGGCCCGAATTGGGAAGGACCTTATGAGATAATTAGAAACGACCTGCAAGGTGCCTATCATTTGAAAACAATGGAGGGCAGAGAGATACCACGAGCATGGAACGCAACTAATCTCAAGAAATTCTATTTTTAGGGGTTCTATTGTTAGATCTTTTATTGTACTCATTATGGGAAAATTCTATTTGACTTCCCTACTCCTACCCCTTGTACTCCTACCAGCACGCGGGAGGGGAGGCCGAGCAGCTCGCGATGAGGAAGAGCCTTGTAGGACTGCCGATGCGGTACTCGGTGAATGCTCCTTAAGCTTCGAGACCTCCCGCCTCAGGTCTTCATTCTCCCTCTGAAGAAACTCCATGACTTGGTTGATCTCGGTGGCCTCCAGTAACTTTGCTCTCAGCTCGCTAACTTCTTCTTGCACTGAAGCACCGATCTCTTCCATTTCTTGGAGCATGTCCTTCAATTTGGCCACCAGCTCGGACTGATCCTTATATTTCTGGTTTCTTGACTTAGCAAACCTGCAAAGCCTAGCAAAGGCTTGGCGAACTGCAGGGCTTGCATTAGGACCCAGAGTCCTACCTAATTGGGAGGTAACAGGAATATAGTCATCCACATCAACCAACTACAAGTAAAAGAAAGAGATCAACATAAACAAAAATAAAGTCTTTTCATTGATAATGAGCGAAGTTACATCAGATCAAACAAGAAAAAAGTTACAAAGAAGCCCTATCAATTAGCAACCTCGGTGGATGGACCCTTGTCCTTATCAGCATCAGCAGGGGCATTACCCTCTGCAGGGGTGTCCACCGCCCCCTCGACCAAGGGAGCATCAGTAGGAGTCGCCTGAGAAACAGGATTGGTGCCTTCAGCAGTTGGGGCTGGGTCCTCAACCACGACTGGCTTTGGCCCTGGATCATGCTCGTCAAAGAGTGGGGATGCAACATCCACCCCAGCAGCCACGAGGGCCTTGTTCCACCCTTTCTTGAAGTTTAGACGGCTGATATAGCCTATCTGAACCTCGGTGTCCTCATACGCAGCAGCCCAACTAGAATTGTACGAATCTTCTTTAAGAGTGGCCGCCTGGGCTTTCTCCGCCTTCAGCTGCTCGGAAAGAACCCTGTTCTTCTCCGCAAAGTCTAGCTTGCTCGAGCATACCAGATCATACGACTTCCTCAGCTCGCCAAGCTCCCTGACAGCATTATCTCTCTCGCGCGCAGAATTAACAAGGGCTGAGGCAGATGAAGCTCGAGCCGCATCAACAGCCTTCAGATCGGCCTCCAGCTGAGAACCCCTGGCCACCAGAGTAGACTTCTGCTGCTCCAGCTCGCTGTTCCTAATCAACAGCTCATCGCGAGAGCGATAGAGCACAACAAAGTCAGTCACAAACTGCAAAAAACGAGGGAAGGATCAGAAAGAAGAAACCATCAAAACGGATTAAAGGAAGTTGAGAATTAGAAGAGGAACCTTACCAAGGCAAGCCTCTGGCTAGCTTGCAAAGCCAGTTGATCGGACGCCGACGCCCTCTCACGATCTGCAGGGAGGACTGCTCTCTCGAGCAGCGCAGGGGCAAGCTGAGGAGAGGTGGCCACCGAAGCCCCCTCAGGCAAGGAAGATACTGGGACCAAGGCTTGACCAGTTTTGTTCCTCAATTCCATCTTCCTCCTCTCCTCCTCCTTTTCTCTCTCCCTTATCTTTCTCTCTTCCACCTTCTTACTCTCCTCCTCCTTTTTCTTCTCTCTCTCTCTCGCCTACTCCTCCTCTCTCTTCTTCTTCTCTTGCTCCTGGGAAGAAGGCCGAGAACCAGTAGCTATGGCCCCGGAGGCAGTCTTCGATTTCTTGGACCTCTGGACAAGAAGCACATCATCATCATCATCATCTCTGATTAAATTCTTCCTGGGAGGCATCTCTTCACCAGAACTGCTGGAAGTGCTCGAAGAACTGCTACTGTCAACACTGCCTGCACCCAAATTACTAACACCTGTAGGCTCACTCTCCGAGCTGCTCTCCTCTTCGTCCAATTGGATGGACTCAGCAGAAATCTCTTCGGAAGAGTCAAAGTCCGGAACACTATCCACAGGTCGGGCTATGAAGCTGGAGCCTGTGTTCTTGTATTCAAGCAGAAAAGTAGCAGACCTAGGATGCTCGCCGTCACCCAAAGGTTCCCTGATGTTCCAAGCTTTCACCAGTTCCGAGATATGAACCTCGCTGAGAGAAGGCTCCAAGTTCTTTATCCTTGCTGTAAAAGAGAAAGCAAGAAGAGGTTAGAAAAATCACAAAGTCAGCAAAGGTTGAAACAATAATACAACATATACCTATATATTCTTCCCCATAAAAGGGAACAGTGAACCTCTCAGACCTCGACCCTTCAAATTGGGGGGAGAATTGCCAATTCCTAATAAGAAAACCTTCTTGCCAGTAGTCCTTATGGGAATCAGGTAAATTTACTACCAATAACCTATCAGGGCTCCTAGCCTTAAGGTACAGGATACCTGAACTCGTTCGAGAAAAAGAATAACAAAAGCAGACCTCGGCAAGCCCTAACCTTATGCCGTACAATTGATTTATCCTATGCACGCCGTTCACTATTTTCCATACGTTGGGTGAACATTGTGCAGGCACAATACCAAAATAGCTAAATAAGTGCAGAAACAGACCATTAGGGGGAAAGGTAAGACCCCCCGGGGAGAGCAACAGGACGTGAATCCAATGTGCATCCTCTATATCCCTAACGTTCCTAGGCGGCGAGGCACAACACTCAATCTCTACCCACTCAGGAATACTCTAGAATTTTCTAAACTCAGTTACTGACCTATTTCCAATCTTTTCCATTGGAAAAATACAATAAAAACTATAAACTCGAGAAAAGGGGCACGAGAGACTTACAAGACAGAAGATCAGGTCAAATGGTGAAGAAGCGACGAGAGTAGAGACCGAAAACAGAAGGTACAAAGCTTAAGAGTTCTCAGAAGATAGAAGATTGCTGGAAAAGCTGGAACGACGAAGAGAAAATGTGTCTTATTCCAATAAGCCTTCAAGTCTAATCATAACGCACGGATAGCGAAGCGGGTGCCGCCAAAGAAACTTCACAGTTTTCAAAGAAATCGACCATCATAGCTGATTATTTAAATTCATTGGACCTGTAAAAATGGCCCAACAAATTTAGGGGCAATTGTGGGTACCCTGAATTTAGCACCATAAGGCCTGGACGAGTAGCCCCTCCTTAGCGGCCCAAAGCCCACGCCCATCACCTCTTGTACTCATCCGATTACCCCACGATCCCATGAAGATAAGCTGTAAGGGAGCGCGATCCCATGTAGGGGAGATGGCTAAAAAGGAGGAACCCATCACCCCCACTACTCCAACATATACATGTATAAATTAAACCCTAAGTCCGGGGCAAAGGACAAGTTGTATTCTCTGTACTTATTCTTCAGAATATAGAGAAATAACACTGACTGAACCACCGTGGACGTAGGCACATATTTGCTGAACCACGTATACCCGTTGTTGTGTGATTGGCATCTTATTTATCTTTTCTTGATTGTTACCTCTTTCATATCTATTTGTGTTGCATAATAATTGTCACCACAGTGGGTTATTCCATTTCCCTCGAATTAACTATGTCGCAAGGTTTTAACTCAAACGAAACAATTTTCTCAATTTTCTCAATATTTATTCATATCACTTTATGTAAACCTAATCTCCACTTTAGGCCTAATGTCCTTATTATAGAACAACAATCACAATTAATCAATCTAGGCAACCTCCAAATGAATAACAACTAAAAATAACATTTCTTAAAATTTTTCCCACGAATCTACCTAGATTTTTAAAATGCAGTTTTGAGGCCGTTCAGAGTCATTTAGGAAAAAATGTATCAGAGAACAAAATGCAGAAAACAGGATTTTCTACGCGATAGCGGGGACAAAATATCCATTTTGGGAACCAAAATGGCTCAAAACAGTTTCTAAAATGGTGACTTAATTTACCGAATTTCAAAGACTTCTTCAAATTTAAGAAATTGTTCCGCAATTCAATGATCCCCATAAAATCCCAGATTTCTTCATCAAGATTCAGTATAATTTCACGGGTTTCATACTACCTACATTGAGGATCCTATTATATAACAAATTCATCCAAAATAATGATATATGTCGTCAAAAGTTCATTCAAATCACATAAATTTCATAATTAAATTAACCTACACTAACATGGATATTATATATGCTATAATTTTGCAAGATTAAACACTTGCCTCTTTTGGTAGGTCTTATCCGTTGAATATAATGGGTATATAGGTGTTCTCCTCTCCTCGATCTACAATCCGGCGGTGGTGGTGGTGTAAGACGATGGTTCTAGCCTTGGAACTCCTCTCCTCTTCCTCCTATGTCCTCTCTGTGGCTTCTCTTTGTTTCTCATGTAATAATCCCTAACCCTCCTTCTCTAATCAGATAAATTTCACTTAGAAATTCGTAGGCATAATTTCTCCAAAAATGAAAATGATCAAAATTCCCTCCCGGGGTACCAATTTGACCTAAAACTGTTCCAAAACCCAAATTAAAACCTCAGGTAGATTTTTATGACTATATCGACCCTTCCAGATACTTTGGCGCATTTGAAATGACCATATGGATGACTTAAAGATAAATTACTTTTTATTCCATAAAATTGAGTCCCGACACTACTGACACGCGCGTCCCGACTTAATTACTGTAAATGTTGTATTTCCACTCGCAAATTTTTTAATAAATTCATAATCACATATTACTTTACTCCCCAAGTAATAATCAATATAATTCACATCAATAAATACTAACCCTCATCTTGCCAGTTAATATTTATTTTATTCCGAATTAATTATAAATTAATTTTTCATATTTAATTTAATTAATCCTATATTTAAAAATCATTAAAAATACGAGGTGTTACATAATCACACATCACTCACCCTCACATATCCTTTCCTAATGTAATATTAATTCTCCATGCTAGATTTACTTTTTATACTTGTAAGTTATTCCCTATTAGTATAAATATCAAGAATCATGCATAATATACCATTCAAGAATCATGTATTTTGCACACTACAACACCAAAGAGCTTGGCTATTAACCAAATTTTGTCTGATAACTAGGGAGTCACTTTGTGATGAGTGTTGGTCTGGTAAGTCATAGTTTTCCTAAAAAATATGACTCTCACCTTCCATTAGCTATTTACCTTCGATGTATATCAAACGATTCCCCCTGCATCGTACAGCTTGACCGAAGTCATGAAGGGAGTTAAATATCTGGAAACTCGTTCATGTGCATTGAGTATATCGAATTCTCTCTCACACGTACTATCCCCATGGGGTATATAGTGAGGCAATTCATGTACACTCATGTTTGTTAAATGGCTTGTCCACACGAACAGATTTCCCTCAAAAGAAATACGTATATCATGAAAGTCATGCCAAAGGGGGAACCCTTCCAATTAACCCAACAACTACATACCCTTATATAGGCGTCAATTATAAGGAACTCACATTTAGTTTTCTGGTTACTACCCAAAACTCTAACCAAATGGAGGGTCAGCATGCCGGCCAAATTTTTGCGAGATTTCTTCTTTTTAAAAATGGGATGCTATCCACGAGCCTGACAACAAGTACAACCATGTTTTTCATATTTTTCAAACCCAATTTTCTCAGGCTCGAGTCCCATTTGTTTTTGCATTTAGGTAATCCTAATACAAGTTAGAAGATAATAATAAATAATAATCATGCTGAGGCTCTTTCTCTCATTTTTCTCTTTCTTTACCAAAAGTGTCAAAAAAACATTTTCCCCCTCTTTTATCAAAATACCAAAAGCATTTTTCCTTCTTTTACCAAAATATTTTTCCTCATTTTCACCCCAAAACATTTTATCCTCCTCTTTTCCAAAAAATTTTAAAAAAATTTCCTCCTATTAGAAAAGACTTTCCTTCTTCTTTTTCAATAATAAATTATAATCTTCTCCTTCTCAGGTCGATTGCATACTAACCCTTGGCCTGGCTTCTTATTGGCTGGGGTCTTCCATTGAACTGCCTCAAGGCTTCATTAGTTCCTTCGCTACTTCCTCCTAGAATGAAATCCACCTTCACCCAATGCCCACCAACTACTGAATGTGCATCCAGATTTAGTGATGATTCTAGGATAACTCGCTGTAAAGATTAATAACCTTTAAACCGAGGTTCATGAGATGCAACAAAATTGGGTCTCTATTCCCAAAGAGCTCGAGGTTCTCTTCCCTCGCGCTATGTGTCCACCCACACCTGAGCCTATTTGGGTCCCTAGTCCTCGAGGAATATTAGCAAGCTCCACGTGCCCCTCCTGCTAATGGGCCACTGCCGGCTCAGTTCCCTATGACAAATCTTTCCCATCCAGGGACTAGCCAACCCGTGACCTTTGATCCAAAGGAATATGAATTGAACAAGGTCAAGGAAGACCTTAAGATGTTGAGCAAGAAGTTTTACCAAGTTGGAATCTTCGGGAACTATAAGTATTACACCTTTATGTCTCCCTATCCTAAAGTAATGTTGCCAAAAAAGTTCAAGATGCCTAATATTAAGGAGTTCGGGGTTATGGACCCCCGATTTTTCATTTATGAAGTTACCATCGAGCCATAACTCTCCTCGGCGCCTCTGAGGAAATAATGGCCCAGATGTTTCAAATGACTTTGAAGCACAATGCTTTTCGCTGGTTCATATCTCTCGAGGAGTCCATGATTTGCAGTTGGGAGGACGTTGCTCGTGAATTCATGTCACAGTACAAGTATAATGAGGAGTTTGAGGTTACCCACCACGATTTAGAACTTCTCAAATAGAATATCGGGGAATCTTCTAGTAACTTCAATGCAAGGTGGAGAGATAAAGAGGACACTATAACCAACCGGCCTTTCGAAGAGGAAAAAATCAATACTATGAAGAAGAACCTCTTACCACATGTCCGAGAAATAATGGGAGGACAGTATTACCCCCATTTTCGATCCCTTTAGGAAGTAGGAGTTGATATTGAAGAAAGTCTTACTAAGACAGAAGTTTTGATGAAGAAAATATCCGGACAATTCACTCCTAAAAAGTACGAAAAGCATGCCGATACTGTAGTTTCAACCATCAATAACATCTCTGAGTCTCCCACTTTAAAGGTACCAGAAAGTCGCCTTAACCTAGTAAAAAAGGAATATACCGAGCTTCAGTATCCCCTCTCTAAAGTCTACTAAGACCTTTTAAGTCAAAATCTTATTAAGCATTAGGATCCTCGTGCATTACCAAACCCACTTCACCAAAACTTCAAACCTGATGCCCCTTACAATTTTCACCAAAATGTGGGCCATACCACCGACGAGTGTTTCCACATTCGAAATGTAATCCAAGGTCTTGTTGACCGGGGAATAATTTCCCCACCAGCCAATCATAAACAAAATAATACTCACTATCCACTCCCAAATCATTCAAATTCTATCTTCCTAGAAGAAGACCCAGAATTTGATCCATCTACCCACATTGTACCTAGTAAATTTCCCATCATACCCGTATATTTACCTAAACCCCTCACTATTTTCTCGTACTTCCCCTACACCCTACGTGTTTTGTCGATCAGACCATGTCACTTCTTACAAGAGCATGCATTACTGTTTGTACCCATTTTGGAGGGAAAGATATGGAATTATCAATAGTATTGAACCAACTTCTAGAGTTCGGGATGAAATTTCCCTCAGAGATGACCATTGACATCTAGAGATTCAGTACACTAGTCTTGGAATAAAGCTCAAAAGTGGGCTCGAGAGTCAGATAATTAGGTGGTACCTACCGATGAAGTCAACTTAGATGACGTCATCTGGATCATGGCGGACTTATTTTGACAGACCAGTGAAATTTATAGTATGTCCGATCTACTTGATGCTTTGAAACTATAAGGGCACCTAGTCCCTTCACTTCTTCATCTGCCCATTAAGTGGGAGGATTTATACGAAGAGGCTATTGAAGTTATAGAATGTATTTACTTATCATGGAAGGAAAATGTCGTTGCCACTAGATGGGGAGACGAATTTAATAGTTTAGATGAAGAGCAAATCCCAGAAAAGACTAACCCAATAGCCAGCATATGTGGAATGATATCATTTAAAGAGATGATAGGAGAGATTAATAAGGTGGTCGAACAACCCAAGATAGATGAGGAAACGGGGTTTCTATTTTTCCCCTCTTCTGTGAACCATATGACTAGATCAGGGAGGCATTGTAGATTTTGAACCCGAAATCATCAGTTATTGACAAGGGAAAAGGTGTTGAGAAACTTCCTATACCAAAAATGACCCTCAAGGAGAACAAGATCCTTAATCAGTTGAAGAAAACCCAAGCTAACATCACTATGTAGGGACTCTTTATGTCTTCCCAGCTATACCGAAATGCCTTGATCGAACTACTCACTGGGCCCATGATCTCTCTTTCCACCACACCAGACGAAGCAATGAATTTGTTTGGATCTCTAACTTATACTAAAATGCTTTACTTCTCTGAAGAAGTAATCCTTAAGTTTGTTGCAAATCACAACTATGCTCTCAATATCTCTGTCGAAGTCTTGGGAAGGACCGTCCCACTTTCTCTTATTGATAATGGATCATCTCTTAATGTTTGCCCATTGAGAACCCTCAATTTCTTCAAACTGAAAATGAGAGACCTTGCTCCAACCTCCACCTCAGTGCGCACTTATGATAATACCCATCGAGAAGTGATGGGACCCATAAAGCTTACAATATGGGCTGGCCCTATAAATACCATTACTGAATTCCTTGTCATTGATATCTCGACTTATTTTAACCTATTGTTCGGACGACCATGGCTCTATAGTATCAATGGTGTGTCTTCTTCCCGTTAAGAGAAACTGAAGTTCTTTGACAATGGGCAGGTCATCACCATCTTGGGAGACGATGATAATACTAATAATGCAACCACTAGTAATGCGGTACTAGATATAGAACATGGGGTGAATGATATGCTTTTGTCAGGTTTTTGAGTTGAAACACTTTCTCTCCTGACAGGGGATTATTTCAAAGATAGAGTCTATCCAAAACACAACCCCTATGGAAATGTCAATGTGATACAGATGTTAAAAAATAAGCACTTCATGCCTGGACTAGGGTTGGGATGATGAAAATATGGAATACTAGAACCCATAATATTGAAGAAGGCATTTCCTGCTTATGTCCTGGGTTATCAACCATTAGTAGAAGAAATCAGAATGCTCCACCAACTTCGGTTGAAGAGATGGCTAGAAAGTGCTAAGACTGTCTTAAGAGATTCCTTAAATGAAAGATTCATCAAAGAGGGTGAATATTTCCCCTTTTGTAGCTTTCCTAAACTGTGGTATGACCATGTGGACAAGACGATGAAACTAGGAATAAAGATATTTTTCCAATGTAGTTACTCATGGGTTGAAGGTTCCCAACATCATGTGTGACCAAAGACTATAGCTGCTATTGAAAATTCTAAGGGAGGTGACTCCGAGCATTCATTTAACTTATAGATACTAGGGCTAAGACTATATATGATCCACTCAAGCACTACATGATTGGATCCATCTCGCCTGATCAAAGCTGCTGATGCACCCCTCCTCAACTGGAATGCTATACCAGCTCTACCCGCTGAAATAAAACCCATCTCATATATTTATCCCATTTCCTCTTATTTTATTATTATTCTCTGTTCTTATCATAATGTAATCGATACCTCCTTCAATGAGGTTCTCAAATCTATTTTTCCCAAAAATGAAATAAATGAAGATTTTGAGTATCTTGTCGTGCCTTACATTAATTGTCTTGATTCTAATCAAACTCTTGATCATGATGATTTTACAAATGAACAATTCTTAACTGATCTTAATAAGGTCAATAACAAACAACATAACCGCGTTCAAGTTAATGAAGATGAAACTATTATTATTAATCTCAATTCAAGTAACCAACTACATGAGATTAGGATAGGGTCCACCCTTGATGAGCTACAACGCGCGCAACTCGAAGAATTTCTAAAGGAGTTTGTGGACGTCTTCGCATGGTCCTATGACAACGTGCACGACATTGATCCCAAAATAGGTCAGCACGAGATTCAAACACTGCAGGAATCCAAACCAATCAAATAGACATCGTGAAAGCTCTGCGTCGAATGGTCGCTCAAAGTTAAGGAAGAAGTGATCAAACATTTGAACGTAGGATTAATTTGAGTGATTGAATATCCCACATGGCTAGCAAACATCATACCCATGCTGACATTAGGAGGAAATGTTCACATGTGCATTGACTATCATGATTTAAACAAGGCCTCTCCAAAGTATGATTATCTGCTACCCAATATCGACATGATTATAGACAATACTTCCAGTCACTCTCTTAAGTAATTTGTTGATGGTTTTATTGGATATTATCAAGTCTAGATGCACCCGGATAATCAAGAGAAAATCATGTTCATCACCCCTTGGGGAACCCTCTCTTACACCGTTATGCCATTTGGTCTAAAAAATGCAGGGGCTACCTACTAGAGGGATACCACAACCATCTTGTAAGACCTGATATAAAAAGAAGTCAAGGTTTACGTGGATGATATGATTATCGAGTCTAAGACTAGGGAAGGTTATGTTCCCTTTCTTCGAAAGTTCTTTGAGAAACAAAGGCGATACCAGATGCGACTTAACCCACGAAAATGTATTTTGGCATAACCAAAGTAAAGCTCTTGGGATTCACGATTAGTGAAAAAAGGATAGAAGTTGATCCTGCAAAACTAAAAGCCATACCCAACATTTCATTACCCCAAATGGAGAAGGAAGTCTGGGGATTCCTTGGAAAATTATCATATATTAGCCGGTTCATCAGCCAGTTGCCTTCCATTTGTGAACCCATATTCAAACTCCTTCAGAAAGATTCGACTAAGGTTTGGGATGAAGCTTTCCGGAAGGCCTTTGACTGAATAAGGAAATATCTAACCCGACCTTTGATACTGATGCCACTATAACCTGGTCTACCCCTACTCCTATACCTGACCATAACAAACACCGCAGTTGGGTCTTTATTATCCCAATACCTTGAAGAGTACCATAAATAGAGATCCATCTATTATGCCAATCACAAGTTGGCTGGGTACGAAGGTAACTACATTGCCTTGGAGAAAACATGTGTTGCCCTTGCCTAGGTCACTCAAAAATTATGTCACTACATGCTTGCCTTTCCCATCATACTTGTGTCCCGAATGGATCCTATCAAATGCTTGCTCAAACAACCTGCCCTATCTAGAAGAATAGACCGATGGTTGATGCTTCTAGCCGAATTTTATATTGTGTATGTCATGCAAAAATCCATGAAAGGAAGTGCCATTATATATTACCTCACTAACTATCCTATGGAAGAAACCGATGTTTGGATTTCTGAGTTCCTGGATGAAAATATCCTTTGTACCTCCTAAGAAAACCTCCGGTGGAAAATTTTCTTTGACAATGCTACTAACAAGAAAGGATATGGCATTGTGATACTCTTAATCGCCCTTAATGACTCTCCTACTCCCACTTCCATTAGGTTAGATTTTACTTGCACCAACAACATGACCGAATATGAGGCATGCATGGTAGGCCTCAAAGTCACTCTCAAGAATGTAATTCAATGCCTAGATGTCTATGGTGATTCAACTCTCATCATCGATCAAGTACTCAGAAGATGGAAAGTCAAGGATGAGAAAATATTACCCTTCCATGACCACCTAGAAGAAAGCGCCTCCCAATTTAAGATATCACCTTCCATTACCTTCCCTGAGAAAAGAACAACTTAGGTGATGTCCTTACTACCTTATCCACCATGGTCGATATGCCCGAAGGAATAATAATGGCACCCTTCCTAGTCAAACGCAAGCTAAACCTACCCACTCTTACCACATTGAGATCATCATAGAAGAAAATCCTAATATAGAAGACTATTGGTACTATGATATTTGGTTCCTCCTCAAGCATGGTAGGTATCCCTAAGATTCTAATCAGAAATATCGAGTAACCTTCTACAAACTGGTTGCCCAGTACATTATCTGTGATAAAACACTGTTCAAGAGAAACTTTGATGGAACCCATTTACACTACATCGTAGGGGTTGACGTTGAAGAGATAATGTAAAAAATCCACGATGAGGAGTGAAGACCCCACATTAATGGCCTTATGCTCTCCAAGAAGATAATACGACAGGGTTATTATTGGACTACCATGGCTCAGGATTGCACTGCCAATGTTCAGACATGCTTTGAATGCCAACATTTTTCTAACGTCCCACACTTGCCTCCAAGGTAATTATACAACATGACTTCTCCCTAGACATTCTCGACATGGGGCATCGACATCATAGCTGAATTTACACCTAAATCCTCCAATGATCATGAATTCATCTTAGTTTTCGCCGATTAATTCACCAAATGGGTCAAAACCAAGTCATACGCAGTTCCGAATGCCAAAAAGGAAGCCAAGTTCATCCAGAAAAATATCATCTGCTGATATGGGGTCCCGTACGAGCTAGTATCAGACAATGGGTTATATTTCGAGGCAGAAGTCACAAAAGTGGTCGACGAGTATGGGATTTAGAGACACAAATATTCTCCCTACTGACCTCAAACCAAGGGTGCAGTTAAAGCCACTAATAAGAACCTCAAAGCAATCATAAGTAAAATAATCGAGATTTATCGATACTGGGACGATTGGATCCCTTATGCCCTCTGGGGCTACCTCACTTCAGTTCGAGCATTTACTAGGGATATCTCTTGCTCTTTAAAATATGGCATGGAAGCAGTTCTACCCGTTGAGCCAAAATTCCTTCACTACGCCTTATGATAGAAAGCAAAGTTAATGAAGAATATTGGCATCAAATCCATCCTGATGAGTTGTCACTCTTGGATGAAATAAGGCTAAAGGCTCTATATCATATACAAGGGTATTATTGCTGAATAGCACGGTCATTTAATACGAGAGTTAAGGACCATGGTGTTCTAGAAGGGGATTTAGCCCTTAAAGAAATTATAGACCCCATCTGGGACCCTAGAGGGAAATTCAAGCCCAATTGTATTGGCCCATACATTATGAAGAAGATCTTATCAGGTGGCACCACTATGCTCACCGACCTCAATGGGGAAGATATGTCCCGTCCAGTCAACTTGGACCGTCTTAAGAAATTCTACCCTTAGTGCGAATTGCACAACAACTCTTCTCATATCCCTTCTATTTAGTTTTTTTGTTCATTTCCCTCTACTTATAACTACACAGGCTTGATCCTCTAAAAATATTTTTTACTTTAAAAAATGAAACTAAAAAATTTTCAAAATACCCAAGAGGTATCTAGGCAGCTCATACACTTTACATGAGCACTGCCCCCTTCTTTTTCACAAAATGCTATTCTTTTCTTATCTCCGAGAATGACGATTCATTTTTATCATTTACATGAACAAAAAGTATATGTTTGCCTTAGTGATTGGTATAGATAATTCAAATGCAAAAGCTGATCAAGAGACACAACAATATAATTAAAATTTTCTTTATTACATAAATGAAAAATGTCTGTACAATTATCTCAGCGTAGGGAGTCAGACAACTTCCCCTACCAACCTAACCTTATTTTCCTAAAAAAAAAACAAGCCAATCTACTCCTAAACAACCTTCCCAAATTTATTCCCATAAATTACCAAACACCATACAAAAGATTCACAAATAAAACTCCCCAGGGATCCTACCCATATCTACCATAAGAATCAACCCCATCATCATCTACATCTTTAGGTCCCCAAACTTCTCCTAATTAGATGGAATATCGAAGGCACTCCATGGAGCGATAAACCCAGGCTAGCCTAGGAAAAATAAAAAAACCTCCCTCCATGGTGTCAAATATGGAAAGACATCTCTGTCAGGTCTCCTCGGCCAGCATTTTAGCCACTACCCTCCTCCACAGCCACTTCATGTAGCCCCCCAAAATAAGCCAAACTCTGCCAACAGATTGGTAAGGACAGATCGATGACTGATGATTCTCCCACGGAGATCACAATCACATGCACATGATATCTCTTTCAAATCTTCCATAGGAAAGAAGTCCAAAACACGGGAAGGCACGAACTGTTCCTATCCAAATTAATACTAGAGCTTCCAGGGAAAGTAGAAAGAGGTCTGTCGAAGGCAAACTAACTAAACATACTGGTGTTACCCAGTTCTATAATGGGATGCAACTCCCCCCACCGGGGTACCAACTAATACAAACCTCGATCCCCGTGCTCAATAAACTAGTTCTCCCAGCTCTCGATATTTAAGCCCAAGATGAAAAAGTAGCTAGTAAAGAAGTTTGGCACAACTGCCAAGAGATATTCAGGAGGGACCGCCATACAGAATCTTTCAGACAGCCACATGAAAAACATAATCGGGCTACCCCTTAAAAAGTTAGAACGTTCTTCTCACCAATCATCCAGATCATTTAGGGTCTCTGCTAATATCACCGCCACAGTATTGCGATAGTATGGCATCCACACCAGGATAGTAACAAGTTAAGGGTCCACCAGAAGGTCCCCGATCACCGGTAGTAGCATATTAACCATATTTAGTCTCTTCAACACACCATATTCAACACAATACAGTGAAGGAAACAAGTACCACTTTACGACCCAACTTTCTATCCCCTAATCCATATGTAAACCGAGCCGCCAAGGCTTTCCACTACTAAAAAATTTAAAAAAACTCATTTTTACTATTTCTTCACAAAATAAATCCCTTCGAAGGGGAAGATCTTTTTCAACCAAAGCCTCCGAGGCCATCTTCTACTCAAACATATTAAAAAAAATTCAAAACACACACACTTTTTCAACTCTTTCTCAAAGCAAAAAAAATAAGTAGAAAATTAAAGTGCATGTAGAGTAAGCCACTAAATCCAGATAATCGAACAAAATATGCATCTCTTTTTACCTCGTTTAAGTCTCCTTTTCTGTACAATTTTGCTACATCAAGCATGCAGTATAGTCAAACGACAAGATCCCATAGTCAACGGGAAATGTATAAGAAAATCTTGAGGAGCCATCCCTCAAGGGATAAAAGGTTGCCTACAAGATCCCCAGCAGAAAATAAATATTTGAAAAAGGTCATCGAAGAAAAATGGTCTCAAGAGGAAAGAAAAATTTACCCGATTGCTCGTTAGGCCATTCAAAATCTGACGCACCACCGCTAATGAAAGAGACTTCCTCGACTTTCGATTGGACTTCATCCACTGATACATACAGTAGAACTCCCCCATTGACTCATCCTTCAAACCTATCAAATGGGCATTAAGCCCAATCACCTCATAGAATCACATCTACAAAAGGATAAGGGTTATCAATAAGAAGAAAGCAATTAAGGAATCAATAAAGATATAAAATGCATAAAGGAAAATGCAAAAAAGAAAAAAATACCTCCAAAGGACCGTACCACTACCATTTGCCACCCCCTACACCCTGTCGGTAGGCACCTCCCTAAAATTTTGTACAAAAGTTCCTAAAAAATTCCAGAAAGTCCAAGAAAATTCCTAAAATTACCAAATGAAGTTTAGAAAATTTTTCACCGAGAGAAACTATTTTTTCAAGCCTCCCAAATGCCAAACTAAACATCTCCAAGGGATACCACTAAAATCGAAAAGCTCCCCAGAAGGGTTGCACCTAATCCTCAGATTCGTATTTCTTTCTTAGAGAAGTCTCTAAACTTTTCTAAAGAAACTATGCCCCACAACCTACTTAAGGTCCTCATAAATGAACCCGACCCGTAGAATTGGCCACCTATACTTAAGGTCCTCAGAATTGACCTCGGTCCGCATAATAGTTCACTGTAACTTAGGGTACTCAGAATTGACCTCGAACCATGGAATTTTTCTCTCCCAATTAAGGTCCTCAGAATTAACCTCTACTCTCAGAATTGGTCACTCCCACTTAAGGTCCTCAAAATTGACCTCGACCCTCAGAGTTAGTCGCTCCCACATAAGGTCATCAAAATAGACCTTGACCCTCAAAATTGGTCTCTCCTACTTAAGGTCCTCAAAATTAACCTTGACTCTCAGAATTGGTCACTCCCATTTAAGGTCCTCAAAATTTACCTCAACCCTTAGAATTGGTCGCTCCCACTTAAGGTCATGAGAATTGACCTCGACCCTCAGAATTGGTCTCTCCTACTTAAGGTACTAGGAATTAACCTTGACCTTAAGAATTGGTCCCTCCCACTTAAGATCCTTAAAATTGACCTCGACCCTCAAAATTGGTCTCTCCCACTTAAGGTCCTTAGAAATTAACTCAGTCCCCCACATAATCGGTCATGTTTACTTAAGGTCCTCAGAATTTACCTCGACCCGCATAATCGGTCGCTCCTACTTAAGGTCCTTAGAATTGACCTTGACCCTCAGAATTGTTCGCTCCCACTTAAGGACCTCAGAATTGACCTCGTCCCTTAGAATTGATCATGACCCTCAGAACTGGTCTCTCTTACTTAAGGTCCTCAGAATTGACCTCGTCCCTCGAAATTGGTCAATCCCACTTAAATCTCTAAGAATTATCTTCGATACCTTAGAATTGGTCGCTCCTACTTAAAGCCCTCTGAATTGGCTTCGACCCTCAGAATTGTTCGCTCCTACTTAAGCCCCTAAATTGGCTTCGACCCTCAGAATTGGTAGCTCCCACTTAAATCCCTCGAAAATTTCTTCAACCCCCAGAATTGATGACTCCCATTTAAAGCCCTTAGAATTGGAATCGATCCTCAGAATTGGTTGCTCCTACTTAAAGCCCTCAGAATTGGTTTCGACCCTCGGAATTGGTCTATCTCCTCTTAAATCCCTCATAATTGGCTTCCGTCCTCAGAATTGACGTCACTCATACTTAAAGCCCTCAAAATTTGCTTCTGTTGGGGTTATATACTAAAATTCATGGTTCACTAGTGAATTTTAGTATGTCTATTTAATGAGAATGTTCACAAGTAATGTTTGCATCATATTATTTTATATATTTATGCATATGCGTCTTTTATTCTACACAATAGATGATTTGGCGTGTAGAGCTCGACTTATACATGGAAGATCAGATCATCGGTCCTTGTAGAATATAAGTCTAGTTCACAATCTTAGATGGGGATGGACACACCATCAGTTGGATTATAGCACACTATTTTAGTAGGTCTATCTTGATTATGAAAAACGGTTTAGTTTCAACTTATTGTGCTAGTACACTTTGTGTGTATTGAACGGGACCAATTAAAGATAATTGTCTTTATACCGAATATATAAGATAATGAACATCTCATGGTTGTTATGAGTGCTTAAGGTCTTAATCCAAACATAATTGATGGACATGTGAAACAATTGTTTGTTTATTTTCACCTATTGGGTGAGATTCATTTATGGATCTATAAGCTTGGTAGATTGGGTAATATCGATTAATGTATGGTGAAAGTTAATTATGAATGGAATCCACGTCTCAGTAAAGAGATTGATGATACCCTCTTGATGTAGCTTATAAGTTTTGATTATGTCAAACCCGACCGGTTAATTATCCAACATATCAAATAAGTTAAGCAAATGGTCTCAAGGAATTTATAAGAGGTCGATTAAATATAATTGTCGATAATTTAATTTAATCGACGGGTATCTGTAATCTTAACGTGGGGAGATTATTAAGAATTTAATAACATGGATCTCGAAATTATAATTTTGAGATAGTAGACTAGAGTGAAATTATTATTCTTTAGTGGAATGAATAATAATTTACAGAATTATGAAATTAATTATAGAGTTTAATTAGAATTCCTAAATTCTGTAGGAAGCTAGTTTTCTATTTCTCCTGTGGGTCCCCGTGCTAGCCTATACAAGCAACCCCTTGTCTCCTTAAAAGTGAGGGATGAGTATAGATAATGAAAAACACCTAAAAAGGAGTAGTAGGGTCATTATCATTAGCTCCCACACACCAATGACATGTGCTGGCTTGGAGGAATAACATGGAAGATCGCGAGGTGTCTTTCAAAGATCTTATATTGTAAAATCTTTTACGAGAAATCGGAGAGTCCAAAAATTCAGAAAGTAGAATCATGGGTTTTTGACATATAGAGGAAGAGTCATAAGAAATTTCAAGTCATTTAGGGATCGTTTGATCCGCCTGCCTTACACATCTTTACGAAATTTGAACTATCTGGATAGATCCGTGACACGTCATGTTATCTACTTGTTAGAGCCATAACTTTACAATCGTCGATCAGAAGGGGCTGAAATTTTTTCTACGAGTTCCAGAGGTCTAAAGAAATAAACATTTATGAAAGATCTTTTTTTGAGTCTGTTATGATTGTTAAAAAAATCATTCGACACACCATTAAATTTGCAACACGAGTCGGTGTAATATGAAAGAGATCAAATCTCTACGGTTCAAGACAGAAGGAATTGCAAAGGTATGGGATCTCGAATATCCTATGTAGATACACCATGTGTAATTTATTTTGTGATTCGATCTATACTCATTTTTAATAGACTCTTGGACTTCTGCTCCAATAGCTTCGACCCTCATAATTGGTCTCTCCCTGCCATAGGTCCTCAGAATAGTCCCCGGACCGTAGAATAGAATATCCCCAACATTTCCTTAGGTCCTAATAATCGACCTTAACCCGGTGAATCAGTTATCCTTATCCCTTTAGGTCCATACAATCGACCTCATTCGAAACATCATGTGGTGTCTATTCGAAGGCTTTCACTTATTCCAAGCTCACTCGTCTAGGGGATCTTTAAACCCCACATACTAGGCCCCCTAATTCTCTCCTTGGGTCCCTAAAACCACCCCAGTTTAGTAAAAACTTTAGGTAAAACTACGAGTACAGATATTGAGTCCAAAGGGTGCTCTTGGGCCCCATTTGACTCAAAACAACTCTATCCTCAAATAAAAAGATCTATAATTCTTCAAAGGGCTCTGAATAGCTTTTCCAATGATCCCCCATGTGTTTGAATCAACATAATTATTATGACGAACAAATCATTTTACAATTAAAAATCGATTTGAAGGCCACCGAGTACTCCCGGGCCCCGATTTGACCCCATTTAACTACAACGTCAGAGTGAATTCTCAATGAATACTCAAAAGGCAATAAAAACCTTTTTTAATGATCCACCCCATGCATGAAATGGCAAAACCATTTGGATGAACGATCCATTTCCCTCAAAAATGGATCCGTAGACCATCGGGCGCTCTTGGGATCTCTTTGGCCAAGGTCAAATCTTCAACTCCAATGAGATAGAATGAATCTTAAAGGGAACTGAATACCCTTTCCAACAACTCGGTTTGTGCATGAATCGGCCTTACGGTGCGAGCGAACGACCCGCTTTACTTCGAAAGGTCACCGGGCTCTTTCGGGCCCCGATTGACCAAAATCAATGTTTTGAACTAAGAAAAGATCTTTGGAATATCAAAGTACCTTACATAAAATTTCCAACGGTCATAGGTTTGTATGAATGATCCATGACTGTCCGACAGCCTCCTGTCCAAAGGACCGATAAGCACTTTCGAGCCCCATTTGACCCAAAGTCAACTCCTAAACCTGAGAGATGCCTTAATTACTCTTGAAGGTCCATGAATTAGTTTTCTAATGGTATTCCCTATGCACCATTTGGATCAATGGATTGCATTTTACAATCATTTTTTGAAAAAAGTCTACCCAAGACTGCCAATTGGCAGGTCCATTTCCTTGCCTATCCTGCAGTGTGTCTAGGGTTATCTGTCGATCGGCAGGGCTGCAGCTATGTCGATCAGAACCCCCTTATTCTATAAATAGAGGCCCTGACGTCACTCCTAAAGCACACCTCAGATCCATTAATATTAATTATCTCAACAACATTTTCCTACAATCAACAACGTTTCCTTATGTGAAATTCCTTTCCATCTTTCATTCCAATCCTTTTTATACCCAATTTAGCAAAATCCCATTCTCTATCATTCAACATTCATCTCAACATTTAAGGGAGCTCATCTTCTTTATTTTTGCTTTAGTTACATAAATTCTTAAACTAGCTTTACTTTAGTTCATACACATTAATATCTCATCCTTTATTATCAATATTTCACATACTTTATTTTTTATAAAAAAACCCAAAAACAAAGAAAAAGAGGGTTACGCCTTTAAATTCCAACTGAATTATCCACTACAAATTCTGAAAATTAAAATACATTTTCTACACACACACATATAATAAATTCCCGTTCGAATTTATCGGATAAACTCCACCCTTATGCCACATGAAAACTATGAAGCACCTTATACTCTTGACTCACTTGAGTCTACATTGTGTAAGTGCTCATCTAATTTGGAAATAGTGACGAAATTGAGTTCCTACCCAAGATACCAAAGATCCTTATATACTTCTATACCTTTCATTCCTCTTGTTTGATTGATCAAAGGTATATTCACAAACACTCACACACATTCGAACTGCATACATGGGTCATATATTGCATACATTGATTGTGTGTGTGTGTTGTGTGTGTTAATTTCCTTTAAAACCTTTTTAATAAATTTTTTTGGGAATTTTTAATGAATTTTAAAACTTTTTTTCTTAATAAAATTGGAATTAAAAAGTTTTGGGGTTATTCTGTAAATTCTTATTGTTGGTTTAATCACTGTAAAGATCTCTTGGGTAGAAACCAAAAGCGCTTGAGACTATAAGGGAAGCTGTGTAATTATTTTAGACCCACATTTGTGGTTCAATATTAAGCCTACACCTGTTCCCTTTCTATTGGTTGGATTTGTGTTTCTTTTAAGAGACAAACCCGTGTTCATTAACAACCCTTGGATTAATCCTATCAATGCTCTGCATGCATCATTTTCCAATCCATGTGAACCTTTTATCCTTTAATTAGAAAGCGTTTAACCAACCGCTTATCTTAAACCGTTTGATTAAAGTCAACCTAGGAAGATAAAATCCTAGCCCTTGATTCATCTCAGCCTTCTCGATCCTTCTCAGCCCTCTATATAAAGAGGCTAACCCTTAGCCTTCGAGAAGATTTTTTGCCACTTCGTTTAATTCAAATGAGAAGAGAGACAAAAGACAGAAGCCAGAGAGAGAATAGGAAAGCCTAATTCGTCTAAACCCCTTTTCAAACCCTAACCCTTTTACCAAAAACTAGTTTATACCAAACACCAACCCTCAGTGTTTGAGAGTTTTTTTGTGCTCGTTTGAAAGTTGTTTCCTGGTTCAAACCTCTTTGTTTTAAGATCATGTGTCCAACTAAAATATTAGGTCAGATCTATATTTTTTTTTTATAGAAATCATAGATCTAATCATTTTATGTTATATTACACTTAGATATGCGTTCTTAGTTTCTCGTCTTGAGAAATCTTTTGTTGATTATTTTCTGTAAACATTTTCATCTTCAAAATCAACAAAATAATTTTTTGTTTTTAGTTCTTTTGAAATAAGACCCTTGACCTATTTGGAATCAGACTTGGCGGTTTTCAATTTCTAAGGTATTTTTAAAACCCTAAAATTGATTAAGATCTTAAAACGCCTTCTGAGCAAGATAACCGTGGATTTCGGGATCATTTTAAAGGTCAAATAAGGTTTTAGTTTTCTAAGTAGAGAGAAACTGAAAATCACAGCATATAGATCAGATTTGTAATTTTCTAAGACTGTTTGTATAAATAAGCGTGAGTGTGTGTGCATGCATGTGTTAGAGAGCCATCACAAACACGTACACACTGAAAGTGTTTGTAATAAGATCTTAAAACAAGAGTCGACGTAAAGACTTAAACAAAGTGGAAGTTAGAAAATTGGGACAACCACATCAACAATCAGAACTACAGAAAAAATAAAAGGACACCAGTGGGTACATTCCTAAACTTGTATGGGACTGATTTGTGTGCATGTGTGTTATATAGTTTGTAATTGATATATTTTATTTTAGTGGATTTTTGGTTTGTGACTTAGAAGTCACCGTGGATGTTTCCTCAGTTGGGTGAGATTTTACCACGTTAAAAATCTCTTGTCATTAATCTTTCTACATCTCCTCATCTCATTCTTACTGTTGTGCTGATTTAATATTTTCAGTTTTGTTTTTCAAAACTTGTTAACAAATCTTAAACTAATCTCGTGCATGTTTTATTAAACACATCTTGTGATTAAAACTGATTTGATTTAAAGAAAAGAGGTTCCTCAAAAAATAGTTCGGAGTTACTTAAATAGTTTACTCTTGTGTTAAACGGCTTTAGTAACAGTTTTTTCAATTGGTATCAGAGCTTTGGAAATTCTTTTAAAAGATCTCTTGTTTCTGAAATTATTTTCTTAAAACCAAAACAATGGACGAGAAAAATGAAAGATTTGTTAACTTGACTAGACCCCCCTTTGATGGAAACAACTTTTCTTACTGGAAGGTAAGAATGATTGATTTCATATAAGGAACCTTGGGAGATGATGTCTGGGATATTATTGAAAATGGTTACACTTATCCTGCTAAACCATCCACCGAAGGAAGTAATGAGAGGATTAAGAAAGTGTTAAGTGAATTCACTCAAGAAGAGAAGAAAACTTCTCGAAACAACAACAAAGGCAAGAATGCCATATTTATGTCCATAAATGAACATGAGTTCAAAAGGATCTCCTCTTATGACACTTCTAAGGAAGCTTGGGATGCACTGATCACTACACATGAAGGTGACACTAGAGTTAAGGCTGCTAAAACTCAAATGCTTGTCCAGCAGTATAACTCTCTAATTATGTCATACTCTAAATCCTTTGATGATTTTTACATGAAATTAACTGACATTATGACCAAACTACATGCTAATGGGATAACATATGACATACATGGAATTGTATCTAAAATTCTAAAATTATTACCACAGAAATCTGACAACAAAAGATATGCTATTGAGGACATGTGTGATAAAAATCTCACTCATGAATTACTCAGTAGTAAACTAAGAACAGTGGAAATGAAATTAGAATTAAAAAACAAATGACCCAGTCCCATAGGAAACATACTAGTTCCAACTTAAGTTTTTTGTCTAAGATGATAAAACTCGAGTTTACTATTGCCACTGATGACTCTGATGAGGAATGCGATATAGATAGTTTGGATAATCAAATTGCCTTGATGTTAAAAAAATTTAAGAAAATTATCAAATTTAGAAATAAAATGGCAAACAAACAAGGCAAGCGAAATTATCCAACTTAGTCTAACTACAAACCTCATGAGAAAGGTCAAGACAAACATCACAAGGACATGAGACCCAACAAAGACTTCAAAAACATTGAATGTTTTAGATGTGGAAAATTAGGACACATAGCACAAGACTATAGAGTGAAATTGAACACTGCCAATAAACATAATAGGGCCAACATTTGCAAAACATGGGATGATTCAAGTGATTCTGAAAATGAGGAATTTGAATCTTCTGATGGTTTTGACCCTTGCATGTCTTTATTTGCTAAGATAATATAAAATGATGATATGCCTATGTATGAGAATGATGAGAATAGATCTACTTCTGTTGTTATATATCATGCTGCTACTGGTTTAGATGCTTTAATTTTTGAGAATCTTACCAGTTCTACCACAGGGTGTGTGAGTCAAAGGGAATGCGATAATGACAATGTCAATGGGTTCAAGAATTGAATCCTTAGGGGTCACTTCACACACTACACTTAGTGACTCAGACATTGAAGACCTCCCTGACATTCACACACTTTATGCGAAAACTCTCAAGAAAAGCACTAAACTGGAGAAGATAGGGAAGGATCTCACTAAGAAACTAGAAGACCTAAGTCTGATGATTAAACTTAACGTTGAAGAAATGTCAAACTCATGAAAATGAAGTCAAATTTTTTGATCAAAATTTGAAGAATTTGATTGAAGAAAATGAATCTCTGGAGAAAAAATATAAAGGGACATTATTAGAATTGGAACAATCTAAAGAAAATAAAACAACTGTTTTAAAAAAAAATGCAAAATTTGAAAATAATTCAAACTGTTTTGATGGTTTTGTTGCTGATTCAAAAACCAATTCTGATGATCGAACTGGAATAGGGTTTTGCCCAAATTTGAAGACACAAACTAAAAACTTTGAACCAGTCATGTTTGTGTCAGGATGCAAAAGACCTATAGAAACTTGTCCAGATTTTCATTCTCTGAAAAATGAGTTGGATGAAAAACAATCAAAGTTTGATATTGGGGAATCAAGTTTCTCTTAAGTGTGAAAGTCCACCTAAGGCTAAATATGTCTGCCCCTCTATTAGGAAGAGTGATTCTTACTTTCAAACTGTACTCCCTGGGATTAAGGTTCAACCCCAAAATGCCATGAAGCCTATGTTTAGAATTTTTCCTAAGGAGATACCATCCTAGAGAAATTTATATTGCTCTTACTGTGACTTATATGGTCATTCCTTTGAAGGTTGCTACTCTAGACGTTTAGTCAGTCCTGCCTATAATTCTCCTGTGTATAAAAACTTTAACTATTCTAGGAGAAGTCGTGACAATTATGTTCTCCCTAGACAACCAGACACAAACTCTAACTATAGAAAGAGAAAGACCAAACCTAAAAGATTATTTCCAAGAAGGATTCCTAGACACTTTTCTAAACCAAAAGCTCATACTTTCCATAAAATTCAACCTTATGTGCAAAATATTTTTCAACAGAAATCTAATGCTTGCAAATTTTATCAAATGAGAGCAAATAAGCGCAAAATGAAAATAAGAGTTGTTTGGGTTAGAAAAGATGAGATATTACCCCAGATAAAGTGTAACATTGTGATTACTGCTTTAAAAGCTGAACGCACTCCCTCGGGTTGGTATTTAGACTCTGGATGTTCAAAGCACATGATTGGGGATGATACCAAACTTTTAAACAAAACTAGCTTTGCTGGAGGAAAAGTTATGTTTGGTAATGGTGTATCATCTCAAATCATTGGTAAAGGAACACTCCAAGAAGAAGGATTACCTTTACTTGAAAATGTTCTTCTAGTAAAAGGTCTTAAGGCTAATTTACTTAGTATCTCGCAATTTTGTAACTCAAATCATACTGTCACTTTTTTAAAGAATAATTGCAAAATTTTAAATGAAAAAGGTGAGTGCATAATTACAGGACTCAGGACTCCTGACAATTATTGTACAGTCCAGAACATTACTGAGGTTTGTAACATTGCTAGAATGGATGAAAATGAGATATAGCATAATGTAATAGGTCACATAAATTACAAAAATCTTATAGATTGTCTTGACAAGAAATAGTTAGAGGTATTCCTAAGATTAAACCTATTTCTAATATTGTTTGTGGATCATGTCAGGAAGGAAAAAATGTTAAGTCCCCTCATAAGAAAGTCAAAGATATCCTTACCTCTAAACCCTTGGATCTCATCTATATGGACCTAATGGGTCCCTCTCGAACTGTTAGTCTCTGTGGACATAGTTACATACTTGTTACAGTTGATGACTCCACCAGGTTTACTTGGGTAGCTTTCTTAAAAAAAAATCTGACACTTTCCAAACCTTTTTGAATATTTTACTTCGAATTGAAAATGAGAAAGATACTCAAGTAAATATAATTCGTAGTGACAGAGCTGGAGAATTCATAGATATTGGTGTTATAGAGTATTGTGACTATAATGGTTACAAATATGAATTTAGTGCTCCTAAGACTCCTCAACAGAACGGTATTACTGAGAGAAATAATCATACTATTCAAGAGATGGCACGTGTTATGATTCATGCCAAGACTCTACTGAAGTATTTTTGGGTAGAATCTATTCGTACTGTGTGTCGCATTATCAATAGGTTTTATCTTAAAAATAATTCTAAACAAACTTCTTACGAAAAATCGTATGGGAAGAAGCCCAATCTTAAGTACATTAGAACCTTTGGTAGTACGTGTTATTTATGCAAAGGCAGAGAACACTTATCAAAATTTGATACTCGTGGAGATAAAGGCATCGTTCTAGGATATTCTCCCAACAGTAGAGCTTACCATGTCTATAACCTTCGCACTAAGAACTTGATGGAATCCAGAAATGTTATTGTAAATGACACTACTATAGAGAGTAAGACTGGAGAACCAACTATTATGGAAGAGTCTAAAAATATTTTAAAAAATGACTCTCCAAAAATAGATGATTCTTTACCAATTGAGACACCTGAAGTACCTAATCGGGTATCTAAAGATCATCCCATAAATAATGTTGTTGGTAACCCTAGTGAACATGTATGTACAAGATCTCAATTAAGAAACTATGCTCATTATGCATGTTTTGTTTCCATTGTGGAACCAAAGAATGTAAATAATGCATTGAACGATCCTCATTAGATTTCTGCAATGCAGGAAGAACTTCTTAAATTTGTCATTCATGATGTTTGGTATCTTGTACCTAGGCATGATCACAAAAAGGTTATTGGCACAGGTTGGATATTTGAAAATAAATCTGATGAAAGTGGGATAATAATTAGAAATAAAGCAAGATTAGTTGTTCAAGGATACTCTCAAATTGAAGGAATAGATTTTAAAGAGACCTTTTCTCCTGTTACTCGCTTAGAATCTGTTCGTCTTCTCTTTGCCATAGCTTGCTACTTACATTTTACGCTTTACCAAATGGATGTCAAATCTTCCTTCCTTAATGGAACATTAACTGAGGCAACCTATGTAGAATAACCAAAAGGGTTCATTGACCCTAAATATCCAAATCATGTCCTTCGTCTTAAAAAGGCTTTGTATGGCTTAAAACAGGCGCCAAGAGCCTGGTATGAGCGCCTTTCTAATTTTCTCTCAGATAAAGGTTTTAAGAGAGGTGTAAATGATTAAACTCTTTTTGTCAAACATTTTGACAAGCATATTATTATAGCTCAAGTTTATGTTGACGAAATCATTTTTGGATCAACTTCCCCTTCTGAAGTCAAATCTTTTTCTGAAATTATGCATAAAGAATTTCAAATGTCCCTTATGGGGGAGTTGTAATTTTTCTTGGGTTTTCAACTCAAACAAAATTAAGAAGGATTATTTATTTCGCAATCAAAAAATGCTTTAGAAATTGTTAAAAAATTCTGCCTTGAGAGTGGAGAAGATGCTAAAACTCCCATGAGTACTACGGTCAAACTGTCTAAGGATAAAACTGGAAAATCCGTAGCTCCAACTTTATATCGTAGTATGATAGGAACCTTGCTATACCTTAATGCCTCGCATTCTGATATTATGTACGTTATTTGCATGTGTGCCCATTATCAAAATAATCCTAAAGAGAGACATTTAGTTTGTGTTAAAAGAATCATTAAATATATAAAAGTCACTATAAATTTAGGACTTTGGTACACCAATGATACTCCTAGCACTATAATAGGGTACACTGATGCCGATTGGGCATGGTGTACTGATGATAGTAAGAGCACATCAGGAGCATGTTACTATATTGTTAATAATTTGGTAGGTTGGAGTAGTAAGAAACAAAATTGCACTTCTTTATTAATAGATGAATCTGAATACAAAGCTGCTGGAAGCTGCTGTGCCCAATTACTTTGGCTTAAACCAATGCTAAGTGACTATGGTATTAAGGATTAATAAATACATCTCTATTGTGATAATCAAAGCGCGATCAATATGTCTAAAAATCATGTTCAACACTCGTGAACAAAACACATAAAAATTAGGCATCACTTTATACGCGAATTAGTTGAGACTAAGGAATTAGAAATCAACTATCTTCTTATTGATTTGCAACTCACAAATATGTTTACCAAACCTTTGGATTATAATAAATTTATTATCTTGCATAAATCGATAGGAATGGTTAGTGCTGAATAAACTCTCTAACTTGCATAGATTTTCCCTTTGTCCATTTGAGACAAAATGGAGGAGAAATTTGAGTTTTATGACTTCATTTTTTTGTAAATATTCTAAGAAGATTGATCTTAGTGATTATTTGCAGGTTTCTGTATAGTTATTCTCAACAAATGTAATAGGGTAACGAATTATAATTAGTTGAGTTATGTACATTTCTTTTCTAGGATATGGGTAGATAGAATTTTGTATAGGAATAGGTTTTTTCCTTATTTATTTGTAACCCTACGAGTCCAAGATGACTTAAAGGAGATTTTGTCTCATATTTCGAAAAGGAGGATTGAAGCACCTTATACTCTTGACTCACTTGAGTCTACATTGTATAAATGCTCATCTAATTTGGAAATAGTGAGAAAATTGAGTTCCTCCCCTAGATACCAAAGAGCCTCAAATACTTTTATACCCTTCATTCCTCTTGTTTGATTGATCAAAGGTATATTCACAAACACTCACACACATTAGAACGGCATACATGGGTCATATATTGCATACATTGATTCTGTGTGTGCTGTGTGTGTTAACTTCGCTTAAAACCTTTTTAATAATTTTTTAAAGAAATTTTTATTGAATTTTAAAACATTTTTTTTCTTAATAAAATTGGAATTAAAAAGTTTTGGGGTTATTCTGTAAATTCTTGTTGTTGGTTTTATCCCTGTAAATTTCTCTTGGGTAGAAACCAAAAGCGCTTGAGACTATAAGGGAAGCTGTGTAATTATTTTAGACCCACATTTGTGGTTCAATATTAAGCCTACACCTGTTCCCTTTCTATTGGTTGGATTTGTGTTTCTTTCAAGAGATAAAGCCGTTGTTCATTAACAGCCCTTGGATTGATCTTATCATTGCTCTGCATGCGTCTTTTTCCAATCCGTGTGAACCTTTTATCCTCCAATCAGAAAGCGTTTAACCAATCGCTTACCTTAAACCGTTGGATTGAAGTCAATCTAGGAAGACTAAATCCCACCCTTTGATTCATCTCAGCCTTCTCGATCCTTCTCAGCCCTCTATATAAGGAGGCCAACCCCTAGCCTTTGAGAAGATATTTTGCCACTTCGTTTAATTCAAGTGAGAAGAGATAAGAGAGAGAAGAGAGACAAAAGAAAGAAACCAGAGAGAGAATAGGAAACCCTAATTCTTCCAAAACCCTTTTCAAACCCTAACCCTTTTACCAAAAACTAGTTTCTACCAAACACAAACCTTGAGTGTTTGAGAGTTTTTGTGTGTTGATTTGAAAGTTGTTTCCTGGTTCAAACCTCTACATTTTAAGATCTTGTGTCCAACTTAAACATTAGGTCAGATATGTATTTCTGTTTTATAGAAATCTTAGATCTAATAATTTTATGTTATATTACACTTAGATCTGCATTCTTAGTTTCTCGTCTTGAGAAATCTTTTGTTGATTATTTTCTATAAATGTTTTCATCTTCAAAATCAACAAAATCATTTTCTCTTTCTTGTTCTTTTGAAACAAAACCATTGACCTAGATGGAATCACACTTGGCAGTTTTCAATTTTAAAGTATTTTTAAAACCCTGAAATTGATTAAGATCTTGAAATGTCTTCTATGCAAGATAGCCGTGGATTCCGGGATCATTTTAAAGTTCAAATAAGGTTTTAGTTTTCTAAGAAGATAGAAACTGAAAATCACAGCATATAGATCAGATTTGTAATTTACTAGGACTGTTTGTATAAATAAGCGTGAGTGTGTGTGCATTCATGTGTTAGATCACCATCACAAACACTTACACACTACAACACTAAAAGTGTTGGTAATAAGATCTTGAAATTAGAGTCAACGTAAAGACTAGAAAAAGTGGAAGTTAGCAAACTGGGAGAACCACATCATCAATCATAATTCCAGAAAAGTTAAAAGGACACCAGTGGGTACATTCCTAAACTTGTATAGGACTGATTTGTGTGCATGTGTGTTATATAGTTTGTAACTGATATATTTTGTTTTAGTGGATTTTTGTTTTGTGACTTAGAAGTCATTATGAATGTTTCCTCAGTTGTGTGAGATTTTACCATGCTAAAAATCTCTTGTCATCAATCTTTCTACATCTCCCCATCTCATTCTTACTGGTGTGCTGATTTAATCTTTTCAGTTTTTTTTTTTTCAAAACTTGTTTACAAATCTTGAACTAATCTCGTGCATGTTTTATTAAACACATCTTGTGATTAAAACTGATTTGATTTAAAGAAAAGAGTTTCCTGAAAAAATAGGTCAGAGTTACTTAAATAGTTTAATCTTGTGTTAAATGGTTTTAGTAACTGTTTTTTCAAACTATGTGGACTTTGATGCCTTTATAGGATACGTAGGCATTTCGGGTTAGTACCGGAGGATCGAGTCCAATTTTTTAATTTTTCCAATTCTCCATTTTTCCAATTTTCATCCTTCTCCTGTACACATGATTCAATATGTATCAGATTTGTGATCCTTATTGTCCTTTTATCAAATATATATTATCGTTTCATCATAACGATCAATATCTCGAGAAACGCATACATGGTATTTTCTAGATATTATTTTGGGGAACATTCGTTTGGATGACTTCACTCTATCTTTTCCATGATATGATTTTGGGGTTTTCCATCTCCATTTATATATACACACATACACACACTTCATGGAGAAAATAATGAAAATAGTAACATAAGACCATGAAGGACCGAAAGGGCGAGATGGGTTCTTAACACTGTAATACCATATATTTGTAAAGATATAGGATTTAATTAAATTGCTGATTTGTAGTTTATTTAATTCGGTATTTAGAATCCAAATTAATTCGATCTATTTAAAATTCATGCATGATGTATTTTGAGGAAAAAAATAAGATAATTGTATAAATAGGCTGGGATGATGATTTAGAGGTCACTGTTCATTCCGAAAGGGTCGAAATAGTCAGAATAGTATACCCGATGGTATAATTTGGCTCCTGAAGCGATTTTAAACCAAATCGACACCGTTTGAGGGCATTTTAGTCATTTGATGACCTATGTTAAGAGACCTAGGAATTTCCAAAGTCTTTTATCAATATATAGTTAGGAGAGTCTAAGGTTAGAAGAATATAAAACTAAGAGAGGCCATTAGATAAGGAAGAGAAGACATTCTTGGAGGAGCTTAAGAGAGGATTTTTGAAGCATTCAACCTTATTCTTATACCTTCATCAAATTTGGATTATGGTTGGGAAGGGAAGACAAACAAATCCATCATCATCAAACGAAATCAGATCTAATAGACCAAAGACAAGTGTTTAACTTGCTTGTTTTTGAAGACTTATAATACCCATGTAGAATAGGGTCTTATATGTGATGATTTAAATTAAATCTTGAGGGTTTGGATGATTTATACACATGTTTGGGGTAGGATTTTTATGCAGAATTAATCCTTCATATGATTAATACGAAATCAAATGTTATATGATGAAGAACATGAAGAAATTCTAGGCATTTTGATGAGAATACATGAAGAACATAAAATTTAAGGGTTTTGATGAATTAATGAATTGATTGGTTCTTGAATAAATTTCATATAGTTTTGACCTATTATGTATGTTATAAATCACCCCTATATACTTAAATTATTTTTAGTAATGTTGGATGCGAGTTTTATGGAGTTTAATGAAGTTGGGTTAACGCTTTAATGGTGAAAAACGTAACTACGTAGATGAAGAAGAGACCTGCTACTTTTCAAATCGATTCGGCCCAGAGGAGAATCAATTCAGTCTCCAGGGAGAATCGTTTTGGTTTACCCAGAATTTCCAGTTTTACCTATTTTAGCCTAGAAATTGTGAATGATTAGAAGGGGGACTTTTTGGTACATCCTTAAATTACTATGAAGGACATTAAGAATTACAGTAGGCCTTGGTAGGGCTTAGGCTTAGCTATTAAATAGGGAATTAAGGTGAAAATTTATTGAACTTAATTTATAACGTAATGAATTCGAGAGAATAAGGACAAGTCAAGGGGGTTGCGAGCGAACCTAGGATGAAGATCAGTTGGGTATGAGTGTAATAACTATTGAATTAACTTAAGGTGCAACTATGGGCCCTTTAGGTGGAGAATAATACTCGAGAAAATATGACAGTGAGTTAATATGGTGAATTAATGATATGGTAATTATTCGAAGGATAAATACTACGTACGAGTTATTATTATAGGTTAAATGTACACCTATATGGATTATATTTATAGGTGGAGTGTATACTTATACGGTTTATAGTTATTTGTTATGTGTATGCCTATACTAAATATAATTACGGATAGGTTGTGTGTATACCTAAATATGTTTTCTTGTGTGAACATACCTACACTACCCGCTATCATGGAGGTTCCGCATGGAGGGGATCCCATCTTGACGATTCCAGTGATGTCTGGATTAGTTCCACAGAACATAGAACTTAGGGAGACTCACTGTATGTGTGTATTAGTGGCACTAGAAGGTCATTTGGGTACATTAGGTATGTGCATGCCACAAAGGCTTAGAACTATGTTCTACTCCAATATGTGTTGATTTGATTTATGGTTCGAGGGTGACATCCGATTCGATAGTCCTTGATTTGGTACGAGAGGTACATGGACATAATAGAAGTGTGCATCACGGTGGCCAGTCATATAGATGCTAGATTTTATACACACACACACACACACACACACACACACACACACACACACACACACACAGTTTGGTGAATATCTTACAGCAGCGTGATAGTAGGGAGACTAAATAGTGTATATCTATAACAATGCTTAGTTTACTTAAGTGTAAATCGTAGAAAAGATAGATAATGAGTATCTAAAGATAAAGTAGGTGTGAGAAATTAACATGATGGTAATAATAATAACATAATGGAGTTGTTAATTATTAATTATATCAATAGAGTACTGTATGGGAGGTACGAGTAAGTTAATGAGAAAATTAACTAAAGACTTAATGATAATTAAGTTGATATTGGGTGGTACGGGGGAGCTAAACCTGTTAGTGGTTAGATAGTTATTAATGGGACCTAGTCGGGTTGGGTAGCATAGCTAGGTAGGAGACGTTAGGCGTGCACATTAGTTGAGAAGTGAGGAACTCAATGGAGTGTACGTTGAACTAACATGTGTAATCAACAACTATTTTTAAACTTGTGATAAATACTTGCTAAAATTTTCAAACGGTTTTATTTGGGCTATGAGGTGTATGCAAAATATTTTCAAAACCTTTTAGGTCTCTAGCCATAGGGACGCCAAGCTTGATGATTTGTTCTAGGGATGTGTAACTGTAGCACTTGTGGATGCTTGCAGGATTTAGATTTAGTCTCTTCAGTTAATTCATTCCTAGAGTAGGATGCAGTTAAGTTATTTTAGCTAGACATGTTGCCCCCTCAACTATTTCTTTTATTCAGTTTATTAGACTTTGTATTTCTGGACTAATTTTGATTTCATTAGATGCTAGTTGGACTTTTGTATTGGGAACCAATGGTTTATTCAGTATTATATTTATTTAAGTTATTTATCTCTTGATTGTTTCAGATTATTATTATTGCGTGGATGGTTTGGTTATTGTAATTACTTTCGCATGTTGTTATTGTTGTTTAATAAAAAGATAAAATTTGGCAGCATCTTTTTGAATACTAGGTGGTTAGTAAATTTTTAAAATATTTTCGACAGTGATGCTAAGAATGAACCATATGAGATTCCTATTTTATTTTTATAAAGGATTTATCACCCAATATTTAAATAAGAGGGTTTTACAAATGGTATCAGAGCATCAGGTTCCAGTGTCCTTAGTATTTGTGCAGCTTTTTACATTTCATCTTAGTGTCCCTTGATGTAGAGCCCTATTGTAGGATTGTTGCATTCCTTATTGCGTATGCGTATTTACATTCTTATGCCAATTAATTTTTTTATGGTGAAATTATACACATTTTAAATCACATTTTAGATGTCGCCTAAGAGAGGATGTCAGACTAGAGCAGCAGCAAGAGATGAGGTGAGAAAGGCTCAGAAAGAGCTAGTTGTACAACAACCACCGCCATCACAGGGAATGGTGGCTACTGCACAGGTGGCCGAAATAATAGTAAAAATAGTTAATGCAGTGATGAACAAAATGGTATGGCACTTTCCATTGAATCAACCATAGTTATTAGTGACACCTGACGTTCAGGCTCACCCGGAGTCGTCCGAGTGGGAGGCATTTTTCAAGGGACACCCATCATAATTTTAGGGTAATTTATATGTAGTAGTGGTAAATTAGTGGAATAAGGATATGCATCACCACCTACTTATGATTGAGTACGGTGACATTTAGAAATAGTTCTTGGCAACATTCAGGCTAGTGGGTGCATCTTTACAATTATGGGAGTGTATGACCACTGCAGAGGAGAGAGATGTGATGATCATTGGGGAGTCTGTTACCAACACAATTATTTTTCATCTGCTATTCAGATAGAGATGAGGCAAAAGTTTCTCAATATCTCTCAAGGAGATAGAACCATAGCGGAATAAGAGGAAGAGTTCACTCGGTAAGAAAATTTCGTGAAAGATGAGGTAAACACTGAAGAGAAGAGGATGCGTAAGTTCATGGATGGACTTTCTTGGAAGATCTGACAACACTTGTTGGGTAATGAGGCGTTAGAGACATACATAGAGGCTTCCAATGGAGTGCTGCTTCATTTCCAGGATCAGTGCTTTCACATAAAGTATAGTACAAAAGTGAGTGTATCTAGAGAAACTAGAAGGTATGCTGGGAGTAGTGTCAATGGGGAACAACAACATCAGGAGAGGAATTTTCTCCAGGGGAATACATGGAAGAGATTTAGATCCAGGGTTATCAACCCGAGAGTGTTGGTTTCAGGCAGGGTCAGCAGGGCCCTCAGTAGTAGCAAGAACATTTCATTCATCAGGGCCGCTAGGGACATGGGAATGGCAGGGGAGGTGAGCAAGGACAGGATCAGTGGCAGGGAAGATTTTTTGGGAAATATTTCATTTATGGGGAGACAGGCCACAGGAAGAGAGATTTCCTTAAGTGAGGCAGGGGAAACCACATGACGAGGTTCTCTATGTACAACCATTACAACAAGTTATGGGTCAGTTCGAATACGAGGATTATGTTCAGGAACACATCAACCAGGAAATGCAACTAGCACTTAAAGGGAAATTGTCTTTATTATTTTATGAGTATGGGGTATATTTTTAATGACATGTGGACGTCACGAACTAATATTACGATCACTAGATTTTTTGAGTGAGTCAGATTTAATGGGTGCGTTGGCGTAATAGCACCGTTATGTATATATATAATTAAATACCGTGGGGTAGCGAGACTCTTTGGTGTATCCTATGAGAGAGAGCGTGTGTGCACTAAGAGGATGTTAACATTACATGTTAGTCTACTATTTTCGAGAATTATGAGAATATAGTAGAGTACTTTTCGAGTTCGACTGGTTAATGACAGTTTGAGAAATGGTAGACTGTCATAGTAGGACTTTGTGTTCGCTGTTGTAGGGAATGATTTATTTTTGCCAGTTGTTACCTGGAAGAAGGTCTAGCATATATATACATGTATATATATGGTAGTATGTTGCATGATAAACTTATAATAATGTGTTTGGATTGTTATATTTGATACCCGTGAGTAGGGATGTTTACTGATGCGATTCAAGGTAAATTAGCTTATTATTGAGCGGGGAGATGTATTTCATGTTTTATTTGCGCTAAGAAACTAGTGATAGTAAGAGCTCCATGATGTATGTTGTCTTTTGTAACATGGGAGTGAATGGGTATACTTTTATGTCAAGAGACAGTAATTTAGTAGGACATGCTATGGACTGAGTGCCTAATAGATCTCGACGATCGACAATGTTATGTAGTAGTGTATTGGGGGGTTCCTTATTTGGATTTCACTTTGTGAGACATCCCACTCATGAAACTTAGCGCAACGCTAGAAGTGGGGATATGTTTGGTCATTAGGATATGGGTTTAGTAGATTGGTTATTATTCATATATATAGTTATAACTGGGAGTTGATTGTTATATTACGATTTAAGGCAAGCGAAACGGGGTAACATTGGTGCCATTATGCACGGGTATAGGGTGTATGGGTGCCCCAGGTAGTTGAATTATTTTAATATTATCCGCGATAAGGAAAGGTAGAAATATATGTAGTGATCTTAAGAGTATTAGATTAAGGTAGTGTAGAAATCTTGGAGTGGGAGTCTTGTTGACTATAGTATGTAATATCTTGTATTTATCAAGATATAGGATTAAATTGGTGATTTAGGATTTAATTAAATTAGTGATTTAGAGTTTATTTAATTCAAGTAATTAGAATTTAAATTAATTTGGTCAATTTAAAATTCACGCGTGTCGTATTTTAAGGAGGATATAAGATAATTGTATAAAGTGACTCGAATGATGGTTTAAAGGTCATGATTGATTCCAAAAGGGTCAAAATAGTCGAAATTGTATACGCGGGGGTTTAGTTTGGGTCTCGAGGCAATTTTAGACCAAACTGGCACTGTTTGAGGGCATTTTCGTCACTTGGTAACCTAGGGTTAAGAGACCTACGAATTTCCGAAGTCTTTATCAGCTTATAGTTGGGAGAGGCTAGGTTTAAAAGAATAGAAATCTAAGAGAGGCTATTAGATAAGGAAGACAAGGCATTCTTGGAGCTTAAGAGTGGATTTTTTAATCCTTCAACCTTATTCTTGCACCTTCATCAACTTTGGTTTGTGGATTGGAAGGGAAGACACATAAATCCAACATCATCAAATGAAATCAGATCTTTTGGAACAAAGGCAAGTGTTTATCTTGATTCTTTTTGAAGAGTTATAATACCCATGTACAGTAGGGTCTTATATTTGATGATTTAAATTGAATCTTGAGGTTTTGGATGATTTATACACATGCTTTGGTTTAGTATATTCAGTTAATCAATAATTTTTTTAAACATGTGGTAAATACTTGCTAAATATTTTGAAATGATTTTAATTGGGCTCTGAACCGTATGAAGATATTTTCAAAACCTTTTAGGTGTTCAGCCACAGGGACACTAAGCTTGATGATCTGTTCTAGGGATGCATAACTACAAAACTTGTGGATTCTTGTAAGATTTGGATGTAGTCACTTCAGTTACTTCATTCCTAAAGTAGGATGCAACTCAGTTACTTCATTTGGGCATTTCTCCCCTTCAACTATTTCTCTTATTCAGTTTATCAGACTTTGTATTTGTGGACCTAGCTTGATTTCATTAGATGTTAGTTAGACTTTTGTATTATGAACCGATGGTTTATTCGATATTATTTTTATTTCAATTTTTTATCTGGTGATTGTTTCAGATTATTATTATTATTGCATGGATGGTTTTGTTACTATAATTACTTTCGCATATTGTTGTTATGTAATAAAAAGATAAAATTTTGCACAGAATTTTTGAATACTAGGTGGTTAGTTAACTTTTAAAATCTTTTCAAGAACGATGCTAAGAATGAACCAGATGAGATTCCTATTATTTTTTTATAAATGATTGATCACCCGATATTTAAATAGTCGGGGTGCCACAAACACTATCCCATTCCGTAACTTAGCCCCCGAACCTTCAAACTACTAGTTTCGTAAGCATCAGTTTGTCTTTGATGCCGCTCTCTCGAGGCGGAGACGTGTTCTTTTGCCTATTTTGTGCAAAATAGGCTGGCGACTCCATCTCTTTACATTCACCCAAAACCGATGACAACCGAAGCGCTCTCAGAGAAAGTAGGCGCGAGACCTTTTCCCCTCCTTTCTTTTTCTGCCCCCAGCGGGGAAAAGGTAGAGATCTGAGATGGATACAACAGGTATATGCATTCTAATATATTTTCTTCCTAACCAGTCTCTTCAAATCAACTAGAACATTGGAGTGGGTTCAAGCTCATTCTAGGGCATGTTCGGATTTGGGGTGCCTGGCACTCATGCTGTGGAAGGAGCCATGTGAGTTGAAATTAAAGATATATGTGTGTCTCTTTGTTGATGATCCTAAAAGATATAAAGGTAGTTTATATAATATTTCTAAGTACAAGAATGACATTAACTACATCAATGAACGGTTCTTACATGACGATTATGCTATAAACAACAGTCCCACATGTAAGTTGGACTTACAAGACTGAAAAGGAAAATCATATTTCCAATTCTAGACCACCCATTGTAATACCCCGTATTTTCATGGCTTGTAAATATAGGGATTAATTAAATTTAATGGAGATAATTAAATTAATTTTAATCCGGAATGTTGTTTTGAATATTTACTAGCGTGACGAGAGTTAGTAATTATTGGGAATTTTTTATTTGTTGAATGTTACTGGATGAGTATAGAAATATATGAGATTTATTTTTATAGTATTGTCACGTGTGAATAAAATGACAATTATGAAAATTTAGGTCGGGACGCGCCTGTGTCGCATCGGGAATAAATGTTGATTAATAAAAGTGAAATATTTTTAGTCATCTTTATGGTCATTTGAAGTGCACCAACATGTCCGGAAGGGTCGAGATAGTCAGAAAAGTGTACCCGGGGGTTTAGTTTGAGTCTCGGGGCAATTTTAGGCCTAATTAGTACCCCGGGAGGGCATTTTGGACATTTCACATTTTTGGGTAATTAAACCCACGAAAATTAAAAGGGTTATATCAGAAATCTGGGTTATCATATAGGGTTAGAAATCTCTAAACACTAGAACGGCCATTCGAGAAGAGAGGAGAGAGCTCTCAAGGCATTCCAAGGCTCAAAACCCATCCGTTTGCACCGCCGCCACCGCCAAAGCGTAGATCGCGAGATGGGGAACGCAACCACACCAATTTCGGCACCAAACCAGACTTCTGAAAATCCCAGGCAAGTGTTTATCTTGCTTATTTTTGTTGATGCATCACTCATATTAGTTTAGGAATGATTAGGATGAGTTGTATGGAAGAAAAACCCAATTTGAGATAGGAAATTTCATGTAGTTATGGTTTAAATGAAAATTCTGGAAACCCTTTGTCATGTAGAGGAGTAAACCGCGAAATTATGATGTTTATAAGAAAGAAATTCTGGAAAATTCTTGTTAGAACCATGTTTAAGAGATTTCTAGGGTTCTTGATAATTATATAAATTTTTGGCTGTTAATCCATGTTTAGTGATAGAAATCTACATGCTTTACGTCGGAAATATCTGGTATGATGATATAATGTTAGTAGTATAAATTTTGGCACAATTGGGATTGAAAAATATGAATTTGGTTAAGGTTAGAAGATGAAACCCGTAACTGCAAATCTGCAGATTTCGCAGACCTGCTTGATCGATCGATTGAGCCCAGAGCTTCGATCGATCGATCCCCAGACCTCGATCGATCGACCCCTCCTGGCAGACTCATGTTTTCCCTTCTTAATTAGTTGAAATTCACTTTAATGAGGAATAATTCATGGTCACCCTTATAAATATGTTTTGGGAGATAAAGAGGACCAGTAGGGTATATGAATAAATTTTGGGACCTCTAGCATATGACGAGAATTGTATTTTTGGGATAATTATATAAGGAACGATGAAACTACGTATTTAAAGTGAGAGATTACGTCAAATAGTTACGATAGAGAATAGATGAATACCTACTGAATTTTATAATTGGGAGGATAAAGCCATGAGAGTTATGTGGTAAGTTGGAATAATACCGAATCAAGGTTAGAAACGAACCGTTATATGTGTTTACTAAAAATGTGAAAATAAGGATAAAAGTCGTAACTATGGGATTTGAAATATATCTAATATTGATATGGTAATATTAGTATAGTTATATGACTGTGTTTGCATATACTATCTATGTGTGAAAAACATACCCACACTACTTGCTATCCCTGAGGTTGCCGCGCTGGGATGATCTTATCCTGTGTTGCCTTGTGGGGGATATTGAATCGTACCCTAAGAGATAGATATCCTTGGTACAGGCTATCAATTTGATAGTTCAGACGATCCTAAGAGACGCGGGTATGTGCCATCCTCTTAGAGACTTGGAATCTATGCTTCGCCTCAATATTATTGTGTATGTGTTAATACAATTCGAGAGTGATTCCGAATTTGTATTCCCCTTAATACGAGTGATACGAGGTTTGGATAGTAGAGTACGCCCGCACCATAGCTTTTTATTTGGGGTGCTGTTATAATATATATATTATACGAGTAGTTAATAAATATATGAAATTTTGAAATTTGGAACTGCCTACTGTGATTTGGTAAGTAGGATATGGTTGATGACTCAAATTGTAAATACTTGTTTTGAGAAAGTATAAAATGACACTGGAAAACTTTATCGATTAATAAAGTTAAAATGAGAACTGGTTACAAATGGAAACCCTTTTTTTTTAAAACAATTGTATTGTTCGGTTTTAAATCTTACGAATAACCTAAGACAAGATAAATCTTTACGGCAGATTAGTGCGATATATGATAAATAATCCGTTGAGAAGGTTAATACGATAGGCGTGCACATTAGAAGAGAGGTGAGCATTTCTTAAGAGAGTGTCGCACTAATATGTTATTGCATTGGCCTGTAATCAATTTAAATACTTGCTAAACGAATTTTTAAATCATACACTATCGGGCTCTGACCCGTTTCTATTTCTCTTTCTCTCTTATATATATATGTATATATTATAGGTGCCCATCCACAGGGGCGTCTTGCTTAGGATCCCTTGGAAGGAACATGCTGCAGCTTAGGTGGGAGTTGTAGGCCACTTGCTTAGACGATTTCATTTACTTGATTCCACTTCTATCATTCTCAGTTATTGGGGCATGTGTCGCCCTTTCCACTATTTATCTGTTTTATTGGGACATTTGTATTTCAGTTATTTCTAGTACTGTTACTTTGGGATTTATTCAGCATGAATGTTTTACTTTAAGTTTTAAATGTTGGGATTTTGAATGTTTAATGTTTAAATTAATTGTATTATGTTCTAGGATATTTGTGGTATGATTCTTACTTATGGAAAGTGTTGTTAATAAATAAATAAATAATTTTTCTTCAAAAAAAAATTAAACTTTGAAAGGAATGTTAAAAAAAAAAATGGGTTTGACACTTAGCTTAATTAATTAGGGTGTTTAAATTGGAAATTTATTTTCACGACAGTGATGCTAAGAATGATCCAACTGTTCACCTTAATTTTAATTTAATAAAGGAGTGATCGACCGGTATTTAATTAGGCGGGGTATCACACCCATACAAGATGAAATACACCCTGATATCGATAATATACTACCGTATCATAGTGGGAGCATTACCAATGATCGCAGAACACATGTAACATATACTGGATAGAAAGTGGTGTTACGTCATAGTGGGAGAATCAGTGGTCATACTGAATGATTAGTGTTTTGTGTGATTGTTTCAATAAGATCCCAGAAGAACATGAATTGGATCCCATGAGCTACAATGAGGCATTCCAACAAAGACCTTTACTTTAACTTATGACCATGTATACCAAAAGGGATTCAAAGTATTCGAATTAAGTTTTGGGACTTCTGGACTTTTTGATTGGGTAAAATCGATTGGGCAAAAGTGGACCTACAAGAAGTTAAAAGAAAGATGGATGGGAAGGTGATAACCTTAAAGACAAGACTTGTGAAAGGGATTACTCCTAAATAAAAGGGATTGACTATGAGAAAATATTCTCACCATAGCCATGATAAAGTTTGTCAAGATTATTTAAATGTTAAGACTGTATTCCTGAATGATTGTCTTTACAAGTACATTGTAAGAAGTCAGCAAAACATATTTATGTTAGATTGTGAATTTCATTTACGGATTTAAGCTACTATCAAAGTCCTGGCTTGGTTTGATCTGTTGTAAGGGAAAATATTTTAGCTTAGGCTATTTATTTGTATTATTTGCACTTTGGCATATTTCGTGTATCCTGTTATAAACCTACATGCACCGACACAATGAATTCAATCTTCAACATCTTTAAGTTTAAGACTTCTCTATGTTATTATGGTATAAATCTTTTAGTAGTTTGAATTTATTTATGTTGATACCAAATTTAGTCTGCTAACATGGCTCAATTGGGTGAAGACACGTGGAAATCTACATGGAAACGATAAACACTTACGAACAACACCTCGACTCCGAGGAACCATACTACAACGAGGAACTCTGCTTCCCCGATCAACTCAGACGCTCCGACCTACAAGAACTCTCTGAGGAACTTTTGAGTACCGAGGAACTTTGAGCACTGAGGAACTTTTGAGTACCGAGGAACATAGGCGGTCTGAGCAGCTTAGGCGGTCCGAGCTGCACCTCGAACAAAGCATTAATAGCAGGACAACCCAATAGTTTGACTGCGCATTAAATGCTTATTATCATACAGATGTATACGCTTAAGGGTAATTTAATATATTACCCTTTCACATTATAGCCTTAGGGCTATAAATACATGGTATTATCCTCATTGTAAGGGAACCGTAATTTCTTGAGAAAACTTGTAATCGAGAATTCCCAAAAAGTCAGCAATAACAGAAACAGTGGACGTAGGCCATTCTTATAAGGCTGAACCACTTTAAAAGTTCTTTGTCTCATTTTATTTATATGTGATTAATTAATTAGATATAATCTAATTTTTTACATCAACAGATTGGTGCCGTCTGTGAGAAACGACTGGTAATATCATTTTTCATCAAGAACTATTCATCACAAATGGCTGATATTCCAGAACCCAGCAATCGAAACGCTGGAAGCCCTCCAAATCCATCTGCTCCACCCAATATTCCAGATCTGGCTGGAATAATGACAAATCTGGCCCAAGGCCAGACAATAATGCAAGAAACGATGCGACAACTCATATGAACCCTCCATGGCGGTGCACCAACCCATTCAGAATCGCAAAGTATTCAAAGAAATACCCGTTTACCTTCTTCACGTACTAGGCGTACGGATTCCTATGGTACTGAGGAGTCTAAAGATTTTTCTTATCAACCTGGACAGACTTCGTCAGTACGAGCCACAGATACTGAACAACGTATCACTCTCTCTCCAGAAAGGACTAGTGCGCTAGAAAGATTAAGCAGAGTATCTCCTTTTGATCGATTAAGTCCTCGGAGGAGAAAAAGTCCTCCTAGTCCCGCATCGAGGAGTTTTCGATGACCATCAGACTTAAGGGAAGGATCTGCCCAGTCGCGACCAGCTGCTCGTCAAGATAAATCCTAGGAAGCCACATCAACGCAATCAGTTGCTCGAACCAACAGGCCCGAGGAAAGAAACGATGCCTGGAAAGGCTCTATTCAGAGGCTGGAGGATAGATTAGGGGAAATGGCTAAGGCCAAGAACCCTTTAAGATGAACTTTTATTCAAGGAACACCTTTTGTCCAGGCCATCGTAGATTTTCCAACACCATCAAAGTTCAAATCACCTGTTGTGACCCCCAAATATGATGGAAAGACAGACCATGTCCTTCATATAGAATAATACCAAGCTGCAGTCGACATCTACGCTGTTCCGGATGAGATGAGATGAAGAGCATTCTCGGGAACTCTTACCGGAGCTGCCCAAATATGGTATAATAATCTTCCTCAGGGTAAGATCTCAACTTTCTTTCAACTGGCCGAGTTATTCATTGTGAATTTTTGTTTTGGGGCAAAGTCGTTTAAACGAGTAGCGCATTTGTTAAGTGTTAGACAAAAAACTGGTGAAAGTACCAGAGATTATATTACTCATTTTAATAACGAGAAGCTCGAAGTCATTGACTATGAGGAAAAGACAACGATTACTGCCTTGATGAGTGGATTACTGCCTAACAAGTTGTACTACACTTTGGCTAAAGATCTGCCTAGAACCATGTCAGATCTGATGGGAAAGGCAACCAAGATTATGAATGCCGAGGAGGCTATGGTTGCGAAGAAGAATATGGATGCCAAAGAACCAAGGTGGAAGGTGATAAAGCTAAGAAGAAGGAGCATAAGAACAATGGTAGTGACAAACACTCAAGAACAAGGTCGTCATGGGAAGTATTGAAGAAATTTAATAATTATACTCCTTTGAAGAAAGACATCAACCACGTTCTAGAAGAAATCAAGAACAACTAGGAATTAAATTGGCCAGAGAAAATGAAGGCAGACCCCGAATGGAGAAATAAGGCAAAATATTGCGAGTTTCACAAAGATCATGGCCATATGACTAAAAATTGCATAGCACTTCAGAAAGAGATTGAAACACTCATCAGACGAGGAAAACTGGCAAAGTATGTTGATCGGAGGAATGATAGAAGAAACAACGACCAAGCAAGAGAGAGGTCTAGATCTCCTCGTCGAGCAGAGGAGAACAAGAAGAGAGATCATGAAGTTGATCCAGAAGATGACCCCGATCTTCCCAAGAGACCAAGGCAGCCAGAACGTGAGGTATTTTCAATACGCTTTGGGTCATTTGACTGTAATGTTATTACAGGTGGAGATGCAGGAGGAGGAGACCTTACTGCCGAGAGAAAAGCTTACCTCTGTGAGGATCAAGCTTGCTCGTACATTCAACGAATAAATCTAGCTGAGGAGGATCGCTCGAGAAAGGTGAACAAAGAGAAATTGGTCATTGGTTTCTCAAAGAACGACCTCGCAGTTGTTCTATATCCTCATGATGACCCATTGGTGATCAAAATGAGGATGAAGGAGGTAATGATTTCAAGAGTACTAGTAGACAATGGTAGCGCAGCAGACTTCATGTTCTACTCGTGCTTGGACAGTTTAAATCTAAAGTTACCTCAACTGGAACCTTAACATAGACCCCTCCTCGGTTTTGCTGGCGAGAAAGTATTTCCACTTGGGACGATCAAATTGGATATATTCATTGGTACGTGTCCTGCTTGTCGAACAGAAAGAATAAGCTTCTTCGTGATGGATAAGAATGTTCAATCATCATACAATATCATCATAGGAAGAGTAGGATTGAAGAAGTTTGAAGCTGTACCATCCACGGTACACCAATGCCTAAAATTTCTAACAAATTTTAGAGTAGGATTTGTGAAAGGTGATCAGAAACTAGCTCGGGAATGCTATTATTCATCCGCCGAGCAAGAGGAAATGGAGGAATTAAGGAAAAATACCACCACCTATCAAGTGGATGAAGGTGAAGAAATTGAAACATTGGATCCTAGAGATGAGTCGCAACTCGTGAAGGGTTAAGTGGTGGAAGCTACTGAAAACGTCATCCTGGACGACGAACACCCTGAACGAACTACTCAAGTAGGTTCGTCGTTGGAAGACTCACTAAAATAGGAATTGATAACTTTCCTAAGAAGCAGAATGCAAACTTTTGCGTGGAGTCATGAGGATATGCCTGGGATAGACCCAAATTTCTTATGTCATGAACTCAATGTGAATAAGGAGATCAAGCCTGTGAAGCAGAGAAGAAGAGTATTCAGTCCCGAGAAGAATCAAGCTACATAGGAGGAAGTCGAGAAGCTCCAGAAAGCTTGCTTTATTGAAGATGTTAAATATCCAGACTAGTTAGCAAATGTGGTAATAGTGAAGAAGAAGAAAAACAAATGGAAGATGTGTGTAGACTTCACCGACCTCATCAAAGCATGCCCAAAGGATCATTTTCTGCTGCCCCGAATTGATCAACTAGTGGATGCTACCTCGGGACACGAGCTGCTGAGCTTCATGGATGCTTATTCTGGTTACAATCATATTAAAATGAAACCTGGGAGAGTACTTCTTTCATTACCCCTAGGGGAACTTATTGTTATAATGTTATGCCTTTTGGTTTGAAAAATGCAGGTGCAACATATCAGCGGCTGACGAGCAAAGTGTTTGCAGAACAAATCAGTTGCAATATGGAAGTCTATGTTGACGATATGCTGACAAAGAGCAAGAAAGCTGCTGATCATCTAATTGACTTAAACCAGACCTTTGATCAACTAGATAAATATCAAATGAAGTTGAACCCGATGAAGTGCATATTTGGAGTACGAGAAGGCATGTTTCTCGGGTACATTGTCAATCAGCGAGGCATTGAAGATAACCCTGAAAAGATCAAAGCTCTGTTAGGGCCGCGATCCCCAACTACGAAGAAAGAAGTACAAAGTCTTACAGGACGAGTAGCAGCACTCAACAGATTTGTATCGCGAGCAACTGATCGATGCCTCCCATTCTTCAAGACGCTCCGAAAAACTTTTGAGTGGAATGATGAATGTGAAAAGTCTTTCCAAGACTTGAAGAAATATTTGGGAACACCTCCACTGTTATCCAGGCCAGTGATGGGAGAAAAATTATACTTGTATTTGGCAGTGTCTGAGAATGCAGTTAGTTTAGCATTGATAAGAGTGGAGAATGGAGTACAAAAACCAATCTACTATACAAGTAAGGCCTTCCGAGGAGCAGAGATCAGATATCCAAGGCTGAAAAAATTAGCACTAGCATTGATTGAGGCAAGTAGAAGAATGAAACCATACTTCCAGGCTCATATTATAGTATTATATACTGATATGACATTGAGGCAAGCCCTTCATAAACCAAAAAAGTCAGAAAGATTGATGTGCTGGGCAATAGAACTCGATGAATATGATATAGTTTATGAACCCAGATCATCGCTAAAAGGGCAAGCGGTAGCAGATTTTATAGCAGAGTTCACCTATCTTGATACCCTCGAGGAGCAAAAGTTGCTCGCTGATCAACCTGTGGATGTTACAGGATCATCAAATGCAAGCCCAGACCAACTTAGCTTGGTAAAAGGGCAAGTAGATGTTACAGGATCATTAAATTCAAGCCCAGACCAGCTTAGGTTGGTAAAAGGGCAAGAAAAGATGATCAATAAATAATAAGAAATATCAGGAGATGGTGATAGGAAGCAACAAACTTTCCACCGAGGAACTCTGTCAGATCAGCAATTTGAAGACGAGTTGCCTATATGGAGTCTGTATGTGGATGGTTCATCCTGCACTACAGGATGTGGCATAGGGATAGTTTTGAACAGTCCGGACGAGGTCGACATGGAATATGCCCTACGCTTCCAATTCAGAGCTTCTAATAATGAGGCTGAATATGAAGCCATGATTGCAAGTCTTATTTTGGCGAAAACTATGGGGGCAGAACAAGTTATTGGTTTTAGTGACTCGCAATTGGTCATAAATAAAATGATGGGAGTATATGCAGCCAAAGGCGAATTAATGATCAGATATCATGCAAAGGCGAAGGAATTGGTGTCAGAATTTTCCGCTATTCAGTTGGTCAGAATACCAAGAATGGAAAATGCGAGAGCAGACACCTTAGCTCGATTAGCATCAGCTACTCGTACCGAGCTACGAAGAACAATCCCAATTGAAGTTTTAGCTGGTCGGAGTATAGATGAAGATCTGACGATAAACTTTAATACCCTCGATTTAGGGTCATGATGGATGGATCCCATCAGGGAATATATTGAGAAAGGGGAATTACCAACTGATAAACTTACAGCCAAGAAACTGAAGTTTAAGGCTGCTCGTTATGTATTGACTAATGGTATTTTATACAGATGAGGAATTATAGAAGGTTTGCAAAGATGTGTGCATCCCACCGAGGTGAAAGATTTGATTGAAGAGGTCCATGAAGGGTCCTGTGGAGCCCATGTAGCAGGTCGGACTCTTTTGCAAAGAATGATGACTCAAGGATACTACTGGCCGACGATGAGGGCTGATTGCATAGCCTATGCAAAGAAATGTGATAAGTGTCAGCGCTTCTCCTCCATCCGAAGAACTCCCCAAGCGTTATTGACACCCATTACTTCCCCTTGGCCATTTTCCATATGGTGAATAGATTTGGTTGGGCTACTGCCAATGACCAGGGGAAGATTTAAGTATCTCGTGGTCGCTGTGAACTATTTTATTAAATGGGTTGAAGCTGAGCCTCTCATTGATATGACGCACGACAAGGTGTACCAATTTATTTGGAAGAACATCATTTGTCGATATGGTCTTCCTCATGCCTTCATCACAGACCATGGAACACAATTTGACAACGAGGAGTTCGCTGCCTATTGTCATCAGTCAAATATTTTGAAGATCCACTCAGCACCAGGCCATCCTCAAAGTAATGGGAAAACTGAAGTGACAAACAGAACGCTGCTGAATGGCTTGAAGAAAAGACTGGATGACACGAAAGAAAATTGGATCAACGAGCTACAATCAGTGTTATGGGCTTACCGAACTACTCCTCATGCAGCAACAGGGGAATCTCCATATATGCTGGCATTTGGAAGTGAGGCTATTATACCCGCCGAATTGGGTGTCCCAACACATAGAATACTGAATTTTAATTCCCCTGTCAGTGATTTAATGAGAAGGTTAGACTTGGACATGCTCGAGGAGGTTAGAGAAGAAGCATCCATTATAAATGATGCTTACTAGCAGCGAACAACTTTGTTTTACAACAAGAAAGTGAAGAAGTGTGACTTGAAAGAAGGAGACTATGTGCTAAAGAAGGTGATTCAAAAGCACAACAAACTGGAAGCAAACTAGCATGGAACCTATCGAGTTAAAGAAGTTGTTCGACTAGGGACATACAGAATAGAAACTTTAGAAGGGGAGGAGTTTAAGAATGCATGGAATGCAGAGCACCTGCGCAAATATTATCAGTAATGTAAACTCTCATGTAATGCAGTTTCATCAGTATGAATAAAGTGACAATGTCTTGCCCAGTTCTTTCCCTTTATTGGAAATTTTTTGCGGAATACTAGTGCTACACACTACTCAGCAGATACTCAGCAGATCTCGAACTACTTAAAACTATTCCTAAAAATGCCAACTTGGTTGGTTAGGAAGTAAATATATTCTCGAAAATGCCAACTAAGGTTGGTCGAGAAGTAAAACTATTCCTAAAAATGCCAACTTGGTTGGTTAGGAAGTAAATATATTCTCGAAAATGCCAACTAAGGTTGGTCGGGAAGTAAAACTATTCCTAAAAATGCCAACTTGGTTGGTTAGGAAGTAAATATATTCTCGAAAACGCCAACTAAGGTTGGTTGGGAAGTAAAACTATTCCTAAAAATGCCAATTCATGCTGGTTAGGAAGTAAATGTAATCCTAAAAATGCCAACTTATGTTGGTTAGGAAGTAAATGTATTCCTCGGGAAGTAAAATCATTCCTAAAAATGCCAACTTATGTTGGTTAGGAAGTAAAAGTATTCCTAAAAATGCCAACTTAGGTTGGTCAGGAAGTAAATATATTCTCGAAAACGCCAACTAAAGTTGGTCGGGAGGTAAAAATATTCCAATAAGTGCCAAAGTTGCTCGTTAAGAAAAAACCCACTAACTGTAGTTGGTCGAAAAGGAAAATTTACCGACCTTGGTTGGTCGGAGACATTTTATGAGTATGAAGAAGTGATCGAGCAAAAATTTTTGATACTCGTGACTTTTTAAATTACTACCAAGTTGGTCGAGAAACAAAATATCATCAATTTTGGTTAGTCATCAAAAGATTACCATAAATTCAAGATAGTCGACAATAAGTTTTAACAAACTCCATTTGATCGAAAAATAACACAATGTTGTTATCTTTTTAACAGATATACATGCACAAATGTAAAGTGTTTTATAATTATAAGACAATGGCAGTCAAGATTTGTAAATAAATTATTTCATTAAATGTAGAACAAAATACATCAAGAATGAAATACAAATTTATTACATCAATATTCCTATTCTATTGGTTTCTTCCTCGCTGCTTTTGAAACAGGTTCCTCGCCAACAGGTGGATCATTCAAATCAAGAGGAGAATTTATAAAGTTAAGATCTTTTAGCATCTTAATATTCATCACGGATGGTCGATCTAGTAGATGCTCGAGACAAGATATCTCAACATTGGAATGGAGATTGTAATCGCCGAGGTATTTGGAAATCAAACACCGAGGGATGGCCCGAGCAGGGATCCAACTCATATTAAGTTTGAATGGTGGCACGGGTAGGTCGAGCAGCCCAGGATTATGGTAATCCCACAGGTAATGACCCTGTTCGAGTTGCATAACACCAAAGGCATTCAGCCATCCCTATTTATAGCCCTCACTATTTGCATTCTGGATACGATCGTCCAAGTGGTAGAGAGCCTCGTTGTAGCCAACCATCCAGAACTCCCTGGGATGCTTGTGGAATCGATATGTCAATCTTTCCAGCTTCTCGTGGAGATTTTTGATAAAAAGTTTTTTATTCTACAAGACAGACTTCTGCACAGAAAGCTTCTCTTCCAGGTCCCTGATTTTTTTAGACATCTCAGCCAATGTCTAGTTCTTCGCCATCAGCTGGAAGGCCTGGTTCTCTAGAGAAGATTGAGTCCTATATTCCTCGATAGGAATTTGAGCAGCTCTTGCTCGTCCCCAAATAGCTCTTGCTCATCCTCGAACAGAAGTAGAAGGGCCAGACCTTGTCAAGTTTTCCAACTCATCCCTCAGGTTGGCGTTTTCAACCTCCAAGAACGAGAATCGCTCATCAGTCACTGGGATCAAAGCATTTGAGGTGGAAGCTGCAGACTTCAACTGAGATAACTCTCTTTGCAAGTTATTATTTTCTTGCTCTAATAACTCAGCTATCTGTCTGTGCTCTTCAACCTCAGCCTTTAACGTTCTCTCCCTCACATCGTAGGCAGCAAACCATTTATCATATCCCTTATCGGCACAGATTTGCTGATACTTCTTCTTGTACCCCTCGTGCAAAAGGGCAGTTCATTCTTTATATTATTGCTGAAGTTCTTCAAGAATGCCTTGGAGATCTTCAATCATGTCATAATATGCTACATTATTAGCCACTGCCCGGTCGAGCAGACACTTCAAATACTAATAGGCTTCAACTGCCTTCTCTGAAGCACCATGACCGAGGATGTCAGTGATTTGAGATGCACTCATGTCTGTATGACCTGCTTTAAAATATTCATTGCATTGCCGTAACAGCTTTGTATCATGAGCAGACAATAATTCCATCTTGGACAGAAACTAGTAGAGGAAGAAAAAGCAATAATCAATAAGAGTACAAACAGAGCATGGAGAAGAGAATTAACAGTATGCATAATCAAAAGTTCAAATTTTATTACATCACAAAGGAGGAGTATAAAGTTTAGAGTTACATGTTCAGCGTTACATTTGACAAAGAAAAATAAAATAAAGAGACCCGAACAACTCTACACCTTTTCCTTGTCTCCCAAAACTTTCTCGGGAGGCTGGGACGAGGAGGTAGGTTGTTCGGAGGGAACAGAGAGTTGCTCGGGGAGCACTGGCAGTTGCTCAGATGAAGTAACGAGTTGCTGAAGTTCCTCATTAGTAGGCTAGATGGCTGGGGGATGAGAAACTTGATCTCCCATCACCATGGAAGACTCTTTAGAGGCAGCTTCGTCCTCTTTTTCATCTTCAGGAGTTGGAGGGGGACCAGGGATGTGGCGCTGAAAGAGTTCAGAATTTTCATCAACATTCATCTCCTGCAGAGCAGCGACCCACCCATCTCTAAAGTATTTTAAGCTGCCATATTCTACTTGCAACATCATGGCAGCCAAGTCTTTGTTCCACCTTTTATCCCAGCTGACGCTGAAGGATTTCTTAACAGCCAATTTCCTTTTAGCCTTCTCCGAGGAAAGCTTCTCGAAAATAAGGTCATCAGCAACTTTTAATTTACTCTCAATTTCCTCCTTCTGACGACCTACTTCTCGAAGCTGACCCAACTCCTCTTCAGCAGCCTTGAGTTTATCTTCAAACTCCTCAGCATTTTTGAGCTTCCCTTCGAGCTCTTTATTCTTCTCCTCCAAATCATTTACTTTTTTCTCCAACCCCCTGGAGACCTCAATAAACTGAGCTTTCTCCTGCTCAGCCGAAGAAAGTTTTTTCTCCCAAATTATCTTATCATCATCATATTTCTGACGAAAGTCTTTCAGAGACTGCGCCAGGCCTACCAAAGCTTCCTCTACACCAGACGAGGAGCTTGAAGATTTAATAGCTTCATCTTTCTTCAAAATTTTATTAAAATAGCTCACCAACTTTGCAAAGAAAATGAAAGCAAGTTAGTGCACAGATATGAAAAGGAAAGAATAAAAATTTAAGACAATAAGACTTATAGAAGCAATGTGACGAGCTGCTAATGTGGTAACAGTGTCCCGAGAAAGATTTTCTTCAATACCTTGGATCTCGAGAATGATCCAAGTCTTCACCGAGCTCATAGCAGAGCTCGAAGGAACAAAAGTGGGAACGCCACTAGTCGGGGGCTGAGAGACGGTTTCAGCTAAATTGATAGAGGATCTTTTCTTCAGCCTCCCCAGAGGAGCATCAACCTTCTCGACTAACGATATAGTCTTAGTCGGAGAAATGATAATCACCTCACTTGGAGCGACAACTTTGCTTGGGGCCACTGGGGGCTTCTCGACCACCTTCACAGGAGCAGTCGAGGAAGATGCATCAATTTTCTTTGTCCCTTCTCCTGGGACATCAAGCTTACTTCTTTTTGCCTCTCTAGTACTAGAGGCAGGCTTCTCAAAAAGGGTAGGAGGCCTTATTTTCTTCATCCTTTCACTCAAAGGAATGTGTGACTCAGGTGAAGAACTTGTAAAGGCTGGTATGGGTTCTGCGTCGCTTATCACCGGACGAGCAGTAAAAGAGGATGTGTAACTCTTATACTGAAGCAGATATGAAGCTGACCTAATATGCTCATCAGCAACAGTTTGATGCAAACTCCAGATAAGTTTCAAGTGCCTTATATTAACGTCTGCCTCTTTTGGACACTTTCTTTTGTTGTCAACTGCAAACAAATCAAAATTAAAATATCAGTGGCAGATTTTATCAAACTCAAAGGAAGTATAATTTTGAAAATAAAATAAAAACAACCTATCCCATTGCCATAGGGAGGACATCTGGGACCCTGGTAAACATCATCTCCAGTCAATAGAGGGTGTTGCCAATTTTTCATAACAACCCCGTGCTCAAAGTAGTCCCTATTGGCATCTGGGAGATTGACCACTAAAGCTCTATTTAAAAACCTAGTTTTTAAATGAAAAGTATTATCGCCTACAACCCATCTATAACAAAATATGATTTCAGGAATTCCTATACGGGTTCCATGAATTTGATTTAATCTATAAACACCATTAACTATTCTCCATGTGTTGAGGGCTATTCGTGAAGGAACCACATCAAAGTATTGACAGAATTCCAGACATAGAGGGTTTGGGGGAAAAGAAAAGCCACACTCAGCAACAAAGAGACTGGGGAACCAATATCCCTCAGCCAAACGAAAATAGTCTGAAGGCTCAGAAAGCTCTTCCAAAATAACCCATAAGGGAATGGAGAAATCAGAGCGAAACTTATCAATTGATTCTAGAGGATAAACCATGATGAAAGAAGGAAATCAAAGAGAAAGAAGAAAATCTTATAGGAAAGGGATGAGTCTGTTGACAACAAACGATGGAAGAGATGAACACACAGGAGAGAGAGACGATACAAAACTCAAAGAGATAAATTTGAAAAAGTTGAAGACGATGGGATTTTCTACAATGTTTAAATACTTTGCCTTGGCAAAGGGTAAAAGAAATGATTACAAAAAGAGACGGTTACGTTACCGACGAATAAACAGACAAAAGGGGCGCGAGAATCGAAGCCATTAGAGAAATTCAAAAAAGGCCGATTCTACGAATTTGGAAGGAGAAATAAATTCAAAAGAAAATACTCCTAAATTTCAGGATGACCATTTAAAACAACCATATATCGAAAAAGAATGTTCCACACTCCTCAAATTTCGAACTATGAAACATTGGGGGCTTCTGTTGATACCAAATTTAGTCTGCTAACATGGATCAATTGGGTGAAGACACGTGGCAATCTACATGGCAACGATAAACACTTACGAATAACACCTTGACTCTGAGGAACCATACTACAATGAGGAACTCTGCTTCCCCGATCAACTCTGATGCTCTGACCTACAAGAACTCTCCGAGGAACTTTTGAGTACCGAGGAACTTTGAGCACCGAGGAACGTTTGAGTACCGAGGAACTTTGAGTACCCAACAGTTTGACTGTGCATTAAATGCTTATTATCATACAGATGTATACGCTTAAGGGGCATTTAATATATTACCCTTTCACATTACATCCTTAGGGCTATAAATACATAGTATTATCCTCATTGTAAGGGAACTGGAATTTCTTGAGAAAACTTGTAATCGAGAATTCCCAAACAGTCAGCAATAACAGAAACAGTGGACGTAGTCCATTCTTATAAGGCTGAACCACTTTAAAAGTTCTTTGTCTCATTTTATTTATCTGTGATTAAATAATTAGATATAATCTAATTTTTTACATCAACAATTTACATTTACATTTACATTTGGGAGATGTATTTAAAAAAAAAAATCGAGGCAAAATTTTTCAAAGTTAAAAACGATTTTTTGACCTTGTTAAAATGAGATGACCATCTCGTTCGAAGGAAATGTATATTTCATTTAAAGGGCCATTTGATCTTTATATCGAACGAACATCCAATGAAGGTGTGCTGTTTGAATTCGTTTGAAGCTTGTAAGAAGATGGTTCAAATACGATAGGATCCATGTTAAAATGAACTGGGTTTTTGCTCAAACGAGATGCTTTTATCGTTCAAATGACTCATCTTTTCGTTTGAACAAAAATCCCCACCTCGAATTTTGTTCATGACCTATAAATACCTATTTCGAAAACATTTTTATAAAGACTTTTGGCAAAATTTTTCTTGCATATCTATTGAAAAAGTTTTCAACTTTTGTGTTACTAAAACATCTTTTTATTCACAAATTTACATCCCCAAATAGTTTTGTGAATCTTTTTGAAATCGTAGAAGTTTCATTTATTGTATACCCACTTTATGGAGAGAGTTATCTACAGCTAAAGAAGGTTGAAGAATGCTGAAGGCTGATCAGTGAATACCGAGGGTGGAGTGCCACCTATGGATTACTCTAGACTGCATTGTATTAGTTAGAAGTTTTAAAGACATTACGCGTTATACTTGCGTATCAAGCGGTCTGTAAGTCGATATTCTTGCAAAATTTTCTAAAGTACTGATTAAAAGGTTTTTCCCTTAAAAGGGATTTTTCCTCAATATTTGTGTTCTTTGCATGAAAAGTTTAAATCATTATATTTAGAACACATATTTTCCTTCATACCTAGTTTAATCAAAGATTTAAATTTGTTAAAGTAGGACTTGTGTGACTGGGAGTTAAATCGGTAAAAATACAAAAATAGAATTTGTGTTTATAACCATCCTTACCGGGGGCGTTGTACGTGCTAACAAGTGGTATTAGAGCATATTGCACTAATTTACCAAGAAGATTCTTGTTTACAGTTGTTTAAGGTGATTGTTTTTTCATCTCTCTTGTGTTTGTTTATTTTTCTTTCTCTTGATGGATAGCCATGGTGAAAATTTATCTCATTTGAATTGGAAGTTTTCTTAAAGAATTAAAATTCTTGAAAAAGAAAATTCTCATTTTATTATCGCAATAGAACTTTTAGAATCTGTTTAAACTTAAAAGATTTATTTCATGAGAAGTTTGTCAACATGGACCATGATTTTAAAATTTTAGAATTGCCCCAAAAAGAGAGTGATAATAGAGTCTGATTTTTAGAGAAAGAATTGGAAGACTCAAAACTTTCTTAGGGTTAGTTTATGTGCAAATGAGGATAACGATAAATTAATTGATGATTTGAGAGCATGTGAGAAGACTCTTAGGGATAAATTCTCTTGCATTCAGGGGGAGCGAGATATCCTTATAGGAATCATGGAAATTTTGAAAAAGGAGTCCTGAAAACATAAATAGTCTAATACTTTTCTTGAATAAAAAAAATGAAGTTAAAATATGATTTAAAAGACATGAGTAGTGTTGGTACTGACTCCCATGTTTCTAATGCTTCCAGTGTCAAAGACAAGACCATTGTTTGTTTTACAAGATCAATTGCATCGAAGGACGTTAGAAAACATCAACCCATAGGTAACATTCCTCGAGTTTACACATATTTGCATTGTGGTAGGAAAGGTCACCATAGGATGTTTTGTTAAGATCTTAGAAGAGGTCCTAGTAAGTTTAAGTCTAGTTTCCCGTTGGTTCCCAAAACCGGTGCGTTAATTATACATCTATATGGGTTAGGAAATCCTTTTTAAAAGCACTAAATGTTCGACTGCTTGATTTTTGCGTGTTTGCACATGACTCTTCACATGCTATATCTTACGGGTGTTTGCTTTCATATTTTTGTTTGTCATACTCTAGTTGTGCTTCATGATATATGTTTTCCAGTGTTAGGACATGTGTATCTTTTGTATTTCTATTTTTCTTTTATAGAGTCATATTGAAAAAATACAAAAAGATTTTATTTTGATATTTTTTTTGTGTATTTTAGTTTTACACATTTCGTAAGCCATATTGGTGTCTTTGAATCCAATTCACTCCGTAGTTTCCATTTGTCTAGGATATTTGGTTAAGATTGTAGATAATTAGATTGTTTTTAACCATGATTTCAAGGAGGTGTTTCGAACTTGATTTGCTCTATGTATTTGACTTTTTATATGTCTCCTCACACACAAGCACGAGCTCTTTTAAAGTTAACTTCACATGTATATTTGAGTATTGTGAGATGTTATCCCAGCAATTTTTTCATCTACATGTTTATGTGACTATGGGAGATTTTTACATGTACGAACTATTGCTCGTAAGGGAATTTTTTTTAATATTGAAAAAGATATGAGAATGCACGAGAAAGGGTTACTAAAGGAGAAAATATCCTTTGCGGGTAAGCCAACGATGGCAAGAGACCAGATGAAAAAACTAAAGACAAAAAAGGAGAAAATAGCCAAAAAGGGGCCAACATAGTTTAATTTATTTGATCATTGTACAGAAATAACTTCAAAAAAAATAATGAAAATATAATTATTTATCTTTTGAGGGTGTTTAGTTGAAAATCAACAGATTTCCAAAATGAATCCTCGTTATGCTTATTTTGTCATGACGCAATTGATTTGTAATATCATCAATATTTTAGGCTTGTGTGCATTGTGCGTGTTTGTTCATTGAAGTTCACTTTATCTTGTCACTTGAGGCTAAATCTTAGTTTGATAAAGTTTTGTGGTCAATTAGAACTTCTTGAGCATATTTGAGTGTTTGGGTCATAATTCATTCGTATCTAGTTCATGTCCATTACTTCTATCCCACATGTTTAGACACATCAATACTATACAAATGTGTAAAGCTTATACGTTAGTGTCATATTTCGTGGTTTATACCTATATATGTATACCGAAATTTCTTTGGTATGTTTTGCATATATTATACACAATATCATGTTTTGATTCACTACGGTTTACATTTAGTCCCTATTTGTCACATACTTTATCATAATTTGGATTATTTATGCTTGAGTTGTTGTGTTGTATTTGTAAAATTTGCATTTTTTTGAAATTTTGAAAAATTTCATAAATAGTAGGTATGAAGCCTTTGAAATTACTATTACATGGACGCAATTTCTACATCTTTGTGATGATATCTTACTTCTTCTATGTGACACTTTTTTCTTCATGTTTGGATTCTACTCATTCGTCTAATTTTGACAAAAAAGGGGAGAACAAATTAGGGGGGAGAATTGATGATGAGTTTGTTTTATGACGAAGACGCATTATAAGTTTTTTTTTATTTTCTATTTCAAACTCGATGCATCATGGGGTATTTTTGTTTGTTTCATTTGTGTAGGTATCCAAATGAACAATACACTGCACATCATGAAGCCAAAGTTCCCAGGGTAAGATCAAGAAGAACAAGTTGATACTGAAGACAAAGTTTTTCTGTGTTGTCCATTTCTAGTGTTTATAAGGGGTATTAGGAGTTTTTTCGTAGAGGAACAACTGTTGTAATTTGGGTTTCGATTAAGTTTTGCACCGGAATAGACAAAAGGGAAGATTAGTAAGGCAAATATTTTATCTTAGGTTATTTATTTTTATTATTTGCACTTTGGCATATTTGGTGTATCCCATTACAAACCAACACGCGTCGACACGATGAACCGAATATCCAACATCTCCAGCTTCAAGAATTCTCTATGTTATGAAGGTATAAATCTTTTAGGAGTTCAAATTTATTCCCATTTATAATTGGGAGATGCATTTTTATAAAAAATAGAGGCAAATTTTTTCAAAGTTAAAAATGATTTTTTGATCTCATTCAAATGAGATAACCATCTCATTTGAACAAAATGTCTATTTCATTTGAAGGGTCGTTTGATCTTTATGTCGAGCAAAGAACTAATGAAGGTTTAATGCTTGAATTCGTTTGAAGATCGTTAGAAGTTAGTTCAAACGTGATTGGAGTATCATTTGAATGAACCTATTTTCATTTAAACGAGTTGCTATTCTCGTTCGAATGACTTCTCTTTTCATTCGAATGAAAATTGTCGCCTCAAATTTTGTGCACAACCTATTAATACCTGTATCAAAAAGATTTTAATGGTGACTTTTGGCAAAAATTTCCATGCATATCTGTTGCATATGTTTTTAAGTTTTATATTACCACAACACCTTTCGATTCACAAATTTACATCCCTAAATAGTCTATCTAAATCTTTTTGAAACCCTAGAAGTTTCGTATCTTGTATATACACTTTTCGAAGAGAGATCATTATGGGTGAAGAAGGATGAGGGATAATCGATAAATACTGAGGGTGGACTACCACATGTGGATGACTATAGACTTTGTCGTGTTCTTTATAAGTTTTAAAGACATTGCGCATTATACTTGTAGGTGTAGCCAGTAGTCTGTAAGTCGATAGTCTTAAAAAACTTTCTAAAGTGCTGATTAAAAGGTTGGCCTTGAAAAATGATTTTTCCTCAATATTTATGTTCTTTTCATGTGTAGTTTAAATCATTATATTTAGAGAACATATTTACATTCACACCTAGTTTAATCAAAGATTAAAATTTGTTAAAATTATATTTGTGTGATTGGGGCAAAATTGATAAAAATACAAAAAAAGAATTTTTGTTTGTAACCATCCTTGTCGGGCATGTTGTACGTGCTAATATCAATTAATTAAGTCTTGATTTTGATCAAATATTGAAAATCACTTGTTTGTATAAGAAGAATGCCGAAAACATGGTGGTATTTCTAGTACAAATTTGTGGATAATAATTGCCTAATCACAAACGAGGTGGTAGTAGTGTCTTACATAAGAGAGTGGTTGTTTGGGTATTTCGATATACAGAACTTAGGACAACCCAAGCACATCTTTATGATCGAGCTTCCAATAGATCAGATACAAAGGATGTTGGGCTTATCCCAAGTGAATAATATCAATATCTTATTCAATAGTTTAACATTGGGATTTAATAAAAATAGTTTCTACTCAATAATGGAATCATTATGTCAGGGATCAATATCTTTGGACATTTGATTAGATGGAAGGAAATGGTAATATGCCTAATGCTTTGGCAGTGGACAACCTAGGGTATGTTATGTATTGTATACAAAGTTCAAAATATGTTTGGCATGGTAAAAAAGTTTCAGTCTTATAGTCTTGTACGTTTTAGGCACAAAATCTAGGTTTTTAGTCAAATAAGGATTCTAAGTTTCCGATGATGGAATATATGTTTGCCTAAGGACGTTGAGCTACAAGTTGGAGGACAATGCATTGCTGATTCCAGTAGGGAATCCAAAGTTATTTCCACTTCGAAGGCAACTAAATATACTATATGAATCGGTTACTTGGTAAATATCTTGGGTGAGGTTCCTTCGAGTACAATCATTTATTACACTTTTAATGTTTATAGGGGTATGGATGCAAGTTTGAGGTACACGTAACCCATAAAATATTTAAGCATATTGAATGTAGGTTTCACTTAGTTTGAGAGATTGAACATAATGGGTGACAGGTTTATGACCAAGGTTGTGTTAGATAACACTTGGTTAATCCTATACCAATAGGAAACACATTGTCATGTAGCTGGGTTGGGAGTTAAATACATAGCCTTAAGACTATGTGGGATATTTTTTGGGTTTAATTTTTAAAACCATATATGGTGTTTACATTTGAGCAAAGTTATGTCAGTTTATTTTGAAAAAAAATAAGGGTTAAGATAAAGCCTTATGTTTGGTTTAAAAATATTATAGAGATGTTGATCAATAGAGCTTTGTGAAATTCCTATGAGTCAGCTTCGGCTTGATCACAGGGAGATAGGAATTTAATTTCTAAAACTATTTGAACATTCACAACCTAGATAGGGAGGTTACATGTTATCATAATGGTTGCAATGAAATCTTAGTAGTTTATCTTAAACTAAGGGAAAATGTTTGTTAGCTTGAGAACTTATTCAATATTTTGATAGATAATTGTGATTGGTATATCCAAATAGTGTATTGAATAGGGACACTGATGAGATTTAAGTTTAAGGACTATCTTGAATAGACTCAGGAAATCTCCTACCTTTTTCAAAGGTGCATAGATTCTTGATCCTAATAACTATGACTATTATAATGTTTGCACAAATGTCACTTTGATTGCAATTGGTGCGATATAATTTTATCAGGTTAAATGAAACTCAGACAGTGGAGGACAATTGTGTGAATAGGTCCAAAAGAATAATTCAGAGGAATCCACATCCAGGAGATAATTATGATACTCACTTAATAGACTTGCGTGTTTTTTTCCACAATGTAAAACCTAATTACTAGATTATTTAATTATCATGGTGGATTAGAAAATAATTTAAGTATGTAAAACATAATTTGATGTTTGTTAAAATATATTAACTATAAATTGATTTGACCAAGTCCGTATGAGATATTTAACGTGAGGAATCAAATAATGTAACATTATCAACTTTGGAAATAATATCTTATTATAGACGAGAGATTTTTGAGATAATTAAATTGGAGTGAACTCATAATTATTTAATTGAATTAACTATGATTAAATACATAAAGGAAATAGATTACAGTAATTACAATTGGGATTTCTAAGTATTTGTTTGGAGCTAATTTAATTATTTATCTTAGGTCCCTAATGTAAAAACCCCATCTTAGTACCCCCTAAGTACCTCCTTAGGTCCCTAACACTTCTCATCCCACCGTATACCTTAGGTCCTACTCTGATACCTAATCTAGAGGCCATCAAGTTCTCTCGGATGCCCTTTGACCATGGTCAACTATCCAAATGGAGAAAATATAAATAAAACCTTATAGGACTCTAAATCCCCTTTTCAACGGTCCATACCATGCGCAAATCAGCCTTACTATTAGCACATACTCACCTTTTTACTTGGAGATCTAATACAAAGGCCAACGATCATTTTTGGGTCCGATTTGACCTCAGTCAACTCTTTAACCCAAGAGAAACTTAATAAAACCTCTTAGGGCTTTAAGTCCCCTTTCCAATAGTCTATACCATGCGTGAATCGGCCTCACGGTTTGTGCATACTCATTTTTTTACTCCGAGAACCCCATGTCAAGAGATCATTCGGATTTTTTTGCCTGTTGGACTTTGGTCAACTCTCGAACTAGGGAGTGGCTCTATGGATTCTTGTAGGGATCTGAATACCCTTTCTAATAGTGTCAACCACGCACCATTCGAACTTACAGTTTGCATTTAATTTTTTACTATTTAAGTTGGCCATGACCTCATTCCTAGGGCTCCCTTTATGTTGTCAGAACATTCCCCTCAAAATTAGTGCATCAAAATTCCATTTTTGCATACATTCTCTCAGATTTCTTACATCACTCTCCTCCATTTTCCACCGTACTTTCCATTCTTACCTTACCACCATCTAACCATACTAAAAATAGCCTCCCACCATTGGAAAATTAGAATTAAAGTTATCTATAAGGTTTACTCTTATTCATTTAAAACTCATTCCATTAGTATTAGTAATTTACTTTTCTTACAACCTTTTATATATCTTTTATTTTATTTCGTCACATCAAAATTAATCTCACTTTTTACTATGTATTACACATAAATCTTGTTTCAATAAAGTCTAAAAATAAAAAGGAGGGTTTTATTATAAACCATAAATTAGAATTTTCTCATTTTTCACACTTTCTACACTTGCGCACATTTTCTAAACATAAATTAAAGGAAGTTCTAAATTAGGATTTATGAGTTAAACCCCACCCTTGCATGTTATCGTACTACATGGGCTTTGATACCTTTTGGGATATGAAGGCCTCCCGAGGAAATCTTTGGATTTGATTCCTATTTCTTCCTTTATTCATTTGGTATTTTATTATATTACGAGTCCGCATCCTCCTATATATTCGTATTTTGCTCAATATACACATTCACTTCTTCAAAGTGATTTGTTATTTGACAAACACTCATATTATATTTTTATCTTATTTCCTTTGTAGACTCCTTAGAATGATTTCGCTATGTCTTTCCTATGACACGAGTTGGATGATTCTTTTCTCATGTTATTTACACCGCACACATGTGTACACATCAAATTTTGGAGAAAAGGAGAATATTACCATAGTCCATGAGTTACCGAAAGGGCGGGATGGGTGCCTAACACCATTTTATTCCATAAATTAGTCTTTGTATCCTTGATTCATTTAGTTTCATATGCATCAGTATGTCTTTGATGACGTTCTCCCGGGACGACGACATTTTCTTTGCCTATTATGAGCAAAATAAGCTGTTGACTCCATTTCTTTGGGTTTCTTCCCTTTTAACGATGACAATTTATGTTCGAGGCAGACCGTGAGGATTAACATGAGTGGCTACAAGAGTACTCCCATATACTCTAATTCCTTCATGGGTGGGAGAGGGATTTCTTTGATTTTCCTTCCCCTCTGATTTCAAGGTTGACCCATGTCGGTGGAATCTAGCACAGATGGCCACAGTGGAGACTCTGCTGGGGATATTTTTAGAGGACTAGACTCCATTTTATTTTCACATAGTTATTATTTCTTTTGCTCTCTTACTTTTCTATATGTTTATATGTTCCTCCGCTGGTGTGTTCTCCTTACTCTTATACTTACATCTTGTATGTATGTGAAAATTTTGGGTCAAACCATGTCAAAATTTTGGGTCACCTTACCACCCGAATTTTGGACATGATTAAAATAGGACCCTATTATGAGTCTGGAAACAAGTCAAACGATGTCTTACATCATGTACCCTATCTTTCCCAGACTCGGGTCATGTGAAATATTTTTCTCGCATCCTAAGAAAACATAATTGAAGTGGAACCTAATTATAATAACCATCCTGAGGATTTTCCTTTTCTCCCTCTTTTAAAAAAAATACCAAAAATATTTTTCTCTTTTTCAAAAAGAAAAACAAAACACCAAAAATACTCCCATTTCCTTAAAAATAAACCAACACATTTTTTCCTCTTCGATGCAATCACCTTCCCCAATTTTGGTATGACTCCCTACTAGCTCTGGGCTTTTATCAAATAACCCCAAAGCTCTACTGCTTCCTTTGCTGCTTCCATTGAGTTTGAGTTATCCCTTCGAAGGTTAGTTATGGAGAACATATACTAGGCTACCAATGTTCAAACAGATTTGATGACCATCATTGCCCAACTCAGTGCTAAGATTGACAAGCTCCAAGAAAGATATCCAAAATTTGTCCCCTTAAATAAAATCAAGCTCGTCAAAACACCCAATCTACATACCATATCTCAAAATTCCCTCAAGGTTTATCCTCCTTCCTCATGCATCCTAAAATATTTTCCAATCAAGCTTTGTCATTCCTCACCTGATCTTGTATTATCATTCGCACCCACGCAGAAGAGGGAGGCATGGAATTACCTGCAGTCCTAGACTAGCTTCAGAAGTTTGGGTTGAAATTGACCTAAAAAATGACTATTAACTATGATAGGTTCAACAACCTATTTATGGAAGCTCAGAAGTGGGCCTAAGAATATGATGAATGGGTGGTGTTTGTAGAAGAATTCATCCTAGATGAAATCGTGTAGGTCATAATAGATGTATGAATTCAGAACCAAGAGATATGAAGTGACTTTGATTTTCTTACGATCATAAAACTCTAAGGGTATCTGGTCCTTTCATTCCACAACTTCCCCACTAAGTGGAAAAATTTATATGATGAAGTCATATAAGTTATTGAGTGCATCGATTTTGCATGGAAAGATGATATCATTGCAATCGGATGGGAGGACGATTTTGATGGTTCTAATGATGAATCAAATTGTGGAGAAGTCGGTTCAACTTCCTCTTTGTGTGGGGTGATATCCTTCGAAGAATTGCTAAGGGATAAATGAAGTGTCCATAAAGACTATATTAGATGAATACATGTGATTCTTATTCTTCCCTACTTTTATTAACCATATGAACCGATCCGGGTGACATTAGAAAATCATCGAGGGGCTCCCAATGCCAGAAATGACAGTTGAAAAAAGAAGGGTCCTCGAACATATCAAGAAGACTCAGGCCGACATCACTATATGGGGGCTTTTCATGTCGTCCCAAATGCACCGAAATGATTTGATAAAACTCTGCACAAGACCCACACTTTCTCTCTCTACTACTCCTAGAGAAGCAGTGAATATGATTAGATCTCCGACCTCTACAAGACTACACTCTATCTCCGAAGAAGAAATTCTAAAGATTTGTTCTGATCAAAACTACGCCCTTAACATCCCCATCTAACTCATGGGGAAGAGAGTTCCATTAGCACTTGTAAATAACTGGTCCGCCCTTAATGTCCTCCCACCCAAAACTCTTAATAGACTAGGGATAAAAGTTAGTGATCTCACTCTAATATCCGCCACCATGGGTGTTTATGACAATGCCCGATGAGAAATTATATGTTCCCTAAAGTTTCCACTAGGGGGACCTATCCACCCATAATAAAATTTTAGGTCATTGATATACCTACTTGTTTCAACCTACTCCTTAGCCGCCCATAGCTCCAATATATCTAAGGGTTGTCTTCTTCCCTCTACTAGAAATTGAAATCCTTCACTGATGGTCAAGTCATCATAATTCTTATAGACAATGATAATTCAAATGGAACTAGAACCAACAACTTGGTACTTAAAATTCAACACGGGGCCAATGATATGTTCCTCTACGATTTTATGATAGATCCACTTCTTTAACCAACTAAGGACAATTTCAATGACCGATTATGTCCAGAGCACAACCCTCTTGGAAATGTCAACGTGATTATAATGTTTAAGAACATGCACTTCAAGGCCGAAATGGGGTTAGGCTGATGCCAATATGGGATCCTTGAAATGATAGTCTTAAAGGAAGCCTTTCCTCCATGCAACTTGGCCACTAACCATCACCGACTGAATTCAAGGTACGATGTTAGAGATATCAGAAAAGAATCCTAGAAAGTAAAAAATATGATCTCAGAAGATTCCCTGAATGTGAGGTTTGTCAAGGAGGGTGAGGATTTCTCCTTCTTGCGGATTCCCTAAATAGTGATATGACCGTATCGACAAAAAGATGAAATCGGTAGTAGAAATATTCTTCAAGGATGATATCATATGGTATGAAGGGTAGAAACATAAGGTAGAGCCTCTGACAGACAAAGCGATAAAAAGCACTAAAAAATTAGGGGATCGTGATACCGATGAGTCGTTCGACCTGCACACAACATGGATGGACTTCTACATGATTCTACAGGAATCCACACTATTGACCCATTTTAGAAGATTATCACTATTGATGCACACTTCCTCAACTGGCATGCCATTCCTATTCAACCCTCCCAAGTCAACCTAGACCTTGCCATATTTTCCCTCCACGAGATGCCCAAGCCAATTGTTTCTTCTCTTATTTCGGTTGTAATTATAAACAATTATTCTTGTGATGAGATTCTCACTGATGTGTCCCCCGAAAACTCTTTTAACAATATAAATGATGATTTTGAGTATCTTCTTGTACTTTTTATTAAGATCCTAATCAAACTATTGATGAAGATGATTTAACAAATGAAAAATTCTTAACTAATCTCAATATGGAAAAAATAAACAACATACTTGCATTTAATATAATGACGATGAGACTATTGTTATTAATCTTGGTTTTAATAGCCATTTGTGCAAGATTAGGATTGGGTCCACCCTTAATGAGCATGAGTGATCGTAATTTGAAGATCTTCTGAAATACTTCGTGGACATCTTTGTATGGTACTATGACAACATGACATGTATTGACCTATATATGGCCCAACATGACATCCCTACCTTCGCAGAGATAAAACCTATCAAGAAAAAACTGATAAGTTCCAAATAGAATGACCCCTCAAGGTCAAAGATGAGGTTTTGAAAAATTTAAACATAGGCTTCATTAGTTAGGTTGAATACCCTATATGGCTTGTTAACATTGTCCCCATGTAAAAACTGGAAGGGATAGTCTGCATGTACGTTGACTATCGAGATTTGAACAAGGCATCCCGGAAGGACAAATTCCATTTGCCTAACATTGATACGATCATTGACAACACTTCTAATCACTCTCTCAAGTTATTTTTTGATGATTTTGTCGAGTATAATAAGATTAAGATGTATCCTTACCGTGAGGAAAAGACCACCATCATCACCCCGTGGGGAACCTTTTGCTACACACTAATATCGTTTGGACTTAAGAATGTTGGGGCTACCTACTAAAGGGACTCTGCAATCATTCTTCATGACCTTATCCACAAAAAAGGCTAAAGTCTATGTCGATGACATGATCATAAAATCCAAAACTCATGAACGTCATTCAATTGGAGAAGGCATGTATCACCTTGGTCTAGGTCACACAAAAGACCCGACACTACATACTTGCATTCCCTATTAAGATGGTGTCCCGAATGGATCCCTCAAAATATATTTTAGAGAAGATCGGTCTGTCTAACTAAATTTACCACTAGATAATGTTACTGGATGAGTTTGACATCATTTATTTCACGCGGAAAGTTATGAAAGGGAGATCCACCTTCGATTGCCTTACCAATAATCCAATGGAAGGAACTTAGTCCTAGATCTCCAAATTCCCAAATAAAGACATCCTCTGCACCTCTCACAAGGACTTCAAGTGGAAATTTTTTTACGACGAAGCTACCAATAAGAAAGGGTATGGCATTAGGATGCTCCTGATCGCCCCGAAAATTCTCACATCCCAATTTCCATGAAATTGGATTTTCCTTGCACCAACAACATGAAAGAATACGAGTCATATACCATAAGACTCAAAATTACGCTTGAGAAAGGAATTAAATGCGTAGATGTCTATAGAGACTTGGCCCTCACTGTTGGGTCAATCCTTAGGAAATGGAAAGTCAAAGATGAGAAGTTCCTTCCTTTTAACGCCCGCCTAGAAGAGCTTTCCTCCTAATTCAAACATGTCACCTTATATTGCCTTCCACACTCGAGGAAGGACTGGCAGATGCATTGGAAACCTTAGCTTCCATGTTCAATATGCCTACGGGAATAATAATGGCCCCCTTTTTAATCTAAAAACAAGTTGCACCTACTCACTACTACCGCATAGAGATCGTTAAAGAAGAAGATTCAGACATGGGATTGTGATATTATGATATTTTGTGCCTTTTCAAACATGGTAGGTATCCCCAAGACGCATACAAGAAAAACCATATGATCCTTCACACGTTGGCTTTTCACTATATCATCTGCAACAAAACACTCGTCAAGAGAAACTTCAATAGAACCCCCTTAAATTGCATAACAGGAGTTAGGATCGAAGACATGATGCAAAAAATCCATAATGGAGAATGTGGCCCCCACATGAATGGTAGCATGCTTGCGAAGAAGATCATCTGTCAAGTGTAATACTAGACCACCATGGTTCAGGAATGCATTACTTATGTTCAAATATGCCTCAAATGTCTACTGTTTCCCAACCTTCAACATTTTTTTCCTCGAGACAACATAAACTCTCCCTAGCCCTTCTCCACTTGGGGCATAAATATCATAGGAAAATCTAGTCCCAAAGATTCAAGCGTGCATGAATTTATTCTAGTTGCCAATGAGTACTTCACAAAACGGGTCAAAGATGAGTCATATGCGTATTCAAAGTAAATAAAGTTTCGTAGTTCATCAGAAAGAACATCATTTGTCGGAGTTCCCCACAAGTTGGTATTAGATAGTGGGATCGACTTCGAGGCTGAGGTCACAGAACTAGTTGACGAATATGGAGTTCAAAGGCATAAATCATCTCCATATCAACATCAAACCAATGGAACTTTCAAATCCACCAATATAATCCTCAAGACCATCATCATCAAGATGATTGAAAGATGTAGAGATTGGGATGATCGGATCCCATATGCCCTGTATGGCTATGGTAACTCTATTAGAACACCCACTGAGGCTACTCCATATTCTTTGGTGTACGATATGGAAGTGGTTCTCCCTATTGGACTAAAAATATCTTCTTTATGGGTTATGCTCAAAAGTAAGGTCAGTAAAGAAGATTTTCATAAAAGTCTCTATGACAAACTCTTGCTCCCGAACAAAAAGAGATTCAAATCATTATACCATATACAAGGGTACTGTGGTGTCCATACAGGAGATCTTACCCTTAAAAAAATTGTCGAGCCCATATGGGATTCAAGAGGAAAATTCAAACTCACTTGGAATGGCCCTTACATTTTAAAGAAAATCTGCATCGCTATGCTCAATGACATCGACGGAGAAGAAATGGCATGTCCATCTAATTTGGACCATCTCAAAAAGTTTTACTCTTAGTACAAACTCTCATTGCACTATGACCTTTCTCATTACCCCGTTATTATAAAAAAAACTATAATTTCCTCTCTACTAAGAACTACGTAAGACTTGATTCTATTAAAAACCTCTTTTTAAAAAAAGATGTGACACCCCGCCCAATTAAATAAAGGGTGATAATTCCTGTACCAATTTAAAACAGAATGTTCGGTTGGTTCATTCTTAACATCACTGTCGAAAAACTTTTTAACATATTAATCACCTAATATAAATTAAGCTAGGTGTCAAAATATTTTCAATTTTAGTAAAACCATGTAAATCCATTTTCATTCAATCTTAAAATATAAACCATTCACCACACATATGAATATAATAAATAATGAACATGAATCAAGTACTGAAATAAATAAGACTGGGTAAAACCTCCCAATTCAAAACTCCAAACCATAAAGTAAATTGAATACAATTTCTCTGATGAAGGAGCGACGACACATGCCCTAGATAAGAAGTCTAGATGAAACTTAATGGAAAAGATAGGTGCCTCTACTGCAAGGACCTACAGCCTCCACAACAGCTAGAGCACGTCAAGCAATCCAAATCTCTAAATATATTACCCCTGTGGCTGAGCACCTGATATAATATATATATATATATATATATATATATATATATATATATATACAAAGAGATAAGAGACACAAGAAATGGGTCAGAGCTCGAGGTTTAAAAATGATTTAACAAGAATTTAAAACTTGTTCTTAAAACAAGTCTTATATGCATCTTCGTTATCGAACTCTCACATGAGTTTCTCACCTCTCATCTATTGTGCACGCCTAACGTACATCTAATCACCCCCTAGTTATACCACCCAGTCTAACTAGTTAGAAACCAAACTAATACTAACTATGCTCAATAGTAGTATTATCGTATCGCCCATACAATACGCTATTCAGATAGTTTATCTCACATGCTAGGTTTCAGTATTCACCTTTTGAATGGTTAATCTTTTATCCACTAAGATTATTTTATTTCTCATTTCCATTTTATCTACTAGTATCACAAAGTAGAAAGTTACCCAAGTACACTCATATATATAGTCTCATCATCATATATATATACACTAATCCTGCACCCTTAGGTTAAGACCACTTGGCGCAATGGAATGATTATTATTATTACCAATTCTACTAATTTCACACAGTAAGAATATTCACAAGTTCATATATATATATATATATATATATATATATATATATATATATATATATATATATATATATATAGTCACACCATCCCAATACATACATATATACTAATCTTGCATCTTCGGGTTAGCACCCATTAATGCACCTATCAATAATAATCCAGCACCCCCGGATTATCACCCATTAGTGCGCCCATCAAGAGAATCCTGCATCCCCGGTTTAGCACCCATTAATGCACATATCAATAAAATCCTGCATTCCCAGGTTATCACCCATTAACGCACCTATCAATAAAATCCTACATCCCCGGGTTAGCACCCATTAATGCACCTATCAATAATAATACAACACCCCCGGGTTATCACCCATTAGTGAGGCTAACAATAATCAACCTTGTACCCCAGGGTTATTACCCATTAGTACACTTAATCAACAATGTTTTTGCACCCCCGAGTTATCACTTATTAGTTCACCTAATAGTAGGATTCTTGCACCCCCGGGTTATCACCCATTAGTGATCTTAACAATACTATCACATAATAGGCATACACACATCCTATTAGAATTTATAGGTATTTCTCCAACCTACATATATACTTCTCATACGTATTTTAACCTCAACACTACATATAGTATAAATATTTAGATTACTATCTCCCTCGTAATCTCTATGGTACACTCTCTATACCAAAATAAGTAAAGTATTTATTCTCACATACTTTCCCGAAATTCTGTCCTATTTAAATTCACTATCTGGTAGTCTTTCTCACTCCAATGAACCGGTAAACTCAAAATTGAACTTTAAGAAAATTCCCAAAAATTTCCAACTTCGTTCTAACCAGAAGGGTTGTCGCTCGAACGATTTCCACGTGTCGTTCGAACGACTTCACGCGAGATGTAGGTCTCGCTCGAACGAAACTTCGCGCGACGAGCACTCGTTCATCCCCTTTGCCCAGAATTCAACATTTTTTACCATTTCTAACCCTAGAAACTTCTAAGATTCATCACCCAACACCTCATCATCAATCCTAATCAACACCTAACATGTTATAATTCATTCCTAACATCCTAGGATCATTAATTCGTCATCAATCATCATAATTATATGAAATCCCCAAATTAATTCATATGAACCCTAGTTTCCAAATTTTCAATTAACGAACCTAATCAATCCAGATTCGTTCATCAATATATAATTAAATTTTGTGATTAATCCTCTACATACATGAAGAATTTTAACCACTAATTAACCCAGTCCTTAATCATAATTTAAATCTCCAATTTCCACCTAATTAATATGTAAATCATGATTAATTTCACCAATTCTAACATGGGTATGATTATTGCTAAAATAAAGCAAGTAATAAACACATGCCTCGAATATGATGGGCTGATTCGTTGGTGATGTTGGTATAGACGCGTTCCTCTCTTCTCGGTCTACGCGTTGTGGTGGTGGTTGTGCAAGGTTGTGCTAATTTTGACTTCCATCTGAGAAATTGGTTCTCCCTCACACCCTCTATGGCCGTTCTTTCCTTTCTGTGTCTCACAACCCTAAAGGAATTTTCTTGGATTTTCAAATAACTTCCAATTTTCGTCCATTAATTAAACCCAGAAATATAATTTACCATAATGCCCTCTCGGGACGCGGTTAGACCTAAACTTGCCCCGGGACCCAAACTAAACATCCGGGTATACTATTTTGACTATCTCAACCCTCCCGGACTCAACAACACACTCGAAATGACCATACGAGTTAATAAAAATAAATTCTCTTTTTATTCCATTCAATTAGCCCCGACACGACTCACACACGTGTTAGACTTAAATTACCAAACTGCCGTATTTCCCACTTTCGACAATTTATCAAATAGCATAATTCCATATTTCATATCACACAATAATATTTAATAGTTCACAACCATAAGTATTAACCATTGGCACACTAGTTAATAATTATTTTAATCTGGATTAATAACAAATTAATTTCTTGCATTTTAGTATAATTAATCCAACAACAATAATTAATCGCATACTTATTCCTATCATAATAATTAATCACATAATTATTTAAATCGTCAAAAATACGGGGTGTTACATACTTCCCCCCTTACAACGGAATTTCATCCCGAAATTCCAAAAAAGTATACCAGGTACAACAACGAGGTATCTAAATTGCGCATCACATCCATGCCCTCCCAAGTAAACTACTCCATACCACCCATATAGTACGCTATTGAATACCCTTAATAATGAACATTTCACATGTGTTTGTTTTAAACTCCAATTTACCTTGTCATATAGTCCTTTCCCAAGCCTTTTCGCTTAAGTTTCACTACTTAAACTTTATTTTAGATATTCACTATCTAGCCTTCTAATATTTGCACCTTAGTATATTTATTTTATTTTTAGATACATACGAATTTGTCTCGTGTCGTTCATACAAGTAAATTAGTTGTGCAATATATTTCACACCCAATATATATGATAATATCAATTCTTCTCCCGTATTCGTAATCATAACTAGTCCCCCACCTTTAACTATCAAGTAGGACACATAACAAAGTTTATCGTGCCATACTTCTACTGGCACTCTGCCCAAACGTGAACTCATAGGAGTTATTGAACACAACTCCACTAGTGGAAGGTACTACTCTCATCCTCCCCGAAGATTTAAGGGTGCACATAAAATTTGCTCTCTCGCCTCCGATTATACCGCTTGCCTGCCCATCCCTCTGTGGGTATTAGGCCGTACTCAATCGCATTTCAGTGCCTATAATCTTACCATCTCAGCTACATGAGAAGATTCTTGGGGTACTCTTCCATTCTCTAGTGGAAGAAGCCCCTACTGGTTTCGAATTGTCCACCCTTTTTTCTAACAGTCAGGTGACCCACTACGAGACTAACCTTGCAATATTACTCTACATCATAACCCTTCACCACTATTATTTGTAAACTGATACATTTTATACTCTCTCGAATGTACTTCTAACCTTTATGCATGTGACTTTGTCGCACCGTGTCACACAAATCTAGAAAAGTAAGTCTCTGAGAAATCTTAAGGAATAAGCTTCAACTTACCTGACTACATATTATCGAATTCATATGATAATCATAATCCACTATTTGATTCGATCACCTAAGGCGCAATACACCCTATGCCTTGCACAACATTGTATAATTGACATGTAATTTTCTTACTTCAATTTTTGCATACTTGGTATGCTGATATAGTAGGGGTGCACTCAACAACTCCGTTAGTTATAACTTATTCTATCCTTCATTGTAATCATTGCTTTATTCAGAATGATACTAAGACTAGGTGGCTCTATTAGCCTTAAGTCATAAAAGAATTATCAACTCTCAATTATATTCTTTTGTAGATACAATAATCAACGTACAAAACATATGTACTATCGACCAAACTTCTCTCCAACGCCCGACATTCGTTAGTTTCATGCATGGGATGTCTCGCAAAGAGAAATCCAAATAAGGAACCCCCCCGATACTATCTAACCTAGTCGGTTTTCGAGGTCCGTAAGGCCCTCAGTCCATACTATGTACCTTCCCACAATCTATATTTTTACATAAAAGTCTACTCGTTCACTCTCATGTCCCTAAAAATAACATGAAGCATGGAGCTCTCACTATCCCAAGTACTTGGCGCTATAAATATATAACGAGATATATTTCACTTCTCGATAAGAACACAATGTAATCTAAGTCTTAACAGACAAATAAATTCCTATGCACGCGAATCACATATAATTAGACACTATTCGAGGCATGTGTTTCATATATACCCATATCTGGGCCCAACCCTATTTTCGATGGCGCCGCACAAAATTAAGATCGCTCTTCCCAGAGTATCCGCCACGACTGTTATATCACTACATTTTTACTATTGTTTAACCATGCGGTAATTAATCACCACACATTACCATAATAAACTCTACTAAAGATGACTCAATGCAGTAGTAAATTATAACAACAAAACATATTCTTAGGGCCCACCCGGTTCACTCACGGGAAATCATCAAAATGCCCTACTAACAACGAGAAATACATTTGTAACAAGACTGTTAAGACTAACATTCCCACTAAACTCGACTCTCACATGAATTTTAGGGTCTCCAATTTACATATCAGTTGTGACACACCCGTGTCACTACAATTAATCCTTTACTCACAAGGAAGAAGCAAAACCTCACCAGTCTCACCAAATCACAGGGTCTCATCACGTGATTTCCATCACGACCCATGAACATCTGCAATCGTTATACATCTTAGGATTTCATCCTATAGTTATCCTCTCTCATCATGGACAATTTATTCCATTATGTGGGTTTCAAGCCCATTATTGAAACGTTGGCCCAAACTATCTAGGCCTCAATTATGGCTTTACTGAACTCCTGTTTAAATCCCGGGTCCCGTCGACCCTGGCATACTATATGCTACTATTAACGAGGACTCTAGTGGTCCAGCTTGAACCTATCACTCTCGGGTTATAAATTTCCTGGGCCTAATTCCCTTCACCCCAAATTCCTTTGTTGGAAGTATCACTCCTCCGGTTGTTATGCCTAACTGCCATGATTTACCATTTCTAATATTTTCGGTCTCACTTCTCAATAGTTGACACATTAAAAACTCGTAGTTATACTTCCTTCACATAAGGAAACTTCACGAGCCATTTCCCTGTCACTGACCATTTTGGAAATGTCCTTCTCTTGGCCCGAGTAGTCTTAACTTACTGGCTACGCTAGCCTTTCGAAGCTATGTTTGGCCTCCATGGCCCTGATTGACTTCATCATCACTTTGTAGGAATTTAATCAACTTAAAATCATCTAACCGAGTTCCATATTGGGTTTACTCTCATGTGGGGTTCCACTAATACTGTTAAGTTTAGTTTTTCTTTTCATCTAGATTCTCTAACCTTTCTGGCTCACTTCTTCTGGAAATAACGCAATAACTAGTCGTCGTATAACCTTAACGACATCAACATTAGTCATCCTAGCTGGGTTTCTCATTTGTGCTTGTATTTAACTCACGGGTCCTTTATCAACTATAAACTCTTTGGATAATTTATGCCCCTCTTCCAGGTACGAAGTTCATCATGCAATTCAACCTTTCTCTCATGATCGGTTTCTATCTTACCCATTGTTCTAAGCATCAAAATTTCACTCGCATTTTGTTACCACATCGAATGGAAGACCTCACGGTCAAATCGTACCCAAATTTCTCTCTAAATTTCAAACACTTCTTCTTCATATATGGTGATTTCTTGTAATCACTACATGATGTTCCTAAGAGTTATAGCTTTTAATTCCAAATTTAATTTTGAGTGTCGTCACACCCCACTCTACACAATTGCCTTCGGATTTTATACCTCCGTTGGTCTGTTACACTCTCTTTTTCTTCTTCGCATTTTCACTGATGGGTTTTCAAAAGAGTCCCTCTGATTTCCCCATTATCGACTATGCTAGGTGGTCTTGAAATCATTCCACCGTTATCTACGACTGTGCCCTAGGAACCCACTATTCCCAAGTGATGATTTCTAATATCATTTGCTTAAGTAACCCTCGTGGTGATTTTTGTCACGATCACTCTTTCCCGATTACTCTATGTCTTATGTTGGGCTTTTTCTCCTACAATTCTTCTTACGACCCTCGCTAGTCGTCCTAAAATGTTCGGTGTTCGAATCATATAGAATTTCGTATAATGAGTCACATCCATTGTAATTCATATCAGGATAACGTAAGTCGCATATGTAAGGGAACACAATAATCCTATCATAAGGCTCTACATCAAAGAACGATGCACTAAAACGTAATAAGCCACACTGATCAAAAAGACACTAGAACCTGATGCTCTGATACCACCTGTGACACCCCGCCCAATTAAATAAAGGGTGATCAGTCATGTACCAATTTATAATAGAATGTTCGGTTGATTCGTTCTTAACATCACTGTCGAAAAACTTTTTAACATATTAATCACCTAATATAAAATTAAGCTAGGTGCGAAAACATTTCCAATTTTAGGAAAACCAAGTAAATCCATTTTCATTCAATCTTACAATATAAACCATTCACCACACATAGGAATATAATAAATATTGAACATGAATCAAGTACTGAAATAAATAAGACTGGGTAAAACCTCCCAGTTCAAAACTCCAAACCATAAAGTAAACCGAATACAATTTCTCTGATGAAGGACTAGAAGCGGGTGGCACATGCCCTAGATAAGTAGTCTACATGAAACTGAATGGAAAAGATAGGTGCATCTACTGCAAGGACCTACTGCTTCCACAACAGCTGCAACATGTCAAGTAACCCAATTCTCTAAATCTAATACCCTTGTGGCTGAGCACCTGATATAATATATATATATATATATATATATATATATATATATAAATATATATATATATATATATATATAGAAAAAGAGAGAAAAGACACAAGAAACGGGTCAAAGCCCGAGGTTTAAAAATGATTTAGCAAGTATTTAAAAATGGTTCTTAAAACAAGTATTATACACATGTTAGTTATCGAACTCAGACATGAGTTTCTTACCTTTCATCTATTCTGCATGCCTAACGTACATCTAATCTCCCCCTAGTTATACCACACAGTCTAACTAGTCAGAAACCAAACTAATACTAACTATGCTCACTAGTAGTATTCCCGTATTGCTCATACAATACGCCATTCATATAGTTTATCTCACATGCTAGGTTTCATTATTCACGATTTGAATGGTTAATCTTTTATCCACTAAGATTATTTTATTTCTCATTTCCATTTTATCTACTAGTCTCACAAAGTTGACAGCTCCCCAAGTACACTCATATATATATATATATATATATATATATATATATATATATATATATATATATATATACAGTCTCATCATCCTATATATACACTAATCTTGCACACTTAGGTTAAGACCACTTGGCTCAATGGAATGATTATTATTATTACCAAGTCTACTAATTTCACATAGTGGGAATATTCACAAGTTGTATATATATATATATATATAGTCACACCATCCCTATACATACATATAGACTAATCCTGCATCCCCGGGTTAGCACCACCCATTAATGCAACTATCAATAATAATCCAGCACCCTTGGGTTATCACCCATTTGTGCGCCTATCAAGAGAATCCTGCATCCCCGAGTTAGCACCCATTAATGCACCTATCAATAAAATCCCGCATCCCCGGGTTAGCACCCATTAATGCACCTATTAATAAAATCCAGCATCCTCGGGTTATCACCCATTAATGCACCTATCAATAATAATCCAGCGCCCCCGGGTTATCACCCATTAGTGCGCCTAACAATAATCAGCCTTATACCCTTGGGTTATCACCCATTAGTACACTTAATCAACAATGTTCTTGCACCCCCGAGTTATCACCCATTAGTTCACCTAATAGTAAGATTCTTGCACCCCCGGGTTATCACCCATTACTGCTCTTAACAATACTATCACATAATAGGCATACACACATCCTATTAGAATTTATAGGTATTTCTCCAACCTACAAATGTACTTCTCATACGTATTTTAACCTCAACACTACGTATAGTATAAATATTTAGATTACTATCTCTATCTTAATCTCCATGGTAATTCGCTCTATACCAAAATAAGTAAAGTATTTATTCTCACATACTTTCCCGAAATTCTGTCCTACTTAAATTCACTATCTCGTAGTTTCTCTCACTCCAATAAACCGGTAACTCAAAACTGGACTTTAAGAAAATTCCCAAAAATTCCCAACGTCATTCAAACCAGAAGGGTTGTTGCTCGAACGATTTCCACGTGTCATTCGAGCGACTTTGCACATGATGCAGGTCTCACTCGAACGAGACTTCGCGCGACTTCGCGCGAAGCGCACGGGTTCATTCCCTTTGCCCAGAATTCAACGTTTTTCACCATTTTTAACCCTAGAAACTTCTAAGATTCATCACCAACACCTCATCATCAATCCCAATCAACACCTAACATGTTATAATGCATTCCTAACATCCTAGGATCATTAATTCATCATCAATCATCATAATTATATGAAATCCCCAAATTAATTCCTATGAACCCTAGTTTCTAAATTTTCAATTAAAGAACGTAATCAATCCAAATTCGTTCATCAATATATGATTAAATTTTGTGATTAATCCTCTACATACATGAAGAATTTCAACCACTAATTAACCCAATCCTTAATCATAATTTAAATCTCCAATTTTCGCCTAATTAATATGTAAATCATGATTAATTTCACCTATTCTAACATGGGTATGATTATTCCTAAAAGAAAGAAAGTAATAAACACTTGCCTCAAATAGGATGGTCTGATCCACTGGTGATGTTGGTATAGATGCGTTCCTCTCTTCTCGATCTACGCGTTGGTGGTGGTGGTTGTGCAAGGTGGTGCTAATTTGGCCTTCCATCTAGGAAATTGGTTCTCCCTCACACCCTCTATGGTCGTTCTTTCCTTTTTGTGTCTCACAACCCTAAAGTAATTTTCTTGGCTGATCAAATAACTCCCAATTTTCGTCCATTAATTAAACCCAAATATATAATTTACCATAACCCCCTCTCGGGTTGCTGGTTAGGCCTAAAATTGCCCCGAGACACAAACTAAACATCCGAGTATACTATTTTGACTATATAACCCTCCCGAACTCAACGACGAACTCGAAATGACCATACGAGTTAATAAAAATAAATTCTCTTTTTATTCCATTCAATTAGTCCCGACACGACTCACACATGTGTCAGACTTAAATTACCAAACTACCGTATTTCTCACTTCCGAAAATTTATCAAATATCATAATTCCATATTCAATTCACATAGTAATATTTAATAGTTCACAACAATAAGTATCAACCCTTGGCACACTAGTTAATAATTATTTTAATCTGGATTAATAACAAATTAATTTCTCGCATTTTAATTTAATTAATCCAACAACAATTAATCACATACTTATTCCCATGATAATAATTAATCAAATAATTATTTAAATTGTCAAAAATATGGGTTGTTACAAAAGAGATGCTCACAAAACTTTCAAACCCAAAGAGGTACGTAGGCATCCCATAAGACATACGTGGGCACAGTCCTTTCGATCTTACAAATTGCTATTCTTTTCTCCCTTCGAGAATGATGGTGTTGCTCATCATTTAAACAAACAAAAGGATTAAGTATGCCTTAGCGATTGGTATAGATAATTGAAATACAAAATTCATCAAAGATGCAATAAAATACAATGAAATCAGTGTTCTTTTCTTAAAAATTAGGAATACAACTATTATATGACATATTAGAGATGGGAATGAATTTACCTACAAACCCCCATAAAACTTGAAAAGTAAAAAACCAACAACATTAAAAACTTCACAAATAACCAAACACAACCATCCCATAAACCTCTCGGAACATACACAAACTTTTCATACACCAAGACCTTACCTTCAACTACCTGATGGACCCTCTTTATCATCATTGCTTGTCTCTGAAGGACCCCAAGAATCCCACTATTGGTTATGGATCCTAATGTGCGCTATGAAGTAATAGGCCTTTATAAGCTTGGATGATATAAAGACACCCTCCTACAAAAGTGTCAAACATTAGAAGCCATCTCTAACCAGTCCCCTAAGCTAGAATCTGCTCAACCACCTTCTTCCACAACCACTTTAGGTATCCCTCTAATCTGAACCCAACCTACCAAATAGATTTAGACACATGGGAAGATGGTCAGCGGCGCTGCTTAAGGGACTCAATATCTTCCTGAAAGTCTTAGTCAAGTCCTCCATATGAAGGAAATTAGTTCTGTGCAGAAGAGCGATTTTATCCAATCTTACTTAGCGTAGAAGCTGTTTTAGAAAGTAAAAATAGTTTTTATAAGGGCTCATCAACCGTACATACCAGTAACCAACTAGTTACAAAATAGGACGCAAGTTTCCTCACCATAGTATAGAACAATAAAGACATTGGGACCCATGCTTTATAAGATAATTTACTCAAATCTCTATTGATGAACCAATGCTTAAGAAAGGTGTAGGAAATGACTTGGGAACACACGAAAGAGGGTAGTCATGAGGGGCTTCCAGGCATAGTCTCTCGGATAACCACATAAACAGTATGATATGGTTCCCTCGCAAGAAGTCAGCCCGACCCTCAGTATCACTTCAGCCGAACTAGAGTGGTAAGACATCCATAACACTATCATGGATAACTAAGGGATAGCCACCAAATCGCAGGTCACTAACCGAAAGATTAATAGTCAATTACAAGGATACAACACCGAAAAAGACGTTATTAGTCAAATCCCCCCCGCAAATAGAATTCAATTCACCTGGGAGAACGATATCCCCCACCATGCAGCAACAGTCATTCAGTTAAAGGTGTAATATGTAACAATATTTCTAGCAGAACTCGAGAAGAACGGGATAAGTTTGGCATAGCTTCTTCCACACTTGGGTTAACAACAAGTGTAATAGAAAATTCTCCATTTGTGGGACACACCTCATACATGCAAAATCAGAAGACGTGGTCTTTAGGGTACCAGAACTATACCATCGCTTCCAAAAGATTCCATTCTATAGGACGATTTGGTCACATGGATACATATTGCAAGCTAAAAGCGTTGTTATTAACTTTATAAAGGCACATGGACTCTAAGACTTCTAGGTAAGCTGAAAAAATTTCGGACATGGGAAGTGCCATGGGAGAAGAATAAAAAAGGTTGCAAGGGAAAGAAATTGCAATTTGATGATGAAAATCATCCCCAAAATCCCCCTTTTATACCACAAATATCCATAAAAGACAAGCCATTCAAGACGCAGCTAGACTTTTTCATAGTAAGTACCCAAAAGTACACATGAAGTGCAATCAAAGCAAAGGAAGTGATTTTAACTTGACCATTGACGCGACTGAAAATGTGTCTCAGAAATGCATTCACTCTAGGCTCAAGTGTAAGCCTGTCGCTCAAGTAATAATCCCAGTAAGCTGGGTATCGATCCTCAGGGAAGAAGGACAACAGAGTTGTGACGACGGGAAAAGACGAAGGAATCCTAACCTTTACTCTAAAAAGAAAAGGAAAAAATGATTCGGTTTTTTAGATAGGTTACAGCTAAATGCGATAATGAAATTATGAAGAAATGCAACTATACTAATCTACCTAAATTAAGAATGAATGATGATTTGAAACTTTTTGTTTAAATGATGAGAAAAATAGGACGGGAATACAATCCCCCAACCCTAGTGTATTGCGGATATAATATTAATCTTAAATTTCTCTGATTGATTTGACCTATAATTTAGTACTCCCAAGCATTATGTATACGAGGTTCAAGCCCACGTCATACCTAATCTGAGGATGAGTAAATCAGTATCGCGATAGTAGCACTTGAATTGCACTCTAAATCATCACGAGTACCCAGAGGCAAACGAGATATAAAGATCTACAATTATTGTGTAACTACGCAATACGATCATGGTCAATCATTAAATTTAGCGGATTAATTTTATACACACGCACTAACACATCAGGCTGGGTTCATGCATCCATTTGTGCTTTTTTCGAGTTTTTAGAATATAATTGGGTAAAATGAAGGAGGTAGGGAAGGTTGGAATTGGAAAAGTAATTAGCGATGTCCATTTGTGCTTTTTTCCGGGCTATTGCTCATTTTTTCTTCTTTTTCTATTTTTTTCTTCTGTTTTTCACTTCTTTTCTTGTTATTTTTGTTAAGCATAACTATTTTTTTCTTGCCCCTTTATATGCACTTTTTGGACTGAATTCTGATTTTTTCCATTTTTCACAATTCTGGGCTATTTGGGTTTTTCGGGCTCAATTTGTGTTGCAAAAGGGTGATTTTTCACGACTTTTTATGGCCAATTTTTTTTTGGGTGGCAAATGATGACCTACTTCATTGTCCAATTGCCAATTGCGTTTCGAGATGAATTTAAGTTTAGAGACTAATTTGGCACGTTTTTCAAACAAATATTATACACATTTTTCAAAACCGATCAAAATGAAAGACTTGAGATCCTCGATAACTTTTTCAGGTGCTGAAATGAACTTTGAGTTAACAATTAACTCGGATTGATTTAAAAACTCACAAAAAATGATAGGCTTGAATCTCACCGGGTTTGTTAATCTTCACACTTATTCGTTAAGTTGTCAATTTTCACTCAATTTCCATCTTTGGCCAATTTTGGCTTTATGTATGTTGAATGTTTACAACTTGAGACTTTAAAACGACTTTTAATGATATTTTTACAAAATTTGAATTCCAATTTTTATTTATTTTGAACAAAAATATTTTTGGATTTTTCAAAATTTTATGATTTTTTTTGGAAATTTCTGGGCATTTTGAAAATTTGTGTAGTTTTAGAAATACGCACTTGTGACCCCCCCTAACTTAGACTTTTGCATTGTCCTCGAGCAAAAAGGACTAAAATCTAACTCAAAGCGAATAAAAAGTGCGGAAAAATAAAACAAACAAAATAGAGAAAATGTAGTTTTATTACAACAGGACTGTGTTACATGTGCAGGAAAAAACATACAACTGTGAACATAGGAAAACAAAGAAAAAGCTGCCAACACCATATAAAGCTTCACCGGGGTGGGGGATGGGAAGAAGCGGGCGCGGTGGGGTCATAAGGGTTATAGTAGTAGGAAGGTATTGGCTCCTTCGGATCCCCGAGGCGACGATAGATGTCCGCTTGTAAGCGGAGGAATACGCCCATGTCGCGCTCGTAGTTGGTCTGAAAAGTGTTGAAGTTGGTCTCAAGCGTTGACATACGAGCGGCGAGGTCTGTGCCCTCCCACTCAAAATCTGGGTCGTCCGCCGACTCCTCGTCCGCGCCGAAGTCGCCCATCTCGGCATCTTCACCGGCTGGCCCTACTTCTTCCTTGCTCTCGCTCGAGGCAACCTCTTCTTCAACATCATCACCCCGCCTAGCCCGGAGGACAGCTAGCTGTTTGGCACTTTTGGTGCAGGTCCCTTATCCAAAAGGATCGGGGAGGTGCGTATGGTCGCTCGGCGCTGCTATGCTAGCATCCTTAAGGATGGAAGTAATCAATCGGGCATAAGGAAGTGGGGCGATGCCCTTCTCATCCAAGGACGCGTTAATGATGTCTGCGTATAAAGTGCGGCCCAAATGGATGGAAGTTTGGGGGTCGAAGAGATGATATGTCACAGTAGCTTGCCGAGGCTGCATGGAGAAATCGTTGGACGTTTGCAATAAGTTGGCGCACACAATCTGAAATGTGAGTCGCGCCTTTTCGTTGAGGCGTCCAACGGCGACGGTTTGCCCCGCCCAGGCACATTCTGTGCAATTCGGGCCATGATAATGTCCTTGTCGATCGGGTGGACATTTTGGGGATATGTAAATTCTTTAACGTCCGGGATGTCAAACTCAGCCAACTTGGCTGTGAGATGGGCCAAGGAAAAGGGAATGGGAGCCCCATCCACGAAAGCTTCGACCTCGAATTGGCCCGTCGGAACGAGTGTACCATAGAATGAGCGGACTTCGATTGCCCAAACCGCTTCATGAGGTTGGTTAAGGAATCGACACCAGCCCCGGGCCATGAAAAGGGAGGTGATGGAGTTGGGTAGGGCTTCCCATTGGACAACGTGATCCATATGGAGTTTGTGGGCCAAACCAAAGTATTGAGTGCACCACCGCTCCTCTTGGCTGGAGCGGAATTCTCCATGACCGGAGGGGTGGATCACGGTGGAGTTATATTTGGTGGGGGCAACACGGGCCATGGAAATAGTAGAAATTTAGTGCTAGAAACACAAGAGAGGAAGAAGGGATTATTTGGTTTGAAGGTGTGAGGAGAATGGGAGGGTTTGGGGTGTATTTATAGTGGAAAGGGGGAGGGGAGGGGTTGGTTTTGGAGGGAAGGAGTACGGAGGGAAAAGGGGATGGATTTGGGAGGGAAAGGTTGGGGTTGGGATGAGGAAAAATGGATTGGAGGGAATGAATGGGAGTGGGGGGAAAGGGGGGTGAATCTTGGGAAGGGGAGAAGACAGATCTGCAGAAGGCGAACTAGTCTGGGGTAGGGGCTGACCGGTCCGGACCTTTGACTTTTCAAACCCTCGATAGGCGGACAGATTCCTTTAAAAATAAAAGGAACCGGTCTGGGGTCAGACCAGTCCGCCTTAAAAAAGGAACCGGTCCGCCCCAGGATTTTTGCACTGGAATTCTTCTACTTCAGTTTCGATCTCTCTTCTTCAAAAAATTTCACTTTTCCGATATACTCTCTATCCAATTGGACTAAAAACCCTCTCGATTTCGCTGGTCAACACCCTTTGACTCAAAATTACCAAAACACACGAATGCTTCTCCCGAACGAAACCTAGTCCTAATGACTCTCAAAACACACACGACTCTCACCCCATACACTTCGGGGGTGCGACGACCTCACTTTAACAGCTCACTCAACCCCGTAAACGGGGTCCGACAACCAGACGATGTCGACTTCTTCTGCACATGCCTCTAGATATGTCTTTAGGCGTTGTCCATTCACTTTGAATGTATTTCCCCTTTTATATCGTCTAGTTCAACAGATCCATGGGGGAAAACATTCTTCACGACGAATGGGCTAGAACAACGTGACTGCAACTTGCCCGGAAAGAGGTGAAGCCGAGAGTTGTAGAGGAGAACTTTTTTCCCGAGGAGAAACTCCTTTCGTCGAATGATGCTATCATGAGCGAGTTTCATCCTCTCTTTCAAAATTTTGGCATTATCATACGTATCATTGCGTAGTTCTTCTAACTCATTCAATTGAAGCTTGTGGGCTTCACCGGCCTTGTCCATGGCATAATTTAATTGCTTAATTGCCCAATACGCCTTATGTTCGAGCTCGACGGGAAGATGGCAAGGTTTTCCATACACAAAGTGGAAAGGGGACATGCCGAGTTGGTTCTTATATGCGGTACGATAGGCCCATAGTGAATCGTTCAATCTAAGGGACCAATCTTTTCGGGTAGGATTGACGGTCTTCTCGAGAATGTTCTTGATCTCCCAATTCGCTAGCTCGGCCTGCCCATTAGTTTGTGGGTGATATGTCATTCCAACCTTGTGGATGACACCATACTTTCTCATAAGCTTCTTGAATGGCCTATTGCAAAAGTGCGTGCCATTATCACTAATTATCGCTTTCGGTGCACCGAAGCGGGAAAGTATATGTTCCTGCAGGAACTTTATCACCACTTTGTTTTCATTAGTATTGGTAGCTATAGCTTCCACCCATTTAGAAACTTAGTCTACCGCAACGAGGATGTATAGGAAACCAAAGGACGGGGGGAAGGGACCCATGAAGTCAATACCCCAAAAGTCGAATATCTCAATGATGAGTATGGGTGTAAGGGGCATCATGTCTAGTCGAGTAATGGCTCCCATTCGTTGGCACCTATTGCATGCTTTGCAAGCATGATTCACATCCCGAAAGATTGTGGGCCAATAGAGGCTGCATTGCAAAATTTTAGCGGCCGTCTTTTTCGTCGAAAAGTGGCCTCCACAAGCTTCCGAATGACAAAACTGGATGACTTTCAGGAGCTCGTCATTCGGTACACATCGTCGGATGATTTGGTCTGCGCAATATTTAAAAAGGAATGGATCATCGTTAAAGAACATGCATGACCAAGTAACAAACCTCTTCTTATCTTGCGGTGTCCAGTCGGGAGGGATGGCTCTCGTGACAAGATAGTTCACTATATCTGCAAACCAGGGATATGAAGAGGTAGCAAAAAGTTTCTCATCCGAAAAGTATTCGTTTATGGATGTGGGATCACTAGGTACGTCGAACGAAAGCTGAGATAAATGATCGGCTACGACATTTTCTACTCCTTTCTTATCTTTGATGGAGAGATTGAACTCTTGTAGGAGTAGGATCCACCTTATGAGGCGCGGCTTGGTATCTTTCTTCGCAAGTAAATATTTCAAAGCCGCGTGGTCGGTGAAGACAGTAATAGGAAAACCAATGAGATATGAGCTTGAGGTCCGGTAAGGGTCTGGCTAGCGTAGTAGATGACATGAGCTTGCTTATTTTTGCGTTGGCCCAAAACAACCCCGATCGCGTAATCGCTTGCATCACACATAAGTTCGAATGGTAAGAACCAATTCGGAACTTGCATGATGGGAGTGGGCACAAGAATGTTTTTCAATTTGTCAAAAGAGCTTTGGCATGCTTTCGTCCACTCAAATGGGGTGTCCTTCATGAGTAAGTTTCTTAAGGGTCTAACGATGGCGCTAAAATCCTTAATGAACCTTCGATAGAACCCCGCGTGGCCCAAATATGAGCGCACATCCTTCAGCCATTTTGGTGGGGGAAGATCAGATATGACATATATCTTTCCCCTATCAACTTCTATTCCTTTGGATGATACAATGTAGCCAAGAACTATTCCCTTGGTGACCATGAAATGGCACTTCTCCCAATTCAGCACTAAGTTATTTTCCACACATCGGGTAAGTACTTTTTCCAGTTTTTCTAAACAATGATCGAAAGAGGTGCTAAAAACGCTGAACTCATCCATCAACACTTCGAGTCCACTCTCGACCATGTCGCTAAATAAGCTCAACATGCACCTTTGAAAGGTGGCGGGTGCATTACACAAGCCAAATGGCATACGTTTGTAGGCAAACGTACCAAAAGGGAGGCTGAAGGTCGTCTTCTCTTGGTCAAGTATATCCACCTCAATTTGGTTATATCCGGAATAACCATAAAGGAAGCAATAATAAGGGAGTCCCGCTACTCTCTCAAGCATTTGATTAATAAATGGCAAGGGGAAATGGTCTTTCCTAGTTCCCGCATTGAGTTTCCAGTAGTCAATGCAAACGCGCCACCCGATGGTGGTACGTTGGGGAACGAGCTCTCTCTTAGCATTCTCAATTACAGTCATACCCGACTTCTTCAAGACAACTTGGATAAGGATCACCCATTTGCTATCCGAGATTGGGTAGATAATCCCGGCATCCAATAATTTGATGATCTCGGTTCTCACAACTTCTTTCATGTTAGGATTCAGTATTATTTTCATTTCTCTAGAGGGTTTGACATCCTCTTCGAGATGGATCTTATGAGTGCAAATCAAAGGACTTATCCCCTTCAAATCAGCTATGCACCAACCAAATGCACCTTGGTGCTTCCTCAAAATTTTCAATAATTTATCCTCCTGCCCTTCATCTAGGTTAGAGGAGATAACAATAGGAAATGTCTCATCCTCTCCTAGGTATGCATATTTAATATGGGAGCGAAGTTTCTTTAATTTGAGGGTTGGAAATTTTTGACTGGAGGGAACCATATGTGTATCCCTCGGCGGTAATTCCTAGAATCTAGAAACCCAATTAACCTCTCTCACGTCCTCGTCCGATGCACTCTCATCGAGTAGCTCTCTCAACTCTCCAAACTCCCTCTCGAAGTCGGTGTACGTCCCCTCACTCTCGTGTATCGCCGCTAAACAAGACTCTAAAGTGTCGCCACAGTGATTCTCCTCAACATAATACTCCCTATATCACCTAAGGAATCCAACACTGTCTCTTTTAAAATACGCAGGGTGCAATCAACCACGATCTACTAGCCCTTACACTTCAGCCTTGTCAGCTAATGAACATCCAAGGAGTGACCATCATCTCTCTAATTCCCAAATGAAATGTGTGGGTTATATCCCACCACCTCTCACCCACTGCTCATTATACCATCGTCAAGCATAATGTCTCACCTAAAGCCCCTTTATAGTGGGCCAAACCCAATAGCCTCCAACATCAATTAAACAGTTGCAGGAAGGTGATCCTATACCTCTTTTTTTCTGAGAGAGAATGCTCAAAGAAGATATATCGACCTGCAAAAAAATTGAGAAATTCCCTTTAGCATCCGAAGGATAGAAAAGTAAATGAAAGAAAGAAAAATGTAAGTTAAAGGGAAAACACTGACATAGCCGTTAGGGTTATTATCCCTCACAGAACGATGATGCACCATCTCCCTCATCAAAACCCTTTCATACAGTATAGGCACAAATGTTTCATACACATTCTCATTTCCCAATGCTAGCAGCACAACAACATGCCATTCCAAGCCCTCATAGTGATCAGTGATCATGCAGTTGTTGTTGTCCAAAGTCCCCTCCATGAGTTCTTTTGAATAAAATAGTCTCAAAATTTATTTTTAGAAAGAGAAAGATAGATATTCAATCGCTTGAAGGTGTGAAAAAATAAAGAGGGCCTCCCCTTTTTATTGGAGGCTAAGGGGTAAGTCGATCAACATTCCCCTTGACCAGCCTATTGGCAGTGGACTTTCCTCTCCATTAAGAAGCCCGGGATTCCATGCCATATGATGATAGACACCTCCCCATATATGTCTATCGACAACCCCATCGAAATTTCATCAAAAAAGACCAAAAAAAAAACAAAAATTTCTTGAACAATTCACAAAAATTCTTGAAACATCTCCGTAAGATTAAGAACGTCACTACTTTGAGAAAAGCTCATTAAGGAGCACCAAACCATTAAAAAAATTCTGTTCAATCACCAACGAAACAAAAATGCAATACCAAACACCCTCCCCAGTGGAGCCAAAAATAGAACATACTCCTCGCTAACAAAGTTTTAGTTTCTATAGAATTGACATAAGTCCACATAATCGACCTTGACCCTATGCATCAGTCATTTAAAAATATTTAGGTCCACATAATTGAACTTGACCTTCTAAATTGATCATTTCAGATCATTAGGTTCACCGAATTAACCTCGACCCTCTAAATCGGTCGTCTCAACTCTTTAGGTTGGCAGAATTGACCTTAGGTCCACATAATTGACCTAGACCCTTTGAATTAGTCATTTAAAAATCATTAGATCCATATAAATGACCTAGGTCCATATCATTTAACTTGACCCTCTGAATTGGTCATCAGATCTTTAGGTCCACATAATTAATCTTGACCCTCTTAATTAGTCATTTCAAAATCTTTTGGTCGGTGGAACTGACCTAGGTTCTTAAAATTGACATCGACCCTCTGAATTGGTTGTCTTCACTATTTATGTATGTAGAATTGACCTAGGTCTACATAATTGATCTCGACCCTCTGAATCGGTTACTTAAAAATATTTACGTCCATAGAATTTTCTTAGGTCCATAGAATTGACCTCGACCTTCTGAATCGATCTTCTCCACTCTTTGGGTCCGTAAAATTGACCTTAGGCCCACATAATTGACCTCAACCCTTTGAATTGTTCATTTAAAAATCTTTAGGCCCTCATAATTGATTGAGATCTATATAATTGACCTCGACCCTCTAAATTAATAGACTCTAGTCTTTAGGTCTGCATAATCAGCCTCGACACCTTAAATTGATTGTTTTAACTCTTTAGGTCCGCAGAATTGACCTCGACCCACTAATTTGGTCGTCTAAAATCCTTAGATCCAAAGAATTAACCTCAACCCCTTCAATCTTTTATTTCAACTATTTTGGTCTCAATAATCGACCTCAACCCCGTAATTTGGTTGTCTTAACTCCTTAGGTCTAGAGAATCGACCTTGACCTGGTGAATTGTTTTCATCAACTTCTTAGGTTTGCAGAATTGACCTCAACCCCATAAATCTCTTTAGGTCTATATAATCGACCTCGACCCCTTAAATTCATCTTTTCAACTCCCTATGTATACATAATCGACCTCGACCCCTGAATTAATTATCTCCATTATTTTTGTCCACGTAATTGACCTCGACCCCTTAAATCGGTCGTATCAACTTCTTAGGTCCACAGAATTGACCTCAACCACCTGAATCGATCATCTCTGCCTCTTTGGTCCGCAAAACCGACCTCCACCATTTAACTAACCAACTTGTAACCCGTATTAGGGTCCCCAATTGTTGAATATCGATGAAGTGTCTATCTTTTGATGACCTCCGCTTGTTCCAAGTTCACCCGTCGAGGGTCTCTATAGACACTAAATCTTAGTACCACATAAGGACCTTCTTAGTTCCTTAACACTTCTCCTCCCACTTTAGACCTTAGGTTCTACTCCGAGAGATAATCTAGAGGCCACTAGGAGCTCTCAGGACCCATTTGACTATGATCAACTCCCCAAATTGAGCTACACCCAATGAAACTAAGTCGGTCTCTAAATCCCCTTTCCAAGGTCCATACCATGCACGAACTGGACTTACGATCCACACATACTCACCTTTTTACTCTGAAACCTAATCAGTAGGATACTAGATGCTTTCGATCCCCATTTGACCCCATTGAACTCTTTAACCTGATTTAAGATTAGTGATACGTCGTAGGGACCTGAATACCATTTCCGACATACCATATCATGCCCAAATCGGCCTCATGGTTCGTACGTACTCAGTTTTTACTCCGAGAACCTCCATTTAGACACCATTGAGCTTTTTTTAGCCCCATTTGACTTTTGTCAACTCTGGAATAAGGGAGTGGCTCATTGTATTCTTTTAGACTCGGAATAACCTTTTCGATGGTTCCAATTATGCATAATGGGAGCTTACAATTTTCATTTTATGCCTATTTTTTTCTAAAAAGTCCATTTCGGAACCCTTACCTATTGGCAGGGTGTACTTTCCTTAGCCAGTAAGGCAAGAGCTATGCCGATAAGCAGGCCAGGGTCCATACCAATCCGAACCCTCTAAAACCCCAATTTTTACTATTGAAGGAGGCCGTGTCCTCATTCCTAGGGTGTCTTTTCTTCAGTCAAAAAATTCGCCTTGAAATCAACGCACTGAAATTACATTTTTCCATACATTATCTCCATTTCCTTACATCATTATCCTCCATTTTTCACCTTAATTTCCATCCTTACCTCACCATCATGCGATCATACTAAAATCATCCTCCTACCATTGGAAAATCAGAATTAGAGTTATCTAGAAGGTCTACCCTTATTCATATATAACTTACTCCATTAGTAGTAGTTATTTACTTTTCTTTCCACTTTTCATATATTGTTTATTTTATTTCGTCACATCAAAACTAATCTCATTTTTTATAATCTAGTACACATAAATCTTATTTTCATAAAATCTAAAAATCCAAAAGGAGGGTTTTCTTATAAACCCTAAATTAGAGTTTCCTCATTTTTCACACTTTCTACACTTGCACACATTTTTTAAACATAAACTGAAGAAAGTTCTAAATTAGGATTTATGAGTTAAACCTCAGCCTTGCATGTTATCGAACTACGTGGAGTTTGATGCCCTTTGGGATACATAGGTTTTTCGAGATAATCTTGGGATTCAAGTCCTATTTCTTCCTTCTTTAATTTTATGTTTTCTTGTATTGTGAGTCCGCGTACTCCTACATATTCGTGTTTAGTTCAATATGCACATTCACTTCTTCATAGTGATTAATGACTTGATGAACACTCATATTATAATTTTATGTTATTTATTTTGTACACTATGTAAGATATTATCACTCCGTCTTTCCTATTATGCGAGTCGGATGATTCTTTTCTCATATTATTCACACCGCACACATGTACATACATGTCACATTTTTAAGAAAAAAAGAATATTATCATAACCCATGAGAGACCGAAAGGGCAGGATGGGTGCCCTACACCTTCCCATTTTGTAACATAGTCCTTGGACCCATGATTCATTTGTTTTTTATGCATTAGTATGTCATTTATGTCCTTCTCTTGAGATGGCTATATTTTTTCTTATTATTTTGAGAAAAATAGGTTGGAGACTCAATTTCTTTGTGATTGTCCCCTCTTGACGATGACCGCTTTATAGCTAAGGCAGCTCATGAAGATATGCATGAGTGGATAAAATAGGACTCCCATATCCTCAAATCCCTACACGCACAAGAGAGAGGGACTTCTCTGATTTTCCCTCCCTTCTGCTTTCGTGTCCTTCACACGTCAAAGGAATTCGACCTGGATGGCCACACCTTGTGTAGTCTATATACCGAAGTAGTTAGGCCCGAACTCTTAAAAACCCTAGTTTATCCCAAGCCCACCTGTTATACTTTTATATAAGTGTGAGGGAAGGGGCTTTGAAGCGAATGATTAATCATTTGGGTTTGAGAGGGGTGAGCTAAAATACTATTCATATTTTTTGTGAAGATGCCTAGAGAGTGACTATCATATCTCACTTAAAGAAAGAGTTTTTATCTAAAAAGGTGCCCACACACCTTCTAAGATTTAAGGAGAACACTAGAAGATATAATCTTTATAGAAGATTAAAGAAGGTTTTCGGAGACCTTGGACGGAAGAAATAATTTCATCATCTAAAATATTTTTCTTTTCAAATGAATCAAAATATGACTCTTGATGGTAATATATTCTTGAAACCCTATTTTTAAAGATTAAACCTAGTTCTTGATTTCTTTTAAATACATGATTAATCAAAGATCTTTAGGGTTGAAAATTTTAAGCGTTTTAAACGTCAATCCCATGTTGTTTTACCCAATAATCCTATTTATCACAGTAATCTCAAACCACAACCTAATGTAATATCACACAAACTATAATGCTTTTGAGTATGCCCGTATAAAATAGAGTAAAGGCATGTACATATGCCTTTGGGGATCACTCATACCTCTACTAGTTATAGCTATAGGATGTTCCAACCCTACTGCCTTAAAGAAGCGGGAAATCTCTACTCTATCATTCTAAATAAATGAACCCGTATCTAAGTTTATAAGAGAGGATTTGGTCCTATTGTCCCAATATGGGAGATGGGTACTTTATCATGTAAGATTAGGGAAAATATGACCTAGGTAGATCTCATCTCTCAGTGAGAATAACACATGCATTGAACATCGTATATGACCCCATCAAGTAACTACTAGTAGGTTACCCACGAGTACACACGCATCCCAAATATGATTCATATAATGGAAGAAAATCAATATCAAGTGTGACTCAATTGGGTTATAAAGAACGTTTATTTTATTTAATATTATTATTCACACCAATCATTAATCGATTATATGGAATTTATCCCGAACTCCTTGGTTCAGAATTATAGGTATTATCCTGCACCTACTGTTTACACATTTATTTTAAATCAACAACTACCTAAATCGACGGGTTATAAATACATTCATATTTATCTTATAGATTACCCAATTATTTCTACCTAACCAAAGTTAAAAAGTTACCCCGACCCCAAGGGTTCAAAATTAGACATCTACCCTCAGACATGTTGTTTATATATCAATATTAATTTTTCTTAAAATTCTTGAGATCATGTTATTTTAACACCCAAGTTTAAGGTATCTAAAATATGCAACTAAGCCAAAAATGATGAAACAAATCGATTACCCTCGGACTAAATAGATTCTCCTTAGGCCAAATCGATTCTTTAGTAGGCTGAATCAATTCCCATATAAGTCCAAGTTCATCCCAAATTTGTTCACGGAGGCTCAAAGCCAATTCAAAGCAACCTAAAGTCTCTAAAACATAATAATAACCCGACTTTCAACCAAAATAACCAACATATTAAGGTTTATCACAGGGTTCCATAACATCAGGAGTTATTATAATAAGATTAAACGATACTGAAGATAAACTATTTCACATTTGGTGATTTAAATCTCTCTCAACTCACCAATTGTCCCATTAGGTAGGGAAAAGGTCCCAAGGTCAGCACTCAACCTCAGTCAAACCGCTACTTATTTAGTAAAGCCTCCAGAACCCACAAGGGTGAGCTATACCCCTATATAAAAACTCAGACGTGTATTATTCCTCTATAAGAGGATAGTCGTTCTAGCATACCCACTATGCCAAGAACAAATACCTCAACATCAAAGTTTTGTTATGGCCTGCACTCTCAGCTAACCTTAGATTGAGGGATAATGACCTCCATAGGTCACCCTGACCTCAGTCCTAGGATATGGCTACATGTGGTACTTCATGATCAAGTACTAGAAACTTCAAGATCCCCCCATCATCACTTTGTCCTCCGGCAATGATCCAGCAAGCTATCTAATAGAAAAGTTCAGAAGTAGAGCATCATTCCAACTATCTACATGACACAGTTCCACTTGAATGGAATGCTTTCATCAGCATTAAATGCACTCAACCGCCATCTTACTCCCCATGAAAATACTTTTCCAAACACTCCACCTTCCTATTGACCCTGATGGACCTAAAATCTATCAAAGTCAGGCTGTGAGATTTCATTTGTCCCCTATCTATATAAAAAAAGGATTATAAAAAGAGAACAAGGGATTGATTTATATCATTCAAAGAGATTATTCCATTTAAAATAATCAGACTCATAAGTGTTAAAGAATTTCACAGATGTTCTGAACCTGTTTAATACTTGTAACCCACTAGTGCAAAGTCTATACTTGTATTTGGACCAACTTCATTGTTCATAAACTTAAAGGACTAAAAACAGTACCTAGGAAACCTTAGAAAAGTCATTCAATTACTTCCTAAATTCCTCTATATTATAACGAAAAGCCACAAGACCTCAAACTCCCTTGACAATAGTTCAATGGATCGCTTAGACTGTAATACACAACTACATTCTAATAAATATGCATAACACCATTGTACAGTGGAAGTAGGACCATCTCCTAAGGTCTGAACCACTTTAAACCTTTGTCTCTCACTTTGACATTTCTCTCCTCTTACTTGTCCAAAGTACAAAAGGGAGAACCTTTGGGTCTAAAGTCATTTATGATTTTCACACTAATTAGTTTGGATATGTCAACGAGAATGACAAGTCTCGTTCCATTTAAACATACATCTTAACCCTTTTTTAAAATGGTGACTAATTCTACCTTAACTCCTTCTTTAATGAGATGGAGGCCCAATAAAAAATTCTTTAGGAGCAACTGGCCACCATCCTTAGTATCAGTCCTTTACCCCTAGTGGTAGAAGAACTTGTAGTACCATAGCACAATGATAATGGGGAAAATCACATGCCCCAATTAGAGGGAGAAAATAATTGATATGGTGTACCCGAGTCCCACATATGATCAGAAAATGGCATACCTTTAAAGGGAAGGCTATCACTTCCCGGAGACCAGACTTGGGGATTTTTCAGGGCAGCGAGACTCGGGGATGGAGAGCTAAAGAGTATGCAAGATCGGTTGGCTAATATCCTTAACCAGTATAAGAATAAACTCCTAACACTATAGAGTTGGACCTACAAAAAAAGTTATCTTCATTGTCTAATGTCATCTAACATTACACCCTTCCCTCAAAGTGGAATATGCCTAATATTAAACCATTCATTGGGCCCAAGGACCCCATTGATCACTTGGAAACATATATATCACTAATTCTCATTAATGTTGGTGAAAATCAAGCAACCATGTATATACGCCAATCATTGTTATCGGTTGCCGACCGTAATGCAAAAAAACTAAACTACGACTACACTCTTTACGGGAGTATAACGACCAGTCTGGGTATCAAAAATCCCAAGGAAATGTTTATCGAACTTTAATTGATTTATTATTTCTAAAATAAAAGAGTAAAAGATGATGAGGTTTAAAAAGGAAAAAGGGGAAAAGGAATAAAACTAGAAAAGAATAATAAAATGGGATTAAGGTCACATCACCTCCGTGGACTAAACAATGCGTAAAAAATATTTTGGTTCGAAACATTTAACCGATCATATTCAATTAATTATAAACTTCAAACAAGAAAATTAATTCAATAATGGAAGATTAATCATTTAATCAAAAATGGTAACACATGGATTTATTTCCAATTATTTCTTTAAACACTAATGTTGGATGACAAATAAAGTTAAATGCATAATATCCCAACTTTAATACAGAAGGTTTCAATTTAATGAGTTTTGACCCAAAACCTAGATTTCATAGCTCGAGACCCATTAATGGACGAAACATGACCCCAACCTTTAAACTAGCTACAAGACATATTTAAAGACATAAAAGAAATGGAAGTTATAAATAAGCAAGAAAATAAATCAATAAAATCTACACTACAAAGCAAGAAATCAACAAATATAAACTATATTAATGGTATGGATGATGAATAGTGTAACTTACGACACCAGATGGGCAACACACAAACCCTAACCTAAACTAGAAAATGAAATAAATAAAAAATATGTTACAAAACAAAAAACTTTTTTTTTTATATAGTAAGTGGAAATAAAAATAAAAGAAAAAGAAAAAAAAATAAGCATGGGATATCCGTAAGACCCGATCGATCGCGGGTTAGGGTTTGAAGTCCCTGGTTTTCTATTATCCTAAAATATGAAATTTTGGTCTATCAGGGGGCTGAGGATCGATCAACCATTCCTCTATTTTATTAGCAACCTTCGTCATCACAAAGGAGAAAATGTTCTTTACAGATTTGGCTCTAACTTCTTCGATCGAACACTAAATGACATTTCCTTTGTTGAATGCAAAGATAACTCAATGAACTATTATTCGTGGAAGTCCACTGAGTCGAAGATGAATTATTAAAGTAACCAATTCACACGCTAATCATTCGAATACCTATAAAAGCTCAATTATACCTCTCAAAGCATATGAACATAAAAAATAGAGGTTGTCTGGTTAATGAGGATAAATATATCCACAAGGAACACAAAAGTGCTAGAATGCATAAAGATAATGGGAATAAATATGTAATATTCATTACATATCACACCCCTAACTTAAATATTTCTAGTCCCTAGTAATGAACAAAACAAAAACAATCCCATAGAAGGCGGTGCAAAATGTATATAAGCATAAAGTATAAATGTCAATTTTGTAGGTAACACGATTGCATTTAGCATGTGCAATAAACTTATTAAACCCCTAGGTTACCCTAGTAGACGAGTGTCGTCTCGTGAGGGTTTTCAGGGATGAAACCCACAAACATCAAAGTTACCTCAAAAGGTATTCCCAACAAACATGCGACAAGCTCAGCAATATTGAAAAGATTTCAAACACGTTATTAGCAAAGTGAATGAATCAAGACAAAAGGCCGTATTATTAACATTATGGAAAAAACTTTATAGAATTGATACCTCAAAAGTGGGAGGAAAAGCGATCACATGAAACGTATGATTTGGCAAAACTTTTTAAAACATGATAATAAACGTTAAAGCATGCATATATGTCAATCCTCACCAGTGTATACACTCAACAAATGAAATCACTACGAATGGGGGGTAATACACGAGACACGCGGGCATAAAGTGTAAATGTAAATAGAAATAAGGCTACATACATATCATTAATGAAGAATGCTATATATAAAATGCAAAACATGTAATCTCAATAAAAGATACCATCAGTAGAGGAGGCGAAATGTATTTTCACAAATTATCAAAATTATTTAAACGTTTGAATTGAATTCACATTAGGATCATATAGGACTTTAATAGGGTTGTAATGTAGGTTTGAGGTTAAGGGTAGGAAGTGAAATGAATGTGTACGGATTCAACGGTATCCGGGGATGAAAATTCTGGATAATGGAAAATTGTGGGCAATTTTAAAATTAGAAAATGAGTTCCATAACATAGATATGAAATTGGAGAGTGATAAGGATTATTTAAAACTATATACATCATATACAAACTTTCTCTTTCTTTTATTTTCTTCTTTTCTCATATTTTTCTTTTGTTTTCTTTTGGGTTTTTCACGTTTTTCTTTTCTCACTCTCACCTGCTTAATTGAAACCACATAACACTAACATCATTTAATCCCGAGTAACATTCCAAAAAAAACTATGGAAGGTAATGTGTATGGTTTATAACTCCAATGTGGAGTTGGTTAAGGGATTTTGGGTTTTGAAACGAAAGGTTATATTAAGGATCAAAAGGGTTGAGTAGGGAAATATATAAGGAGGGGTCAAGGTCAATATAGGTGATATAACAAATATGGTCTATGATCATTTTCTAAAGTTTATGCAACTGTCGAGTTAAAACAAACTTTAATAATCATCATCAAGTAACACTTTTCAAAATATGAACTCAAATAATGAACAATCAAATGAAAAAAAATAGTGAGTTTACCAAAGAAATCAATGTTTTCTAGGAGGAAAGAGTGGTGTATAAAATTCACAAACAAAGAAAATCCCAAAGCGAACTCGATGCAGTATATACAATGCAAAAAATATTACCAAGTTATAAATGCCTTAAATCAAATCACTAAAACAAGAAAAGCGCATGTCCTCATGGGTTTAAATTATAATTCATGAAGTTATTAATATTATAAATGATTTGAGGACTAAAGTCAATAACTTCTAAAATCGATAACATGCATCATTTAGTGGTCTATTGGATCGGGCATTTATTAAAATTTATCATTGAAAACAAAGGCAAAAAGCCCAACAAAAGAGAAAAAAAAGAAATTATTTTTAAAAATTTTCAATTTTTTTAAGAAAAAAGCATGCTTAATGAATAACATGTGATCAAATCAATGAAACTATCAAATAATGGTTAGAATATCCCACACCCCCTAACGTAAATGTTGCATTGTTCTCAATGCAAATGAAAAACACAACATAAAAAGAGGAAAAGAACGATATTACTCAAAGTTGAGCGATCCCCAATAAGTACGAGTCTATTGAATCTACAGAACATGTTAGAACCAAACATAGAAAAAAGAATAAAAAAACCTTTAATTAATTACACTAGACTAAAGTTAAAAAGAGAGAAAAGGAAAGAAATAAAAACTAACTATTTATAGCCTACTATTTTAAACTAACTATACACTAAAAGTTTAAGTTTCCGAGGGTGCACCCAAAATATGATTTGACTTCGAGGGACAGTTCGTGTCCCCTCGCTAAAATGCATGCCTCTCAAAAAATAAAAATTCGAACAATGGAAGGCATGTGTAACTCATAAGATATAAACCAACACTAATTAAAATTTTTAGTGGGGTGATGGGGGATTTGGATACTAAGGGGGACAAGACCAAATTAATCTTGGGAAAATTAAAATCACATCGCCAAGGTTTTTCAATTGGAAGGAGAGGTGAGTCAAGTGCAAGAAAATAACCCATGAGATAAAGCTTCTCAAAATAATATTCTCGTTCAAGAATCGGGTCAAAGTACTCAAGAATTTCAACCAATTCTTGTGATAAATTTAATAATTAGATAATAGTGGGGAACCAAGGAAACAAAGGACCTTCAACCTACATAAAATTTGTAATATTAATAAGAGATTGAAATTCAAAAGTTCTTGTCTCACTCTTAATTATTTATTCCTCAAAAATGGGTGGAGGTGGAACGCAAGTTTCAACCTCAACCGAACTTTTTGAAGAAGAAAAAATCTCATATGGTTGGCCATTTATTTCTAAAGACCAAGCTTTAAGACTCTCGGATTGGTCACTTAATTTCTTAAAAGCTAACCTATGATCAAACCAACATGAAAACATGACATCATTTTGGGAGGTTTACTCATAACCAGAGGATTCCATGCTTCCTAAATTACGTTTCCAAGGCGATGAGGGATTACTTACAAATTCTTGAATTTCACGCTTAAGTCGTTCATTTTCAAGAACTTATCGGCATTCTCACATAGTCTTGGGAGTGTAACCTGTAAAACTATTCTCATAACAATTAATATTATCTAAAGAGTTATAGCGAGACATTTCAAATTAGGCAATTCAAAAACGCGACAAGAACCAAAATTTCAAAATTTTTGAAAAAATTTAGCACAAGTCAAAAAGAAAGGTAAAACAAAGAATACAAATACAAAAAAAAATACTATGAAATAATAAAATAATTACAATATATAACAAACACTCCCCGGTAATGACACCATTTTGATGTTGGCAAAAACCGAGCGTCTGTGTAAATATGCCAACTGTTGTTATTGACTTCCGATCGTAATGTAAAAAATCTAAACTATGACTACACTATTCACAAGATTATATCAGCTAGTCCATGTATAAAAAGTCCACAGGGAATTTTTGACAGACTATAATTGATTTATTACTTCGAAAATAAAATCATAAAAGGTGATGAGGTTTAAAAGGGAAAAGGGTAAAAGGAATAAAACTAGACAAGAACAATAAGATAGGATTAGGGTCACATCCCCTCCATGGGCTAACCAATGCATAAAAAGGATTTCGATTTGAAAACATATAACCAAGCATATTCAATTAATTATAAACATCAAATAAGAAGAAAATTAATTCAACATTGAAAGATTAAACTTTTCATCGAAAATGGTCACATGTGGATTAATTTCGAATTATCGCTTTAAAGACTAACATTGCATGACAAAGAAAGTTAAATACATAATATCCCAACTTTAATACACAATGTATCAATTAATTGAGTTTTGACCCAAAACCAATATTTCAAAGCTCGAGACCCATTAATGGAGGAAACATGACCCCAACCTTTAAACTAGCTACAACATATATTTAAAGACATAAAAGAAATGGAAGCAATAAATAAGAAAGAAAATAAAGAAATAAAATCTACACTATAAAGCAAGAAATCAACAAATAGAAACTATATTAGTGGTAGGGATGATGAATAATTCAACTTACAACACCTAAAAAGAAAGATGGAAGAGAATCTTTCAACACTTAAACCCTAACCTAAACTAAAAAAACATGAAATAAATAAAAGATATCTTTCAAAACAAACCAAAATTTGTTTATATAGTAAGTGAAAATAAAAATAAAGGAAAAATAAAATAAAAACAAACAAGCGTCGGATATCTGTAGGACCCAGCCGATCGCAGCCAAGGGGTCGGTCGACCACTAGTCAGGTTTGAAGTCCTTTATTTTCTCATAGGCTAAAATATGAATTACCGGTCAATGGGGGCTCATGGCCAGTCGACCGATCCTCTATTTTTTGGAGGCCTTGAGCATCACATGGGAGAAAAGGTGCTTTAAAAATTTGGCTCTAACTTCTTCGTCTGAACTCGAAATGATGTTTTATTTACGGCCATACGAAGCTAAGTCAATGAACTATGACTTCATGGAATTCCACTAAGCCGGAGATAAGTATGAAAAGACTAAATTTCTCTTGAAGTTGAGTCAGATGGCAAAACTTTCTTGAAAAGTTACCAGTTCATACGCTAAGCATTCCAATACCGATAAAGGATCAATTATACCTCACAAAGCATATAAACATATAAAATAGAGGTTTTCTAGTTAACAAGCATAAATATAGGGATAAGGAACACAAAAGTGCTAGAATACGTATAGATGACGGGCATAAATACGCAACATTCGTGACATGCCACTCATATAGGACACCCCAAATGAGGTCTTATCTCGAGTATTTACTACTAGCCTAAGGGGTACGTCTAGGAATTTATTTACCAAGATCAAACATAGAACCATTACAAGTTTTATAGAGATGGAAAGGTCCTTTAATGGACATTTCATCAGAGCTCAAAAAATGAGGAAGCCTATCACTTCCTTCCTCTACTTAATAAAAAAGGATGGCAAACTCCTCAGAGATTATGCCAAGGGGTTCAAATAGGAAGATCTCTAAGTTAATGGATTAAATGACACTATATGTGTGGCCACATTTATTTTAGGCCTTCCTTCAGAGGATTTGCTGAGGTCCTTTAGGAAGATGCCTCTTAACACCATGATTGAGCTACTCGAACGAGCTCAGACGTACATGAATGTTGAGGATAATATCTTATCAAGATGGGCTATATATTCAACACAAAATGGAAAGATTAAATCCCTCTTCTCTCGTCTTGAGGAGACCCTAGGAGAAGCTGAGGCCAAGGGGAAAAAGGACAATTAGGAAAAGTGGGCCTTAAAAGGGCAAACACATCACACCCCTTAGAAGCATGATGAAAGATGTATTTTAAGCTGTAGAAATGAAAGACATTCTTCCTCAACTAAAGACTATTGGAACAAGGGACAATAAGAAAGACACATCCAAGTATTGTCAGTTACTTTAGGATCATGGTCGTAACACCAACAACTGATTTAGATTGAATGAGACAATCGAAGGGGTGATTAAAATGGGTTGTATTAAAGAATTTATAGTCAAATATGTTGGCAGTGGTGAGAATAACAATAATAAAATTAATATGAAAAAGGATAATGTCCATATTATTGATGTCTAGTACATGTACGAAGGATTTTTTAGAGGTGAGATCCCTATCATAGTAAAAAAGAGTTTCCATCATGACGAGGTACAAGTCAACCATATTTCTCTACCATATAAAGACCCTCATGGGTTTTTAACGACCACCTTCTAAAAAATAGACCTCAGAAGGTTCTAAAAACCTTACAATGATCCCTTCACAATCACAATAATCATAGGGAAAACCAATATGAGAAGGATATTAATTGATATAGGAATCTACGAAAACATCAAGCTCTTGGACACCTTTGAGCCTGTGGGCCTTGGCTCCAAATACATGCAGCCAACCACTGGACTTTTTAGTGGATTTAGTGGGGGATTAGACCTACTCCTTGGGGTATATTACTCTCCCCCTCACCCTTGGTTCTAAGGATTATTACACCATCGTTTGGAACAAATTCATAGTTGTGTACCTCTTCTTAGCCTACAATGTTATGTTGGTAGACCCTATCTTAATGACTTGGAACTTTGATCATAACTCGTTGGGTGGTCTTGAAGTTTCCAACATGTTAGGGAGTGGGAAAGGTCTTTAGAGACCAGAAAAAGTCTTGGGGTGCTATATCACTCCCATAAAGGACAAAAGCATTTTTTTAGATCACCAAAAAGCCTGTTCGGAGCACAAGAAAATCTCTAGATGATGTATGAGATCTCTCTAGAGGTCTTACCTACACCAGCTTCAAGCGTGGTCTCCCTATAGAGAGCCTGTGCATAAGAACCTTATCCCCATAAAATGAGGAAGATTATCTCCACATCTGAGAGTCCAGATGAAGATTGAGCATCAAGATCATCAGAGGCCTCAGAAGATGTATATCATCCCCAAAAACCATTGTAAATCATGTCATATAATATTTCAATGAAAAAAGTGGCATTTTATTAGTCATGATGTATCCGTCCAAAAAACTAAGATATGAGGACCCTCTTTTGAACCTCTAAGTACTTTAGCCTTAGTTTAAGACTAAAATCAAAGGTATCAGGACTCATAAAAGACTAAAAGGATTATGTAATACCCCGTATTTTTATGATATTTATTTATGGGATTAATTGAATTAAATGTGTATTAATTGGGAATTAATCCGGATAAAAATACTAGCGAGATGCGAGTTGGTATTTGATTTTAATGAGTATATATGGCTATATATGAATAATGAATCATGATATTTGTCGTGAGATTGAAATACGGCAATTTGGAAATTTTGTTGAGACTCGTGTGAAAGTCGCGTCAGGAATATAATTATTTTAATTAAAAGTGAATTTTAATTCTATTAACTGTATGGTCATTTTGAGTGCACCAACGAGTCCGGAAGGGTCGAAATAGTCAGAAAACACTAGCCGGGGGTTTAGTTTGGGTCCCGGGGCATTTTTAGGTCATGCCGGCAACGGATAAGGGCAGTTTGGTAATTTTGGATTTTTGGGAATTAAAACCAACGAAAATTAGGAAATAAAAATCTGATTTGGTAATTACCCACTAAACCCACTAACTACACCTTATGACTTAATGGGCTACGGGGGTTATTAGAATTAGTTCCAAGAGTTTCCTAAGGAAAACCCTAGCCACCATTGTCACCTTGGAAAAGAAGAGCTTGTAGAGAAAGAGAGAGGAGAAATTCTGCAGAGAGAGGAAGAACAATTCAATCTTCAACATCAAATTCAGAGATATATCAGAGGTAAGTGGTTTAATTACGTTAATTGCATTGAATGTTTCTTCCATGCTTAGATATTTATGAAAATTTCATTGTTTTTGGGAGATTTATGAAAACCCATTAAATTGGAATTAGATACTTACATTTTGATGAGGAATCGCATGTAGAATTGTATTTAGGTGATTATTCTGATGATAATATATCTTATATGAAACAAAAACGGATTTAATTATGACCATTGATGATCTTACAAATTTCTAGAGTTCATGTTCTTGAGATTGGAGAAAATTGTAGGGACTTGATAATTGGGTGATGATTAGGATGAATTAACCCCATAAACATGTTAGTATATGACCTAAGTGTGTTTAGGAATGATTAGAAACCTTGAAAAATTGTTGGATTGATGTTTAGATGAGATTAGAGGTGAAGAAAAGATGGCAAAACGAGAATAGGAAAATCTGGGCTCGAAACTGGCCTCTCGTTAGAAGACCTGCCCAGGTCGTTCGAACGAGCACGTTCAAAAGAGCTTCTAACGAGTTGACAGTTTGTCTTCTTACGAGAGGGATGTTCGTTCGATGTCTTTTGTTCGAACGAGATCTCGTTAGATGCCCAGTTTGTACGAACGAACTCTCGTTCGAACAGCCTAGTTCGAACGAGACTTCTAACGAGCTGACAGTTTAGGCTTTTTTGCCTGTTTTGATTTCGCGTGTCCCGTAACCTTGTTTAATTGCAGAGATACCATTCCCTTGATGATAAATTGATATAGATGGGACATTTGGGTTATATTGAGGTGTAAAACATAAAAGTGTGATTTGAATTGAATGGAAATTGTGGAATAGGACGTGAGTGACTATTACGGCGCGTGAACTATCGACGGCTTAATTAATTGAATTAACCGGGAACATATGAATGGTGTAACATTATAAGTCGGTACGAGAATGAGATGTGTACCACAAATAAATTACGGTGATTACTAAGATGTGTGTATACTTAGTATATGTATATGATTCTATATGTATGACATACCTACCATATTTGCTATCACGGGAGGTTTACGTTCGCTTAGGGCCTCTGTTCCTTGTGTTGCCCGGATTTAGATTGGTACCTCGAGAACATAGGTTAGAGAAGGACTTATTGGGATGTTAATAAGTCTGCTGATTGTGGGAGCGTAGGTATGTGCGTGACCCATGTGATGTGACTGTGTTCGCCTCCATTGTTTGTGATTTGCTATTATCTGAGAATGATTCCTGAGAGATTTGAAATGCTTGATCCTTATGTAAGTGATGTACCGGGATGGATAGCAGAGTATGTGTGCACCACAGCTTAGTCTCGGGTGCTTGTATTGTATATTTATGGCATGAATAATATACACTTAAATTAATGAGAACTTTCATGTTGGTATTGTGCGTATAAATACAGAAACACTTTGAGTAACTATAAAGGGGTAACCTGTAATGAATTGTATTGCTAATAATCGAGAATCCGAGTTTAAGTAAAGCTCTCCATTTATTCGATAACGCTAGAATGTATAATGGGAATTGAGTAGTAAGGGGTAGAACTTATTACGGGTTGGATAGATTTATATGTTACTTAGATGGGTACGGTACGTTAGGAGTTCACAAATTAGTCGAGAGGTGAGTATTTCATGTGAGGGCACGTCCTAACATGTATTTTGCATTCATTGTTTTAATGTTATTAAAACACTTGCTGTTTTTAAAATAATCCCCACTTTCGGGCTCTGACCCGTTTGCTTTCAAATCTATTTTTGTAAAAACCATTTTAGGTGCCCAGCCACAAGGACACCATGCATAGGATTTTCATTCAGGTGACGAGCTTTAGCTGTTTGTGGAAGTTACAGGATTTTTCTAGTAGACGCTTCATCTATCTTGACTCTATTCAGATTTCATCAGTTGTAGGGCATGTCACCCATTTCTATTAGAAACATTTTTCTATTTCAGATTTTCAGACTTTTGGCATGTAATTAATTCAGGATATTTTGTTTTATTTAGTTCAGTTGTGGGATTGTTGTGAGGAGTTTTTCCTCCAGACTTATTATTATGTTGTTGGTTATTCTATTGCTTCGTTATGGTGAATGGTTGTTATTCCTTCATTATCCTTTTATTGCATGTTAATCAGAGTTATATTAAAATTTGGCAACTCACTTTTTAAATGCTAGGTGGTTAGTAATCATTAAAATGTTTTCGACAGTGATGCTATTAACTGGACCAACTTGGCATTTTGTATTAATTTAATAAAGGGGTAGCTACCCGGTATTTAATTAGTTCGGGGTGTCACAGGTGGTATCAGAGCATCAGGTTCTAGTGTCCTTTAGGATCTGTACGGCTTATTATGTTTCCTTTGAGCTTTCTTTGATGTAGAGCCCTATATTTTAGGGCTGTTGTATTCTTTTGTATATGCAACGTTCTTCAGCTATTTCATGTTTATAACTGTGAACTTATAAACTTTATTCTTATTTCAGATGCCTCCACGACGTGCACAACGGGTTCCCAGGGATGCTACGCCAGAACCACAGCCCGCACCAATTCAGGGCACGATGAATGCCGCCGAGGTTGCAGCCATTGTGGCCCAGGCGGTAAATGCCTCACTAGCCGTAGTTTAGCAGGCACCACCTCAGGCGCCGGTAGCCGTGCCTGTTTAGGCACATGCATTCCTGTCTGCTTGTGAATGTGTACGTGATGCTTTTCAGAAAGCACACCCACCGGAGTTCGCAGGTAGCTCCGATGTTGTGGTTTCGAGTTAGTGGAGGAAGGACATTCAGCGTCACCTGAGGATGTATGAGTGCACCGATGTCCAGAAGAAGATACTAGCTACCTTTAAGCTAGTGGGGTCTGCACTTCAGTGGTGGGAGTCTATTACCACCATGGAGGAGAGAGATACTCTCACTATACAGGAGTTTTGGGGTGCGATTTGACCGCAAGTACTTTCCGTCAGCTGTTCACACGGAAATGAGGAGGAAGTTGATGAATCTCAGGCAGGAAGGTAAGACTGTGGCCGAGTATGAGGCCGAATTCACCAATCTGTTGAATATTGTTCCGGATGAGATACCGACAGAAGAGAAGAAGATACAAATGGGTTGACATGGAGGATCCGTCAGCATTTGTTGGGGTACCTATCATTGGCCACTTACTCTGATGTGGTTAACGCTGCACTGTTACACTGCCAGGATCACCGCTTTCACATGGCTGAGGGCAAGAGATCGGGAGAATCCAGCCATCAGGGCAGGACTGGAGGACATGGTGCCAGTGGGGCACCATCCGTTCAGGGGCAGAGACAGGGTGACCAGGGTTCCCAGCAGGGGGATCACAAGAGGTTCAGATCGGGCAATTTCAGACACGGACAGGGAGGTTTCCGGCAGGGCCATCAGGGTCCGAACGGCCATCAGAACCAGCAGGGTCAGAATGGTCAACAACAGTTTCAGCAGGGCCAGCAGGGCCAGGGGAGGAACGGTAACGACCACCAGGGCCGGGGGCAGCAGGGACAGAGAGGTGGGAACTTCCCGGGGAAGTGTTACATTTGTGGCAAGACTGGCCATAAATGCCAGGACTGTCCTGATAGGGGCAGGACCCCGCAGCAGCAGCAGGGTGCTCGACAGGAGCCACAGAGACCCGTGTTTCCCGCCGCCCTCCCGGCACCACCACATATGGTAGCATTACCACCCATTCCAGTGGTCCCAGTTCAGCAGGGGAAGCTGCAGTATGGGAGAGTATTCCAGCTTCAGCAGGCAACAGTTCCACAGGACCCACCCGCGATTGAGGGTATGTTTCCTATCCATGGCACTATGGGTCGGGTTTTGTTTGATACGGGGGCAACGCATTATTTTATAGCTACACATTTTGCAAAAGCCTTAGGGTTATTAGTCACAACAGAGAGCACAGTGACGTGTGTAGACTCATCATTGGGGAGTGGGTCACTTATTTTCTTTATATGCCGGGGAGTGGGGGTAGAGATTGGTAGTTTGGTATTACCTACGGACATGTTGGTATTAGATATGCATGAGCACGATGTGATTATCGGTATGGATTAGCTCGCAGCTTATAGAGCCATGATTGATTGCTTCGGTGGGAGCATTGTTTTTGCCATTCCGGGGCAAAAGATGTTTGTAGTGGCGATGCCTCACCCAGAGGGAGGCCCGACCGCTCATTTGTATTACATCGAGGAAGATACCTTTAAGGAGGTTGCGATTCCTTTAGATTCGATCCCAGTTGTCAGCGAGTATTCCGATGTGTTTCAGGAGATACCAGGCCTACCCCCCAGTCGAGAGATAGACTTTGTCATAGACCTATTACCAGATACGAGACCTATTGCCCGCGCACCTTACCGTATGGCTCCGGCAGAAATGCGAGAGCTACGAAATCAGATTGAGCAGTTATTGGGACAGGGGTTTATACGGAGGAGTACTTCGCCGTGGGGTGCCCCTGTGTTGTTCGTAAAGAAGAGGGATGGATCATTGAGGTTGTGTGTGAATTATCGAGAGTTGAATAAGGTCACGATACGGAATAAGTATCCGTTGCCCCGAATCGATGACTTATTCGACCAGTTGAGAGGAGCTTCTTTCTTCTCGAAGATTAATTTGCGATCTGGTTACCATCAGTTGCGTATCAAGGAGGATAACGTCTCGAAGACTGCTTTCTTAATGAGCTATGGTTCCTACGAGTTTCGGGTTATGCCTTTTGGTTTGACCAACGCTCGAGCCGTGTTTATGGACTTGATGAATAGGGTGTTCAGAGAGTTCCTAGATCAGTTCGTCATTGTCTTCATTTATGATATTCTGGTTTACTTCCGGACAGAGGAGGAGCACGCCGAGCATTTGAGGCAGGTTTTGTAGACGCTACGACAAAACGAGTTGTATGTAAAGTATGAGAAGTGCGGGTTTTGGCTGAAGGAGGTCCAGTTTTTGGGACACATTATTTTCGACCGGGGGATATCTGTTGATCCGGGGAAGGTATCCGTGGTGAGGGAGTGGGGACAGCCCATGACACCGACTGAGATCCGTAGTTTCTTGGGCCTAGCAGGATACTACAAGAGGTTCATTCGGGGATTTTCGAAGATAGCGGGTCCTTTGACACATCTGACTTGTAAGGGTGTGCCATTCATCTGGAGTGATGCCTGTCAGTTGGCATTTGATGAGTTGAAGGACAAGTTGACCTCAGCACCTGTGCCAGCATTGCCGAGACTGGGAGTTGAGTATCTAGTCTACACCGATGCATCCCTGCAAGGACTTGGAGGTGTATTGTAGCAGGAGAGTCAGGCCATAGCTTATGCGTCCCGTAAGATTAAGCCTCACGAGAAGAATTACCCCACTCATGACTTGGAGTTAGCGGCAGTGGTATTTGCCCTTCGGATTTGGAGACATTACCTTTTGGGGGAGAAGTTTCGATTGTTCACGGACCATAAGTCCCTACAGTAACTATTCACACATAAGGAGTTGAATATGCAAAAACGGAGGTGGCTTGAGTTCGTGAAGGATTATCAGTTTGATATCCAATACCACCCGGGGAAGGCTAACGTGGTAGCAGACGCGTTGAGCCGTAGGCCAATAGATGAGGTGGTAGGGGTGTGGAAGGAAAAGTGGAAGGAGTTGGGATACCAGGATGCAGTGGCCCGATCATTCATGTCGGTGATGACTGTTACACCACAGATTATCACGAGAGTGGTAAAGACACAAGCAGATGACTCATTCTGTCAGGAGCAGATAGTTCGATTACTAGCAGAGGGAGCCGAGTCCTATACCGTTAGCTCAGATGGGGGATTATGCTTCAATGGAAGATTGGTAGTTGAGGAAGGGGAGGAATTGCGACACGAGGTGATGGCAGAGTCGCACGGATCACGGTTCGTGGTACATCCCGGTGGGGACAAAATGTACTAAGATATGAGACGTCAGTATTGATGGAACGGGATGAAGAGAGATATTTCCGCGTTTGTTTCTAAATGCGCCACTTGTCAGCTGGTAAAAGTGGACCATCAGAGACTGACAGGACTTCTACAGCCATTAGAGGTCCCGATGTGGAAGTGGGAGAGTATCTCCATGGACTTTATCACGGGGTTGCCTACGTCACAGAGAGGTCACGACTCCATTTGGGTAATTGTGGACAGGTTGACCAAAGTCGCTCATTTTCTACCCATAAGGACAGACTACACTTCGGGACAGTATGCCCAGCTCTTTATTGTAGAGATAGTGAGACTTCACGGTGTGCCCCTAAATATCGTGTCTGACAGAGACAAGATATTTGTTTCACGATTTTGGGAAAGTTTTCAGGAGTCCATGGGCACAGAATTGTGGTTGAGTACGGCATATCCCCCGCAGACCGATGGGCAAACCGAGCGTACAAACCAGATGTTGGAGGACATGTTGCGTATGTGCATCATTGATTTTGGAGGTGGATGGGAGCAGTATCTTCCACTGGTGGAGTTTGCTTACAACAACTCCTACCAGTTCACCATTGGCATGGATCCATTTGAGGCACAGTACGGCAGACCTTGTCGTTCCCCAGCATATTGGTTGGAGGTGGGGGACAACAAACTACTTGGGCCGGAAGTGATTCAGGTTACTTCGGCAAGGATAGAGTTGATACGGAGTCGCATTCGGGTAGCTCAGGACAGGCAGAAGAGCTATGCTGATGCGAAGAGGTCGTTCAGGGAATTTGAAGTGGGGGACCAGGTTTTGCTCAGAGTATCTCCTATGAAGGGGATTATGCGTTTCGGGAAGAAAGGGAAGTTGGCACCGAGATATGTGGGACCATTTCCTATTATTGAGCGGATTGGGCCGGTTGCGTATAGACTTGGGTTACCGGAGCATTTACATCGGATTCACGATGTGTTTCATATTTCCTCGCTAAGGAAATATCTTAGAGATGATTTGGCTCATTCTCACATTTCTTTGAAGGACATCGACCTCCAGCCTCACAGCTCCTACGAGGAGGGGCTAATTGCAATTTTGGACCGAAGTGAGCGGAAACTGCGGTCAAAGATAGTTGTATTAGTGCGTGTTCAGTGGCGACATCATAATGTCGAGGAGTCCACATGGGAGCGCGAGGATGAGATGCGCGAACGTTATCCAGAGTTGTTCTTACCAGGTACTTTCTAGTTCCAAATTTTGGGACGAAATTCTGTTATTAGGGGGGAAGTATGTAATACCCCGTATTTTGATGATATTTATTTATGGGATTAATTGAATTAAATGTGTATTAATTAGGAATTAATACGGATAAAAATACTAGCGAGATACGAGTTGGTATTTGATTTTAATGAGTATATATGGCTATATATGAATAATGAATCATGAGATTTTTCGTGAGATTGAAATACGGCAATTTGGAAATTTTGTTGAGACGCGTGTGACAGTCGCGTCAGGAATATAATTATTTTAATTAAAAGTGAATTTTAATTCTATTAACCGTATGGTCGTTTTGAGTGCTCCAACGCGTCCGTAAGGGTTGAATTAGTCAGAAAACACTAGCCGGGGGTTTAGTTTGGGTCCCGGGGCATTTTTAGGTCATGCCGGCAACGTATAAGGGCAGTTTGGTAATTTTAGATTTTTGGGAATTAAAACCAACGAAAATTAGGAAATAAAAATCTGATTTGGTAATTACCCACTAAACCCACTAACTACACCTTATGACTTAATGGGCTACGGGGGTTATTAGAATTAGTTCCAAGAGTTTCCTAAGGAAAACCCTAGCCACCATTGTCACCTTGGAAAAGAAGAGCTTGTAGAGAGAGAGAGAGGAGAAATTCTGCAGAGAGAGGAAGAACAATTCAATCTTCAACATCAAATTCAGAGCTATATCAGAGGTAAGTGGTTTAATTACGTTAATTGCATTGAATGTTTCTTCCATGCTTAGATATTTATGAAAATTTCATTGTTTTTGGGAGATTTATGAAAACCCATTAAATTGGAATTAGATACTTACATTTTGATGAGGAATCGCATGTAGAATTGTATTTAGGTGATTATTCTGATGATAATATATCTTATATGAAACAAAAACGGATTTAATTATGACCATTGATGATCTTACAAATTTCTAGAGTTCATGTTCTTGAGATTGGAGAAAATTGTAGGGACTTGATAATTGGGTGATGATTAGGATGAATTAACCCCATAAACATGTTAGTATATGACCTAAGTGTGTTTAGGAATGATTAGAAACCTTGAACAATTGTTGGATTGATGTTTAGATGAGATTAGAGGTGAAGAAAAGATGGAAAAACGAGAATAGGAAAATCTGGGCTCGAAACTGGCCTCTCGTTAGAAGACCTGCCCAGGTCGTTCGAACGAGCTTGTAACGAGTTGACAGTTTGTCTTCTAACGAGAGGGATGTTCGTTCGATGTCTTTCGTTCGAACGAGATCTCGTTAGATGCCCAGTTCGTTCGAACGAACTCTCGTTCGAACAGCCTTGTTCGAACGAGACTTCTAACGAGCTGACAGTTTAGGATTTTTCGCCTGTTTTGATTTCGCGTGTCCCGTAACCTTGTTTAATTGTAAAGATACCATTCCCTTGATGAAAAATTGATATAGATGGGATCATTGGGTTATATTTAGGTGTAAAACATAAAAGTGTGATTTGAATTGAATGGAAATTGTGGAATATGACGTGAGTGACTGTTACGACGGGTGAACTATCGACGGCTTAATTAATTGAATTAACCGGGAACATATGAATGGTGTAACATTATAAGTCCGTACGAGAATGAGATGTGTACCACAAATAAATTACGGTGATTACTAAGATGTGTGTATACTTAGTATATGTATATGATTCTATATGTATGACATACCTACCATACTTGCTATCACGGGAGGTTTACGTTCGCTTAGGGCCCTCTATTCCTTGTGTTGCCCGGATTTAGATTGGTACCTCGAGAACATAGGTTAGAGAAGGACTTATTGGGATGTTAATAAGTCTGCTGATTGTGGGAGCGTAGGTATGTGCGTGACCCATGTGATGTGACTGTGTTCGCCTCCATTGTTTGTGATTTGCTATTATCTGAGAACGATTCCTGAGAGATTCGAAATGCTTGATCCTTATGTACGTGATGTACCGGGATGGATAGCAGAGTATGTGTGCACCGCAGCTTAGTCTCGGGTGCTTGTATTATATGTTTATGGCGTGAATAATATACATTTAAATTAATGAGAACTTTCATGTTGGTATTGTGCGTATAAATACAAAAACACTTTGAGTAACTATAAAGGGGTAACCTGTAATGAATTGTATTACTAATAATCGAGAATCCGAGTTTAAGTAAAGCTCTCCATTTATTTGATAACGCTAGAACGTATAATGGGAATTGAGTAGTAAGGGGTAGAACTTATTACGATTTGGTTAGATTTATATGTTACTTAGATGGGTACGGTACGTTAGGAGTGCACAAATTAGTCGAGAGGTGAGTATTTCATGTGAGTGCACGTCCTAACATGAATTTTGCATTCATTGTTTTAATGTTATTGAAACGCTTGCTGTTTTTAAAATAATCCCCACTTTCGGGCTCTGACCCGTTTATTTTCAAATCTATTTTTGTAAAAACCATTTTAGGTGCCCAGCCACAAGGACACCATGCATACGATTTTCATTCAGGTGACGAGCTGTAGCCATTTGTGGAAGTTACAGGATTTTGCTAGTAGACGCTTCATCTATCTTGACTCTATTCAGATTTCATCAGTTGTAGGGCATGTCGCCCATTTCTATTAGAAACATTTTTCTATTTCAGATTTTCAGACTTTTGGCATGTAATTAATTCAGGATATTTTGTTTTATTTAGTTCAGTTGTGGGATTGTTGTGAGGAGTTTTTCCTCCGGACTTATTATTATGTTGTTGGTTATTCTATTGCTTCGTTATGGTGAATGGTTGTTATTCTTTCATTATCATTTTATTGCATGTTAATCAGAGTTATATTAAAATTTGGCAACTCACTTTTTAAATACTAGGTGGTTAGTAATCATTAAAATGTTTTCGACAGTGATGCTATTAACTGGACCAACTTGACATTTTGTATTAATTTAAAAAGGAGTAGCTACCCGGTATTTAATTAGTTCAGGGTGTCGTAGATTACTGACATTTTCATCCATTATTCAAAAATATTAAGGTCTAAGGACCGATGAACAATCCATTTCTCAATTGAAAAAAAATCTTTCCTTTACCTTGGAGTACACACAAAAAGATGTTAAAACCTTATACCCTCCATCTGTGAAAAGATTTAAAAAAATAAACTTATATTTTTGAAAATATTTGGGGGATATGTCTTCAAATACACAATTACATCCCCAAATTGTATTTTTTTTCTAAGTCCAGAGGTCCCAGGCCCTTATAAGGGCTTCAAATTTTAAAAGAATTTAGTTTGGAGGTCTCAAACCCATACAAAGTCTTCAAAGTTTCAATTTTTTCTATGTTCATAGGTCCCAAACCCTTATAAGGAATTCAAATTATAAAAAAAAAAATCAGTCCGAAGGTCTCCCATCCATACAATGACTTCAAAGTTTCAATTTTTTTTAAGTCCAAATGTCACAGACCCGTACAAGGACTTCAAATTATAAAAATGTAAAGTTTGGATTTCTCAGACTCTTACAAGGACTTCAAAGTTTCAAATGTACTTCTAATTTTGGAGGTACTAGACGTTTATAAGGGCTTCAGTTTGTTAAAAAGTTTAATTCGAAGGTATCAGACCCATACAAGGACTTTAAAATTTCAAAATTTGACTATGTACGGAGGTCCCATTCCCTTATAAGGAGTTCTTATTGCAAAAAAAATTAGTCCACGTGTCTCGGACCTTTACAAGGACTTCAAATACTTAAATCCCCTAAGTTCAAAGGTTGTATAACTTTTTGTAGGACTTCCAGTTACACTCTTCTAAATCCTCAGGACATACGACCCTTATAAGGATTTCACAATTCAACACCTCTTGAGTTTAGAGGTCTCATGACCCTTTGTGGGACCTCAGGTTGCACTCTTTCTGAATTTGGAGGTCTTAGGACCCTTATAAGGATTTCAGAATTCAAAATATCCTAAGTTAAGAGGTTCCATGACCCTTTGTGGGACTTCGAGTTGCACTTTTTCTAAATTTGAAGGTCTTAAGATCTTTATAAGGATTTTGTAATTAAAATTCTCCTAACTTCAGATATCTTATGACTTTTTGTGAGGCTTCAAATTTTATATTTAATCACGACGAAGCTCTTAGGACCCCTATAAGGACTCTATATTTTAAATGTTTAAATTAAAGTTTTTAAACCTAAGGTCTTAGAACCCATTACAAGTTTGACCTCTGCACATTTATGCCCAAAATTCTTGAGTGACTAAGTGTTTGAAGAAGAATCATGGGATTTAAACACTACAAAAGCATTGGAATCAAAAGTCTTAAGGTTCTAAGGCTCAAGGACCCATGACAAAACCATTGTCTTGACTTCAGCAAACTGTGCAACTATGAAACAGAGGTCCCGGAGCCCTCAGATCCACTTTAACAAAATTACTTCCCTAATTATCTAGATTTACCAAGGAATCTTAGGGGACTAGGAATATAGTACGTACAGGCTATATATCATAAATCTCAAGAAATGCATAAAAGTCCTTAGCAAAGCAATCAAAAAGTGAAGATAAAAAACAAGGCATTTCCTCTAAAAAATACCTCTTCATTGAAGGTAAAAAAAAGATATAACAATAAAGCGGCCCACGACCAATCAACGGTTTACAAAAAAAGAGATTACATAAAAAGACTTTAGAAGAATGACTACGTATAGTTTCATATGGGCTTCACTTGTTAGATGCACAAAGGCATGGGTCTCCTTTAAGGTATATCCCCATTGGGCCTTGGCATCATAAGAATATTCACTGTCATCACCACCGCTACCTTCATAGTCATAGCTCTTTCCCTATGATTGAGGGGATTTAGGAAATAGACCAGAGACATCCGATTCAAGAAATAATTAGGGACCTTGGTCTTGCAAGCTTTATACCTAACACTAAAACTTTTACAAAAAAGTATCTTATAAACCAAGGAATGTTGATAGGCATTAAATTAGCTCTGATCTACGGTGCAGACCAACCCTTTGAATTGCTTTAAATTTATCCAATACCTCAACATAGTTGCTTTGAAGATATTGGCCTTGAGAGGTCATCTTTGTCTTCTCAACTGATAAGTTTTTTATCATTTCCCTGCAGATCTCCACCTCATCTTCTAGACAAAAGAGTCCACCTTTAATGCTTTGGAGCTCAATATTTTAGACTTGAAGGGCCCCTACTATCACCACAAGCTCAACATGGTTAAGGTCGTGTAGCTCCTCAACTATGGCTAAAGACACTTGAGAAGAAGCCAGTAAAGATGCACTATCTATGAGGGTTTTCTCATTAAAGAGCCTCTCATATTAGAAAAGGGCATACCAAGTCTTCAAAATGTCTCTACATCTCTCTTGCAAGAGGCTCTATTCATAATTTTTTACCATCAATCATCCAGTCCAAGTGCTACCGAGTAATGTCCTAATTATTTTCCATCCCAATTGCCTTTTCCATGCTCTATTTCCATCACAAGCATAGACTAAGAGATCATCCATCAAGTGCTGATTTTAAAAGATAAAAATATATGAGCATAAGTAACATAATGAAAGCTAAGCAAGAATTCGAGAAAATATGCAAGTACCTTGCCTAACAAGTGAACTAATTCCTTAGCATTAGCAGGGTTAACACTATCTCTCAATGTCGCCACAATATCAGTTATATTTGTCTTCACTATAACATATAGGTCTTCCATAACCTACGTATACGGGTTTATCCCTCTGACATACTAGGGACCTCAATTGACCATTGGAAATTTCCCTTCCCATTAGGGACACCACATTCCGTACAGATTCATTCTTTGAGACCAAGGGCTACAAGTCCCCTAGAATTCAAGGACATCCTTAGGATACCCCAGGAGTCCCACTTATGCCAATTTTATTTGTAGTAAGGGTAGGGTTTATTAAGATTTGAGCCTAAGCCTTAAACTGGGCCAGATCCGTAAGATGGCTACCTCCACTAGCTTGACCCTAGATATCAGAATGCCCACAAAGTTACCAAACCTCAATCGCTTGGTGGTTTTGGTCCTCCACTTTTTGTTAGCCATGTCCTCAGCAAGAATTATTCTTTACTCCCATTCATCTAATGAATCGAACATTGGTTAGAGTCGTTCATCAAAGAAATAATAAAGATGAAAAAAAATAAAAGATCAATTCTATTTACAAGTAGAATAGTTAAAAAGAAAAATAGGCTCATTAGCTGAAGGAGAGTGCCCTACAATCTTTGAAAGTTCAGCTCCACCTTTGACCTGGTCATCCTATTCTTCATAGGCCTCACAAACCTCATTCAAAATTATGGATACAACCTTACTCTTTTTAGAAACCAAAGAATATGTTCCAGCCTCCAAAGTGGTCCCCATAAAAAAAATTGGACCCTTTGGAACACCCACATATGTTAGAGTCTTGGGATCAGGTCCTAACCCACAGTTACAGAGGCTCCTAGAAGAAACTAATGCCTCGAAAAGAGTGGAGGCTAAATTTTGGGCCTCAATAATTTTGTTAAACTGCGATGGCTCAGGAACCACTGCAAAAGCAAAGTAAAAATTTCAAATCGCAAAGAAAAGGTCAGTTCAAACAGTGAAATTAAAATAAAGCATCAACTTATCGAATGATGGAGAAGTGCATAAAATAGTGGGACAACAGATGTGCTCAGTTGTATGTAAGGTAGTTTTAGCCCCTCTTAATGAAGAAGGATTTATTCCTCTAGTTTTGGGGGGCATTGTGCCTACTCCCAAATATCACTACATTGGGCCTAGGGGATAAATACTTCACACATATCTCAGTAGACTTTATCTAATCCTGAACCCTATATAGTTTGAAGAACTTGGTTGGAGAGACATCTTATTACCCCCCACTAAACTCGATGAAGGATAGAACCATAACCATCAAAGTCCTCTATGAATTATCCACCAGCTTAGAAGGGGCTATTTCGATACCCTTTTCTAACCACATGTATTGGTAGGGGGATTTGTCCCCATATTAAAGGAAGGACTTATGGGATCACATATAGTTGGCCACCATAGAGTAGACCTTACCATGGGGCTTAGCATCCCTTAGAACGACATTCTCCATAATTTGGAAAGTTTTTTTAAACTTGGATAGATCTTGTTTAGTGTTCCATGAGGCATAGTGAGCCCCACCAACAAATTAAAGGTTATAAAACCCCTTTTGGTTCATCATCATTGTGCTCGATGGAACTGATCCATTAGGAATGCAATCCAAGGGCTCGACTTTTGCCTCCACAATTGTAGGTTGAGAACCTTAGGTGCCAATTGCGAATAAAGGCTTCGTGTCTAAGACTTTGGAAGGGGAAATATTCCCAGAAGACATTGGCTACTTACTCAAAGAAAAAGACTTGATTGCTCAAGGAAGCTTGGCCAAGAAAGAGAGAAAATAAAATATAATGGTTAAGAGTTCAACTCATCCCAAGAGGATATTTTATAGTCTCTAAGGACTAAGGTTCTCAACGTTTCTACCCCCCCAGAATGAGATGCCGCAATAATATCAAAGAGCTTAGTCACTAACATATGTCCTCAATCACGTGCGAGCTCATTCCAAATACGATCTAATGATGATACAAATATCGATGGTTAGTTTTGACTCTGCACCCAACTTGCACAGAGGATAAGTGTTTCCCCATTAAACCTTTTCAAGAAGACATAAGAGGCTACTGCTAATACCATATTTAACATTTTGTGTTTTGATTCTCTCCCAACTCCAAAACTTCCCCCTAAGGTAGGTCACAGGTCCCAAGGCTAGCTCGTGATCTTAAACAAATTGCTTTCTTTCAACCTTTGTTATCTTAATTTGGTTTAGCTAATTAGGATAATATATTAGTCGAACCTTAAATTTATCTTAAGACCCATAATAACCCTAACCCAAAAGGCCCAAAATAATCCCCTAATGGACTAAAACTTATCCCAGCTGATATACTCACCCAGCATGCCATATTACACTATTTTAAACCAAAACTGGACTTTTTGAAAATCTCCAAGAACCAAATAAAAAAAATGACCATATTCTGCAAGTCAATTATCTTTTAAATTAATTAATTAGCCAATACCCATAGCTTACATTTTAAATATTAATTATTAACTGATTAAATTGTGACTCTGCATTATAAGAACCTACTTCGCTATCAGTAGGACCCAATGCCGAAATAATACTCTAAATAAGGAAGCCCCCTCCCCTCCCCCCCCCCCCCCCCCCCCCCCCCACATATCTCCTAACCATTCCATATTCACCCATAATACTAAGTCACTTAAATATATAACTTAATAATTTATTATGAGTTCACCAATAGCTATAAAAATATATGTCCAAACAACGCGCGACTTAATTATACGACACTATATGTATAATATCTCAATGTCACATCTCAATCAACATACTGAATGTCAAACATCTTAAACCATAAAAACTTACATACCGAAGGATGTATGAAATAACAACTCATCAAGTAACCAATAACCTATTTAACAATTAAATGAATTCCATAAAATTATAGGGTATTACATCCCACCACCCCTAAACATGGAATACCATGCTCGAAATTTGATTCTTTTATATATCTAACTTGGAGATGTAGGAATACCTCACTCACATGACATCCCCACACTACCAAGTATAATATACTCTCTATTTAATCTAATACGAGTTGTGGTATCTCCTCGTAGCTCACATTCAACTATAACTCAATTCCATCAAGATATATATGTTAAAACATTAACTTGTTCCATCGAAACTTCCTCGAGATGAACACATTGAAAGAATCGTGCAAAGACTGAACGTGATCGAGTAAGGCCGACCCATACCAGCCCCACCCTATGTAAGGTCGTGAAAAAACCAATGTATTGGGGCACAAATTTCCCTTCTGGGCTTGAAGCTTACAACTTCGTTTATTGGGGAGATATTTAGAAGCACTGGGTCTCCTACCTCGTACTCCAATGTTGGCCTCTTGCTCTATACCTAACTCTTCTACCTACTCTAGTCAGTCCTTATATGCTCTCAGATGAGTGACACCTTCTCTGAGGTGTACCAAACACAATATATCTCGAATAACTTTGTATTCCCCTATATTTAACCAACTCTAGTTAATCATCCACCGATGACCTCAATGACATCATATCCCCCTTTGGACCTCTGTAACCCTAAGGTAAAATCCATCGTTTTACTCTCCCACTTCCACACCGGGATCCCTAAATATCGTAAATATCTAGATGTCTTTTGTTCTCTATCTTCACCAACTAGCAGGTGGAACATTTAGACACTAATTCTACTATATCCCTCTCGATAACTGACCATCAATATCGACTTCCTCATTACATACATCTTGTCAGCCATGGGATTTATGTGGAACCATGAACCATGCACCTAGATCAAAACTACCTTCCACATATGAGGACCCTTTGTCACAATCAATCTTCCTTAAATATGTTGGGGTTTTATTCTTAAAACTATGTAAAGACATTTTATTTATCAATAAAGGATTATCTTATTTATTTTGAAATGATAATCATGTTTGCGAGAATAATTTATATTTGTGCTTATTAAATGTATCTTTTTAAATACATGTCAGTCAATAGTACTTAATATGAACTCTAGTGAGTTGGGTTTGGCTTGATCACAGGAGATCGGAGTTCTAGCTCTATTACTATTGAATAGTTCACATCCAAGATAAATAGCTGACATCCAATCGGAATGGTTTCAATACAATCTTAGAAGTTGATCTAAAATTGCAGGAATGTGTTGGATGGTTCAAGAACTTTTACAATAGATCAAAAAGGGATTGTAATCGGTACATCCAGGACTGTATTAAATAGGATCACCTGTGAGATTTAACTATAAGAGTTATCTTAACTAGACTTAGGTAATCTCACACCATTTGTAAAGGGTGCATAGATTCTTAAACCCGATAACTGTGAGGATTGGAATGTTTGCATAATTATTGATTTAAGTATCATGGAAAGATTTAATTTAAATAAATCTCAATCTTCGTAGATTGGCTGATCATTGTGTGTGTAAGTTTCAGATCATAATTCATAGGAATCATATTCGGGGATACCTTTGATTGCAATACCCCTTGATAGATTTATAAGATTGTTTTTTACCAGTTAAACCTGACCAGTGGAGTAGAAAACTGATTTAATTAGAGAATTGTTGAATTTATTAGATGTTGGACAAAGTCAATTAGCCAAAAAATGATTTCACCGAGCATTATCGAAAATATAACGCGATGAATCACATTTTATACCATTATTAATTTGGAAAATATTACCTCATTATATCCAAGTTAGTTTTTATATAATTAAATTCGAGTACAATCATAATTAATTAGTGGAATTAATTATGATTAAATAAAAAAGAAATTTGTAAGGACCCAAATTTCCAATTGAGTCCTTTGTAGTTTTGGCTCAATTCCGGACAAAAACATTTGAGTCATAGGATAGAGTTAAATTGTATCCATTCAAGCCTATGACATGTTTGTTGAAGACGTAGCGGCCAAGATATTAAAGCTTCATCAAATGCCGAGTTTAATGTGCCTCGTTTCTACGTCAACAACTTTGGTTCCATTGCTCCTAAGGTATGAATGCATTTTGAATATATATATATATATATATATATATATATATATATAGGAGCTTGGAACATTTTATATTGGGTGTAGTTTATTTAAAACTGTTGTTTATTTTCAGAAAGATTTTATTAAAACTTTAATATATAGTATATAAAGTTTCTGGGTTAAAAATAATTTTTTTTTATACTTTCGGAAAGTTCGTTCGAATTATTGTTCGAACGAGTTTGTTGTTCGAACAATAATGTCGTTCGAACGAGTTTGCCAACGAGTTCCCACATTGGCCACTAGAATGTAGTTCGAAGTTTCGTTCGAATGAAAAATGATGTTCCAACGAAGTTTGCAACGATTTCACACTGGAACTTCGTTAGAAGTCTCGTTCGAACGAAAATCTCACCCGAACGAGTTTTGACGGGAACAATTTACTTGGCAGTTTGAGCAGTTTTTTTCCACTTTCCCACTACTTTTCCTACTATCTTTACACAGAACTTCTTAAGTGCGAAAACCAAGTTTTTTGAACTTAACTTTTCATACTATTCCAACTCCTAGAGAGAGTTTTTGAGTGTTCGTCTTTCCAAAGGAAGGTTCATTGTTTAAGTGTATATTTTTCCAAGAAAAATTCTTAAAACACTTTTGTTTTACACCCAAAGTTTGTTTATCCAAGTTCCCTTATATATATACATTGCTTGGAGTTTTGACAGCGGTTTACTCTACCTATTGAAGAGTTCGTTTGTGCTTTCTTATACATCCCACAAAGAAAAATAAGGGTGTGTTTGTTGTGGCATTCTCATATGGTGAAAGGAACCATATGTGGTTGATGGTTGCTTCTTAGTTCCTCATTGGTGAATTCCAAGGTTCCAGTGGAGTCCATTATTGTCGACTAAGCGGAGGTCGGTACAATAAGGATCATCGGGGCTTGAAAGGAGTCAACTCAAGTGTTGTAAGTCTTTCGTATCTTGTACTTGTAAAATACCATACTTAGTGGACTTAAGGCTAGGGCCGTCCGAGGTTGTTTCCCGTTTGTAGGTTTTTCGTCGTACATCGCGACGTAGTGATTCATTGTTTAATTTTATCTTACTATATCACCTAGATTGCATGCTTAGGTAAAAAGATAAAATTTGGTTTAATAACTACTTATATTTAATTTGGTGCTACATAATTATTTGGGTAAATGATAATTTAATTCAAGTTATTTAATTTAATGTGTTAAAATTGGTTTGGCCTAATTTGTTAAAATTGAAAAATATAACTTAGGCAAAGTTCTAGGACATGAGTTAATTAATTGTGTTTAAGTGAAATCAAATTATGTGTGTTTGTTCTATCATATTTCACTTGGTTTAATTTTAATTTGAAAAGAAATTAAAATTTTGTTAATTTGTTTTTTATTTGAACCATCATCTCACACTTTCGCATCTAAAAAGGAAATTATGTTTTTGTAAAGTAAAAAGAATTTTTTTAAAATCTAGGGGTCTCCGACTTTTCAAATTGGTATCAGAGCATTGATTGAGAAGATCTACACTTTTTCAACAAGTGGTATCAGAGCCGGAGCGCTAATTTATCGCGTCAAAGATCCATTTTTCGGCTTTTAAAATTTTTGTGCTCCTTGCATCTTTTTGGTGGTTCATTTTTTACTCACTCTCATTTTTTTTGTATCTCTCGATGGGACGTCTTTGTGAAAATTTGTCCATTTCTAATGATAATGAATTTTTTTCTATTGGAGAGGAATTTAATGAGCTTAATCAGTGTAATGAAAAAAAATTAAGGGAATTAAATTTGAGATTTGCAAAAAGAATTAAATTTCTTGAAGATGAAAATTCTTGTTTTAAAGCTAAAGTTGAATTTTTGCAAACCTCACTATCTCAAAAAGATATTTTTCATGAAAAGCTCATGGACATAAATTACAATTTTAATATTTTAGAAAAGTCCAAGAAAGTGAGTGATTGTCGAGAAAAGTCTCTCAGGGATAAGTTTGCTCACATTGAGGGGTAGCATGATAACCTTCTAGGTGTAACTGAAAATTTAAAGAAGGGGTCCTGTAAAATTGAGGAGTCTAATTTATTACTTGAGTCCAAAATTTTAAAAATACAAAATGATTTACAAGACTCGAGTAGTTATGATAATGGTTCTAGCTCATCAAATACTTTCGTTGATAAAGCTAAAACCATTGTTTATTTTAGAGGGTCTACTTTATCCAAAGACTTTAGGAAATGTCATACCTTAGGTATCATTCCTCGTGTTTTCACATGCTTGCATTGTGGTAGGAAAGCTCACCTTAGGTCATTTTCATTTTATCTTAAAATAAGTCATAGGAAGTCTATGTCTAGCATCCCATTTATTTCCAAATCCCATCATTTTAAATATACATCTATATGGGTTCGGAAATCATTTTTAGACGTGCTAGATATTAGATTTGTTGATTCTCATTTTCTTTCACATGAAACTTCCCTTGCTAAATTTAAAGGTTCAATGTGTTAGTTGTTTGCATACTCTAGCCTTTTGTGCTTCATATTATATATCCTTGCTAGGTGTATGCATGTTTAGTCATTTTTTAGTCATTGCTTTATTTCATATCTCATGCTAAAAATCATGACTTGTTTATCTTTTGTATTTTATTCTTTCATTTTAATTTGCATTAAATGAAAAATACATAAAGATTTTTGTTTATCATTTTGGTTTTTATTTATTGATAATTTATGCTTAATGAAAAATTCAAATGATTTTTGTTTGTCTTTTGAGTATATATTCAAAAACTCAAAAAGATTTTATTTTGTGTGTATTTTGGTTTTACACAAATTTTGTGGCATATGTTTGTGTTTGAATCCACATTTCGCTTCCATGTGACTAGAACTTTTGGTTAGAATTTTAATCCTTAAAATGTTCTTTATCATGCTTACATGGAGTAGCTTAAGTTTGACTTACTTAATGGATTCACTTTTATATGACTTTACACACATGCACGAGCTTTTTGAACCTTAACGTCACATGTTATATTTGAGATTTGGGAGATGTTCTCCTACCAATTTAGTCATCTACATATTTGTGACCTAGGAGGACTAGTGCATGTCAAAATTCGTTGCACGTGAGATTTATGAGAAATAAAAATATTATATAAAAATGTGCACGAGGAAGGGCTCCGAAAGGAATTATTTTCCTTTACGAATAGTAAGCCACCGTTTGCTTGGACCTAAAAGAAATACGTGGTCCAAAGGCCTAAAAGAAAATATGGCATTAAAAGAAAAATAATTTGCCAAGGCCTAATTTGTTTAGTTGATTTATTCATTCAAAAGAATAATATATATGCTTATTGAGGGAGTTTGAATGATATATCAACGGTTTGCACAATGTCCGTTTATCCTAGTTGTGCTTTCAATGTCATGACTCTATTGGTTTGGAGAATCATCAACATGCTAGGCTTGTATGCATTGTGTTTGTTTGTTCATTAGTTCACTTTATCCTGTCATATAAAGCCTAAATTCTAGTTGATAAATTTTTGCAATCAAATGCGAACTACGTGAACACATTTAAGTGATTAGGTTTTAATTCATTGGTATCTTGTTCACACCCCAACACTTCCTTTTCCATATGACACATTTATGCTATAAGAGTGTGAAAAAATTATGTTCTTTTGTTTTGTGTCATTTTGGTGTTTATATCTATATGTGTGTACTGATGCTTAGTTTGAATAAATTGTGTATACATATATTTGATATTTTGTTTAAGTCTTTGCCATGTTTTTCTAGCCCATCTATGCTTTAATTCATAATTGGTATCTATCTTGTTGCATTCTTTGGTGATATCTCATGCTTAATACTGTATGTATCATATTTATATCTTTTGTTATCGCATCATAGTTGATATTCATATCTTTACGGATTGGTTGCATTTTAGGTGCTCATGTGCTTTAATGTTCTCATCACTTTATGCATAATTGCATGTTTTTAGCTTGTTATCCCATTCTATTTATCCCTTTCTTAGTTTAGAGGGTGTATATGCTTTAATTGGGGAAGATACGTTAATTTTTAATTCTTTAGCCTTTGTCTATTCGTGAAAAAAAAAGGGGGGAGAATGATAGGGGGAGAAATGGTATCTAATCCTATTTTAATTGTATCACAGATTGGGAGATTTAACTTAGGGGGAGTCGCGACCTTCTTAGGTAGATCACAGTTGATAAAGGGTAGAATTAATTTAGGGGGAGTACTTACTTTAATTCCATTAAATATTTTGGTATTCTCTATGCGTTTAATGTGTTTGCTTAAGTGTACAGGAATTATATTCTAAGTGGAAAATTTCACCGGAAAAGATTTTGATCCTTGGGTCTTGTGTCAAGTATTGGGTGGGATGTTTTTGAGTCTAGTAGAGCTTGACGACCCCTTAGGATTTTTTTTTTAGTTTTTGTCCCGGAATCGCCAAAGGGGGAGATTTGTAAGGACACAAATTTTCAATTGAGTCCTTTGTAGTTTTGGCTCAATTCCCGACAAAAACATTTGAGTCATATGATAGAGTTCAATTGTATCCATTCAAGCCTATGACGTGTTTGTTGAAGATGTAGCGGTTAAGATATTAATGCTTCATCAAATGCCGAGTTTAATGTGCCTCGTTTCTACGTCAAAGACTTTGGTTCCATTGATCCTAAGGTATGAATGCATTTTGAATATATATATAAGAGCTTGGAACATTTTATATTGGGTATAGTTTATTTAAAACTGTTGTTTATTTTTAAAAATATTTTATTAAAACTTAAATATATTGTACATAAAGTTTCTGGGCTAAAAATATTTTTTTTATACTTTTTGGAAGTTCGTTCAAATTGTCGTTTGAACGAGTTTTTCGTTCGAACAATAATGCCGTTCAAACGAGTTTGCCAACAAGTTCCCACATTGGCCACTGGAATGTCGTTCGAAGTTTCGTTCGAATGAAAAATAATTTTCCAATGATATTTCTAACGAGTTCACACTGGAACTTCGTTAGAAGTCTCGTTCGAACGAGACTTCATTCGAACGAAAATCTCGTTCGAACGAGTTTTGGCGGGAACAATTAATTTGGCAGTTTGATCATTTTTTTCCCACTTTTCCACTATCTTTAGACAAAACTTCTTAAGTGCAGAAACCAAGTTTTTTGAACTTAACTTTTCATACTATTCCACCTCCTAGAGAGAGTTTTTTAGTGTTCATATTTCTAAAGAGAAAGTTCATTGTTTAAGTGTATATTTTTCCAAGAAAAATTCATAAAACACTTTTGTTTTACACCCAAAGTTTGTTTATCCAAGTTCCTTTATATATATACATTGCTTGGAGTTTTGGCACCGGTTTACTCTACCTATTGAAGAGTTTGTTTGAGTTTTCTTCTACATCCCACAAAGAAGAAGGAGAGTTTCTTTCCTTCGGAATTCTCATATGGTGAAAGGCACCATATGTGGTTGACGGTTGCTTCCTAATTCCTCATTGGTGAATTCCAAGGTTCCGGTGGAGTCCGTTATTGTCAACTAAGCGTAGGTCGGTACAAGAAGGAGCATCGGGGCTTGTAAGGAGTCAAATAAAGTGTTGTAAGTCTTTCGTGTCTTATACTTGTAAAATACTATACTTAGTGGACTTAAGGCTAGGGCCGTCCGAGGTTGTTTCCCGTTTGTGAGTTTTTCTTTATACATCGCGGCGTAGTGATTCATTGTTTAATTTTATCTTACTATATCACCTAGAACACATGATTTGGTATAAAAGATAAAATTTGGTTTAATCACTACTTATGTTTAATTTGGTGCTACATAATTATTTGGGTCTATGCTAATTTAATTCAAGTTATTTAATTTAATGTGTTAAAATTGGTTTGGCCTAATTTGTTAAGATTGAAAAATATGACTTAGGCAAATTTCTAGGACTTGATTTAATTAATTGTGTTTAAGTGAAATCAAATTATGTGTGTGTGTTCTATCATATTTCACTTGGTTTAATTTTAATTTGAAAAGAAATTAAAATTTTGTTAATTTATATTTTATTTGAACCATCATCTCACGCTTCCGCATCTAAAAAGGAAATTATCTTTTTGTGAAGTAAAAAGAATTTTTCAAAATCAGGGGTCCTCCGACTTTTCAAATTGGTATTAGAGCATTGATTGAGAAAAGCTACGCTTTTTCAACAAAAAAAATCATGGAATTTATATTTTGGTATTTTCGAGTGTTTACTTTGAAGCCCATTTAATTATTTTCTTTGGGTCCATAATATAGTCGATATACCGAAGTATTGGCCCATGTCCACCACTTAAACTAGTATATATTGGTTTAAGTTATGGGTTTAAGATGCATATTTCATTATTAGGATTTGATAAAGTGGAGCAAAAATAGTATTCATGTTTTATGAAGATGCATGGAGAGATAAGATGATATCTCGCTCAAAAATATGAATTTTCATCTTCAAATGTGCCCACGCACCTATTTTACTTTAGGAGGATCATATATTATAAGATCCAAGAATTACAAAGCATTAAGGGAAGAGTTTGGTTAATCAAAAAAAGGAAACACCTCATCATGAAGAAATATTTTTTCTACATATAGGATTGCATCTGGATCCACAAAGTTTTTGTATTCGTAACCCCTTGATTGGGTTTCGAACATAGTTCGGTAGTTTGTTCTTTATATTGCATAATCACTCGAAGATTCATGGGCACAAATTTTTTTATTCTGCATGTATCGATCCCCGAAAATCGGTATCCGATCCCACATTATATAATGATCATGCTTTAGGAAGAATCCATGTTATCAATGATCAAACCCTTGGTTTCTTATTAGAAATATGTGTGTAGATGTATGTATTTGTGTATTAAAATGGGTTTGTAGGGTATGAATGGTTATACCCCTTATATAATTCTCACACTAATGTATTTTATGTGAAAGGATCGTATAGTTGATTATCCGAAGCTATTGTCTGCTCTAGATTCGATTTGGTTATAATAATTGAGGTTTTATAGTTATTTCTTTTAACTAGTGTCTTGGAGGGGAATGTGAGGTGATGTAATTAATAATTTCATATTCTTTATTGGGTTTGTATCCGTTATATCTTCATGGGGTTATAATAGGTTTGGAGTTTATCCATTATGGTTACAAATGTATTACATAAGCTACTATGAAGAAAACAAAGATATAATGAAGAAAAAACAAATAAAGAAAACACAGCTCGCACCAAGGTAAGAAGTTAGGGGGTGACCAAACCGCTATAGTGGAGGTCAGCACCACTATAGCGGTTAAAAATTCCGCTATGGTGTGAGACAAAAAATTTACGAGTCCCTTTTTTTAATTCTCAGTATTGTTTTTTCTCTGGGGACTCTTCTTAAACCATTTTCTTCTCCAACAAGGATTCTACTACAAGTGTCCTAATTCTTCAAGGAGTCCACTCAAGGAGGAATTCTAGGCCATGATGGAAAGAAAAAAAATCCATTTGTTTTATTCTACAAATTATTTATATTATTGCGTGTCTCTTTAATATTTTGTGTTTTATGATTTCGTGTGCTAATTAATTAGATAATTATGACATCTAATTTTGTGGAAAATATGGTTTATTTTGTTGAAACCGTCCTAGATCACCAATTTTCTTTGAACATTCATATTGATTTACTACTTTCTAAATTTAAGTTAATCAGGATAATTATTTTTAAAGTGCGAAATAAATTGAGATCTCTACTATATATTTTAATTTAAAAAAGTTTTATTTTGTGAAAATTAAAATATGAGATCGGGAACTTTAGTTTATGCAAGTAAATTAGAAAATTGTCAATGATTTAATTCGTACTTTTAGGTTTGAATAAATTACTTTTCAAAACCATTATTTTTTAATTACTAAGTGGGTGAGGGGTTTCAACATTAACCCAATAGTCTGCATTGGTATTCTATGAATATGATGTGATTAATTCATCACATCGGCTATTTTTGCCCCCACAAAAGGAATTAATCAAGGTATTCGGAATTTTGAAAACTCTTAAGTTATAATATCTATAATTGGAATGTAAGTGAGTTCGATGGGGAAACCTAGGTTGCTTTTATACCCCAATCACGGCTGAAGTCCTTTAAATAGTTTTTCCTGAACTATTTTATGAACAAATTTGATTAGTCTTTAATGCAACTACTTAAGTAACTCCATGCGATAGAGAATATCCCCAAGCATAATGGTGTTATTTAATTTGCTGAGAAAGGATCCTCTTTGTATGTCCTAAAATGTAAGAAAGAAGAAGAAGAAGAAGAAGAAGAAGAAGAAGAAGAAGAGTGAAAAGTCTGAGGCACCTCTTAGGGTGGTCATGTAACACCCTTGATTTTATAAATAAATTAATTTTTAAATATTTGGGTCTCACGCAAGTTTTACATAAAACAGTTACATGAGTTGCACAAGTGTTAAAAAGGATAATTTATGTTTTAAACGAATGCTGCACATAAAAGTTTTCTTAAAAAAATTTATATGTAGTATTTGGAGATTGAATCTAACAAATTCGAATTTGCATGTCGTGTTTGGGCTTGGTTTGGTGCATGCATGACACACGTGCATATGAAGGATAATAAATGGGGGAAAATGATAATTGACCCTAAACGATAAAATAAAAGTGTGTGAATCACTCGTATTATGTTGACAAGATATATTATGTTTTGCAGACATATTTTTAAACTTTTTTTAACAATCGGGTATAAGCTTCGCTTTTCATAATATTATAATTTCGGTGAGTAAAATATTTGGCGTTTGTGAAAAAGGAATATTTTGAAGAAAATAATTATTCTGCTATTAAGGAGAACAAATTTTATTTGATAACATGTACTTTTGCACAAAATTTAAAGTGTATTGTAGATGGTTAGTTGTATGTTAAGTACTATTTAACAGTTTTGAACACAACATTAGAGCACAATGTCACTATTTACATAAAAGTGAATACACGAGACTCAATATATTAGGAGTTAAAAAACTACAAAACAAGTAAAGTTTTGTATTGCAAAAATTATAAAGGTATGATAATTATAAGAGACCATATTTTTGTAAAATTGGGTCATTTTTTATCAAAAAGTAAAAAATGATCAAAAAATTTAGAAAAAAAATATAGCGAGATTTAAAATATCATTCCAAAAAAGCTTCGGGCTTTATAACTTTTTCAAAAAAAATTCTTGGGCCTTTTCTTCCCGAAATTTAAAAAATGATTGGGCTTGTACCTCAGCATCCAAATCTAAGGCGGGAAATACCTCTCCATTTTCTTTTAATTTGCAACTTACATATATGTGGGATCCCAAGTTAATATTGAAATTGAATGAAAAATAAGGAGAAAAATACTTGTAGGTTCCCATTTAGTCAACAAGCCAATGTAATGAACAAAGTTTCCACAGAAGCTTCGGGATGCTAGCTACCCACATAAGTAATTTTGATAAAAATAAATAATTTGTGTTGGCCGCATGAAATAAACTATAACAGGTGCAATTGTATAGGTGATCCGACTTATATTATTTCAAAATATGGCTTTCCTCTTTTACATACTACCGTTTCCCACTCAAAACTTGTCCTCTCTCTCTCTCTCTCTCTCTCTCTCTCTCTCTCTAGAGTTTAAATAGGGGCTAAGGCTCCTATTTTAGGGGATATCCAACCAAATTTTTAACCAACCCTCTCAACCTTGTCATGTATGTCTTAAACAACCTACGTAAGATTATTTTTTCCCATAATGCAAAGGCCGTATCTACGCATTTTCTAAGGCCCAGTTTGGTTGCGCAAATTGTTTAATTATGTAAATTATTTTATTGTGAATTATAAATGAGTGAATTTGAAATGAGTTAAATCCAATTTTACACGATGTTTGGTAATTTGAAATTGATGTTAAGCTTCTATGAAAAAAATATAAAAACAAATCAAGAGAAAGAGGGGGAGGGAAAGAGAGAGGGAGAGGGGAGGGGGATGGGGAGGGGAAGAGGAAGGGGGAGAGGGGATATTCACTTAATGTGACTCCTATTTCAAATGGATTCATTTCACATTTTTTGTGAAATGATCTAATTTCATATTTTGTACAAGAGCTAAAATGAGACAATTAATGAATCATTTCATTAATGAAACCAAACACAATTAATGAGTCAATTTGTAAATGGGGCAATTTATTAATGAACCAATTTATAATTTTGGGATAACCAAACAGGCCCTAAGGCTCTTACACCATGTTTACCAAAAATCATCCTACTATTATTTGGGATGACTGCTAGCATACATTTTTAGTGGTAGAATATATTATTGTCGGAGACAAAATTGGTATATTTGGGAGTTTAGTTAGGGGTATTTTGGAGGTGATATGAGAATATATTTTTTGAAATAATTCTTTAGAGTATTTTTCTTGGAACTTTGGAGCACATTTTCTACACAACTTTTTTGAGGGTTTCTTCATTTAACTTGGGGTTTATTTTTAAGTTATTTTTATTAATAAATAATTATGCATGTTTAGGACAAATATTCTATGTGTATATATGTTATTTAGCATGCTATATATTTTTTGTATATAAGTTTTATATAAATGTTTTTATTATGATAAAATTGTTATTTCATGTGAGAAAATGATTTGGCTAGGTTAAAAATGATTTTGGTCAATGATATTTATCATATTAAATATGTTATTTTATAGTAAATTTTGCTAAATATATTTGAGGAAGGTTTGTGTTAAAACCCAAATGGAAAATTTGTGTACATGTAAATGGGTGTGTCTTTAAATACCATGAATATATGTAAATATATATAAAAAAAACGTTAGTTTAAGGTGTTAAATTAGATATATTAAGAAAGTTTTAGAATAATTACAAAATAACCCTTAAAGTTACATATTTATAAAAAAAATCTGCCTGAAAATATAAATTATATTTTTGCCCCTTGAAATCATAAGGTTCACAAAATGGTACTAATAGCCACACTTTTTCATATTTACCCTAAAGTACTGTGATTATAAATTTTTGTGAATTTAATTAAAGTCCTTGAAACTATTATATTTCATATAAAATATTAAAGATAAAGTCATGAAAAATGCTATTGAGTTGGTAGTACTCGAGAAAAAAAACGATATACAGGTAAAAACGGGAAAAGGAAGTGTGTAACTTCGGAAAATGAAGGTTTTTAATGAGTGGGTGTTGTAGGCACCCCATCCTATCACCAACCATATACTTCCTTAGGTCCCTAAAACCCTCGAACCCAAGGTGCTACTCTAAACCCTAGTCAAGAGGCCATCGGGTGCTAATGAGACCCATTTGATCTTAGTAAGCTCTTCAACCATAGCTAAGATCATTGCACCTTCATAGGTATCTGAATCCACTTTCCAATGATCCATCCTGTACATCAATTGGACTCATGGCTCACTCATACTCACCTTTTAACTCCAAAAAATAATCTAGAGGTCATTACACACTCCTGAGCCCCATTTGACCTCGATTAACTCTCCAACACAAGCAACAATCATTGCACCTTCATAAGACTCTGAATACCTTTTCCAATGGTCTATACCACGCACTAATCGGCCTTACCATTCGCACATACTTACCTTCTTACTCTTAGAACCTACGTCTAGAGGCCACTAGACGCTTCTGATCCCCGCTTGACATAGGTCAACTTTCAAACCCAAGAGTGGCCCAATAAATTCTCATAAGGCTAAAAATTCCATTTCCAACAGTCCCGACTGTGCATAATTTAGACTTATAGTTTGCATTTTATGCTCATTTTTTTGAAAAAGTCCTTTTTGGATTGCTTATAGGCACCCCAGGCCCTCTACCTATTGGCAAAGGTGTAGTTTACTTCTCTAGCAAGCCAGGGGTATGCCAATATACAAGATAAGGCCTATGTCTATCGTCAAGCCCACTAAGCCCAATTTTTTTTTTCTATTTAAGTAGGTCATGACTTCATTCCCAATGGCCCCCCTTTTCAACAATTATAACATTCTCTCTCTGAAATTAGTGCGTTATCATACTAAAAATTCCTTTTTTCAAAGATTTTCTCCACTTTTCTTACATCACTTTCATTGCACCTTTTGCCACCCATATTACCCTTACTCCATCACCATTTAACCACCAAAAAAATTAGCCTACGCCATTTCAAAATCAGTAGCAAAGTCCTATATGAGGTCTATTTCTACCCTTTTACATTTATTTAATTAGTGTCATTCATTTATTTTTTCCTTCACTTTTATATATTTTTTCTTCATTAACTATCACACCTTAACTAATGTCTTTTTTTTAGTACATGCAAAACATATTTTCTTAATATAAAAAAAGACAGGAAAAAGAGGGTTCACCTATTAACCTCTAAGTAGAATTTTCCCACTTTTCCTACACTCTTACACATGCACTTTTTCTTGAAAACTAAGGGAAATCATATATATGGGTTTATGATATTAAATCCCACCCTTGTAAGGTGTCTAACTACATGGACTTTGATGCCTATTTTTCTACTTAGGCATCCTGAGTCATTATCGGGATTCAAGTCCTATTTTGTTCATTATACTATTCAGTTTAAATATCATATTTAGTAGTATTATGAATATGTATACGCCTAGAAATTAGTGTTCCCACTCGACATTCACATTCACTTACTCATAAGTAAATCGTGATTCAGTGGTCACTAACATCGTATTTTCCTATTATTTTGTTTCTTCCGTATACTCCTTAGGATTACTCCCCTCTATCTTTCCCATGACGTAACTATGATGACTTATTTTTCTCCGCTATTTCAACATCGCACAAATTATTCACATGAGTCATATCTTAGAGAAAAAGGGCAACATTATAATAGCCCATGAGAGACCGAAAGGGTGGAATGGGAGTCCACCACCTTTCCATTTCGTAACTTAGTCCCCGAACCCTCAATTCATTTGGTTTTGTATGCATCAGTTTGTCAGATGCTATCCTTTTGGGGATAGCTACATTATTTTTCCTGTTTGGAGAAAAATAGGTTGGTAACTCCATTTTCTATCTTTTCCTCCGCTTTCGATGATGGTCAATTTATATCCGAAGTTAGCCCATGAACATCGCGTGAATGGATGAAAGATGACCTCTATCATTAAATCCTAGCACATGCCGAAAGATTTATCTCTTTTCTCTCCTTTCGGGGAGATCCCGCACTGAAGGAATCCTGGATGGCCAACGTGGTGATTATAGTGGTGTTTATTATTGTTTTAGAGGAATAGACTCTATTTCATATGGGTTTTGTTTCCTTTTCTCCCATTCTCTCTATTTTCTACCTGTGTATATGTGCCTCCACTTGTTTATTCTTCTTACTCTCATACTTACTTGTTGTATGTATGCCTTGTTAAAATTATGATGTTTATATCCTTCTCTCTGCCATGATATTCTTCTCATCACGTGTATATACCACCTTCATATCATATGCTCCATGCTTTATTCACTTCTATATAGCTACTACGTTTCAAAATACTTACTCACACATGCACATGATTCACATTCCTTGTACATACCCATGTTTAGTCTCATTATCACACACTCTCACATTCTTCTCACTTTTATATAGCTCCATGCTTACATGTTTGACAAACCATCCATGCTTAATCATACTAGCCCATAGATTTCATCATTTTTTCTTATTCACATGACCCTCACATTATACTTATTTCCCACCCATTTGTGTATATTCACATGTCCCACATTTGGTACATATCACTATGCTTTGTTTAGGCTCTATGTTTTATGCATATATTCTATACTTTTATCCCATGCTACTTGTATATTCTATGCTCTCCCTTATAGTAGTAGTATTTCTCTCTTAGGATACATGAAACTCTACATAAAATGCTAATTAAGACTCATGCATTCTTGTACACTACATCACATCAGCATTACATTGTGACCAAAACAATTTCCCATATTGGGATATCACTTCGTGATGGTCATTGGTTCTGTGGGGTGAGGTTAACCTAAGTGATATGATTCCCACTTTCCATTAGCCTATTACCTTCGACATATATTGAACGATTTCTCCTCATTGTACCTCTTAACCTAACTCAATACGGGAGGTATATAGTAGAAAACTTATTTATGTACATCGGGTATATTGAATTCTCTCTCACACGTATTGTCTCCACGAGGTATACCATGAGGCATTTCAGGTAAACCCAAGTATATTGAATTAATTTTTGACATGTAACGATGGATGATTGACCTTATAGGCAAGAGGTATATCATGGAAGTCATGAGAAATTGGATAACCCTTCTAGTAAGTTACCAATGCATCAACCTCATATATACATCTGCCCGACGACACTCATACCTAGTTTGTCGGTTTTAATGCCTAATGTTGTCAAAATTTTGCGTCTCCTTACCACTCTCATGCTATTTTATCAATTTTTAAAATAGGACCCTATCCGTGAGTCTAGAAACAAGTCAAATTGCGTCTTTCATCACATAATCTATCTTCTCTCAGACTCGGGTCATGTTTGATATTTCACTTACACCCTAGGTGGAACATAATACAAGTGGAACCTAATAATAATAATTCCACTAAAGACATTCCTTTTCTCCATTTTTATTCAAAAATACCCAAAATATTTTCTCCCTTTTTCAAATACACCCCCCCCCCCCAAAGATGTTCCCTTTTCCATTTAAATAAACACAGAAATCAATTTTCCCTCTCAAGTGCGATCGCATACAACAGTCTTGGCCTGACTTCCTATTGGCTCAGATCTTCCATGAAGACTCATATATCCACTACTTCCTCCACTGATAAGTATTTCCATAGATTATTTATTGAGAACATTAACAAGAATGTAAATGTCCAGCGAGATCTGATGGCAGTCCTTGCATATCTTAGTTCGGAGATCGACGATCTTCAAACAAAGGTCCAAGGGATATAATAAAATAAGGTTCAGACTCTCGAGGCCCCCGATCCTGATATCATATTGTCTTCTGATATGGGTCCAAAAGCTCCGGAAGCAATGAAGGTTTCAAAATATTACCAACATGTCGCACTTGCCCCACCTTCTAAGGGTCACCACAAGATCAACTGCCGATACCAAATGTTGCCCAACCAGGGGGTAATCTTCTAGTGCATGTTCCTATTTATCCCAAAGAAAAAGAGTCGAACAAGGTTAAAGAAAACCTCAGGTTATTCCTAAAGAAGTTTGACCTAGTCAAAATCTCGGGGAACTATGTGGATTTCACACACATATCTAAAGCTCGATTTCCATAGAAGTTTAAAATGCCTGATATTAAAAAATTCAAAGGTGGTAGACCTCCAATAATACACCTACATAGTTACTACCATTCCATGACTCTTCTCGGATCATCAAAAGAGATAATGTCATAGATGTTCCAATGAACTCTCATAGAAAGTGACCTTCGATGGTTCTTATCGCTGGAGGAATGCAAAATTTATAGTTGGGGGATGTGGCCCAAGAATTCATGACTCGGTACAAGTACAATAGAGAGCAAGAGGTTACTCGTAGAGACCTAGAACTGCTTAAGCAAGAACTTGGTGAATTGGTTAGCAGTTTCATCGAAAGATAGAGGGATAGGGATGCCACTATAATAAACATGCCATCAAAAGAAGAACATATAAGACTTATGAAGAAGAACTTCATTACATATATCAGAATTTAATAGGAACCCAGTATGACCCTCATTTTAGAGTCGTTCAAGGGCAGGGGTAGAAATCGAAGAAGGGGTCACAAATTAGAAATTAATTTTGGGATGAAGAGGACAATAGAAAAGTTCACCCTTTTGAAGTATGATAAGTCGACCAGTATCGCAGTCTCGATCCTCAACATCTCTCAACTTGTTACCTCATGGACACCCGAAAGTTGTCCCAATAAAATTAGAAAGGAATATATTGAAGTCCATCCCCATTTTTTAGAAGTTATCAATCCATTACATACCTAAATCTCATCAAAACTCTATAACCCCGACCATTACTAGATCCCCTTACTCAAAATTTCAAGGAAGACATCTGTTGCGACATTTACCAAGTCACCTAGCAACCATCGACCATTGCTTTCACTTAGACAATATAATTCAATGCCTAATTTCCCCTTTAAATAATTCGAATCTCAATACCATTTGAAACTGTCTCCCGATGCATCGGCCCAAGGTTAACACCATTCTTTTGAAAGAAAATCCAAAATTTCACCCTTCCACTAGAATTAAGCCCATCAGGGCACTCAATTTATCTACAAGTTCACCCCAAAACCTCAAGATTTATACCTCTTTCCCTTCAATCCAGAAAATGCACATAACCAAGACTTGTACCTCCTCACTAAGGCTTGCATAGCCATTCAAACACATTTAAATAGGGAAGTATGGAGCTACCTACAGTATTGGACCAACTCTAAAATTTTAGACTGAAACTCTCATCGAGAATGACTCTTGAAGAGGGCCGTTATGAAAAGATTAGTCTTATGGATATGGAAAATTGAGAGTTGTCTCGTGTATTAGATGAATTATTTATGTCAGCAAAAGAGTTCTGCTTGGATAGAATTGTGCAAGTTATGTTTGATGAGTTCATAAAAAAGCAGAAAATGTTTAAGGCTTCTAAATTACTCATAATCTTGAAACTCAATGGGTATCTAGCTACTTATTCCAACACTTCTATGCTAAATGGGAAGACTTGTATGATGAGTCCATTGAATTCATGGAATGATTTAACTTTTCGTGGAAAAAATGACATTATTGCCACTAGATGGAGCGATGGCTCCTTGTGCAAAATGATTTCTTTTGAGGAATTTCTAGAAGGGATCAATGAAATATCCATCGTTCCTGAGGTAGATGAAGATATCGAGTTCCTGTTCTTCCCTGCCTTTATAATCACATGACCCGATCTGGGCGGCACAATGCAGATCTGATCCTCCCAGCAATAAGAGCAGATAAAGGGAAAGGAATCACAAAAGGACTCTCGTTGATAAAAATAACAGTTGAATAAATTAAGCTCCTCGACTATCTCAAAAAAACCGAGACTAATAACACTCTATAGGGGATTTTCATATCCTCCCAATTGTATAAAAATACTCTGATAAAAATCCTCAAAGGACCCATGATTCCTCGCACTACCACTCCCTAAGACGTTGTTCATATGGTAGGATCTATAACCATAACAAGGTTCATATCCTTCTCCGAGTATGAAATACCCAAGATCGATCCTAACAATAACTACGCTTTTAATATCTTAGTCAAAGTCATGGGTAAATGATTTCCACTAGCACCTATTAATAATGGGTCTTCTATAAACATCTGCCAATTTAGGACCCTAAACAACTAGGGAATAAATGCCAGTGACCTTACTCCAACTTTTATTGTTGTGGATGCTTATGATAATACCCATCGAGAGGTTATGGATTCCATTAAATCCACACTAGGGGTTAGACCTATTTCCCCTCAAACCAAGTTCCAAATCATTGATATCCCTGGCTGCTTCAAATTTTTCCTTGGCCGCAATTGTCTCCATAATATCCGAGGTGTATCATCTTCCCTTTATCAAAAATTAAATTATTTTCTAATGACCTGGTCATCACTATTCTCGAGGATGACGACAACTTTTATGGTGCCAGCACGAGTAGCCTGGTACTAAAAATCGAACATGTCATTAACAACATGTTCCTTTCAAACGTTAATATTGATTTTGTTCCCATCCCAATCGGGGATAATTTCAAAGACCAGGACTATCTAGAGTACAACCCATATGGTGATATCAACATGATTCAAATGTTCAAAAATATGCATTTCATGCCCATAATGGGGTTGGGTCGCCATCAACAAGGTATCATTGAGCCAATAATTTTGAAGGAGGATTTTTCCCCTACATCCTAGGTTAACAATCATCACTCGCTGAACTCAGAGTACTCCACTAATCATAATGAAAAATAATCTTGGAATTCTCATTTTGTTAAGGAGGTCTAGGAGATTATTTAAATGAGAGATTTGTTAAGGAGGTCTAGGACTTCTCATTTTGTGAATTCCTAAAGCCATGGTACAAACCAATGGAGAAAAAGATTAAACCATGATTGTAGGTCTTCTTTAAAGATGAGGTTACTTGGGATGAAAAACAGAAGCATGAGGTGACAATGATGATCCATTTAACATCCATACATTGGTCTTAGATCTCTTCATGATCCACATGGGGGCCGAGCCATCTGACACATCCAAAAATATCACCACTACTGATACTACTCCTTAACTAGCATGCAATCCCTATCAGACCTGTCCAAGCCAATCAAAACCCTGTTGTTCATCCCCTCCAAAAAAGGTCTCAATCTACTGATTTTTTTTTAATTCTCAGATGAAATTATGAATGATGACTCCTTTCATGAGGTCATCATTGTTGTATTTCTTAAAAATGATTTAAATGCAATGAATGATGATTTCGAGTATCCTGTTGTTCCTTATATTGATTATTTTGATTCTAGTCAAACAATTGATAAAGATGATTTAATAAATGAATAATACTTAACTGATCTCAAGAGGGTAAAAACTAAAAAACATAATTGCATTCAAACTAATGATGATGAGACTATTATTATCATTATCGGATATAGTAAAAATCCACACAAGATTAAGATATGGTCCGTCCTCAACGAGCATGAGCGATCACAATTTTTCAAACTTCTAAAGGGATTCGTGGACATATTTGCATGGTCGTACATCAATATGCCCGATATTGACCAAAAAATAACACAACACAAGATCCCTACCTTCCTAGAAATCAATACTGTCAAGAAGAAGTTGAAAAAGCTTCGGACGTAGTAGTCTCTCAAGGTCAAAGATGAGGTAGTGAAACAATTAAATGTGATTTTCATTCGCGTAGTCGAATATACTATATGGCTTGCAAGCATCATCCTTGTGCCAAAATTAGGAATAAAAGTCTGCATATGATGCGATTAAGGAAAGGGTGATGATGACGAGGTAGCATGTGCATCTACTATTGATATTTGAACAAATCATCTCCAAAGGATGATTACCTAATCCCCAACATAAACATGATCATTGATAACAATGCTAGTCATTTCCCCTAACCACTTATCGACGATTTTATCGGGTATAATCAGATCAAGATGCATCCTGACCATTAGGAGAAGACTTCCTTCATCACCCTGTGGAGAACCTTTTGTCATATGATCATGCCTTTTGGTGTAAAAAATATCGGGGCTACCTACCAATGGGCCGCTACAAGTATTTTGTATGACCTTATCCATAAAGAGATTGAAGTCTATGTCAATGACATGATCATCAAGTCCAAGACTCGAGAAGATCACATTCTTTCACTGGGATATTTCTTTGAGGGACTGAATCATTACTAGATACGCCTCATCCCATAGAAATTTTTACAAAAGGAAAACTCATCCTCTTCATGGTCAGAGAGCAAGGGATCAAAGTAAATCTTGACAAACTAAAAGTAATTCTAAAAATTACACCACCCTCAATGGAAAAAGAAGTTTATGGATTTCAAGGAAAGCTTAAATATGCTAGTCGATTCAACAACCAACTAACCTCTATATACAAACGTATCTTCAAACTCCTTCAGAAGGATTCAAACAAAGTCTGGAATGAGGCATCTCAAGAGGGGGACTTTATTCAGAACAAATGGTACCTTACCTGACCTTCAATGCTCATGCCTCCATAATGAGGTCTCCCCTTCCTCTTATACCTCACTGTTACCGACACTGGAGTATGGGTTATTCTAGACAAATACATCAAAGAATCATGTTAGGAGATATCTATCTACTATGCTAATCGAAATATAGCAGGGTATGAGTTGAACTACACAATGTTGGAAAAATTATGTGCTGCCTTAGTCTGGATCACACAGAAGCTCTGGCATTACATACTTGTTCACCCAATCAAATTATTATCTTGAATGGATTAGATGAAGTACTTATTAGATAATCCTACCTTATTTATTGTCATGGATCGATGATTGATGTTCCTGGATGAATTAAGCATCACGCATGTTACTCGAAAGTCCATGAAGGAAAGATCCATTTCCATCTACTTTGTCGATAATCCCACAAGGGATATGAAGTTTGGATTTCTAAATTCTACATACATTAATAATTCTTTATTCGGATCCGGAAGAGCTCAAATGGAAGTTGTTCTTCTACAGAGCTACAAATAAGAAAGGTTACAGTTTTGTGATACTTTTTATCGCTCCCAATGATTCTCACACTTAGATAGTCATTAAATTATACTTTCCTTGCACCGAAAACTTGAAGAAATATAAAGCACGCACCATAGGTCTCAACATCTCCATCCATAAAGGAATCAAACACATTAATGTTTATGGAGACACAACTCTCATTATGGTGTAAATTATTCAAAAATTGAATATTAAATATGAGAAGGTCTTACCCTTCCATTCTCACCTCGAAGATATCACCTCCCAGTTTGAAAAAATCACCCTCCATTACCTTCCTCATTTGAGAAACAACCTATTCGATGCATTAGCAACCTTAGCCTTCATGACCGATATGCCCAAAGGAATAACAATAGCCCCCTTTCTAGTCCAAAAATAGGTAACACCCACTCACTTGCACCACATTGACATCATAATGGAAGAAGATCCATACATAGTATGATTTCGGTATTATGACATTTGTCACCTCTTCAAGCATTGTAGGTATCCTCAAGATGCCGATTGTAAAAACCGCGCGACCTTTCATAGGATGGTTGCTCAATACATCACCTATGATAAGGCACTCTTTAAAAGAAATTTCGATGGAACCCACTTTCATTGCATAGAAAGTCCTGGGGTCGAAGACGTGATGCAAAAAATCAAAAGTGGGGAATATAAACACCACATGAATGGTAATATGCTTACCAAGAAACCATTCATCAAGGATACTACTGGACGACCCATGTATAAGACTGTGCGGCTTACATTAAAAGGTGACTTAAATGCCAACTATTTTCCAATCTTTAACATTTTTCTCCTCGAGATTTGTACAAAATGACTTCAGCTTGGCCTTTATCAACTTTAGGTATAGACATCATGAGGAAAATCACTCCCAAGGAATCAAACATGCATGAATTCTTGGCCGTGATTTATTACTTCATGAAATGGGTTGAAGCTAAGTCATACGCAATGTTTAATGAAAATAAAGTATCCAAGTTTATCTAGGAAAAACATCATTTGTTGCTCCGGAGTTTCCTATGAGATTGTATCAAATAATAGGGTCCACTTCAAATCTCAGGTCACAGAACTAGTTGACGAGTATGGAATCCAAAGGCACATGTCCTCTACTAACCGATCACAAACCAACGGGGTTGTCGAGGCCACCAATAAAATCCTCAAGGACATTATAAAAAAATGACTGAAAGTTATAGATATTAGGAAGGCTGGATCCTATGCTTCCTCTGGGACTACCGCACCTTCATTAGAACTCCCACCAGGGCTACCACTTACTTTCTAGTATATGTGATTAGGAATAAATTCTTCCAAATTTATCCCTTTAATTTAGTAGCTTTTAGCACCTCGGACTATGTAATTTGTATTGAATTATCTCATATACGTGCTACTGATAATTCCTACATAGTGCCTCGAGTTTTGTGTATTTTTCATGCCTTTTACAGGTATTTAATGCAAGTAAAGAGAAGAGGAATCCAAGATTGAGAAACCAGGATTGGAATCAAAGTCACAGGGAAAAATGGTCAACTCATATCTAAAGTTTAGAGAAGGGACTAACATGGAAATTGAAGACCTTATGTCTACCAGTACGTAAGAAGAAAGTGCATCCCAAACTGGGCCCTGAGTGAGAAGTTGTTGAGTTCCAAAGCTGAGAGAAAATAAGAAAAGAAGAATTGCAGAATTGGACCAGACCGGGATTGGTCAAAATTGAACCGATCCGGGAAGTATGAAGACTCTAAATAAATTCCAACATCGAACTGATCTGGATACTCATGAAATAGAACCATTTCGATGCTTTTAAGAACTCTACATAAATTTGGCTACCGAACCAATCTGTTAAAGTAGTAAAACAAACCTATCCGAATGTGACTGGACCGAACTAAAAATCCCTGCCGGATCGGTTCAAAAGAGATTTTTTTATTTTTCTTTTCTAATTAAGAGTTTTACTTTGTTGTAACTCTTGTAAATTTTGTTGTGTATTTAATTTAACTCAGTTCCAGACATTAAGGGGGTTCAATTATTCTTAGTTTTAGAGGGCTCTTACATTCAAGAACCCTACATTTTTAAGTTTTGCTACATTAACTCAAGATTTAAGCTTTAATTCCAGAATTTCTTCATTACAAGTATTATTTAATTTCTGCTTTGAATTTTTTCATAATTTAGCTTAATTAGTCATTAAAATTAGGTTGCAATTCTTATTTCCTATTTTCTTCTCAATTTCTCACATAAGCCATTAATTTTGGCAACTTTGATTTTTTGTTCACACTTAGTTTAGTTACGTACGACTAAGTTTTTAAGGGTTGGGATGTGTGAACCCAATTCGATGTAATTTATTTATGTAGAAAATAGGTTTTGAATTGAAAATTTATTGGATCGTGTTGTGTAGTACACACAACCGTCGTAGACCTTTTAATCTCATTTGCCCTACGTATTCGGTGTGGTTAAGGATGCGATGCGCGTGTTAGCTATTCGGCACCACTTTATTTTACCTTTAAATATGTATGATTCGGTCTAGTACCCTTATATATGTAATGCTTAGGATTAATAAAGACTGGTCTCAATCAACTTTCTAATTCAAAAGTTAGTATTATATCTGATAAACGTATTAGTGTTTGGGGGATTATATCCTGGCCTATCTTTCCCTTATTCATATTCACTTCACTACAATACTTTATTTCTATGCATTTAGTTTACTCAGTATTTTATATTTCTTTCGCACTTAGTTAATAGCTATTTATTTCGCAATGAATCATCTTTTTATTTTATTTTCGAGAATCAGTTTAGGGTTAGTCTTCTATTCCTATGTCATTACGATCTTTCGTCCTAGTTCCCTGTGGAGATGATCCCGACTTATCATATTATTACTAATGCGATAGGCTTGCACTTGAGCCTAAATAACACGCACACTAGATACACATTTGTGTTCGTCTCAATATGGAATGGAGACAATCTTACCTTTCGAACTTAAAATACCTTCCCTACATGGTATGCTCGAAAGTTAGTTCAACAAAAAAGATTGGCAGCAAAGCTATTATAATGAACTCGTACCCTTAGATGAAAGAAGACTAAAATTCGTATATCATATACAAGGGTACCATCGTCGTATTTTGCATTCATTCAATAAAAAAAGTTAAAGACCGCAGTGTGGAAGAAGGATATCTCTCCCTTAAAGAAACCATAGAACCCATCTCGAATCGAAGAGGGAAGTTCAATCCCAATTGGAGTGGATCCTATATCATTAAGAAAACTGTCAAGTGGGTTTTCTATTCTCAAAGACCACTATGGAGAAAGGATGGCACATCCAATCAATTTCGACCCTCTTAAGAAATTTTTGCCCTAGTCTGAACCTACAACTCATTTAATCTCCTTTCTATTATTAAAATAATATTTCTCCCCTCTACTCAGAATTATGTAGGAGTTAATCCTCTACATAAATCACCTTTTCAAAGAAACCTCGCTATTTTCAAACCCCACAGAGGTACGTAGGCGTAAGGACATGATTTTTTAAATATCCGAGTTAGAATCTAGGATTTTTTCATGTGTCCTCGATCACAATTAGTATGTCTGATATCGCTACATTCAACACATTAACACGGTTATCCATGCCGATCTTCATACGAAATCTCACACCCATCATCTTCATACGTTTATCATGCAACATGAATTGTGCTCTTCAACTATTCCCATTACTCCACTCACTATTATGGTAAAATAACTTATTTGGAGTGTTTATTATTTACATAAATATTTGGCAAATTTAAAAAATATTTTTAAGGGTCTAGAATGTTTTTACTTCGAGAGAAGAAATTTTTGTAAGTGTAGAGGTGAAGGAAAAAAGTCGCTGACGTCATTCCAGCGAGACCCACCTATCGTTCTAGCGATATTGGCATCTCGCGCAAAGTCATTGGAGCAATGTGGCATTCCATTCAAGCGACGCGCCACCTCAATTTCAGTATAAATAATAGTGCCCATTCTACATGATTTTCAAGTCTTTGGGAGTAACGTTTTTGCAGAACTGCTGCATATTTTCCAGAATTCGTTTTTCATGGTTTTCCAACCTTTTTGATTCACAAATCATTCCCAAACATATAAGTGAGTCTTATAAACCCTAGATATAATTGTTCTACTCATCTGGAGTAATCTTGTGTAGAAAAAAGGTTTTTCTCCATTGCTCAATTGGAGCTCCTGCGGTAACTCTTGTTGACAACACCGATGACAACGAATTCATGCCTGCGGGTATTCGTGTGTTACTATATTTCTCTATAATTGTAAGTTGTTACGAATTATAGTGAAATAAAAATGGTTTTACCCCTTTGAGGGATTTTTCTCATATTTTGATTGACTGTGCATGCTTGGTTTGATTGAATTACTCTTTCAAAATTTATTTGCAAGAGTTAGGATTTTTGGGATTAAAAAATAGAATTTAATTAAACAAATTTACCATTGATTGCTGGCGTACTCTCAAATTGGTATGAGAGCCTATTACACAATTATACCATGTAACTTTTTCCACAAAATTTTTCTAGATATTAATTTTGGTCTAAAAATTGATTTTTGAAAAATCCCAATTTCAATGGAAAACTTGTATAATTGTGTGCCAATTTTTTAGGGGTCAAATTACGCATATTGGAAAGCCCGTATGAAATCTCACTTTAAAGCCATTGACAAACGTGTTTGGGTTGTGTGTGAAAGAGGGTTGACTTTTCCCACTATCACTGTAGATAACGTAACTACTTTAAAACCTATGACTATATGGACTAAGGATGAATTTAAATGGAGAGAATATAAGTCACGAGGGCTTAGTGAAATTTTTGGACACGTCACCCCCGAAAAGTTTCGACGCATCATGAGGTGTACCATGTCTTAAGAAGCATGGGATGTTAATTAACTTACCAATGATGCACTAGTGCAGTTAAAGAATCAAAATTGCAAAATTTAACTACACAATTTGAGACACTCACCATGCTTCAATCTGAGTGTTTTGATGAATTCCATGCACGTTTACCTGATATTTTTAACACTAGTTTCAATATAGGTAAACACATTCTTGATGCTAGAGTAGTTAAAAAGATTTTGATATCACTGCCTAAGCGTTGTATCCCCAAAGTAGTTGTGCCAAATTCTTTAAGAAATTTGAGTAGTCTGAAATTAGAAGAATTGGTAGAAGACCTCCAGACTTATGAAATTGACATGTTTCCTAATACAATAAAATCAAAAGATAAAGGGGTAGAATTTAAAGCCTAGGCTAAGAAGAGTGAGGGGTTAACAAGAAAGAGAGATGAATCGTCTAGGAAAAGAGAGGAATACTTGTCTGATTCTGAGTTTGATATTGACTTAGACGATTTGGCCTTATTTGCAAAAAAACCAAGAAATTTCTCAAAATAAAGAAAAATCGCAATTTCAAAGATAAAAATAATTTTGATAAGAAAAATGAAAAGGATAAAAAGGACGTGCCTGAGAAAGCCCATGAGAAATGTTATGAGTGTGATGGTAGAGGGAATATGGAATTTGAGTGTCATACTACGTTGCGACATCATGGTAAAGGCAAAGCTAGTCTTAATGCCTCCCTTAGTGATAATAGTGAGGTCGAGTCTGTGGATCCTCAAGACGAGTCACTGCATGAATATAACTTCACCACATTCATGGCTAGTCATGTGAGTACTAACAGTGCGCCTCATTACTATGAGGATGCTACGTCACAGGGACACCTCGAGAGTTGAAGCGATGTGAGTAAGGGGGAAGATGCTGCATGTGAGAGCGAGAGTGGTTTATGATATGCGTACGCTAATTTATATGCTAGTTCTTTTAAACTAAAAATTATAACAAAGCGTTAGCACTTAGGATAGTTTCCTTAGAGAAAGATTGAGGAGAAAGAGTCATCGATTAGAACTGCCTTGAGATAGAGAGAGTCAGTTTGGTGAAAGATAAATGTTTAGAGAAAGATAAAAAGGACTTGACCAAGTAAGTGGCTAGTCTTACAGGTAAGCTCCAGACCTCCATGGAAACTCGAAAGAAACTTGAAGCCCATCTTACTCATGACCTTGAGATAGCCAGGGAGGTTAAGGTAAAGATAGAGGACAGATCTAGAAACATGGAAAAAAGGCTCCTCGCCCCTACCTTAGGTTTTGGTTAAAGGAAGGGATTTGGCTTTGATGGTGTCTCCAGATCCAATGTGACACCGGAACCAGTTACTGAGTTTATTACGAATCCATATGGCCATCACCAAATCCCCCAGAGAAGAGTTCGACCAATAAAAGCAAACCAAGGTCAGCCAAAGACTGTGTACTTTTGTATCAACTGCAAAATAAAGGGTCACCTCATGATGTACATTTTCTCTACCACATGACACTAGCAAATTTTCGAGTCTTAGGAAGCAGGTTGAGTTTCTAGTCGCCACATCTCAGAGTTTAATGGAAGAGTTCCAACGAATTTCTATGTCATCAGTGGGAACTCCTAATATCCCGACTAGAGCCAACAATGACAAGGGAAAATGGAAGGTTACCTCATCTTTATTTCCTAAACTTGATGCCAATGCCCTTGTTTTTCATGTTACCCTTAAAGCACATAACACTTCTAAGTGGTATTTCGATAGTGGGTGCTCTAGGAACATGACAAATGATGTCTCATTTTTTACCTACCTAGAGGATTGCAAGGAAGGTAAATTTACCTTTGGAGATGGGAGAAAATCTAGCATAGTAGGACGAGGTAAAGTAGAGATACCAGGATTTCCTAAGCTAGAGGATATTTTGTACATCAAAGGTTTGAAATCGAACATTCTCAACATTAGCCAGTTGTGCGATGCTGACTTTCCAGTAAAGTTTGACTGAAATGAGTGCAATATTTATGATCAAGCCGTTAAACTTCTATTTTAAGGAGTGAGGACGGAAGATAATTCTTATAGGATTGCGCCCAAGTTCACATTTGTCTGCAACAACACCATAATCACTCCTATGGATTTGTGGCATCAACATCTAGGACAATTGAATTTTAGAGATTTGGAGAGATTAGATAAGAAGGACCTATTACATGGCTTTCCATCACTTGTAAAGATGACTTCGTGGTTTGTGGACCTTGTCAATTGGGAAAGCAAGTCTGTAGCCCCCCATAGGAAGTTGAATTTCATTACCACTTCATGAGTTCTTGATTTGATACACATGTATATTATGGCTATGACTCATGCTGAGAGTTTGTGTGGTAAGTGGTATATCATTGTGATGGTAAATGATTTCTCTCGTTACTCAATTATAGGTTTTATGAGGGAGAAATCTGAAGTTGTGGAATTTATCACGACCAAGTACCGTGTCCTGCAAAATCAACACGGAGTAACTATCAATAGAATACGTAGTGACAATAGCACTAAGTTTAAGGAAGCTAAAGTAGATCTTTATTGTGATAGCCTTGGGATCAAACATGAATTTTCAATCGTGAAGACTCCTCATCAAAATAGGATTGTTGAGAGGAAAACTTGAACGATTCAGGAGATGGCTAGATCTATGCTTCGAAGTCGTAGAGTTGCTAGGATATTTTGGGCAGAGGAGGTGTCTATCGCATGCCATAAGGTGAATATGGGTTATCTTTTTCCACACGCACTTAAGACACCCTAAAAATTATGGACTGAAAAGAAGCCCAAACTTTCATATTTTCGTGTCTTTGGGAGTAAATGCTACATCCTACGGGATAGATAGCAATTAGGAAAGTTCAGCTCCCCGATCGATGAGGGAATATTATTAGGATATTCATCGACTAGTAGAGCATATGGGGTATTTAACCTGATTAGCTCTAAGGTTATGGAGTCAATAAATGTTACCGTGCAAGATGATGAACCGCCGACGTTTGTTGATTCTAACCTTTTAGGTGAGGATGATACACTTCCTACTGATGATCCTTTTGATCCTCCAACACCTAAAGTGGATCCTATTCATGATTTAGGGGACAATCTTACTTGGGTTCGTAAGAGTCATGATCCTACTGTTATTCTAGAAGATCCCACCCTAGGAGTCAAGACTCGTGCTCAGCTAGAGAACGTTGTTATCCATGTTTGCTACACATCCAAAGTCAATACCTATAATTATAAGTAAGAACTCAAAGATGAACAACTAATATGCGCCATATAGGATGAGTTACTTTAGTTTAGAAATAATGATATCAGGGAACTGGTCCCTCGACCTAGTGAGACAAATGTGATAAGTACTAAGTGGGTCTTCAAGAATAAGGTGCATGAGACTGGTACTATTATCCGAAATAAGACTGCGTTGGTTTCTCAAGGATTCACACAGATAAAGGGTGTATATTTTGATGAGACATTCACTCATGTTGTGAGGCTTGAGTCCATCCTCTTACTACTCACCATTGCATGTCATCTGCGCTTCAAGTTATATCACATGGATGTCAAGAGTGCCTTTCTGAATGGAATTCTATTGGAGGAGGTTTACATGGAACAACCAAAAGGGTTTGAAGACCCTAATCACCCTGATCACGTCTACTATCTGAGGAAATATTTATATGGTTTGAACCAAGCACCTCATGCTTGTTACGAGAGGCTTACTTTCTATTTATTAGCTCGTGGCTTCAAGACAAGGGAGTTGATATGAAGTTGTTTTTAGGAGAGATGACGATGCTATTTTGGTTACCCAGGTCTATGTGGATGACATAGTATTTGGATCCACGTGCTCCCAGCATGCTCTCCAGTTTGAGGAGGAGATTAAGAGTGAGTTTGAGATGAGAATATTTGGTGAGATTACTTTCTTCCTTGGTCTCCAGGTTCGTCATATAGAGGATGGGATGTTCATCTCCTAATCCAAGTATACTAGAGACCTTGTGAAGGAATTTGGTTTAGACTTCACTAAGCATGCATGTACCCTGATGAGTACCTCAACAAATTTTAGCAAGGTCACTTCAGGCAAGGATGTAGATAAAACCATGTATAGAAGTATGATAGGTAGTCTTATTTACTTAACTATTAGTTGTCCCGACATCGCCTTTAGTGTTGGAGTCTGTGCGCGATATCAAGCGTCCTCAAAAGATTCACACTTACTCGCTCCTAAACGTATTATCAAATATGTGACTGGAACTCCCTCACTAAGCATTTGGTATTCCTTTGATACCAATGACCGTTTACCTGCCTATTCAGATGCCGATTAGGCCGGGGATGCAGAAGGTTGTAGGAGCACTTCTAGTGGGTGTTTCTTCTTTGGTTTTGCTCTTGTCTCTTAGTTGAGCAAGAAGTAAAAGTCCATCTCTTTGTCCACTGCGGAGGCAGAGTACATAGCAAGTGGGAGTTATTGCATGAGACTTCTGTGGATGAAGCATATGTTGGAGGATTATAGGATATCAAAGGACACCATGACTATTTCCTGTGATAACCCGAGCGCGATACACACATCCTGTAATCCAGTCCAGCATTCGAGCACAATGCACATTAGGATATGCGAGTACTTTATCCATTAACTTGTAGAAAAAAAGGTCGTATCCTTGAGTTTTTTATCTACCAACCTCCAGTTAGATGATATTTTCATGAAGCCTTTAGATGCCCTTAGATTCGAGAAGTAAGTCTTTAGGATTTAACACAGTTGATTGAGTGACGGTCACCATTTCTAGAGTATTTCATGTTCATATCATTTGATTCCTATATCTAAATTGTATCATTTTTATCATTATTTATTTTTTAGTTTTTATTATTTTTTTGAAAAATTGAAAAATCCAAAATGATTTTATTTTTGAATTTTTTTAGAAAAAGTCAAAAAGATTTTCTTTTTACAAATTTTTTTTTGAAAAACACAAAAAGAGTTTTGTATTTGTTTACACCATTTATAGATGAACATTTAAAGTAGCCGTAGTCACAACTTCATTCCATATTCCACGTGAGTGTTTGATAGTGATTTGAGATGCTACAACATTTCATCCATGTGTTATACATTTTTTGGAGCCTTTGAGATGTGATTAGTGATATCTTCTACATGTTTGACTCCTTATTTCCTTTACTTCACACATGCACGGTATGATTTGAGTATTGTACTTGTCTATCACATATTGGCTTAAGTGTTTCCATGTCAATTATGTCTATACATTGACAAAAATGCAATAGATGTTGACAAGAAAGTAGTGCATGTAAAAACCATTTACCATGAGGATTTAATTGCAACAGAATATGATGAGTGAATCATGGGTAAGGGCTGCGAGAGCTAAAAATTAACTTGTCGTGAAAGCCACCATTTTAAAAGAGCCCCAAAAAGGTAATAAAAAGAAAAATATACCAAAAATGGGCCAATAGATTTTAGTTTCATCACCTCAAAAGAAAAATATAATGCATTATTATTTATGAGGGAGTTTGGATGGAAAGAAATGAAAAACGGGTTTACACGTCCTTGAAAGTCATGAAAAAGCATTGTAATGTTTTCGATGTTAGTTGTGTGGAAATCACTTTGAGCTTTGATCTGTTGATTTGATTGAGTCAATTTCTTATAATTCCACCATTTTTACACCTAAGGGAGATGTTGAGTTCATTTGTTAGGAATATCCGAAATTCATCATGCACATATTTTATGGTTGTATGTATTGATTTTTCAATCGACTTTGTTCACATCCCTATAATTCCGCTATCGGCGACTTGGTTGTTTTTGTGTTCTTTGATGGTGTGATTCTTTGTTTTATATTTTGTGAGAAAAATTTTGAAAAAATTCAAAAAGGGAAAGTTTTATTACCTTGTGCCATTCTCCATTTGCATTTGTTTTATATTCTTCATATTTGTCTATTTGGGGACATACGGATTCGATAAATAACAATTCTTGAATGAGGTAACAAACTCCAGCGATGAATCAAAAAAGAAATCTTTATTAGTTCTACCTCATATTTTTTATGAAGAGAATGAATCTTTTTATCGAACGATAAAAAAATGGGTCCGGATCTCCTGCGGGAATGATTTGGAAGATACAAAACAAAATTCATAAAAAATGGGAGAACGAATTATGGGGGAGAATTTTTTTCTGATTTAATAGTGACTTTCTTGATCATTAATTGATACTTACTTTTGCTTATTATTATATTTCAAACTGTAGCATATCACAAGTATTGTTTCTTGTCTCATGTGTAGGTACAAAATTGAAGATTATTATTGCACACCCTGATGATGAAAATAAAGATCAAAGAGTCCGAAACTTAAAGTTGTTGAAGTTTGTTTGAAGACATGTCATTTAGTATTTCTAGTTTTGTGTTTAATGGAGATATTAAATTATATGTCATTTGGTTTTTATTTGGATAGCATAATTCAAATTTTTTAAGTATGTATTGGCATAGAGATAGGAGGACATTTGTAAGGACATGATTTTATAAATATCCAAGTTAGAATCCAAAAATTTACATTATGTCCTAGACCTGAGTTAGTATGTCTGATATTGCTACATTTGACACTTAAACACAGTCATCCATTATGGTTTTGATCCGAATCCTCGCATCCATCATCTTCATACATGCATCATGCAATATGTAACCGTTCCCATTAATCCACTTACGATTATGGTAAAATGATTTATTTGGAGTGTTATTTATTTACATAAATATTTTGGAAACTTAAAAAAAAAATTAAGGGTCTGGAACATTTTTACTTCGGAAGAAGAAATTTTTCTAAGTGTAGAGGCGAAGGAGAAAAGTCGCTGACGTTGTTCGAGCGAGATCCACTTTTCATTTGAGTGGGATTGACGTCTCGTGCAAAGTCGTTCGAGCGACGTGGCATTCCATTCTAGTGTCGAGCTACCTCGATTTTTTTATAAATAGCAGTGCCTATTCTACACGATTTTCAAGTCTCTGGCACTCTTGTTTCTACAGAGCTGCTTTGCGCACTATCCTTTCTCTTACACAAAAATATAAGTCTTTTCTCCCACTGAAACATTAGTCTCTCTCATCATTTAAACTAATAAAAGGATTATATATGCCTTAGAGGTCTGTATAGATAGTTCAAAAAAAGAAATTCTTCAAAATCATACATGTTAAAACATCATCCTAACTTTAATTAAAACATGGCGATCACATGACACATCAGTGACAAAAATAAGAAACAAAAAATAACCTTACAAACCGATCATACTTAACCTACACAACAAACACATTTCTTGCTAAACTCATCCCCACATTCCCAAAAAACCCACTTTTACTGCCAAACAAACCCGCCTCATCATTATTTCCAGTCCCCGATGGACTTTAGGAATTCCAATCCTAACTACACTTCCATATCCGCTCCATGTGACGGTATGCCTTGATCTGTTTGGATGAAACCACAATATCATCCTCTCTAGCATCAAACATCATAATCCACCTTTGTACAGTATCCTCATCATAGGCTTTCATAACTAACCTCTTTTATAACCATTTAAAAAAAATCCCCAGGCATAAACCCAGCCCCCCTGACAGATTGAGATAAAAATGTAGACAATCATTGGTGTTGCCACAAGGGTCCTCAGATCATCCTCAGAGATTCAGTTAGATCATCTTAAGGAAAAAAGTTGGTTATATAAGGAGGAACAATATTCTCCTAGCCTACTTGATGCATAAGTGTCTAAGAAAAGTAGAATCATGTCTGGCGAAGGCCTACCAATCGGACATAACGGTAGTCACCCATTTACAAAATAGACTGTAGGTTTCCCAACCATGACACTGACCACCAAACATTCCAAACCCTATGATTCACAAACCAATTCACCTAGTTCTCCGCATATGGGCTAAAACTGAAAAAAGACCGTGCAAAAGTCAGGGACACCCGCAGCAGGGCACTCAGTGGAAGAAACTATGTGTAATCTTTTCGATAACTAAATGAATAGAATCATGAGACTATCCAATAAAAAATTAGCCCAACCTTCCTTCCAATCATCCAAGCCATTCGAAGTCTCTGCATGTGTGATAACAATAGGATTACAATGATAAGACATCCACAACACCATCGTGGCCATCTAAGGGTCCACCATCATATCACAAGTTACTAAAAGTAGCCTAGCAATCAACCCCAGAGCTATAACACTAGCAAAGATTTTATCGTTAGGGTACACCCCGAATTCATCACCGGTAAGATAATAATACTTCCTCCATGCACCAGTGGTCGAGGAGCCAAATGAGAAACTCAAAGTAACTTAGTTAATGATGCTCGAGGAGAATGGGAGAAGTCTAGAATAACTTTCGTAACACCAAGGTTAATGCCTGATATCATAGAAAACTCCTCTTATGTGGGGTATACTTCAACTAGACCAAAGAAAAACATATGATTCTCTGGGTACCGGAACTGTAGTGTCTCTTCTAAGAGATTCTATTCCACAAAATGGTTACACCATAAGGTGACTGGATGCAAGTTAAAATCCTCATAGTTGATGATGTAATGGCACAAGTCCTCCAAACACTAAAAGTAAGCCACAAATGATTCAGTCATGAAAACTGACATTTCAAGAGAGAAAGAAGATTTGGAAAATAAGAAGAAAAGAAATTGAAGTGTGGTGATGAAACACCCTTCCAAGTCCTCTTTTAATACCCAAAATACTCACAAAAAACAAAAGGTTTGTCCTTCTATTATAACAACTATTCTGAAGTACATCCAAGTACAAAAGGAGTACGATAATGGCTAGAGAATTGATTTGTACCTGATTAATATGTTGATAGACAGGCCAAGGGGTATGCCGATTAGCATCCCCCTATTTTTGAAAATTTTCCACCTTGCTCTATGGCATACATCTTTCCAGTAAAGACCCTCCTTTGTCAAAGACAACCTGTTTGCAAGAGTTTTTCGAGTTTCTTTCTAAAATGAAATATAAAATGCATGTTTTTTCGACATACCATTGCAATAAATAAAATCTCAGCGAAAAATGAAATTGTATGTAGACTACGTCATTTAACTCATGAAAAGTCAATATAATGAAAAATGCATCGTATATGTATTTGTCATTAGGATTTCATTTTCCAGGTACAAAAAAATGAAAAATTAAAAAAGAAAAAATATCAAAACATTTTCTAGGACACAACCCTGGATTTCTAAAAGTCTTCCAACAAAAAAAACTACCTCAAGCATCTCGGCGAAAGAGCTTACCCCGACGACGATAGATAGATCACCGACTGCTAGAATCAAATCTCTCCTCAGAAGTGGTCGATCGTACTATATAAAACCCAAATTCTTTTCTCATATGATCGAACACTGAATCCATCCAGTCTTGAATGTACTGTAACAACCATGTTGATACACAAATCGTCTATAAAAGCATTAGTCTGATAAAAGAGAACAAGTCGATAACAGAGAAAGAAAATCATAATAAAAGTGCAAAGAAAAAGAAATGAAGTCACAACACTCTCTGAAGAACCTCCTCGGGAAAGGGAGTGGAATAATATATCATCGCCTAAGGACGATGAGGAATCAAGACAAATGACCACCAACTAGCCGAATGTGGTAAGAATGAGTAGAAAGGTGCTGGAATATCATCTGTTACCGCCATTGCGCCACCCCCAAGCTATGATATGAAGATACAGACACAATCTTACCTTACACTAATCCTGCCGCTGGAAGAGGAATACCTACCACATAGTAAGTAGATGACGACATAAACCAACTAGTCCTGAAGTCTAGTTAATTATATCTCATCATGTCCGTGTAGAGCATATAGGGTTCACCCTCTATTGACATCGCTTTCACCTCATCCAATATCTCCTTCACCATCCTCATGAACTCAGGAGGCATTGATGGTGAGACCTCCACCTCACCCACTACCACCTACCTTACCACCCTCTCCCTCAGGTACCAAACCAACTCGAACTCATGCGCTAATAACCTCTGCATCTTTGCATGTATGCCGGTAACACGTGCAACCCTCGAGGACAGACGCCAAGAGTAGTTTGCAACCTATCCCCAAATAAAGGCTAGTTAACAAAAATATAAAGAATGCAAATAAAACATAAAATCCAAAAAGTTAGGATGAAACTAGAGCTTAACTTGTGTTAGACCGGAAGTCCAAGAGTCTATTGAAAACGCGTATAGATCGAATCATAAAAAAATTACACACGGTGTATCTACATACGATATTTAAGATCTCATACCTTTGCGGTTCCTTTTGGCTTCAACCGTAGAGATTTGATCTCTTTCATGTTACACCGACTCGTGTCGCAAATTTAACAGTGTGTCAGGCACAAAAACAAAATGATTTTTTTCGAAAATCATAACACCCTTAAAAAATGATCTTTTGCATATATTATGTATTTCGACTTTGGAACTCGTAAAAAAAAATTCAGCCCCATCCGATCAATGGTTGTCATGTTATGATATTAACAAGTAGATACCATGGCATGTCGCGCATTTGTCTAGATAGCTAAAGTTTTGTAAAGATGTGTGACGCAGGCGGAACAAACGATCTCTAAATGACTTGAAATTTCATGAGCCTCTTTCTCTATATGTCAGGAACCCATGATTCTACTTTCAGAATATTTGGACTCTCCGATTTCCCGTAACAAATTTTAGAATATAATAGCTTTGAAAGAAACCTCGAGATCTTCCATGCTATTCCTTTAAGCCATTACATATCATTGGTGTGTGGGTACAAATGATCAAGACCCTACTACTCCTTTTTAGGTATTTTTCATGACCTATATTGATCCTTTACTCATTAGGAGACAAGTGGTTGCTTATATAGGCTAGCATGGGCACCCCCAGGAGAAATAGAAGACTAGCTTCCTACAGAATTTGGGAATTCTAATTAAACTCTATAATTAATTCCATAATTCCATAAATTATTATTCATTCCACTAAAGAATAATAATTACACTCTAGCCTACTATGTCAAAATTATAATTTTGAGCTCCACATTATTAAATGCTTAATAATCTCCACACGTTAGGATTAAAGATACCCATCGATTAAATTAAATTACTGACAATTATATTTAATCGACCTCTTATAAATTTGTTGAGACTGCTCACTTAGATTATTTGATATGTGGGATAATTAAATCCACTGGTTGGGTTTGACATAATCAAACATTATAAGCTACATCAATAGGGTATCATCAATCTCTTTACTGAGATGTGGATTCCATTCATAATTAACTTTCACCAGACACTAATTGACATTACCCAATCTACCAAGCTTATTGATCCATAAATGAATCTCACCCAATAGGTCAAAGTAACGAATAATTGATGCACATGTCCATCAATTATGTTTGGATTAAGAGCTTAAGCACTCATAACAACCATGAGATGTTCATTATATTATATAGTTAGTATAAAGACAATTATCTCTAGTTGGTCTCGTTCAATACACACAAAGTGTACTAGCACAATATGTCGAAACTATACCATTTGCCGTAATCAATATAGACCTACTAAAATAGTGTGCTATAATCAAACTGATGGTGTGTTCATCCCCATCTAAGATTGTGAACCAGACTTATATTTTACAAGGACCGATGATCTGATCTTCCGTGATTAAGTCGAACTCTATACATCAAATCATCCACTTTGTAGAATAAAGGACACATATGTATAAATATATAAAATAATATGATGCAAACATTACCTGTGATGATTCTCATTAAATAGACATACTAAAATTCACTACTGAACCATTATTTTTAGTATACAACCCCAACAATCTCCCCCTCATACTCAAAGATATGGAGTCATGCACCTATCAACCAAACGTCACACCTAAAGTAAAAGGCTTACCAGTTTCCAACCAATGCAATCACAACCACTAGAAACTCCCTTATGTATTCTTATACAAGGGGTACTATACGCTTTCTGAAATCTTAAATATGACTAAATACATGAGTTAGTAACCTACAAGTTACTTATCGGTTTACTTGGCAACCAAATATATATTCATTAATACTTTTCAGGTACTTGAATATTTAATCTACCAAAACCAATGTTCTATTCTCAAGAAATACCAATTTCCAAATCTGAAAGACCATATATCTTTCTTGGAATATTGCATAACAAAGCCTCAAAAGAACAATATCAATATGATAACTTAGATAAGCAAAAGTACATTTTTTCTAGTGATAAAATGTTAACTTGATCCAAAAAATGTAACAAATTTTCTAATGTTTTCATATTGAACTTATTGGACTACCATTGTCTAATTGTATGATATATACCTACATTGTGTGCGGCGATAAATATATCTATACATCTAGTATCTAAAAACACCACCACGCTTCCATCACTCCTTTTGTACACACTGAACAAATCTGACCATTTATCAAAATCATAAATTTGATTACCTCTCTTACTTGATTCACATAAAACTACTAGGTATGACCCCATCTTGATGAATCTATATGGTACCAAATATCATAACTTTTCCAAGAATGTTATGCATCCTTGTGAAGGAATACCATATTATAGTTACAGGGTTTGTTATCTTCTTCTCCAGGGGTCACGAAGGGTGACAATCCTAAGAATAAAAAACGCTCCCACTAAGATAAAGTTATCCCATTAGGGGTGTACAAATCGTGATGCGTTTATTTGGTTTTTACCATTATGAGAATTGACAATCCTCCCACTATGATAAGGTTGAAAAAATCATACTCATTTCTTTGTGATGTTTTCACTTATACTGGTGGTATGAAAGAAATTCTCATAATCCTATTAAAACTTCTTTGTTCCAAACAATTCGTTTAGGAATGTGATCTAGAATATAGATTTCAACATGTATCCTTATTCCAACTTGTCAAGTATTTTCTCAACACAAGTGTTGCACTACCCATTATATAAAATACAGGAATTGAGTTAAAAATGATCCATTATTTTTAATGGGAGTAAAGAAAAATGACTTGGAAAACAATCTTAACATATGCATATCTATATCTTATAAATAACCATCATGAATTTTATCACATGTGAAAGAAATCAAATTCTTCTTTCTTTGACACACCGTTATTAAAAGTAACTTATGGAATAATCTTTATGGATATAATTCGAACTAATGATTTGTAATTCTTAAATTTCTAAATAGGTAGTTCTAGAATTAAACCAATTATAATAAACTAATTCTAATATTTCTGTAGCTATAATACCTCCTGATCATTTTTTTATCTAAACAATATTCATTAACTAGAAGTGCCTCCACTTTCGATAATGGTAAGAATCCACTTTCCACCAGTTTAGAATTCATTTACACAAAATGACCTGAGTATTTAGAGCTATAGATATATTATGGTTTGTAGAGAAAAATCTTATCCATTTAATGATAAATCATTAATATAATTCAAAAATATAGTGTACAAAATATGACATTTATTTTATAATGATTATCCTCTTTAGTATTAAAGATGAATACATTGTTTATTACCATTAACAACACACATGTGTTATCAAAATAAAACAATTATCATTTTGTAAAAGTGCAGAAACTGAACTAAAGTTCCTTCTATTCTTACATACTTATACGCAATCATTTAAAATTAATCTCTAATTATCAAAACTGAGACTCACGTCTCCCAGTGTAATTATAAATTCCCAATAGTAGACAAATTCACCTATCACTAGTTGACTGGTTTCCTAGAACCAATGATTAATGGCTCATGTTTCTACAATCCAGGTTACCGTAGAACAAACCATTAAACACTATTCAAATTTTTTGCAAATAAAATGTATCTACCTTGTTCTTTTAAAGAAAACAAGCTTATTAACTCCTACTAGTATTCTGACTGCTCTTAGTGAATTCACTTGCAATTACGCATATTGCTAACTGTCTTTAAAACCTAGCCAATGCCTGAATTCTAACTTAATAGTTTCTGATTTAACTTTAGCTTTTATCAACCTTTCGGCTAAGAAGTGAAGTTACTCAATAACTTGAATACTTATGTGATATCATGATAAAACCTTTTGTTGAGGAGGATATCGACATGGGTTTCCCCGTCTATTTCACCTATTTAGATTTCTAGTTGCTTCAGTTGAGAAATCACCATCAAAGCATAATCTTATAACTACGGCTATATTAATCATACTAATATTCCTTTAAAGTCATTCATAGCAACCTGGATAACTATATTCCCTAATTTTCAAACATTAGACGTGAGATAATCATCATATTATAAGCACTGATTAATATTAATGTCACAATATATCTAACATAATGAACAAGTCATATTGTGTCATACCATTAATCTTTTCCACCTTTATTCCATATTTCCTTATAGAATTCTTATAATGTGACTATTCAAGACAACATTAAAAAAATCCACATATGCATTACTTTATTGTCAATACTATGTCTAATTTAAATTCAACCGTTTAATTATTATCAGAAGGTATATAAAAATGAGTATGAAATACGTGAATATTGGAGTTACCATTTAAAACTAGAGAATCCCATAATAAAGAACATATTACGACAAGCAATTGACTTTGAACTCAATTTAAATTTGGTTCCCTCTACCATTTTAAAAGCATTCGTCAGCATCCCAATTACTGTTTGAATAGCATTCCTCTTTGTAGAACCTACTATAAATTTGTGTCTAAGTGTATACCACCAACTAATTTTAGACTATCCCAGATCACATAGACTCCTCTTTTGGCGGCCGCCTATATGAATATGAGCCTAAAATTACCCTTAAGGAAATTTGCATTGGCTATCACAATAATTAACATTCCTCTTTGGAGGACCTACTCGTTATTGAAAACCTACAGACCGTTGGTGGAGACCGTGGGATTTGTTTGTGACCAAATCCTCTCCCACTTAGTAATTTAAAACTTTTGTGAGGGTTATGAAAATAGAACTTTAATTTTAACATTTTTAAAAAATACAGGGTAACTGATGCATGTCAAAATTCAGGGTTGCCTAAATTTTCGCGCGTCCAAAACATGTGTAATAAATATAAATTCTAAATTCCCATATATTCACAGAATAAATCAAGAAATTTAATTTAAATTTTCTAATCACACATCAAAAATCCATAATTTTAAAAATATTTAAATTAAACATATAACCATGGAGATTGTTCAATTTTAAATTGTCCAATTAAAATAATGGGATTTTCCAATTTATTTATTCAAATTAAAATAACTAATTTCCTTATTTTAATTATCCAAAAATAGTAAAAGTATTTTAAATTAAAATAATTTTGGAAATTAAGTTTAATTTGAGTAATAAATAAAACCCATTAAATTTAATAAATTTAAAATGAACCACCAGAAAAATTATTTTCCAAGAAATTAATGATCTTAGGCTGGGCCAGTATTCCATGTTGTCTATAATTCTAAGGGTCGTTAACGCATATTAATAACCCAACAATTAAAACATGAATAATATAGGCATAAATCAACATAAATAAAAAATGAGATAAATAAGGATTCCCGACTATTATTGTCAACATGCAATTATACTGAAAACTCAACAATTATCCTTGAACTCCAAAAGTCATAATTGAACTCAACAGTCATCATTGAACCCCAAGAGTCTTGAACTCAAGATTCACGATCAAAATAGTAACAAATTACAGATGCGCTATGCCTCCATTAAGGAGTTCTCATTCCACATCAATATTACATTAATCCAAAATAAAAAAAAATAACGACGAATAAACCATTGTGGGGTCCAATCACATCGAATAATAACAAAAATATGTGACCATAATTGTGGGATTAGATCTCTACAAAATAGAAGTTAGCACATCTCTAAATTCTACCCAACATTCATGCACATATTCGATTATCTTATTTTTATGGGACAACATTGCTGAATTAACCCTATACGCGATATCAACGTAGCTATGATACCAATTGTTGGAGCGCAAGTCCAAGAATCTATTGAAAATGCGTATAGACCGAATCATAAAAAAAAATTACACATGGTGTATATACATATGATATTCAAGATCTCATACCTTTGCGATTTCTTCTGGCTTGAACCGCAGAGATTTGATCTCTTTCATGTTACACCAACCCATATCGCAAATTTCTTTCATGTTACACCGACCCATGTTCTTTCATGTGTTTTTATGTCTTTCAACCTCTAGAACCCGCAGAAAAGTTTTTAGCCCCATCCGATCAATGGTTGTCAAGTTATGGCTCTAAAAGTAGATACCATGACGTGTCGCGCATCTGTCTATACATCTGAAATTTCGAAAAGATGTGTGAGGAAAATCGTTCAAATGATCTCTAAATGACTTTAAATTTTTTGTGCCTCTTCCTCTATATGTCAGGAACCCATGATTTTACTTTCAGAATGTTTGGACACTCTGATTGCCCGTAAAATATTTTACAATATAAGAGCTTTGAAAGAGACCTCGAGATCTTCCATGCTATTCCTTTACGCCAATACATGTCATTGCTGTGTGGGCACTAATGATCATGACCTTACTACTACTTTTTAGGTGTTTTTCTTAATCTATATTGATCCTTTACTTATTAGGAGATAAGGGGTTGCTTATATAGTCTAGCACGGGGACACCAGGAGAAATAGAAGACTAGCTTCCTACAGAATTTAATTATTCTAATTAAACTCTATAATTAATTCCATAATTCTACAAATTATTATTCATTCCACTAAAGAATAATAATTTCACTCTAGTCTACTATCTCAAAATTATAATTTTGAGCGCCACGTTATTAAATGCTAAATAATCTCCAGACGTTAGGATTACAGATACCCGTCGATTAAATTAAATTATTGACAATTATATTTAATCGACCTCTTATAAATTCCTTGAGATCGTTCGCTTAACTTATTTGATATGTCGGATACTTGAATCCACCAGACGGTTTTGGCATAATAAAAACTTATAAGCTATATCAAGATGGTATCATCAATCCCTTTAATGAGACGTGGATTCCATTCATAATTAAGTTTCACCATTCACTAATTGACATTACCCAATCTACCAAGATTATTGATCCATAAATGAATCTCACTAAATAGGTCAAAGTAAAAAACAATTGATACACATGTTCATCAATTATGTTTGGATTACGATCTTAAGCACTCATAACAACCGTGAGATGTTCATTATCTTCTATACTCAGAATAAAAACAATTATCTCTAATTGGTCATGTTTAATACACACCAAGTGTACTAGCATAATATGTCGAAACTATACTATTTCCCATAATGAATATAGACCTACTAAAATAGTGTGCTACAATCCAACTGATGGTGTGTCCACACCCATCTAAGATTGTGAACCAGACTTATATTCTACAAGGACCGATGATTTGATCTTCCATGTGTAAGTCGAACTCTACACACCAAATCATCTACTGTGTTGAATAAAAAACACATATGCATAAATATATAAAATAATATGATGCAAACATTACGTGTGAAGATTCTCATTAAATAGACATACTAAAATTCACTACTGAACCATGATTTTTAGTATACAACCCCAAGAACTTGATCACTCGTTCAGGCATTCAACACTCGTTCAGGCATTCACTTCCTCCACTTTTACATCCTCCAAAAGTTCCATGCATCACTCGCAATCAAGGACACTAACACAACATTGCACCTGATCACTTGATAAAATATGTTTACAAAAGGCAACAAAAAATGTCAACAAAGAAAAACGATAATGACAACAAGAAAATAAAAAAATTTATACTAAAAGATTACCTCCAAAAGCTAAGTGGAAAAATTTGTCAAAGACACCAACTGAAGACATCCAGAGAAGCATAAATAAAGCCAATATGAAGCTCACCTAGTCACACAATGGAATATCCAAGATGATCCTCAATAAGGGGAGAAACTATAAATGGACGACATTGCCACTCATCGCCGCAACAAATCCCCGCAGCAAAAGCAAAAGGAATAAACGGGTTGCCTGCCTCACTTGCCACCTGTCGATCACATCAATCTATCTGGATAATAATGTGTCATTTAACAGCAATATCATGATCGACTCTATATAAATGATCATCCCAATAACCACTATGGCAACCCGAACTGCGACCTCATATACGTGCAAAGATCAGTCCACTAGGATCTAATGACCCTCGCACTGCAACCCAATCAATTGATAAATATCCATAAGAGTAACTGTCATCTACCCCATGCCTATGTGAAATGTATGGGTGGTATCCCATCATCTCTTTCCCAAACAACACAACACCGTTGAAGAACACATGTCTTGTCCAAATCCACAACGAGATTGCCAAATACGGTAGCCTCCACCATCAACTGCACTTCCCAAAAGAGTTTCTCCCACACCTACTTTATCCTTATCAAGACACGAGAATGGATACTCGATGACATGATATCCACCTACACACTAGATGAAATCCTTTAAGTGTCCCAAGGATAAAAGGGAGAGAAATACTAAAAAAAAATTAGATAGCAAACATTCCCATAACCATTTGACTTCTTCACCCTTGTAGAACGATGGTTCCCTGGCTCCCATAGTAAAACCCTATCATTAAGAACATGCCCAAATCTATCATAAGTATTCTCACTTCCCAATACCAATGCCTTGACACACACCACTGCAGGTTAGCCCATTCATTAGTAGCCATCTAAAAGTTATTCATTTTACCTTCTATAATTTATTTCAAAGAAAAATACTTGAAATGGATTATTAGAAAGAGAGAGAAGGAAGTATAGTGAGTTGAAAGTATGAAAAATGAAGGAGGTTTCCTCCCTCTTTATAACAAGCTAGGGGGTATGTCGATCGATAGTCCCCTGGTTATGCCAATCGACAGTGACCCTTCACCTTCCTCAAAAAGCCCAAAATTCTGTGGCCAATGTTGTTAGGCAACCTTTGCTAATTCCTATTAGCAGTCCCCTCAAATTTCATTGTAAAGATTATAGAAAAGTTGAAATTACCCAAATAATTCACAAAATTTTGAAAAAATCTTAAGAGGATTAAGTAAATCAGAGATTTTCAAAAATTCAATAAGCAAAGCCTACTAGAACTCATAGATCCCTCACTATAATTATACTCACTAGTGGAATCAGAATGGAAGAACATCTTTAGTCATCAGGTACACTTATTAAAACTCTTTAGGTTCATAGAATTGAACTTGGCTCGCAGAATCGGCCTCAAACATTTAAAGCATTAAATTTAACCGTTTGGTTTCGCCGAATTGACATAGGCCCATAAAATTGGCCTCGACCCTCTAAATTGGTGATTTCCACTCTTCAGGCCTACAAAATCGGCCTTGTTCCTCTTAATTGGACCCTCCCACTCTTTAGGTCTAGAAAATATACCTAGGTCCATGAAATCAACCTCAACCTTCCCAATCGGTCCACTATTTGGGTATGTGCAATTGGCCTCGTCCCTCTAAATCGGTCACTTACCAACTCTTTAGGTTTATAAAATTGACCTAGGTTAACAAAATTGACCTCGACACTCTAAATTGGTTTCTTACATTATTTAGCTTCGTAGAATTTACCTAGGTCCACAGAATCGACTCGACCCTCTGAATCGTCCACTTCCACTCTTTAGGTCCACAAAATTGACCTAGGTCTGTAGATTCAACCGCAACCCTCTAAATCGATTACTTCAACTCCCTAGGTTCAAATGATCTACCTTAACCCTCATAATCGATCGCCTTAACTCTTTAGGCCTAGAGAATCATCTTTGACCCTTTGAATTTGGTAGATGCCTCCCTCAATACCCATAAAAGGCCCTGACCTTGGGTCCTATGCATAAGCCTCTACCACAAAAACCCTTTTGATCTTCTAGGAGGTGTCTACTTTTTAACGACCTCTACTTGTTCTAATCTAACTCTTGAGGGGATTTGTAGAATACCATACTAGTACAATCCAAACACTTCCTTAGTTCCTTAACACCCTCGGACCCCAGGTCCTACTATAAACCTTGATCTAGAGGATATTGGGTGCTTCTGAGCCCCTATTTAATTATGTTTAACTCTACAACCTGTGTGAATCTCTTTAAACCTTTATAGGGCTCTGAATCCCCTTTTTGACACTCCATACCATGCTATAATTGTCCTTACAACTCACGCATACTTAACTTTTTACTCCAAACCCTGATCTAGAGACCACTAGTTGCTCCCGAGCCCCATTTAACCTTGTTCAACTCTCCAACCATAGCGAAGCTCATCCCACTTTCATAAGGATCTGAATACCATTTTCAACGTTCTATACTGTGTACAAATCGTCTTTACAATTCTCACATACTTACCTTTGTAGTTCGATAACCTCCGTCTGGAGTCCATTGGATGCTTTCGAGCCCCATTTGACTTTAGTCAACTTTCAAACCCAAGATTAACCCATAGATTATCATAGGGCTCTGAATCCTCTTTCTAATGGTCCTGGCCATGCACGATTCTTACATACGTTTCATTTTATGCTTGTTTTTCCCTCTAGGAACCTTAGTCCCTCTGCCTATAAGAAAAGGTGTACTTTACTTTGCCATCATGCTAGGGGTATGCCAACAGGTAACTAGGGCCTATGCCATTTAGAAGACCCCCTAACCCTAATTTTTCCTATATAAAGAGGTCATAACCAAATTCCAAAGGGCCCCTTTTTTCAACAATGAGAACATGCTCTGTCTAGAAGTCAATACGCCCTCGTCCAAAAAATTCCCTTTTCAATACATTCTCTCCACTTTTCTTACATCACTTTCACTTTACCTTTTTCCATCGATTTTACCCATACTCCACCACCATTCAAACATGATAAAATTTAGCCTACACCATTTCAAAATCAATACTAAAGTTCTATAGGAGGTCTATTTCTACCCTTTTACATCTTATTTGATTAGTGTTGTTCATTTACTTTTTCATTCAATTTTGATATATTTATGCTTTATTTCACTTTCTCAAGTCAACTTATCTTGTTTTTTTTTGTTAGTAGTACATATAAAACATATTTTCATAAAACCAAAAAAGACAAAAAAGAGGGTTCACCCATAAACCCCAAAGTAAAATTTCCCCACTTTTCCTAAACTTTTACACTTGCGGAATTTTTCTTCAAAACCAACTAAGGGGAATTATAGATTACATTTGGGTTTATGAGGTAAACCCCACTGTCATGATGCGTCGAACTATGTGGACTTTGATTCCTATTTTGTCCACCTAAGTGTCCCAAGTCATTATCAAGATTCAAGTCCTATTTTGTTCATTGTTAGATTCTATTTAAATCTCATATTTCTTAGTACAATGCGTACGTATTTGCCTATAAATTAGTGTTCCCACCCACCATGCACATTAACTTCCTCATAAGTGAATAGTGTTTCGATGGTCATTAACATCGTATTTTCCTATTAATCTCTTTCTTTCATATACTCCTTAGGATGAACCATGAGGGGTGAATTATTTTTTTCTTATTTCCACATCACACACATTATATGTCATTCATATCTTGGAGAAAAATTGAACATTATTATATCCCATGAGAAACCGAAAGGACGAAATGGGTGCTTATTACCTTCCCTCGATTCATTTGGGTTTGTATGCATCAGTTTGTCTTTGATACTTCCGTTTTGGGGATGAATACATTCTTTTGTACGTTTTGAGCAAAATGGGATAGAAAATTCTATCTTTTCTTCCCTTTTGATGACGGTCGATTTATATCCATGGTTAGCCCATGAAGATCCCATGAGTGGCGATAAGAGGACTTCCATCCTCGATTCCTCACACGCACCAAGATATTTTTCTTTTTCTTTTCTCTCCTTTTGGGGATAGATCTAGCGTTGGAGGAAACCCAAATGGCCACAGCTATTTTTAAATTTTGTAATATTATGATAATAAAATAACAAAGTGGTAGTTACCTTAGAATAAATGGAATCTGGGATGAATATAAATCATAATGTGAAAACAAACCAAAAGATTCAATTACTTGAGTAAAAAGTATAATAGTAAGTCGGGTATTTTCGTAAAAATGACGGCTGGACTGGAAAGTGTGAGGGAAATTTCCAAATGAGTAAATTTGTATGTAATTGTCTTTACTTCGTTTGGACAAAACTTATTTGAGTCATAGGTTAGGATCTGAGTTTTTTATCCTTTGAGCCTACGATTTTTTATTGCACATTGTAGCATCAATGTGAAATGACTTCATCATCGTGTTTTGTTTTCGTGTCGAGTCTTCAATATTCACGGGATCTTAAGTGGTATTAATGTATACTATATTTTCCTTGGATTCATTTGAGTGCTGTTTTTAATATATTCTTTGGGGTCATTTTTTTATTAAAAAGGTTATTTTTAAAGAAATTATTTTTTTGTTAAAGTCGTTCGAACAACTTTTTCAGTCATTTTAACAAGTTTTCATAAGTCGTTCCAATGAGGTTTTGACGAGTTCAAACGATAATGGTGTTTTAGTTCAAATGAGCATTAAATAGGGATTGAACGGGATATTTGTATTTTGCAGTGAGAAGTCATTCAAATCTCGTTCGAAGCTCATTTAAATGAGTTTGGCTATCACATTCAAATGAGATTTATATTATTAAAGGATATTCAACAACTCGTTCGAACGACCATATGTATATGATTCGAACGCGTTTCCTCATTTATTGCGCTACCCCTATTTTTGTGTTTTATATATATAAGAGTGTTGGAAACTATTTTTATGCAGATGTTTTGCGAAAACTGTTTTACTAAGATAAATCCAATAGCATCGGAAGCCTAGTTTAACCCAACCATTTTGACATTCAAGTTTCATTATAGTATGCATGTTCGTGATCTCATTCTTAATCACCAACGTTTATTTACTCTACTTTGCCGTGTACGATTTGATATGGCGGATTCTATGTGTGTTGCGATTTAGCAAAGTGCACTTCGTGTTGTTGTGATAGTTTGTTGAGTGTAGATTAATCGATACTTAGATATGTGAGGAGCATGCGTTATGGTAATTCATGGGTGGATTCCTATGTGTCGTTGTGAAGAAGGTTTGGGTAATAAATATAACATCGAGGATTGAAGGATTCAAGCCAGTTGTGTATGTCATATGTCATCCTTTTATTATTCCTAGATCATAGTGAATTTGTGTTGCTGGACATCGGCATATTGTGTGATTACTTTATTTTACTTTTGCTATACTCACCCATATGCATCCTTAGGGCAAGATAAAATTTGGTAAACTATATACCCAACATTCGGTCTAATTGGTTCATGATTAATTTGGTTAATCTTTTAATTAATTTGAAAATAAAAATAAAAATTGGTGTTTCTTTAGTAATCCATGCAAACTCTTAGTGTAAGAGAAATTTCAAATTTCCATTAAAATAATTGTTTGTAAGTCCTTTAGGAAGGATTCTGGTAGGTTTTTATACAGAGGTTCAGCCGATCTTTAGGACACCTTTGTTTGATGGGTCATTTTATGCGTACTGGAAGGTGCATTTTAAATTTGAACTTAAGTCCCTCGACGAGAAGGTGTAGTTAATTGTAATATGGGGTGGACTTCATCCACAACTCATGTATTTAAACCTTGTATCATTAACCCCATTGAGAGTTCGAGTGAGGTCGAACTTAATATGTGTGAAACATCCAAAGATTCATGGGACATACTCCAACTCACCCATGAGGAAACTAATGTTGTTAAGGCTTCCAAACACCACAACCTCAGCACTAAGTTTGAAACTATCAGGATGAATGAAGGTGAAATATTTGATGAGATACATGAGAGACTTTCTGATATTGCAAACGCATCTTTTAAGTTAGGAGAGAGAATCCACAAAATTAATGTTGTGAATAAAATCTTAAGGTCCTTACCTAGAAGATTTAATCCCAAAGTCACTGTTTTGGGTTAATTGGTAACTATTGACTTAGTGAAACTTGAATAGCTTTTGGGTGACCTTAAAACCTATGACCTTGACTTATTCCTCTCTATACGAAGAAAAATGATAATGGAATTGCTTTGAAAGACCGAAAGGAGGAAAAATGCATCTCTGATGATGAGTTAAACATAGATTCTGATGACATGTCCTTGTTAACTATAAATTTAGAACTTTCTCACGTTTAAGAAAAATGAACTCTAAAACTCATGGAAAAAAATTTGAAAAGAACAATTTTAATATGGATAGAAAATCCCCTAAGGGTCATTATTTTAAAAATAATCATAATGAAACTTTGAAAAGGGGTGAATCAGATAGATGCTTTGGGTGAGAGGTATATGGATATAGGGTAGTTGAGTGTCCCACTTAGCTAAGGAAAGAAGGCAAGAAGCCGAAGGAATACAATTATACCCTTAGCGTTAGTGAATTAAAATAGGAAGTTAATTCCCCCTTTGAGCATAGCTACACCACATTCATGGATAGTCATGTGTGCTTAGATTAAAAGTCTTCTAACACTGAAGATGATAATTTCCATGACAATTCTGAGGTTCGGTCTAGAGTGAGTGTTCGGGAATAATAATAATAATAATAATAATAATAATAATAATAATAATAATAATAATAATAATAATAATAATAATAATAATAATAATAATAATAATAATAATAATAATAATAATAATAAGAAGAAGAAGAAGAAGAAGAAGAAGAAGAAGAAGAAGAAGAAGAAGAAGAAGAAGGAGAAGAAGGAGAAGCAGAAGAAGGAGAAGCAGAAGAAGGAGAAGAAGAAGAAGAAGAAGAAGAAGAAGAAGAAGGAGAGGAGGAGAGTAAACATATGTAGACATTGAAATTAAAAATAGGCAAACTTAAAGTTAGAAGATAAGTTGAAGCAAAGTGTCTTAACTAATGATGATTCCAAATTTAATGAAAATTTGAGGAAACATTAGAAGAATCTTAGGAAAAATATCCAGTATATTGAGGAAGAGAGAGATAAACTTTGTGTTTCTTTGAGAGTTTAAAGAAGGATTCCCGAATACTAGGAGAGTCTATGAGTTTTATTGAGTATAGAATTGAGGAGTTAGAAGAGAGATTGAAATGCTTTAGTTGTGTCAAATTTGATATAGAATATAGGTCGAAGAAGCTTGATAAGATTTTAGGCACCGTCCAAATAAAAAATGATTTTCATTTGGAATTGGCTTCATTGATAATAATGCTGCCGCTACTAAATCCAAGACAACCATTTTGAGAGATTCAACCATAGAAAAGGGCATTATAAAAGGTTATCCAAAGGGTAACAATCCTCATTGTGTATATGCTTGCACACATTATGGTGGAAAAGATTACCTTAGGAATTTTTGTAATGATGCTCAAAAAGTTCCTAGGAATTATAAGTATAGTGTCAGCAAGGTTCCCCAAATCCAAAATTGTCCCGTTAAACCTTTGTGGGTTAGGAAATCATATTTGGTAGTGGTAAATGTTAGTGATAACACACGAGAAGTGTGCGCGTGTAAAGTGCAAAGTCATTGTTTTCTATCTCGCCGCCACTATACAAAAACCTAAATTACTACTACACTCGCGGGGTAAGTTCGGTATTGAGAATCCACTCGGATGAGTTTCTATAATTTGTATGATTTATTACTCCGAAATAAAAGGGAAAAAAGTGATTACAAACTAAAAGAAAAGATGCATGAAAGGGAAATGTTTAACTAGGCAAGGTATTGAAACTAGATTATAAAAGCGAGTAAAACTATAGGTTGCGTCGAATATCCCTCACCCAAGTTAATTTGTATAAAATGGTTACATGGGTCGACGAGTTATTTCAAATGCGTCTCGTTTCGACAGTTAATTAAATCAAGGGTTGTCACGCCCCTAAATCCTCATAAAAGCCTAATAAGATTTTGGCGTCAACAAATATCCCAGAAATTACGCGTGAAAGGTCGTAAGCATGGGACATAAATGATATGCCCCGTCAAATCTCCTAGGATTAATAACTAGGACAATACACCCGAAATAAACCCGTAAACACCATCACCAAGGAAAATCAACGCGTTAACCTGAGTGAGTTCCATTCAAACACAACCTAATTTAAATTTCCTAGAAAGCATGTTAAAAATGCGATAAATAAAAGGTAAAGAAATGCGATAAATCTACCTAGAAAGAAAGTAAATCAAAGCATGTAAACTAATTTACAAAGCATGTAAACCTAATTATCAAAGCAAGAAATAATGAAATACAACTATATTAATGGAAATGGAAGATGGTAGCACAAATTACACAACAAAGGGAGTGTCAATCCAATAAGAAATGAAGAAATTAGCTTCCAAACCTCCAAAGCCCTAACCTATCTAACCTAAAATCGTTTATAGCTGTTTATTACATTAAAATTGCATTATATAGTAAGTTGAAATTAAATTAGAAAAGAAAAGAGAAAAGAAAAGAAATTCTAAAATATCTACAAAAAACAAGGGATCGATCGATCGACCCCTTTGGTTGATCAATCGATCATTGAAATCGTGGCAAATATCTCAAGGATCGATTGATTGATCCTTTTGATCGATCGATCGATCAAGAAGGGCAGAACCAAGGTAGCTACTGAATTCTTCTTTTCTCTTTTTCTCCTCCTCTTTTGATTTCATTATTTTTCCTTTCACTGAAATTGTCGTAACTTCTTCGTTATGAATCGGATTTGCGCACCGTTTGCGGCCATGCGAAGCTAGCGAGGAGGGGTAAAAATTCCATGTGCTGTTAGGATAGGTGCCCAAATTCTGAAATGACTAAATTTCCCTTGAACATGCTAATGCGTACGGAACTTGAGCGAAATGCGTTCGAACTCCATTCTTAGTACCTAAATACCTACAAAAGCCCAATTATACCTCATATAGAATGTTAGCAATATAAACCAAGGTTGTATAGGTAACAAACTTAAATATAGACATTAAGGCACCCGAGGGGGCTAAAATGCATAGGTTCGACGGATGAAGTACATAATATTTGCGTATTATCACACCCCCTAACTTACACATTGCTAGTCCCTAGCAATGAAGTAGGATGCACTAAGAAGAACAAGTAAACCAAAACTAAGATAAGTACAAAAATATGGTATAAACGTATAAGGCCACTTTCGCGGGCAATTCGATTGCATTTAGCGTATGCAATAAGCCGTTAAATCCCTAGGTTACCCTAGTGGACGAGTGTGGTCTCGTGAGGGTTTTCAAGGATGCTACCCACAAACATCACATGGTTTCCTCAAAATATGCCCAATCAAATATGACAAAGTGAACAATGCGTACAAGATTTCAACATGTTATTAGCATAGAAAATGAATTCACGTGAAAAGTCCGTACTTATTAACATTATCGAATGCACCTCAATAAATTGAAACTTTAACATGTGGGAGGGGAGTGAGCACACGAAAAAAATAATTTGGCAAAAACTTAAATAACTCGGATACTAAATATTAAAGCATGCAATAAAGTCAATCCTCACGGGCATTACACTCATCAAATGAATTCACTTGAAACTGGGAGGTAACACACGAAACATGCGGGCATAATGAGTAAATGTATATGGAAACTAGGCCGCGCACATGTCACGATTGAAGAACGCTATATAGGAAATAAAAACTGTAATCTCAGTGAAAGGATACCACACATATAAAATAGGTGAAATGTATTTTAACAAATTATCAGAACTATATAAACCTTTGAATTACATCTACTTAAGATCACATAGGAATTTAATAGGTTTGTAATGTAGGCTAGGCTAGGGTATGAAATGAAGGATATGCATGAACAGATTCAAAGTATTCGGGATGAAAACTCGGGATAATGCGGTCAATTTAAAAATTTGAAAACAAGTTCCAAAACGGCATTAGATATATCATCGGGGAGAGTAATCAAAGCCTATTAAACTATATGCACAATATACAACTTTCTTTTCGTTTCTTTTCTTCTTTTTCTCATTTTTCTCTTTTGTTTTCTATTTCTTTTTGCTTTCTCTTTTTCTTCACTTTTTTCACTTTTTTCACTTCTTTCTTTTCTTTACTTTTCAAACTCTCATATGCCTAAATTGCAACCGACATCATAACAACATCATTCAATCCCAAGCAACATTCCAAACAAAGGTATGGAAAGTGTATGTATGGGCTAAAACTCCAATTTAGAGTTGGTTATGGGATTTTGGGTAATTAAAAGAAAGGCTAGTATTTAGGCTCAAGTTGGTTGACTAGGGAACATATAAAAGGTGAGGTCAAGGTCATATGGGTGATATACAAAGACGTCCTATGATCATTTAAAAAAGTTAACGCAATTCTCTAGTCAAAACAATATATGAAAATATGCTCAAGTAATGAATGAACTCAATTAATGAACGATCAAGGAAATAATAAAGAGATTACCAACGAATTCAACGTTTTCAAAGAGGAATGGATAGTGTATACACTCACAAATGAAGACAAGTCTCTAATCTCACGTTGTGTAAGTATATACAATGCAACAAAAGCATACCAAGTTATAAAAATCTTAAACCACATCAATATAACAATAAAAACGCATGTGCTCACGAGATAAAGTTTAATTCATGAAGTTATTCATAATATTAATGATTTGAGGACTAAAGTCTAATAACTTCTAAAATCGAGAACATGCATCATTGAATTGTCTAATGGATCAGGAAATTATTAAAATTTATAATCGAAAACAAGGGCAAAATGCCCAACAAAGGAGAAAAAAAGAAAGAAAATCTTTTTGAAAATTTTCAAATTTTGAACAAAAACATGCTTTGTGACTACATTATAGTCAAATTCAAGGACTAAACAATGAAATGGATAGAATATCCCACACCCCCTAACTTAAATGTTGCATTGTCCTCAATGCATCCATTAAAGAACACAACACAAAGATAGGAAAAGAATGATATTACACAAATTTGGAGCGATATCCATAAGAACATGTCCAAATGAATCTGCAAAACAAGTTAGTACAAAGCATACAAACAAATAGAATGAGATTAACTTATTACACTAGACTAAATTAAAAAGAAAGAAAGAATAAAAAGCTAACTGTATACAACCTACTATTAAGGCTTCACACTAACTATACACTAGAAGTCTAGCTGAGGGTCCACCCAAAATACAATTTGACTTTGGAGGATCAATGGTGGACCCTCATTTTCATTCATGCCTCCCAAAAAAAAGGAATTTCGTTCAAACGACAGAAGGCATGTGGGTGGTGGAAAAGGTGAAGCATCCCCAATTAAAAATTTGGGAGGGAGGATGGGGGATTTGGATAGCACGAGCAACAAATACACAAGGGGACTACAAAAAACTGAATTTCCTCCCAAAGATTTAGCAAGTGGAATGGGAGGTGGCACACATGAGGGCAAAGATGCCTTCATGGAAAGCAAATTGAGCAAGTACTCCTCGTTGGTGAAAGGGTTGAACGTTTTAAAGTTTGGTACCGATTCATCAGGTACTTGTGACGGTGTGATAACGAAGAATGAAAATGGGGAGGAAACATATTCAAACTCAAGAGATGAGTTATCATCGCTCATCGTTGGAATTTCAAAGGAGATAGGATCATTTTCAATGAAACTTTCTTATTTAGGATCCAAAGAAGAAATAATCTCATTGCAATTAGATACTACATTCATTTCATCCTCGCTTTCATTATCAATTACGAGATGGGCCAAGTGACGAATGGTTTGTTCCAAAGTAGGCATAAAGTCCTCATTTGGTTCAAAACATTCCTCGACTTCAAAAGTCTCGGAAGAGAAATCGTTGTCAGATTTGAATAATAAATCCAAGTCTTGCTCCCAACAACGGTGTTCTTCCCGATAATGTTCTTCATACCTCTCGTTCTCAAGGATAAGCAAACCCTCACCGAAAGACATATGCCGAGGTGCGTATGCTTGAAAATGAGGAGTTTGAAAATCATTATCGGCACAAAAGTCAAACTCATTATTATAGGAGTTTATAAAACTATTGCAATTCATATCAAAACTCGTATTATAAGTAGGTAAAGGCCCAAAATCATTATCATCATCATCAAAATACACGCACTCCAATGCTTGACTTTTGTAATACTCGTCCAAAGTCATTTTAGATGTTGCAATTTTTTGGGACTCTAAATATTGACCAAAGGTTAAAGGAGTATGGGGATTTTAAGAATTATCATAATGATTACCGAAATGATTGGAATAAGACATGCTTACCCCAACAAAGGCTCAAGACAACAAATTCCACAAAGCAATGTGCGACGAGAAAATTCAAGCGTTTCTAGGTGCTCACGTTTAGAAGTCCTGCAAAAAGGTTAAAAGAAAGAATAAAAATACAAAAGAAAGAATACTACTAACTAATAAGACAATTACAATCTATAACAAAACACTCCCCGACAACAACGCCATTTTGATAGCGTGCGAGAAGTGTGCGCATGTAAAGTGCACAGTCATTTTTTTTAGTTTCGCCGCGACTATAAAAAAACCTAAATTACTACTACACTTGCGGGGCAAGTCTAGCGGTAAGTCGGGTATCAAGAATCCATTGGGTCGAGTTGCTAGAATTTATATGATTTAATACTCCAAAACAAAAGAGAAAAAGGTGATTACAAACTAAAAGAAAAGATGCATGAAAGGGAAATGTTTAACTAGGCAAGGTATTGAAACTAGATTATGAAAGAGAGTGAAACTATAGGTTGCGTCGAATATACCTCACCCGAGTTAATTTGTATAAAATCGTTGCATGGGTCGACGAGTTATTACAAATGCATCTCATTTCAAAAGTTAATTAAATTAAGGGTTGTCACGCCCCTAAATCCTCATAAAAAGCCTAATAATATTTTGGGGTCAACAAATATCGTGGAAATTACACGCGAAAGGTCGTAAGCACTGGACATTCATGATATGCCCCGTCAATTATCCTAGGCGTAATAACTAGGACAACGCACTAGAAATAAAGGCAAAGCAACGCGTTAACCCGAGTGAGTTCCATTGAAACACAACTCAATTTAAATTACCTAGAAAGCATGTTAAAAACGGGATAAATAAAGCGGTAAAGAAACGCGATAAATCTACCCAGAAAGCAAGTAAATCAAAGCATGTAATCTAACTAATAAAGCATGTAAACCTAATTATCAAAGCAAGAAATAATGAAATACAAATATATTAACGGAAATGGAAGATGGTAGCACAAATTACACAATAAATGGAGTATCAATCCAATAAGAAATAAAGAAATGAGCTTTCAAACCTCCAAAACCCTAACCTATCTAACCTAAAATCATTTATATCTGTTTATTACATCAAAATTGCTTTATATAGTAAGTTGGAATTAAATTAAAAAAGAAAAGAAATGCTAAAATATCTGCAGAAAATAGGGAATCGATCGATCGACCCCTTTAGTCGATCGATCGATCATTGAAATTGTGGCAAATATCTGAAGGATCGATGATCGATCCTTTTGATCGATCGATCGATCAAGCAGGGTAGAACCAAAGCAGCTACTGCATTCTTCTTTTCTCCTCTTCTCCTCCTCTTTTGATTTCATTATTTTTCCTTTCACTGAAATCATCGTAACTTCTTTGTTATGAATCGGATTCGCGCACCGTCTATGGCCACGCAAATGTAGATAGGAGGGTTACAAATTTTGTGAGATGTTAGGCCTGGTGCTCAAACTGTGAAATGACTAAATTTCCCTTGAACGTGCGAATGGGTACGGAACTTGAGCGGAATGCGTCTGAACTCCATTCTTAGTACCTAAATACCTACAAAAGCCCAATTATATCTCATATAACATGTTAACAATATAAACCGAGATTTTATGGTTAACGGGCTTAAATATAGAGATTAAGGAACCCGAGGGAGCTAAAATGCGTAGGCTCGACGAATGAAATACGCAATATTTGTGTATTATCAGTTGAACTTATTAATTCTCCCATGCTTGCACCTGATTCTTCTCATATTAAATCTAATGGTTGATTGTGTTTGAATGTTTCCATACATTATATTTTGTTCTTCATGTTATATATTATTGTTATTTTTATCATGTTTGAGTCTTTTGTAGTTTTATTTTTCATTTATTGCGTGTTTATAAGAAAAATAGAAAAAACATTGTGTTTGTCTTTCGAGTCGTTTTAAAAAAAAATTTAAGAACTCAAAAATATTTTTATTTTATTTGTGTAGTTTAGTATTACACATTTTGTGTGGCATATTAGTGTTTTTGAATTCCATTGTTTCTAAGTTTCCATGTGGCTAGGACATTTTATTATGGTCTACAATGATTTGGATTGTTCTTAATCATGGTTGGATGGAGTTGTTCCACTTTAATTTTCTTAATGAATTCACTTTGTATATGCCTCTGCACACACTTGTAAAAGATATATTAGATATTAACTACTTGTTACATAAGCTAAGTGAGGTGTTGTCCTATCAGTCTTGTCACATACATCTCTAACTGATTTGTGGATTTGTGCATGTAAGAACCATTTCTCGAGATTTTGTTTTGTTTAAAAAATATGAAGGTTCAATAGAAAGAGGTACGAAGGGAGTAAATATCCTTTTCATGAGAGGTATCCATTGGAAAGTGGTTAAAAGAAAAGAGATGGAAAATAAAAGAAAAATAATTTCAAAGGCCATGCTTAGAAATTGATGCTTCAAAATTTTTATCTTCAAAAAGACATAGAAAATGATATATCTATATTTTTTAGGGTGTTAATGTTGAAGATCAATGGGTTTGCAAAATGATTCCTTATTAATCATAATGTTTGATATTTTAAATTTGAGAATCATTAATATTTTGTAGAGTATTGTGCATTGTGTATGATTGTCCACTATGAGTTCACATTATTTTGGCAATTGAGGCAAATCGATGTTTGATAAAGTTTATGGGATCAAATAAAACTCCTTGGACAAATCTTGAGTGACTGGGACATATTTATTTTGTTTTCTAGTATACGCCCCTTCACTCTATACCATATATTTTTTAGACAAGTTGATTCCATACGAGTGTGGAAATCTTATGTTTTTTTAGTATTTATACCTATATATGATTGTGCGTTACGGGTATCTTTCTGAATATACATGTATATGTTTATTTTGAGTCTTTACAACTGCATTTAATACATACTTTTCGTATTCTTCATTTTATGCCATATTGCCATGATAATCATATTGGTATCTTTTACTTATTTTTTAGGATTACTTGTTCATTGTTAGATTATTTGTGCTCATGTTGTCAAGTTGATTTGTCATTGCATTTCACTTCACATCATTGAATGATATTGTTCATTTTCCTTTATGTTCACTTGTGTTACATTTAGGGGTAGAATTAATTTTCATATCGTCCAATTTACCTTTGTATGATCCCGAAAAAAATAGGGAAGAAGTTAAACCGGGCCGGGGGGGGGGGGGGGGGGTCATACTCTAATGGGGATATGTCTAACAAATGGGAAGTTTTGTTTTTCATATCCAATTATATATTTTTATATTCTCTTTGCATTTGAAAGTATGTTAAGTGTGCAGGTTTTCGCAAATTTGTTGCAAAAATGTTTAACAAGAGAAAGCTACTTAAAGTTTTTGTCACTCAATCGTCTATATTTTTTTCCTTTTGGGGCGGGGATTAAGTCTTTATAAACTTTACAACCCAATAGCTTTTTTTTGAGTTATGTACTAGAATAGCTAAAGGGGAGATTTAAAAGGGAAAATTTCTAATTGAGGAAATTTGTATGTAGCGTCTTTATTTCATTGGGATAATACTTATTTGAATTACAGGTTATGATTTAAGTTTTTTTTTATCCTTTAGCCCTATGATGTGTGACTGAAGACTGTAGTTGCCAAGCGAAGTGACTTTGTGTCGAGTTTAATCTTCAACATCCATTAGATCTCAAGAGGTATGAATATGCATTATTTTTATCCTTGGATACATATGGATATTGTTTTGAAAATATTCTTTGAGGCCATTTTTTGCCAAAAATACTTTTCAAAAAGAAGTAATATTTTTTGTTAATGTCATTGGAACGAATTTTTTTGGTCATTCAAATGTGTTTTCTTATATTCAAAATTCATTCAAAACTCATTAGAAGATTATTAAAATGAGTTTAGCTATCCCATTCGAACGAGATCTATTTTGTTGAAATGAGATTGGACAACTCGTTCAAACAAGTATTTTGTTTGAACGACCATATGTATTTTGTTCCAACGAGTTTCCTCATTTTTTGTTCCATCTCAATTTTCCTAAAATCTACACATAAGAGAGTTGGAAACTATTTTTATATAGAGGTTTGGTGAAAAACATTTTCCTAAGATAAATCCAAGAGCATCCAAATGCTAGTTTGCACCTAACCATTTTGAGATCCAAGTTTCATTCTAATATTCTTGTTTGACATGGCATGTTTAAGCAACAAGGACTATTTACTCTACATATTTATTGAGTACGATTTCAAATGGTAAATTTTGTGTGTGCTGCAGTTTGACACATTAGACTCCGTATTGTGGTGAAAATTTTAAGTGCTAAGATCGGTGGATACCGAGACGTGTAAAGAGAACACATTGTGGTAGTTCGTGGGCGTATTCCTAGTTATCTCCATGAAAAGATTTGTAAATGCGGAAATAATATGCTCAGTAAGGATGATAAAAAATTCCAATTTTTATCTTAATAAATTTCATCTTTTTTTATCCTAAACGTACATCTATGTGATAAAAAAGATAAATCAAATCATGCATTCAACAAAGGCAAAGTTTCAGGAAAAAAACAATTTTGGGTAAAATCTTTTATTGACTTTATTTCGCAAATCATAACTTACAAATGTTATAAATGAATCTACTATGAAACTATCAAGAACCAGAAAACTCCAACCTTCTTTCAACAATAATCCTCTCATAGTCATCCTTTAGCCTTTGTCTTCAGCAGTGATCCCCTCAAGTTTCACAATTCAGCCAAAAAAGATGCCTTCTCCACAAAGGTGTATATATAAGGTTACAAAACATTCTAGGGTTTAAATGACTTCACAATAACGATTTTTAGGTTGGATGTTATGAATTAAAAAGTTTTTTTGAACATTAAACAAACAACTACTTTCATAAAATATATGCAGAAACGAATCTGGAAAAAGTCTTAAAAAATCTGAACATGAAACAGGTATTCATAGAGCGTTCACAAATTTCTAGGCGATGAACTCGTTTCAACAAAATTCGAGGCACGTCCAAACGAAAAAGACAATTTGTTTGAATGAAATTAAATGTCGTTTGAACGAAGAAGCCATCTCATTTGAACATGCTTCAAATGACCTTCTGACGAGTCAAAATAGTACCCCATCGATTGATGCAAATGACTCTTCTAACAAAAACCTAATATTTTTTGAATGAGATTCTCATCTTATTTGAATGAGGTTTAAAATAAAAAATATTTTCCATTTCAAAACTAAAATTCCCTGTTCATTTTTGATAAAAATATAACATCCCAAAAATAATTTTTATGATGTAATTTAAACTCTAAATTTCTTTATACCTTTGTGGGATGTCGGTAAGTCTTCAAACATGGAGATGCTAGAGTTTGGTTCATCATGGCAGTGTGTGGCAATTTGTAACGGGATGTGACAAGTTAGCCTAAAATATAAAAAAGGCCTATACTATGAACAATATTAGAAATTTTTTTTTTACAAATCTCCCCCTTTGTTTATTCCGGTACAAAACAAAGTAACATAATCGAACACTAAATTAAAATAAAAAATCTCATATGACAAAGATCCTAATACCCTCCCAAGCCCTAGAAATGGAATGGCATGAGACATTTTCTTCAAATCTCCACTTGTTCTTCCCTTTTGCGAACTTTGCCTTCATTCGGTGTGTCTTGATTTTCGCTTAAAGTTCCTACACACATGAGACAAATAAATATACAGTGACACATCATCAAGTTTGAAATAAAGAAAACTAAAAAATAAATTATCCCCCATAAATCAAATTCATCGAAATCCACTTTTTAATTTCCTCTCCCCTTTGTTTTTATTTTATATAGACAAAGAAGTCGAAACATAAACTTTAAAGCATAGCGTCACAAATATGAAGAAAATATCATCACAAAATATATAAATCAATAACATGTAACGATAACCTCAAAGGCCATCAAAACCAACTATTTTTCAAATGTTTCAAAATTTTCCAAAGTATAAAATGCAAATTTATAAATGCAACATATAAGACCACATATAATATATGAAAAATATATCAATGCAAATCGGTCTCACATATATATGTATAAATGACCAAAAAAATAAGACACAAATAGGTAAGCTTTACACACTAGCATAGTATCAATGTGTCAAAACGTGTGGGATGGAACAAATGGCTGTGAACAAGATACAAATGAATGATAACGCAAACACTCAAATATGTTTAAGAAGTCCTAATAGATCGCAAAACTTTATCAAACTAAGATTTATCCTCAAGTGGCAAATAGAGTTGAACTTAATGAACAAAACAAGCACAATGTAAATGAGCCTAGAATATTGTTGATTCTACAAGTCAATAGCATCATGAAAAAATAAGCATGTTAGGATTCATTGTGCAAACCCGTTGATCTTAAACTAAATTCCCTCAAAAGATAAGCATATATAATATTTTTTTCTTTCTTTATTTTTTTTAAAGTGATTAATTATACTAAACTATATTGGCCCCTTATGGGTAATTTTTTTATTTTTATCACCTTTCTTTTTTTCTTGGGCTCTTTTTAACAGTAACTTTCACGCAAAGTCTACCTGCTCATATTTTTTTTTTTTAAACTCAAACAAAATCTCTCATGGGCAACGGTTCTTACATGCACAAATTCCCCATAGCCACAAAAATATGTAGATGAAAAATTGATGGGAGAACATATCCACAAACTCATATATACATATGAAGTAAAAATTTAAAAAGCTCGTGCATGTGTGTGCAGAAGCATATACAAAGTCCAATTCATAAAGCAAATCAAGTTCGAAACAACTCCATAAACATTGTTAAGATCAATATAAGTATCTAAAGTCATTGCGAAATGTTCTATCCACGTGAAAATTGCAGAGTAAATTGGACTTAAGGACACCAATATGCCATACCAAATGTGTAAAACTAAAATACACAAAAACCAAAAATCTTTTTGTATTTTTGATTTTTTTATTAAAAATAAAATCTTTATGTATTTTTCCCATATGACTCAATAAAAAAATAATACAAAAAGTACACATGTCATAACACTAGTAAGAATATATCATGAAATACAAACAAAGTATGAGAAAAAAATCATGCAAGCGATCATCCAAATGATATGACACGAGTAAAATCACGTGCAAGCATGTGAGAATCAACTAGTCTAACATCTAACTCCTCCAAAATAGATTTCCTAACCCAAATAGATGTGTGATTAAAGCGTCGGGTTTGAGAACCAAGGGAACACAATACTTCAAGTTCCGGGGACTTCTTCCAAGATCATAACAAAATTCCCTAACGTGTCCTTTCCTACCACAATGTGAACATGTGTAAACTCTGAGAATGTTACCTATAGGATGACGTTTTCTAACATCCTTGAATTTGGTTGACCCTGTGAAACAAATAATGGTCTTGACTTTAATGACTGAAGCGTTAAAAACACGCGAGTCACTACCATTACTACTAAAACGATTCCTATATTTCAAATCATCTTTTATCTTTAAAATTTTGGGCTCAAGTAAATAATTTGACTCTTCAAATTTCAGGGACTCCTTATTCATATGTTCAATCATTCCTAGATGGTTATTTCTCTCCCCCTCACTGAAAGGAAACTTATCCCTAAGATTCTTCTCACGTGCCTTAAATTTTTTAATCAAAACACTATCCTTAGTGGCACACAATCACAAACCTTAAAATTTTTAGAGTTTTCTAATTTTTTCTTTAAAAATCGAACTCTATCTTCACTCTAATTCTGGGACAATTCTAAATTCTTAAAATCTCAGTCCATATCCACAAGTTTCTCACAAAATAAATCTCTTTGACTTTGAATAGTTTACAAAATATCCGTAGCGAATTTAAAATAAGAATTTTCTTTTTCGAGAATTTTAATTCTTTTAGAAAAGCACAAATACAAGCGATTTAAGTCATCAAAACTATGGAATTCCATCAAGAGACACAACAAAATAAATGTAACACCCCGCACTTTTGGGGATAATTAAAATTCATAAGTGTAATTTCGGAATATAAGAATTATCGTGAATAGTAAATTTTTGGAATTTTCAAGGATTGGGTGATTTTCTATGGATGTTATATTTACTTTTGGGATTAAGTAAATAAGTCAGAGTATTTTAATTATATGTCGTAGCCGGGTAAAGCGACAGAGGACAATATTTAAATTGGAAAACCCGCATTGAGTTGTGTGGGGTTAAATAAATGATTTGCGGTCAAGTACCTCGATTGGAGATTTCGATTTCACAGTGAGTCTCAGAATGGCCGAGATAGTCAGAATAGAGTATCCGTGGGTCGTAATTGAGTTTTGGGAATTTTTAGATTAAAAGGAACTCGTAATTGAGTAAACGAGTTATTTTTGAGTTTTAAAGGGGTAAACCCTTATTCTCACCTATATAAAGAAGGAGAGTGGGAGAAAAGAAGAAAAAGAGAGAGAAGAGAAGAAAAGAGAGAAAAGGAGATTTCCGACCAACCTCCATGGGATTCGACTCGGGGTCATCAGATTTTATCCACGAGGCAAGTGTTACTTGCTTTATTCATTTGTGTGTATCTCATATAATAGTTGGTAACGAAATATATGATTTTGGGTTGGGATTGTTGAATAAAAATGGGTTTTTATGAAATGAACTCGTAGAAATTGATGTAGTAATTGCGCCGTAAGAAATCTAAGCTTGAATGGATGAAAATGGTGTAGTTTTTGTGAGAAATAAATTTAATAGAGTTAGGGTTAGATTCTTGAGTGTTTTGATGAATCCCATGAAATTAATGTTGTGTTGGTTAAAAATAGATGTTTAGATGATTATATTGTTGGTTGGTGAAGTGAAAAACCAAAAATCTTGGATTGATTCGGTGTTGGTTTGATTTGGAGTTGGAGAAGATGATGAATAGTAAGACATTGTCATTACCAAATCGATTTGGTCTAGAAGAGAATCGATTCAGCTCTTGGTGAAAGAATAAAATTTGTATACATTTTCGATACGGTCGCGTGAGCACTGACCGCGTATTTTTTTGATTTTTTTTGGATTTATAATGATTTTTCTACGAAAGGCTATCCGAGATCGAAATCGTTATTTAGAAATCAAATTTGACATTGGGAGAAAAGAAATTTATGTGTCAGTTAGAAATCAGTGTTAGGATGATTATAGAGTTGCTGGTTGAGATTAGAAACCATACAAATGGAGGTTGAGTTGATAATTGGGTATTCTTGAGATTGAAAAGTCACCCAAACAATTCCTCTAGAACAGGCCGAATCGATTCGGGTCTAGGCCAAATCGATTCGCCTAAGGGGATCTATAAGGATGCCTTGGGCCGAATCGATTCGCCATTAAGCACCTGCTTGTAGAACACTTTCAGAATCGATTCGGACTGGGGGCGAATCGATTCGACCATCCGAATCGATTCGCCCACCCGAATCGATTCGCAATTAGGGCGAATCGATTTGCTTTGGTCAGATTTGTCATTTTTTTCCCTTAAGAGTATTGGTAGTTAAATTATAATTTGGGGTTTTATATTGGGTATCCTAGTTATGATATCGGTACCCCTAAATGATGGTTTTGAGGGTAAGTAAACCTTTAGATAAAAGGGAAGACCTTGGATTGGTGTAGGGCATAATCTGGGGAACGGGCCTAGTAAACATTCGGGACGAACAACATTTGAGAGAGAGAGTTCTGCTACCATTGAGCATAGGTATTTACATATTGAATGTATGTGAGCTGAATACATCTGAGTATATCCTAGGATGTGATTTCTAGGGATTTATATCATCGGGATTAGATGTGTGTAAATCCTTATACGCGAATAACGTACAAGTTAATTATCAAGTGAGGAAATACTTTTGGGTTTAGTATCGTGAGTGTGCGAATACTTAAATTCTATTATTAGTGAGAATCTTTGGGATTATTGGTCATCGCTATGTGTGATTGGCAATTATGGTCATTTATGTATAATTGTGGAATATATGTATACAATGTGACTACAGTGTACATATTATATGATAGAAATACATATGAATCTGTGTGGGATTGGTATGTGTATTTTAGAGGCTGGTTTCCATGGGCTTTTGATTAGGCAAAAATTCTTCCTAATTTATCCCTTGATTTAGTTACTTTTAGCACCTCGAACAACATAATTGAGTTGGATTTATCTCATAACTGTGCTACTGACTGATCCTAATGAGTACACCGAGTTTCTGGTATTTTGTAGTGATTTTGCAGGTATTTGATGTCAAGAAACGAAAGAAAGAAATCGGTAGAATCAAGAAAGAAAGAAGGAAAGGTCTCAAGGTCAAAAGTGTAATTTCCACACAGAATTCGGATGAGGTACCTAAGAGAAGTTGAAGACATCTCATTCACGAGCACAAAGGAAAAAACGGCACCTCAATCGGAATCCCAAAACAAAAGTTATGAGCAGTCAAAGAGAAAAAAAAGTCAAATAAACAAACCAGTCCGCCCCTACCCCGGATCGGTCCGCCTTGCCAAACTTTAGAAGACCCCAGATCGCATGCAAACCGAAGGAGGCAAAATAAAAAGAACCGGTCCGCCCCAAAATAAAAAGAACCTATTCACCTTAGGGGCAGACCGGTCCGCCTAAGACCTGGACCGATTCGGCCTTCGAGATTTGAAAATCTTTTCTCTTCGTAAAAAGACTCCTAGTGCAGCTGACTTCCGATATTTTGTAGGTTATAAAAGACCCAATTTAGTATTGTTATAGACACGGAGAATTAGTAGGTTTTACCTCTTCTTTTCCAGAAACCCTAGATTAGTAAATATTTTGAGATTTATTTCAAGGTGACGCGACTGAAAATGTATCTCAGAAATGCGTTCATTCTAGGCTCAAGTGCAGGCCTGTCGCTCAAGTAATAATTCGACAAGTCGGGTATCGATCCACGGGGAAAAAGGGACAACGAAGTTGTGATGACGGGAAAAAATAGAGGAATCCTAACTTTGACTCTAAAAATAAAGGGAAAATGAGTTGATTTTGGGAATGATTATAACTAAATGAAAATATGAAATTATAAAAAGATGCAATTACACTAAACTACCTAAAATATGATTGATTTAAATGATGAGAAAAATAGGATGGGAATACAATCCCCCAACCCTAGTGTAGTGCGGATATAATACTAATCTTTAATTTATCTGATTGATTTGACCCGGAATTTAGTACTCCCAAGCATTATGTATACGATGTTCAAGACCGTGTCATACATAAACCGAGGATGAGTAAATCAGTATCACGATAGTAGCATTCAAGTTTCACTCTAAATCATCACGAGTACCCAGAGGCAAACGAGATATAAAGATCTACAATCGTTGTGCAACTACGCAATACGATCAAGGTCAATCATTAAATTTAATTGGTTAATTTTATACACATGCACTAACACATTAGGCTGGGTTCATGCATCCCGCCCTTAGGAAATCTAGCCTAACATGTTGAAAAGAATATAAACAAGGATTAATGTGCAGGAACTCATAATTACTCTAAGGAAAATAACAATTAGATGCAAAAAAGAATTAGAACTAAAAATTAATCACTAATAGTATCCAAACAATAAGTGAAAACAATGAAAGAAGCATATAATCACAGAAATCACTGAATAAAATCTTCAATCCTTGTGATTTAGTTACTTTTAGCACCTCGAACAACGTAATTGAGTTGGATTTATCTCATAACTGTATGTTAGGCAAAAACTTGATGCAGCTGAAAATATGTCTCAGAAATGCGTTCACTCTAGGCTCAAGTGCAAGCCTGTCGCTCAAGTAATAATCCGACAAGTCGGGTATCGATCCTCAGGGAAAAAGGATAACGAAGTTGTGACGACGGGAAAAGACGGAGGAATCCTAACCTTGAGTCTAAAAATAAAGGAAAAATGATTTGATTTTGGGAATGATTATAACTAAATGCAAAGATGAAATTATAAAAAGATGCAATTACACTAAACTACCTAAAATATGATTGAAAAATAGTTCGAAACTTTTTATTTAAATGATGAGAAAAATAGGACAGGAATACAATCCCCCAACCCTAGTGTAGTGAGGATGTAATACTAATCTTAAATTTATCTGATTGATTTGACCCGAAATTTAGTACTCCCAAGCATTACGTATACGAGGTTCAAGCCCGCGTCATACTTAATCTGAGGATTAGTAAATCAGTATCGCGATAGTAGCATTCGAATTTCACTCTAAATTATCATGAGTACCCAGAGGCAAACGAGATATAAAGATCTACAATCGTTGTGCAACTACGCAATACGATCAAGGTCAATCATTAAATTTAGTGGGTTAATTTTATACACATGAACTAACACATTAGGCTAGGTACATGCATCCCGCCCTTAGGAAATCTAGCCTAACATGTTGAAAAGATTAGAAACAAGGATTAATGAGCAGGAACTCATAATTACTCTAAGGAAAATAATGATTAGATGTAGAAAAGAATTAGAACTAAAAATTAATCACTAATATTATCCAAACAATAAGTGAAAACAATGAAAGAAACATATACACACAGAAATCACTGAATAAAATCTTCAATCCTTGAAATAAATCTCAAAATATTAACTAGGCTAGGGTTTCTGGAAAAGAAGACGTAAAACCTAGTAATTCTCCGTGTCTATAACAATACTAAATTGGGACTTTTATACCCTATAATAATATCGGAAGTCAGCTGCAGTAGGAGTCTTTTTAGGAAGAAAAAAGATTTTCAAATCTCGAAGGCCGGACGGGTCCGGGTCTTAGGCGAACCGGTTTGCCCCCAAGTTGGATCCGTTCTTTTTATTTTAGGGCGGACCGGTTCTTTTTATTTTTCCTCCTTCGGTTTGCATGCGATCCGGGGTCTTCTGGAGTTTGGCAAGGCGGACCGATCCGGGGTAGGGGCGGACCGGTCCGTCTATTTGACTTTTTTTTCTCTTTGACTGCTCATAACTTTTGTTTTGGGATTTCGATTGAGGTGACGTTTATTCCTTTGTGCTCGTGAATGAGATGTCTTCAACTTCTCTTTAGGTACCGCATCTGAATTCCGTGTGGAAATTACACTTTTGCCCTTGAGACCTTTCTTTCTTTCTTTCTTGATTCTACCGATTTCTTTCTTTCGTTTCTTGACATCAAATACCTGCAAAATCACTACAAAATACCAGAAACTCGCTGTACTCATTAGGATCACTCAGTAGCACATTTATGAGATAAATCCAACTCAATTACGGTGTTTGAGGTGGTAATAGTAACTAAATCAAGCGATAAATTAGGAAGAATTTTGTCCTAATCAAACCCCCCCTAACTTAGAACTTTGCGCGTCCTGAGCAATGTAAAAGAATCCTAGCGTGGCTCAACTCTTTGAAAATCATTTTATTGGGATAAAATACCTTTTTCACGGGCAGGCGATTGTATTTAGCGTATGCAACAAGCCTTTAAACCCCTAGGTCACCCTAGTAGGACAAGTTGTGTCTCGTGAGGGTCTGCAAAGAATATACCCACAATATTCGACTCAAAGAGAATTCGAAATACGCAAAAATTGTGCAATTCAAATTTTTCTAGAAAAATAGTCATCATCAAGTCATATTTACAAGTATCAAATCATAGTGCATGTGTGTAAAGCCGGAAATATAACCGCCAATTTCCACCGATTGATTATTACGTTACTTATCCGAAAATTCGTTTTGATTACAATTTTTCACGGAATGCTCTTGCAAATGAATCTCTCGAATTATGGCTATTCTCTCAGTATGCGTGATATAAAGAGTAAATATAATGGATGCAAAGTCACGCATACAAGTAGAATGACCGAAATTTCAGAATAATAGCATCTCATCAATGGGTTACGGTTTTAAAAATGGGAACATTGCCTCTTTTTCGCGCATTCAATCTCTTATATTATCTTTTGGTGTATTAGCTCTCCACGCAGTGACCAATTTCGTAATTTAGACTCGATTAGGACTTTTTCGGGTTTTAAGGTATATGGGGAAAAATGACAATTGTCGGGAAGGTTAGAATTGGAGAAGTTATTAATGATGTCCATTTGTTCTTTTTCCGGGCTATTGCTCATTTTTTTTTATTTCTTGCTATTTTTGTTGAGCATATTTATTTTTTTCTTGCCCCTTTTTATGCAATTTCCGGATTTAAATTCATAATTTTCTCATTTTTCACAATTCCTGCTATTTGTTTTTTTCGGGTTATCAAACGATAGGCGCAATTTGTTTGGCTCAAATTGGGTTACAAAAGGGGTAATTTTTTGCTACTTTTTCTGGCCAATATTTTGGGTGACAAACGAGGGCCTACTTCATTGCCCAAAATGCCAATTGTGTTACCATATGCGCTTCGAGATGAATTTAAGTTTAGAGATCAATTTGACACGTTTTTTCAAAGCAATATTACACACATTTTTCAAAACCGATCAAAATGAAAGGATTGAGATCCTTGACAACTTTTTAGGCGCTGAAAAGAACTTTGAGTTAAGAATTAACTCGGATTGATTTAAAAACTCGCAACACGTGATAGGCTCGAATCTCACCGGGTTTGTTAATCTCCACACTTATTCGTTAAGTCGTCAATTTTCGTTCAATTTCCATCTTTGGTCAATTTTGGCTTTGTGTACGTTGAATTTTACAACTTGAGACTTCAATTCGACTTTTAATGATATTTTTGAAAAATTTGAATTCCAATTTTTATTTATTTTGAACAAAAAATATTTTTTGGTTTTTCAAAATTCTATGATTTTTTTGGAAATTTCTGGGCATTTTGGAAAATTTGTGAAGTTTTATAAATACACACTTGTGACCCCCCTAACTTAGACTTTTGCATTGTCCTCCAGCAAAAAGGACTAAAATCTAACTCAAAGCGAATAAAAAGTGCGGAAAAATAAAACAAACAAATAGAGAAAATGCAGTTTTTATTACAACAGGTTTGTGTTACATGTGCAGGGGAAAAACATACAACTGTGAATAGGGAAAAATAAAGAAAAAACTGCCAACACCATGTAAGCTTCACCGGGGTGGGGGATGGGAGGAACCGAGCGCGTTGGGGTCATAGGGGTTCTGGTAGTAGGAAGGTAGTGGCTCATTTGGATCCCCTATGCGCCGATAGATGTCCGCTTGGAAGCGGAGAACGATGCTCATGTCACGCTCGTAGTTGGTCTGAAAGGTGTTGAAGTTGGTCTCGAGCGCCGACATACGGTCGATAGGTCCGTGCCCTCCCACTCGAAATCTGGGTCATCCTCCTCGTCCGCCGAATCCTCTTCCGGACCGAGATCCCCCATCTCAACGTCCTCACTAGATGCCCCTACGTCTTCCTCTTTGTCGCTTGAGGCAGCCTCCTCTTCGACATCATCACCCCGCCTAGCCCGGAGGACGGCTAGCTGTTTGGCGCTTTTGGTGCGGGTCCCCTGTCCGAATGGACCGGGGAGGCGCGTATGGTCGCTTGGCACCTCTATGCTAGCATCCTTAAGGATGGACGTGATCAAACGGGCATAAGGAAGTGGGGCGACGCCCTTCTCATCCAAGGATGCATTAATGATGTCCGCGTATAGTGTACGGCCCAAATGGATGGAAGTTTGGGGGTCGAAGAGATGATATATCAAGGTGGCTTGCCGAGGCCGCATGGAAGATTCATTGGACATTTGCAATAGGTTGGCGCACACAATCTGAAATGTAAGGTGCACCTTCTCGTTGAGGTGTCCAACGGCGACGGTTTGCCCCGCCCAAGCCACGTTTGGTGCAATGCGGGCCATGATAATGTTCTTGTCGACCGGGGGGGACGTTTTGGGGATAAGTAAATTCTTGGACATCTGGGACATCAAACTCGGCCAACTTAGTCGTGAGACGGGCCAAGGAAAAGGGTATGGGAGTCCCATCCACGAAAGTTCAACCTTGAATTGGCCCGTCCAGACGAGTGTACCATAGAAAGAGCGGACTTCGGTTGCCCAAACCGCTTCGTGAGGTTGGTTGAGGAAATGGCACCAGCCCCGGGCCATGAAAATGGAGGTGACGGAGTTGGGCAGAGATTCCCATTGGACCGCACGCTCCATATGGAGTTTGCGGCCCAAACTGAAGTATTGAGCGCACCATTGCTCCTCTTGGCGGGAGCGATATTCGCCGTGACCGGAGGGGTGGATCACGGTGGAGTCGTATTTGGTGGGGGCAACACGGGGGGCCATGGAAATAGGAGGGAAGTAGTGCTTGAAAAATTAGAGAGGAAGAAGAGAGTATTTGGGTTGAAGGTGTGAGTAGGAAAGGGGGGATGGGAGGGGTTGGTTTTGGAGGGAAGGAGCTGGGAGGGAAATGGGATGAATTTGGGAGGGAAAGGTTTGGTTTGGGAAGAGGAAAAAACGGATTGGAGGGAATGAATAGGATTGGGGGGAAAGGGGGGTGAATCTTGGGAAGGGGACAAGACAGATTTGCAGAAGGCGGACCGGTCCGGGGTAGGGGAGGACCGGTCCGGCCTTTTGACTTTTCAAATCCTCGATAGGCGGACCGGTTCCTTTAAAAATAAAAGGAACCGGTCCGGGGTCGGACCGGTCCATCTAAAAAAGAACCGGTCCGCCCCAGGGTTTTTGGGCTGGAGTTCTTCTCCTTTGGTTTTTAGCTCTCTTCTGCAAAAAAAAATAAAATTCAAGTTCCCGATATCCTCTCTATCCAATTGAACTAAAGACCTTCTCGATTTCACTGGTAAACACCCTTTGACTCAGAATTCCCAAAACACACACGACTCTCACCCCATACGCGTCGGGGGTGCGACGACCTTACTTCAACAGCTCACTCAACCCCGTAAATGGGGTCCGACAACCAGACGGTTTCGACTTCTTCTACACACGCCTCTAGATATGGATTTAGGCATTGTCCATTCACTTTGAATGTATTTCCCCTTTTAAATCGTCCAATTGAACAGCTCCATGGGGGAAAACATTCTTCACAACGAACGGGCCAGACCATCGTGATAGCAACTTGCCCAGAAAGAGGTAAAGCCAAGAGTTGTAGAGAACTTTTTGCTCGGGGAGAAACTCCTTTCGTCGAATGATGCTATCATGAGCGAGTTTCATCCTCTTTTTCAAAATTTTGGCATTCTCATACGCATCATTGCGTAGTTCTTCTAACTCATTCAATTGAAGCTTGAGGGCTTCACCAGCCTTGTCTATGGCATAATTTAATTGCTTAATCGCTCAATATGCCTTGTGTTCGAGCTCCACAGGATGATGGCAAGGTTTGTCATACACAAAGCAGAAAGGGGACTTGCCGAGTTGGTTCTTATATGCGGTACGATAGGCCTATTGCGAATCGTTCAATCTAAGGGACCAATCTTTCTGGGTAGGATTGACGGTCTTTTTGATAATGTTCTTGATCTCTCGATTCGCTAGCTCGGCCTGCCCATTCGTTTGTGGGTGATACGTCGTTCCAACCTTGTGAACGACACCATACTTTCTCATGAGATTCGTGTAACACCCCGCCCGCCCGGGGAGAGCGAACGGAGCGCTAATGCGATAAAATAAATCCAAATCCACAAGTGACAAGGTATAGAGCATCTAAATAAACCCACAATAGTATAAATCCACTAATCTCAATCTCTTCAATTATAAAAAGTCTCCCGAATTAAAATTATAACTATCTAACTGGAATAAAAATATAAATCTCCAATGCTCTACAAATCTTCCAAAAATATTTTCCACAAAATAATCCATGCTAAAATAAACCCAATTTATCCATAGCATCCCAATCCGCACTAACCTGCCAACTAAAAGAAAATATGGGGAAGTACACAATACGACAGAAAAGATGCTCAACGAATATATATTAGAGATGAATAAAACGTAACAACACGAGTATGAATATTCAAATCAAAATGCAAATCTCAAAGCATTTATCAATATAATTTCTCAACAACACTTTAACCGGGTCACTCGGCCTCACCACATCCGTATATGCTTTATCAAGCCATAGCCCGGGAAACAGGACTTTTTGGCGGGTCCCCAACATCCGTGCCATACTAAAATCTCATGACAACGTGCTCATCAACAAAATAATTATAACACACGAATCAAAATAATTTCAACAATTATTTTCCAGATTTCAATGAATTTATCAGTTCAATTTGAGTTCAATTAACAAGATTTCAAGGAGAATGACACTCGCGAGATTTAAGAGCATATTGTGTAAAACCCCATACCTCAAACCATGATGAGAAACCAATGATCACATCCTCAAGATCAACACAAAAGATATACAAAAGCTCCTCCAAGAACCTCCAACAAAATAGCCCCAAGAACACCTCTAATCTAAGGTTAGAACTCACAAATCTCAAGGTCCAATGTGTATATAAAAAGAAGAGGAATATAAAATATATTTGCTGCCAAAATTTGTGCCAAAAGTAGGTTAAAAGGTTTGCCCACGACTTTCTTTTATAATGAAAAGAAATGAAGAGTTGAAATCCAAAAGACTCCTTTAAATAAGGCAAATATATGAAGAGTTGGAAGTCAAAACAACTCTTTAAAATTACTTAATGTTCGCCGACTTAGAATTCCAACAGTTAAAAATATTAAAAATCATTTTAAAATCCGTTTTAACTCCGATTTCGAAACCGTTTGAAATTCTCGCCTTTAAAAATAATAACCAACATATTTTAGCAATAAAAATAATTTTATCAAAAACTTTATTTTCCTCCATTTTCAAAAAATTAATTAAAATAGCCCAAAATTACGCGCGAGTTGTTACACTTCCCCACTAACAATGGAATTTCGCCCTCGAAATTCGCCAAATGCCTAACTCTCAAAATCAGGCCACTATACTAACTCCAAAAATAAATCACGTCTTCAAAAATAATTCCTCACCTCTAATCTCTAAACCTATCACCAATATCACCTAAAATTTTCTATCTTCAAAAATTGCTAACCACTCAATGAACCCAAAACCCAAGCCCCGAGGGTTGCCGTATACCTAAGCTCTGATACCATTTATAACACCCCGCCCACCCAAGGAGAGTGAACGGAGCGCTAATGCGATAAATTAAATCAAAATCCACAAGTGACAAGGTATAGAGCATCTAAATAAACCCACAATAATATAAATCCACTAATCTCAATCTCTTCAATTAAAACAAGTCTCTCGAATTAAAATTATAACTATCTAACTCGAATAAAAATACAAATCTCCAATGCTCTACAAATCTTCCAAAAATATTCTTCCCAAAATAATCCATGCTAAAATAATCCCAATTGATCCATAGCGTCCCAATCCGCGCTAACCTGCCAACTAAAAGAAAATATGGGGAAGTACACAATACGTCAGAAAAGATGCTCAACAAATATATATTTGCGATGAATAAAACGTAACAACACGAGTACGAATATTCAAATCAAAATGCAAGTCTCAAAGCATTTATCAATATAATTTCTCAACAACACTTTAACCGGGTCACCAGGCCTCACCATATCCGTATATGCTTTATCAAGCCATAGCCCGAGAAACAGGAATTTTGGCGGGTCCCCAACATCCGTGCCATATTAAAATCTCATGACAACGTGCTCATCAACAATATAATTATACCACACGAATCAAAATAATTTCAATAATTATTTTCCAGATTTCAATGAATTTATCGATACAAATATGAGTTCAATTAACAATATTTCAAAGAGCATGACACTCGCGAGATTTAAGAGCATATTGTGTAAAACCCCATACCTCAAACCATGATGAGAAACCAATGATCACATCCTCAAGATCAACACAAAAGATATACAAAAGCTCCTCCAAGAACCTCCAACAAAATAGCCCCAAGAAAACCTCTAATCTAAGGTTGGAACTCACAAATCTCAAGGTCCAATGTGTATATAAAAAGAAGAGGAATATAAAATATATTTGCTGCCAAAATTTGTGCCAAAAGTAGGTTAAAAGGTTTGCCCACGACTTCCTTTTATAATGAAAAGAAATGAAGAGTTGAAATCCAAAAGACTCCTTTAAATAAGGCAAATATATGAAGAGTTGGAAGTCAAAACAACTCTTGAAAATTACTTAATGTTCGCCGACTTAGAATTCCAAGAGTTAAAAATATTAAAAATCGTTTTAAAATCCGTTTTAACTCCGGCTTCGAAATCGTTTGAAATTCTCGCCTTTAAAAATAATAACCAACATATTTGAGAAATAAAAATAATTTTATCAAAAAATTTATTTTCCTCCATTTTCCAAAAATTAATTAAAATAGCCCAAAATTACGCGCGAGTTGTTACACTTCCCCACTAACAATGGAATTTCGCCCTCGAAATTTGCCAAATGCCTAACTCTCCAAATCAGACCACTATACTAACTCCAAAAATAAATCACGTCTTCAAAAATAATTCCTCACCTCTAATCTCTAAACCTATCACCAATATCACCTAAAATTTTCTATCTTCAAAAATTGCTAACCACTCAATGAACCCAAAACCCAAGCCCCGAGGGTTGCCGTATACCTAAGCTTTGATACCATTTATAACACCCCGCCCACCCAGGGAGAGTGAACGGAGCGCTAATGCGATAAATTAAATCCAACTCCACAAGTGACAAGGTATAGAGCATCTAAATAAACCACAATAGTATAAATCCTCTAATCTCAATCTCTTCAATTACAACAAGTCTCTCGAATTAAAATTACAACTATCTAACTCGAATAAAAATACAAATCTCCAATGCTCTACAAATCTTCCAAAAATATTCTTCCCAAAATAATCCATGCTAAAATAATCCCAATTGATCCATAGCGTCCCAATCCGCGCTAACCTGCCAACTAAAAGAAAATATGGGGAAGTACACAATACGATAGAAAAGATGCTCAACAAATATATATTTGCGATGAATAAAACGTAACAACACGAGTACGAATATTCAAATCAAAATGCAAATCTCAAAGCATTTATCAATAAAATTTCTCAACAACACTTTAACCGGGTCACCAGGCATCACCACATCCGTATATGCTTTATCAAGCCATAGCCTGGGAAACAGGAATTTTGGCGGGTCCCCAACATCCGTGCCATATTAAAATCTCATGACAACGTGCTCATCAACAATATAATTATACCACACGAATCAAAATAATTTCAACAATTATTTTCCAGATTTCAATGAATTTATCAATACAAATATGAGTTCAATTAACAAGATTTCAAAGAGAATGACACTCGCGAGATTTAAGAGCATATTGTGTAAAACCCCATACCTCAAACCATGATGAGAACCAATGATCACATCCTCAAGATCAACACAAAAGATATACAAAATCTCCTCCAAGAACCTCCAACAAAATAGCCCCAAGAACACCTCTAATCTAAGGTTGGAACTCACAAATCTCAAGGTCCAATGTGTATATAAAAAGAAGAGGAATATAAAATATATTTGCTGCCAAAATTTGTGCCAAAAGTAGGTTAAAAGGTTTACCCACGACTTCCTTTTATAATGAAAAGAAATGAAGAGTTGAAATCCAAAAGACTCCTTTAAATAAGGCAAATATATGAAGAGTTGGAAGTCAAAACAACTCTTGAAAATTACTTAATGTTCGCCGACTTAGAATTCCAAGAGTTAAATATATTAAAAATCATTTTAAAATCCGTTTTAACTGCGATTTCGAAACCGTTTGAAATTATCGCCTTTAAAAATAATAACCAACATATTTGAGCAATAAAAATAATTTTATCAAAAACTTTATTTTCCTCCATTTTCCAAAAATTAATTAAAATAGCCCAAAATTACGCGCGAGTTGTTACACCCGGGGATAACGAATGGAGTGTTACACTTCGCGAATGGCTTATTGCAAAAGTGGGTGCCATTATCGCTAATTATTGCCTTCGGTGCAACGAAGCGGGAAAGTATGTGTTCCTGCAAGAACTTTATCACCACTTTGTTGTCATTAGTCTTGGTAGCTATAGCTTCCACCCATTTAGAAACGTAGTCTACCGCGACGAGGATGTATAGGAAACCAAAGGATGGAGGGAAGGGAACCATGAAGTCAATACCCCAACAGTTGAATATCTCAATGATGAGTATAGGGTAAGATGCATCATGTCTCGTCGAGTAATGGCTCCCATCCGTTGACACCTATTGCATGATTTGCAAGCATCGTTCACATCTCGGAAGATTGGGGGCCAATAGAGGCCGCATTGCAAAATTTTAGCGACCGTCTTTTTCGTCGAAAAGTGGCCTCCACAAGCTTCCGAATGACAAAACTAGATGACTTTTGGGATTTCATCATCCGGTACACATCGTCGGATGATTTGGTCTGCACAGTAGTTAAAAAGGAATGGATCATCGTAAAAGAACATGTGCGACCATGTAAGAAATCGCTTCTTATCTTGCGGTGTCCAGTCGGGAGGGACGACTCCCGTGACAAGATAGTTTACTATGTCCGCAAACCAGGGATACGAAGAGGTAGCGAAAAGATTCTCATCCAAAAAATGTTCGTCTATGGGTACGGGATAACTAGGTACGTCGAATGAAAACCGAGATAAATGGTCGGCAACGACGTTTTCTACTCATTTCTTATCTTTGATGGAGAGATTGAACTCTTGTAGGAGTAGGATCCACCTTATGAGGCGCGGCTTGACATTTTTCTTCCCAAGTAGATATTTCAAAGCCGCGTGGTCGGTGAAAATAGTAATAGGAGAACCAATGAGATATTACCGAAACTTATCAAGGGCAAAGACTACCGCTAGTAACTCTTTCTCCATATTTGAGTAATTGAGTTGAGGTCCGGTAAGAGTCCGGCTAGCGTAGTAGATGACATGAGCTTGCTTATCTTTTCGTTGGCCCAAAACAACCCCGATCGCGTAATCGTTGGCATCACACATAAGTTTGAATGGTAAGGACCACTCGGGAACTTGCATGATGGGAGCGGACACAAGCATGTTCTTCAATTTTTCAAAAGAGCTTTGGCATGCTTCTGTCCACTCAAATGGGGCGTCCTTCATGAGTAAGTTGCTTAAGATCCTAGCGATGGCGCTAAAGTCCTTAATGAACCTTCGATAAAACCCCGCGTGGCCCAAAAAGGAGCGCACGTCTTTCAGCGATTTCGGTGGGGGCAGGTCAGCTATGACATCTATCTTTGCCCTATCAACTTTTATTCCTTGGATGATACAATGTGGCCAAGAACTATTCCCTCGGTTACCATGAAATGTCACTTCTCCCAATTCAGCACTAAGTTCTTTTCCACGCATCGGGTAAGCACTTTTTCCAGTTTGTCTAGACAATGATCGAAAGAGGTGCCAAAAATGCTGAAATCGTCCATGAACAGTTCGAGTCCTCTCTCGACCATGTCGCTAAATAAGCTCAACATGCACCTTTGAAAGGTCGTAGGTGAATTACACAAGCCGGATGGCATACGTTTGTAGGCAAACGTGCCAAAAGGGCAAGTGAAGGTCGTCTTCTCCTGGTCAAGTACATCTACCTCAATTTGGTTATACCCGAAATAACCATCAAGGAAGCAATAGTAAGGGTTGCCCGCTACTCTTTCACGCATTTGATCAATAAATGTCAAGGGTAAATGGTATTTCCTGGTTCCCGCATTGAGTTTCCGGTAATCAATGCAAATGCGCCACTCAGTGGTGGTATGTTGGGGAACCAGCTCTCCCTTGGCATTCTCAATCACAGTCATACCCGACTTCTTCGGGAGGACTTGAATAGGGCTTACCCACTTGCTATCCGAGATTGGGTAGATGATCCCGGCATCCAATAATTTGATTATTTCAGTTCTCACAACTTCTTTCAAGTTGGGATTCAGTCTTCTTTGCATTTCTCCAGAAGGTTTGACATCCTCTTCGAGATGGATCTTATGAGTGCAAATTAAAGGACTTATCCCCTTCAAATCAGCTATGCACCAACCAAAAGTACTTTGGTGTTTCCTCAGAATTTTCAATAATTTACCCTCCTGTCATTCATTTAGGCTAGAGGAGATAACAATAGGAAATGTCTCATCCTCTCCTAGATATGCATATTTAATATGGGAGGGAAGTTAGAAATTTTTCACTCGAGGGAACCATGTGCGTATCCCTCGGAGGTAATTCCTCGAATCTAGAAACCCAATTAACCTCTCTCACGTCCTCGTCCGACTTACTCTCATCGAGTAGCTCGCTCAACTCTTCAACCTCCCTCTCGAAGGCAGTGTACGTCCCCTCACTCTCGTGTCTCACAGCTAAACAGGATTCTAAGGCATCACCACAGTAATTCTCCTCAAAGTACTCCTCTACTATCTCATCTATGAGGCTCACCGCGTGAAGATCGTCTTCCTCCCCTGCATTTTGGGCTATGTGGAAGATGTTGATTTCCAAGGTCATGTTCCCAAGTGTGAGTTGCATTCTCCCATTCCTAGTATTAATGATTGCGTTAGCCGTAGCTAGGAAAGGGCACCCAAGGATGATGGGAACATTATTACTCGAGTGGAAGGAGGACTCCGTGTCCCAAATGACAAAATCCACTGGAAAGTAGAAAGTGTCAACTTGAACGATCATGTCCTCGACTATACCTCGTGGGATCTTCACTGGTCGATCTGCTAATTGGAGAGTGACCTTCGTGGGCTTGAGGTCGCCCAAGTCAAGTTGCCTATAAATGGAGTAAGGGAGTATATTTACGCTTGCTCCCAAGTCAAGTAAGGCTTTTTCAATTTTATTCTCCCCAATGATGCAGGATATGGTGGGTGCGCCGGGATCTTTGAATTTAGGTTGGAGTTCATTTAGTAGGATGGAGTTCACATTTTGTGCTAGAAAGACGTTCTTCTTCACTTTTGTCTTTCTCTTAACCGTTAACAGGTATTTGATAACTTTGCCATACGCTGGAATTTTTTTAATGGCCTCAAGGAAGGGTAAATTAAGCTTGACCTGCTTTAGCACTTCTAGCACATCATCATGGGGATTTCCTCTGTGGGAGGGAATCAACCTTTGAGGAAACGGTACCGCGGAAGGCGGTTTCACTACTACCTCTGGCCCACTAGTAGCTTCTTGGTCACTCTCATTCAAGGGGACATCATCGGCCTCGTTCGTGCCTGGCGAAATCTCCTTGGCTTTCATTGCGTCGGGAGGGGGAGGTGATAAATCAACAACTCTCCCACTACGAATAATGGTTATAGCTTGACATTGCTCCTGATGTTCAGTGGAGGTGGAGATAACGCTAGGTTGACCTTGGGGGGGGGGGGGGGGGGGTCGTTGGCCTTGGGCAGGAAACTTGCCCTTCTCTTGAACACTGAATGAGGATTGTATTTTAGACAGATTCGCATTGATGTCGCCATTCAGACGATCATATTTGGCATTGGTTGCAGTCTGGCTTGCGATGAATTGATTCATGGTATCCTCGAGAGTTATTTGTTGTGGCGGGATATAATTTCCTTGAGGTGGCGGTGCTTGCATATGTCCTTCATGTGTGGAGCTTGTTGAAAGTGTTGTGGTGGAGGAGGGGCAACATGCGAAGGAGGGTTCATTGTGGCATGTTGTTGCCCATAGCTAAAACTGGGATAATTTTTCCATGAAGGGTTGTATGAATTCCCGTGCGGGGCACCGAAATTACCCCTAAAACCTCCTACACCACTAACTTGCTCTTGAAGCATTGCTTTGTAGGCGGGTATCGTCGGGCATTCCTCAGTTGAATGTCCCGCCTCACAAATAGCACATACCTTTACAACTGGGTTTGGAATGGGTCCAGCTAGTCCTTTTCCATATATCTCGCACAGATATGAAAATCCTATCTCAAGAGTCGATAATCGGCTATCCGTCATAGAATTCTTATCTACATGGAATAGGCCGGATGCTGACGGAGTGGTGGTCGGTTGTATATTTCCATTTTGAGTGTTGGGATCAGAAGTGTCCCAAGATTGGGTAGTCTCGGCGACATACCTCAAGTGAAGCTCAGCATCCTGGGCTTCTAAATCGATAAACGGACCATTTCCCATTATTTCAACAAGTTGTTTGGAGTTAAGATTCAACCCATTATAGATAAAAGAGATGAATTGCGCTGAATAAAATCCATGATGGGGGCATGAAGCAACTAATTCATTGAAACGTTCATAACATCGATGAAATGGCTCATTTTCAGCTTGTCTGAATGCTTGAATTTGAGCCTTTATGGAGATTGTTCGATGTGGTGGGAAGAATTTCTTGAGAAATTTCGACTGTAGCTCATTCCAGGATGGAATCGAGCTTGGAGGTAAAGGCCATAGCCAGGCCTTATCTTTATCTTTGAGCGAGAAATGGAAAAGTTTGAGACGGATTACCTCTTGTGTGCAGGTTTGATCATTGAGAGTATCACACACGTCCTCAAATTCCCTAATATGGAGGTATGGATTTTCAGAATCCATATCGTGGTAATGCGGTAGCATCTGGATCATCCCATTTTTTAAACAGAATTGTCCGGCATTATACGGGAGTATAATGAATCCCGGAGTGACAGTACGCTCGGGATATAAGAATTCTCTAATCGGACGGTATGGGGGCTCTTCCTCACCGACGGGTGCACTGCCGTGTTGTGACACTCTCCTTCACTTATTGACTTGGTGATCTCACTGGGCATGCTCAAAGTGTGTCCTAAGAAGGGAAAGGGAGTGTTATCGGAGACTGAGTGCGACGGTGTGGGAGGTGGGATCCAGAACTGTGGGGCGTTTGGAGTGTGGGGACTATCAGGATTATACTCAACAATTGGATTTTCGTGAATGTTGGTTGGAGTATTATGGGGTGTGGGAGTGGTTTCAGAATTTTTCATTAAATCTTAGGAGAGATGATGGTGAATATTTTTTTATGCTTTTCGAATTTTGTATGTTTTTGTATTTTTTTGAATTTTTGGTCAAAGCTTTGGATTGACTCAATCTAATACTAAGTCTACCTAAATCCCCGGCACCGGTGCCAAAAACTTGACGCGACTGAAAATGTGTCTCAGAAATGCGTTCACTCTAAGATCAAGTGCAAGCATGTCGCTCAAGTAATAATCCAACAAGTCGGGTATCGATCCTCAGGGGAAAAAGGACAAAGAAGTTGTGACGACGGGAAAAGACGGAGGAATCCTAACTTTGACTCTAAAAAGAAAGGGAAAATGATTTGATTTTGGGAATGATTATAACTAAACGCCAATATGAAATTATAAAAAGATGCAATTACACTAAACTACCTAAAATATGATTGAAAAATAGTCCGAAACTTTTTATTTAAATGATGAGAAAAATAGGACGGGAATACAATCCCCCAACCCTAGTGTAGTGAGGATATAATAATAATCTTAAATTTATGTGAATGATTTGACCCCGAATTTAGTACTCCCAAGCATTACGTATACGAGGTTCAAGCCCGCGTCATACTTAATCTGAGGATGAGTAAATCAGTATCGCGATAGTAGCATTTGAATTGCACTCTAAATCATCACGAGTACCCAGAGGCCAACAAGATATAAAGATCTATAATCATTGTGCAACTACGCAATATGATCAAGGTCAATCATTAAATTTAGTGGGTTAATTTTATACACATTCACTAACACATTAGGCTGGGTTCACGCATCCCGGCCTTAGGAAATCTAGCCTAACATGTTGAAAAGAATAGAAACAAGGATTAATGTGCAGGAACTCATAATTACTCTAAGGAAAATAACGATTAGATGCAGAAAAGAATTAGAACTAAAAATTAATCACTAATATTATCCAAGCAATAAGTGAAAACAATCACTGAATAAAATCTTCAATCCTTGAAATAAATCTCAAAATATTAACTAAGCTAGGGTTTCTGGAAAAGAAGAGGTAAAACCTACTAATTCTCCGTCCCTTAACAATACTAAATCGGGTCTTTTATACCCTACAACAATATCGAAAGTCAGCTGCACTAGGAGTATTTTTAGGAAGAGAAAAGATTTTCAAATCTCGAAGGTCGGATCGGTCCGGGTCTTAGGCAGACCGGTCTGCCCCCAAGGCGGATCGGTTCTTTTTATTTTGGGGCGGACCGATCCGGGGGTGGACCGGTTCTTTTTATTTCCACCTCCTTCGTTTTGCATGCGATCCGGGGTCTTTTGGAGTTTGACAAGGCGTACCGATCCGGGGCAGGGGCGGACTGGTCCGTCTATTTGACTTTTTTTTTTCCTCTTTGACTGCTCATAACTTTTGTTCCGGGATTCCGATTGAGGTGTCGTTTCTTCCTTTGTGCTCGTGAATGAGATGTCTTCAACTTCTCTTTAGGTACCTCACCCGAATTCCGTGTAAAAATTACACGTTTGCCCTTGAGACATTTCCTTCTTTCTTTCTTGATTCTACCGATTTCTTTCTTTCGTTTCTTGACATCAAATACCTGAAAAATCACTAAAAAAATACCAGAAACTCGTTGTACTCATTAGGATCAGTCAGTAGCACAGTTATGAGATAAATCCAACTCAATTACGTTGTTCGAGGTGCTAAAAGTAACTAAATCAAGGGATAAATTAGGAAGAATTTATGCCTAATCAGCTTTCCTTTGGTATAGGGTTGGAACAGCCAGAGTATATATTTTCTCTAGTGCGATCCAAGGTGGTTACGCGATATGGGTGAATCCCATGGCTTGAGGAGAAGGGAGAGTATAGTCCCCAGGTCATTATCATCCCATGTTCAAGTGAGATGTGTGTAACTCCACTTGCAGGGGGAACATGACCGCCTCCACTGTTGTGTATTTTTGTTTACCATGTCCATTGAGAGAGTTTGGCTTGGTACCGTGGTATAGTGAGTAAACCTGAATGTTGTATCGGCACTATGAGATCGCATCCTCGAGTTATAGCGCGTTGGGATGGTTATTATACTTGTGTGTATAGTACATTACTTGTGTATGAGAACAAGATATTATATATCTCTATTAGAATAAAGAGATAAAATGAAAAAGTATTAATTCTCATTCCGGGAGATTATATCCGAAAGTGTAATATGATGTGCATATAAAAGTGAGTATGATAATGTATGTAACTATATATATATATATATATATATGTTGTGTACTGAGGGTCTAATGGATCTCGACGATCGACCTTGGCATGTAGTAGTGTATCGGGGGTTCCTTGTTTGTATTTCTCTTTGCGAGACACCCCACGCACGAACATGGCATAGCGTTGAGACTAGGGAGAAGTTGAGCTCTTAATACTTAGTTTGCCTAGGATTTCTAGAGTTTGGGGGTGACGGATTAGTTAGGAAGCGTAGCTTGACTAGGATGTTTAGAGGGATGCGCTAGGTGTGAACTATTAGAAGAGAGGTAAGGAGTATCTCATGGAAGTGCGATACCAATTTAAATATGAGATAAAGCATATTTTCCTAAATAAAGCATTTATGCACTTGCAAAATATTTTCACAACTCGGGCTCTGACCCATTTCGATATTTTACCTCTTGCTATATATTATATATATATAGGTGTCCAGGAACTGGGACGCCTAGATGATGATTCCTTCGAGTCAGACGTGTGGTGCGCTAGCTGTGGATGCATGCAGGTTTTTTTATAGACGCTTCTATCCTTGTAATCTAGATAGGAGATACTGTATAAACATTCGGGATAATAACCAAACTACTTTTATTTATTTTTTTACCGCCTTTATATGAGGAATTAAATTGGGTTGTATTATTGTTACCGAGTGTTCAGTTATTTTATTTCTTTTTAGTTCTATTTATATAAATTGTGTCAATGTTTTATTTGTATAGTTTGTTTAAAAAGATTAGTTAAATAAAATTTTAACGCTAGCCTAATAGGTTATTAGTAATTAATTTGGTTTTTGACAGTGTTGCTAAGAATGAACCATATGTGACTCATGTTTTAATTTGGTGCAAGAGTGATCACCCTGTATTTTATGAGGCAGGGTCACATATGGTATCAGAGCATCAGGTTCGAGTGTCCTTAGGAATCGGTTCGGACATACTACGCTTTCAACGTTGCTTTCGATTTGATATAGAGCCTTACGGTTAGGATTGTTGATTACTCATGCGAGATTTCGTTCTCCTGACATTTTATACGATGTTAGTAAATCTTTTGCATTCTCGTTGATGAATTGTGTGACGGTCGATGAAGGATGACCACAGAAGGGCATTGCGAGGGTAGCAAAAGGCGGGACTTGATCAGAACGATTAGTTGAAGTAGGGGATGAGTACCATAGCATAGGTCATTCCCTTTGTGGCGTTTGCTAAGGATTGTTACAACGACTACTAAAGTATAGTAGTTATAAGTATCCAAGTACCACTGTAGTTGGAAGTGGTGCTATATTTGAATTACCCAGTAAAGTTAAATTGGGAAGAGGTTCAAAAGGTCTTCTACAAGAACCATACCCTAAAGTTATGTTATACAAAAATAGTGTAGTTTTACTCAGTGGAAGTAGAAGTCTCAGAAGCTTTAGCTTAGAGTAGGGTATGGAAATACCCAAATGTGAAAATTTGAGGAAAAGTTTTCACTCATAAGAGTAATGTTGAAGTGGTGAAAATGATGGTCACCACATATGGGGGAGCATGATGTTTTGCCCATAGAGGGATCGTGCGGATGGATATACCCGTTAGTTCCTTTGGTCTGTTAGAAATGGGGGGAATGTTGTTTTGAATTATTCACATAAGGATCAGTCAGAGGTCGACATTGAATAAAAAGTGATAGGAATAAGTGAACTTGGTGTTGAATAGAGAGGGTACAATGAAAGGAGAGCCCTTCAGAGGAATGATAAGCTCACTAGTAAGTATTTCTAACGCTTATGGAGAAAGTATGTTCAGGAAACCACATCGGTGGGCATCCACCTAGGGAATTCATTGATATAGGGCTATTAAATCCGGTAGTGGAGTCTCCTTCTAACGAAGAAGTTAAGGTAACCATAAAGGGAATTTTCAGGATCGAGGCTATAGAGTCCGATAATACTGATAACTTTTACATGGTCAGGAAGGCCAGAGATGGAAATAGGGTGCTGTGGATTATTGAGCCACACGGTTCGTCCTTTCCCTGCATGAGAAAAAGGACAAGAGTGGGTTGCCTAAATGAGGCATTAAGTTAATTAACTTTAGATCAGTTGGGGAAAGTGTGCTATGTCCAAGAACCATTTGGAGTAACAAGGGTGATCGACGAAGTTGTTATTATGAGCTTCACCTTAGTTAAAGGAGGTATGTTCCTTGTGACAAGATTGAGTCGCAGCGTTTTATTAGCTCCAGATTCGTGTGTGATACGAGTTTACAAATAGTATCGATAACGTTACGTAGTATATGTTTATGTGTTTTTCTGCGATAGCATAAATTTATTTTCTTTCATTCACTGTGAAGAGAGGGTTTTAGTATTTTGAGTTTATATTAGATTAGTATTACTCGTTTTGTGTGTGTTATACGAGTATGGTGTTATTTTGAGTAGAATATGATATTTGTTGTTCAGAGCGATAGTAGGCTAATGATGGCAAGACTATCATGTTCGCGGTTCCAGGGTAGAACGGGTGGTTGTTGTGATATCTCACCTAGATAAAGGCTGAGTTCGCCTTTATTATGTGCATAAATGGAACTTCGGTGAGAAGATGTTTCATTATCATGATTTAAGTGCATTGTGACCTTATAGGTGTGATTTAAGGTATGTAGGGTTAATTGTTGACCAGTGAGTTTAAGCTCATTATTGATTGCGCAAGGACTGAGTATTAGTCAAAGCACTTGGTGGTATGGCTCCTTGGCAGAGATGGGAGTTCAGACCAGATTTTATTGAAAGAGGGGATATGGTTATCCCGTTTCCATATTTGGAGTAACGGACCTCAATGACCGACAAATTTAAGTAGTAGTGTATTGGAGGGGTTTCTTGTTTGGATTTTGCTTGCGAGACGCTCCACGCATGAACCTTAACGACATCAGGAGTAGAGAGATTTTATTGGATTCAAGGATGTTGGTTTTATGGATAAGTCATATAGTGTGGAGGAAACACTATAGACTGTGAGTCGCATGATGATGGTATGCTTATAGAAATCTAAGTGCAATGGGAAAGCACTAAAATGGCTCTCTTACCGTAAGTAGGTGGGTGAAGCAGGAGTCGGAGAAATTGATTTGAGGATTATAGCCTGGCCTTAATGAAAAGGAAAACTTTAGAAGAAGTATATTTTGGTTGTGATGATCATAACGCTTTTGCAGAGAGTGGGTGCCTCGATTAGTTAGACTTTCCTTTTCTCTTAGGTGTAAGGATAACATAATAGATAAGTGTTAATAGGTTAGCGAGGGAGCACTTAGGACGTCCCGTCGGTGTGCCTTAGGACATTATATCTCAATGACCGATGATGCCAGGGAGTAGTGTAACTGGAGGGTTCCTTGTTTGGATTTCCCTTTGTGAGACATCCCACGCATGAAACCGAGAAAATGTCGGGTGTTGAGAAAGGTCTTGGGCACTAGGGACCTAATTTAGTATACTACTATTTCACCTAGGTAGGAACGCTTCGATCTTAGAATTTTTGGGCAGTAGAGCCAGTGGAGTTAATGGCGCTGATATAGAAATATTGGTTGGTTAACCTTGAGAAGGATGGGATTTTGCGAGTTGGGAAGACCCATGTATGAGTATTACACTGAGGAAATAAGGACTATTGTTTAAAGAATATGTACGTGTCGGACGTTTGTGATAGTTGTGCAGAGAAGGATGGGTTATAAGGTGTGTGGGAACCTTAGTAAGTTGAGCTTATATACCTCCTGAGATAGAAGGGACGTAGTATATAGAGTTGAATATTATGCCGAAATGGTAGTATACTATAGTATAAACCTTGATAGAGGTGAGTGATAAATTAGGGTACGGTTAAGAGCTATTGGGTTAGTACCGTTCCACTTTGAGGTATAAGAATGTGAAGTGATTCACGATCCTAGGTTAGTGTTGGTAGTATCGATTTTCTCTGAATTTTGAGGGCGAAATTCCATTGTAAGGGGGGAAGTATGTAACACCCCGCACTTTTGGGGATAATTAAAATTCATAAGTAAGTGTAATTTGGGAATTTAAGAATTATCATGAATAGTTAATTTTTGGAGTTTTCAATGATTAGGTGATTTTTGATGGGTGTTATATTTCCTTTTGGGATTAAGTAAATAAGTCGGAGTATTTTAATTATATGTTGCAGCCGGGTAAAGCGACAGAGGACAATATTTTAATTGGAAAATCCGCATTGAGTTGTGTGGGGTTAAACTAATAATTTGCTTTCAAGTACCTCGGATGGAGATTCCGATTGCGCGGTGAGTCTTGAAATGGCCGAGATAGTTAGAATAGAGTATTCGTGGGTCGTAATTGAGTTTTGGGAATTTTTGAATTAAAAGTAACTCGTAATTGAGTAAATGAGTCATTTTTGGGTTTTAAAGGGGTAAACCCTTATTCTCCCCTATATAAAGAAGCAGAGTGGGAGAAAAGAATAAAAAGAGAGAGAATAGAAGAAAGGAGAGAAAAGAAGAGAGAAAGGAGATTTTCGGCCAACCTCTGCGGGATTTGACTCGGGGTCATCGGATTCAATCCACGAGGAAAGTGTTTACTTGCTTTATTCATTTGTGTGTATCTCATATCATAGTTGGTAATGAAATATATGATTTTGGGTTTGGGTTATTGAATAAAAATGGGTTTTTTTGAAATGAACTCACAGAAATTGATGTAGTAATTTCCCCATAAGAAATCTAAGCTTGAATTGATGAAAATGGTGTAGTTTTTGTGAGAAATGAATTTGATGGAGTTAGGGTTAGATTCTTGAGTTGTTTAATGAATCCCATGAAATTAATGTTGTGTTGGTTAAAATAGATGTTTTGATGATTATATTGTTGGTTGGTGAAGTGAAAAACCACAAATCTTGAATTGATTGGTTGTTGGTTTGATTTGGAGTTGGAGAAGATGATGAATAGTAAGACAGCGTCATTATTGAATCGATTTGGTCGAGAAGAGGATCGATTCAGATCTTGGTCAAAGAATAAAATTTGTATACATTTTTTATACGGTCGCCTGAGCACTGATCGCGTATTTTTTTGGATTTATATTGATTTTTCTACAGAAGGCTATCCGAGATCAAAATCGTTATTTAGAAATCAAATTTGACATTGGGAGAAAAGAAATTTATGTGTTAGTTAGAAATCAGTGTTAGGAAGATTATAGAGTTGTTGCTTGAGATTATAAACCATACAAATGGAGGTCGAGTTGATAATTGGGTATTTTAGAGATTGAAAAGTAGCCCAAACAGTGCCCCTCGAACAGGAAGAATCGATTCGGGTCTAGGACGAATTGATTCGCCTAAGGGGATTTGTAAGGATGCCTTGGGCCGAATCGATTTGGATTCAGACCGAATCGATAAACCATTAAGGACCTGCTTATAGAACACTTTCTGAATTGATTCGGATTGGGGGCCAAATCGCTCCGCCCACCCGAATGGATTCACAATTAGGGCAAATCGATTCTCTTTGGTTAGATTTGTCAGTTTTCTTCCCTTAAGAGTATGGAGAGTTAAATTACAATTTTGGGTTTTATATGGGGGATCCTATTTATGATATATGGACTCCTAAATGATTGTTTTGAGGGTAAGTAAACCTTTTGATGAAAGACAAGACCTTGGATAGGTGTAGGGCATACTCTGGGGAACGAACCTAGTAAATGTTCAGGATGAACAACATTTGAGAGAGAGAGTTCTGCTACCATCGACCATAGGTATTTACATATTTGAATGTATGTGAGCTGAATACATTTGAGTAAATACTTAAATGCTAGTATTAGTGAGGGAATACTTTTGTGTTTAGTATCTTGAGTGTGCGAATACTTAAATGCTAATATTAGTGAGAATCTTTGGGATTATTGGTCATCGCTATGTGTGATTGGAAATTATGGACATTTATGTATATTTATCGAATATATGTATACAATGTGACTATAGTAGACATATTATATGATACAAATACATATGTATATGTGTGTGATTGGTATATGTGTATTTTAGAGGCTGATTTCCAATGGCTTTCCTTTGGTATAGGGTTGGAATAGCCAGAGTATATATTTTCCCTAGTGCGATCCAGGGAGGTTGCACAATGTGGGTGAATCCCCTAGCTTGAGGAGCAGGGAGAGTATAGTCCCCAGGTCATTATTGTCCCGCGTTCGAGTGGAATGTGTGTAACTCCACTTATAGGGGGAACATGACCGCATCCACCGTTGTGTATTTTTGTGTACCATGTCCATTGAGAGAGTCTGGCTTGGTACCGTGGTATAGTGAGTAAACTAGGATGTTGGATCGACACTATGAGATCGCATCCTCGAGTTATAGCTCATTGGGATGGTTATTGTACCTGTTTGTATAGTACATTACTTGTGTATGAGAACAAGATATTATATATCTCTATTAGAGTAAAGAGATAAAATGAAAAAAGATTAATTCTCATCCCCGGAGATTATATCCGGAAGTGTAATATGATGTGCATATAAAAGTGAGTATGATAATGTTTATAACTATATGAGTATATACATATATGTGTTATGTACTGAGGGTCTAATGGATCTCGACGATTGACCTTGCCATGTAGTAGTGTATCGGGTAGTTCCTTGTTTGGATTTCTCTTTAGGAGACACCCCACGCACGAACATGGCATAACGTTGAGACTGGAGAGAAGTTGAGCCCTTAGTACTTTGTTTGCTTAGGATTTCTAAAGTTTGGGTGTGACAGATTAGTTAGGCACCGTAGATTGACTAGGATGTTTAGAGGGATGCGTTAGGTGCGCACTATTAGAAGAGAGGTAAGGGGTATGTCAGGGGAGTGCGATATCAATTTAAATATGAGATAAAACATATTTTCCTAAATAAAGCATTTATGCACTTGCAAAATATTTTCACAACTCAGGCTCTGACCTGTTTCTATATTTTCCCTCTTGCTATATATTATATATATAGGTGTCCAAACACAGGGACACCTGGATGATTATTCCTTCGAGTCAGACGTGTGCTGCGACGGCTGTGGATGCGTGCAGGTTTTCTATAGACGCTTCTATCCTTGTAATCTAGATAGGAGGTATTGTATAAACATTCGGGCTAATAACCCAAATGATTTTATTTATTCTTTTACCCTTTATATGCGGAATTAAATTGGATTGTATTATTGTTACCGAGTGTTCGGTTATTTTATTTCTTTTTAGTTTTATTTATATAAACTGTGTGAATTTTTTATTTGTATAGTTTGTTTAAAAATATTTGTTAAATAAAATTTTGACACTAGCCTAATAAGTTATTAGTAATTAATTTGTTTTTCGACAGTGATGCTAAGAATGAACCATAGGTGACTCATGTTTTAATTTGGTACATGAGTGATCGCCCGATATTTTATTAGGCGGGGTGTCACAATAAACATATAATATATATAAACAAATCAACCACCTTAAAATATCACTCAATAAGGATGTAACATGATAACTTAGTGAAACCTGCTGTGATACAACTTGTAAATGCGAAAATAAATATGCTTGGAAAGGATGTTCAAAAATTTCAATTTTTATCTTTATGAATTTTATTTTATTTTATAATAAACACACACACACACACACACAAACACACACACACACACATATATATATGATAAAAAAGATAAATTAAACCAAGCATTCAACAAAGGAAAAGTTTTAGTAAAAAAAACCTTTCGACTGAAATCTTTTATTCACTTTATAAAATTCATAGTTTGCAACAAAGAAATTTTATAAATGAATCTACTATGATCCTCTAAAGAACCACAAAGCTGTAGCCTTCCTTCAATAATGATCCTTGTAAGAATCATAAGAACTATAGTCCTCCTTCAGCCTAAGTAATTGTCTTCAACAGTGGTTCCCTCGAGTTTCATAATTCAACCACGAAAATGCCTTCTCCACAAAGGTGTATATAAGGATAGAAAATTTTGTAGGGTATAACGAATTCATATTAATGATTTTAAGGTTGTATGTTGAAAATTAACAAGTTTTTTAGAACACTAAACAAAGCAGAACCTTCACAAAGGATATACAAAAATGGACCTGGTAAAAGTCTTAAGAAAATCTAAACATGAAACATGTATTTATGGGGTGTTCACAAATTTCTAAGCAGCGGACTCATTTGAACAAAATTCGAGGTTCGTTCGAATGAAAAGGAAACTTTTTTGAATGAAATCAAATTTTATTTGAACGAAGAAGCCATGTCATTTCAACAAGCTTCAAATGATTTTCTTACGAGAGCCTTCGATTGATGCATGTTATATAACAACTTCAAACGACCCTTCTAATGAAAATCCAATCTCGTTTGAATGAGATTCTTATCTCATTTGAATGAGGTTTAAAATCAAAAATATTATTCATTTTAAAACTAAACATACCCACTTCATTTTTTATAAAAATAAAAATCCCGAAAGTAATTTTTGCGAAGTAATTTAAACTCAAAAGTGTTGTATAACTTTGTGGGATGTCAGAAAGTCTTCAAACTTGGAAATGCTTGAGTTTTTTCGTCATGACGGTGCATGACCATTTGTAACAGGATACACCAAACTAGGAATAAAATTAGAAAAAATGTTCTTACAAATATCCCCGTTTGGCTATTCCTATTCAAAACAAACTAACAAAATCGAACCAAATTAAAATAAAAAATATCCTATGAGAAAGATTCTACTACCCTCCCAAACCTTAGAAGTAGAATGGCATGTGACATTGTCTTCAAATCTCCACTTGGTTCTTCCCTTTTGCAAACTTTATCTTAATCCGTATGTCTTTATTTCTGCTTTAAGTTCCTACGCGCATGAGAGAAAGAAACATACTATGAACAATATTAGAAAAAATTGTTCTTATAGGATTTGAGGAGAAAAGATAGAATCCATCCTTGAAGGATTCAATTTGGTTGTGTAAGTCATCTATCGTCCTTGTATAATTCCTAGATCAAAATAAATTTTCATGGCTGGGTCATCTAAGGATTTTTTTTGTTGTCGGTTTTCGTCGTACATTAGCGTGTTGTGTGATTGTTTTATTTTACTCTAGATATACTCACCTAGATTCAGGATTAGGGAAATATGAAAAAAAATTACACAACATTTAGTTTAATCGGTGCATGATTCATTGAGTTATTCGTTTAATTAATTAAAAATTTTCTAAAATTGGTTTGTGTTTGGCAATCAATGTAAAACCTTAGTGTAATATATCTTTCAAAAGGAAATGAACCTGAAATCGCTCGAAGGGCCCCCGATTTTAATTTTCTCAATTAAAATATTATTTTCTTTAATAAATATCAAGATGCGGAAGCGTAAAGAAGTGTGATGATTCACAAACAAACGAATTACCAAATTTTAATTTTCTTAAACAAATTAAAATTAAACCAAGTGAAATTAACTTTACGTATTAAAATCATTTTCATTTAAACCAAGTTAACTACACAATACTTAAATTAAACACGTAGATATTAAATGAAACCAAATTTTAATCTTTTACCTAAGCATGTGTTCTAGGTATTTTGCAAAAGATAAAATAAACAATTAATCCACTACGCCAAGATGTACGAGGAAAAACCCACAACGGGAAACAACTTTGGACGGCCCTAGCCACAAATCCAATAAATACGGAATTTACAAATACAAGACAGAAAGGCTTACATCACATGACTCGATCCCTCTCAAGCCCTGATGCTTCTTCTTGTATATACCTCTTCCTAGCGGATAACCTTGGAGCTCCACAACGGTCTCGAAATCCACCGATCAGACTTTATATGGTCACTGCCACCCAAGCAAGGAGCCTTTCACCAAGTGGTTAATGCCCCAACAAAACTCTTCTTCTTTCTTTATGGGATGTAGAAGAAAAATCAAAACTTCTCTTTGAACGGAAGAGATGAACCCGGTGCCAAACTCCAAGCAAGATATATGAATATGGGAACTTGGAAGAAACTAATTTGGGTGTAAACAAGAGTTGTGTATATTTTTCTCTTTGATAAAAAACACACTCAAAACATGATCTTTTTCCCTATTTGATTTTACTCTCAAAACACACTCTAGGAGTTAGTAGGACATGAAAAAGATTCCTATTCAAAATTGATTCCCGCACATAGTTATGTTGTGAAAAGTTGGTTAAGGAACGAGTGGGGATACTGCTTAAAACTGCCAAAAACCGTTCCCGCCTGGCATCTCGTTCGAACGACATTTCGTTTGAACGTCATTCTCATTCGAACGAGTCTTCTAACGAAGTTCCAGTATGAACTCGTTATAAGCTCGTTAGAAATCTCGATAGAATGACAATCTCGTTCGAACGATATTTCGAACGAAGTTCTAGTATGCCGTAATGGGAAGTCGTTGACAATCTGGTTCGAACGACATCTGGTTCGAACGACAATCTTGTTCGAATGACATATCGAACTAACTTCAAGAAAGTTTGGAATATTCTATTTTAGCCTAGAAAACTTTATAAATTTATTTTAAAGTTTTAATTAATTCTTTCTGAAAATAAAACACTATTTTAATTAAACCTAACACCCAATTAAACTTGTTCCAAGCTCCTATATATATATATATATATATATATATATATAATATTGCATTCATACCTTGGGAGCATGGAACCATAGTTGATGACGTAGAAATGAGGCACGCAAACCGGCATGTTGATGAAGCTTTATACTCTTTGCAGCTACGTCTTGAAATAAACTTTTCATAGGGTTGGGAATATTACAATTAAATACAATCATATGTATAAATGTTTTTGTCCGGAATTGAGCCAAAACTATATATGGACTCAATTGGAAATTTGTGTCCTTACAAATCTCCCCCTTTGGCTATTCCGGGGCAAAAACCAAACAAAAATCCTAAAGGGTCGTCAAGCTCACTAGACTCAGAACATAACCCACCCAAACTTGGCTCAACCCAAGGATTAAACGCTTTGGCATTGAAAGATTCCGCTTTAGAAGAATTCCTACACACTTAAGCAAACTCATCAAATGCATAGGGAATATCAAAGTATTTAAAGCAATTAAAATAAATACTCCCTTAAAATTAATTCTCCCCTTTATCAAAATGATCAACCCAAGAAGTTAGCTACTCCCCTTAAGTTAAAGCTCCTAAACTTAGATAAGATTATAATAGAATAAGATACCATGTCTCCCCCTATCATTTTCCCCCTTTTTGCTCAGGAATAGGCAAAGGATAAAGAACAAATATAAAAGCATGTTAAAACTTAAAGTGATAAGATATGAAATCATATGGGCAACAAAAGCATAACTAATCCAAGATAGATACCAAAACTAAAGTATACGCATAGAAGGACTAGAAGTCAAGGCAAAGGCAAAACAAAATATAATATATATATATATATATATATATATATATATATATATATATATATATATATATATATATATATATATATATATATATATATATGTGCTAGAAATATATCAATAATGCACACGTACATATATATAGATATAAACACACACATGACACAAAATACAATAAGTTTGCACACTCGTATGGCAAAAATGTGTCATGTGGAAACGGAAGTGTTGGGGTGTGAACTAGAAACTATTAAATTTAGGACCAATCACTTAAAAAATATTCACGGAGTTCTCAATTGATTGCAAACTTCAACATATTTGAATATAACCTCATGTGGCAATATAAATTGAACTCAGTGAACAAACATACACAATGCATACAAGCCTAGCATATTGATGATTCTACAAACCAATAGAGTCATGACATGAAATACGCAACTAGGATAAATGGACATTGTGCAAACCGTTGATATACCATCCAATTCTCCCTCCGTAAGCATTTATATTAATTTTGAATGAATATACCAATCAAACATAGGCCTTGGCAAATTATTTCTCTTTTTAATGCCAGATTTTTTGTTTTTAGGCCTTTGGAGCACGTATTTCTTTTATGTCCATTAAAAAATGGTGGCTTACAATCGCAAAGGATCACTTAGTCCTTTCGGAGCCCTTCCTCGTGCACATTTATATTTATCATGTTTTCATTTTTCACACAAATCTCACGTGCAAAGGATTTTGATATGCACTAGTCCTCCTAAGTCACAAATATGTAGATGACAAGATTGGAAAGAGAACACCTCAAATAGCTCAAATATACATTTGAAGTTAAAATTTCAAAAGAGCTTGTGCATGTGTGAATAGAGGCATATGAAAATAGAATCCATTAAACCAACCCAAAATCCAACTACTCCATAAAAATATGGTAAAGAACATTTTAAGGAATGACAATCTAAACCAAAAGTTCTAGCCACATGGGAGCGTTAAAGAAGGGATTCAAACACAAGTATATGCCACTTAAAGCGTGTCAAACAAAAATTACACACAAAATAGAATCTTTTTGAGTTTTTGAAATTTTTAGCCAAAAATAAAAAATATATACTCAAAAGACAAACAAAAATCATTTGAATTTTTCATTAAGGTTAAATTACCAAGAGATAAAATCCAAACGATAAACAAAAATCTTTTTATATTTTTCATTTAATGAAAACAAAATGTAGGAAATATAATACAAAAGATAAACAACAATCATAATTCTAGCATGTGATAAGCATGGAGCATGGACTATAAGAAGATTAAACAAGCATACATTTAGCATGTGAATATAGCATGAATTACAAAAGCTAAAGTATGCGAACAACTAAGACATTTATTCTTTAGATTTAGCAAGGGAGGAAGCATGTGATAGTAAATGAGAATCAAAAACCCTAGTTTGCAAGCCAACTAAGTCAGATTTCCTAACCCAAATTAATGAAGAGTGACTATCTTGGGGTGTAGGAATTTTAAATACATTGGTTGCATTACGTTGGGATTTTCTAGGAATTCGTTTAACATCAAAAAAAAATTTCTTAAGATGACCTTTTCGACCACAATGTGTACAAGTAAAAACATGTCGAAAAGATTTACCTAAGGAGGGATCTCTAAATGCATTCCTAGTAGATTCTCATAAAACGTTGGTCTTGGCTTTATGAGTAGATTCATTACAAGTATTGAAGCCTAAACCACACATGTCATTTTTAATTTGGACTATTCCTAAGATTTTATCTAATTTTTCCGAATGAAACTCAAAATCAAATTTGACATTACTAGAGTCTTTTAATTTATTTTGCAATTCTAAAATGTTTGACTCTAATAAAACATTTCACTCTTCAAAATCAAGAAGCTCCTTTTTCAAGGATTCCATTAAACCCCTAAGGCTATCTCTCTCGCCTCTATATATTCAAATTTCTTTAGAAGAGCTTTCTATCGTGTCCTAAGGTCTTCAACCAACATACTATTATCAATGACCTCGACACGTTCTTTCAAACTAGCTTCTAACTTCAAATTGGCTCTTTTTAATTTAATAGATTCTTTATATAATTCTTGAAAAGCATTTTGAAGTTCACTCACATTAACCTCTTCTTCATTTTCACTCTCTCTTTCTTCTCCACTCTCAATATCATCAAAAATAAGAGAATCATAAATTATAACCTTGGAACTGTCATGTGTTAACGTTTCATCAATCGATGAGTTCTCACTATCACTCACATGACTATCTATAAAAGCCACAAAATTAGGCTTACTGGGGGAATCGGGTCCCTCTTCCTTATCACTATCACTAAGGTTCGCATTATATGCAATGGGTCATTTACCCTCTTTCCTTAGTTTAGTGGGCCACTCAGAAGCCCTATGGCCATAACCCTCACAACCAAAACACCTATTAGACTCTTCCTTATTTAAATTTTCATTAATAGGTTTAGGGATCTTCTCGGCTTTAGGGATCTTCTCGGCTTTGTCATGCTTAGAAGTTTCAAATTTCTTAAAATCATTTTTAAATTTATCTTTGTTAAATTTAAGAAATTTTCTCAATTTACGAGCAAACAAAGCCATATCTTCCGAGTCACTATCACTCTTGCTCTCTACTACTTGTTTGACCTCTTTTCGGGCTTTTAAAGCAATGCCCTTTTCAATTTTCTTTTCAATTTTAGAGGGAAATATATCTAGTTCATAGGTTTGTAAATCACCTACAAGCTCTTCTAGTTTCGTAGAGCCTAAAGTTGGTAAAGAATTTAAAACAGTCACTTTTTGGAATAAATCTATCAGGTAGGGACATTAAAATTTTCTTTTCAACTCGGTTGTCGGGTATTTTCTCTCTCAAATTAAAAGATGAATTGAAAATATCAGAAAGTCTAGAATAAAATTCATCAAAATTTTCAGTATCATTCATTTTGATAGTTTCAAATTGAGTGGTGAGGTTTTGGAGTTTCGAAGCTTTAACAACACTAGTTCCTTCATGAGTTAGTTGCAAAATATCCCAAGCTTCTTTAGCGGTTTCACACGTCATAATACGTCAGAAATCATCAGGTGTAACAGTGCTAAACAACGCATTCAAACCACGGGAATTAAAATTAGAAAGTTTAAACTCTTTCTCAGTCCATCTATCGTCCGGTTTGGGAACACGTTCATTTTCAACTAAATGAGTTGGTGGAGACCACCCGTTAACTACAGACATCCAAACCCTTTCATCGATAGATTTAAGTGCCGATTTCATTTGTGCTTTCCAATACGCGTAGTTAGAACCATCGAAAATAGGAAATTTTTAAAATGGGGAAAATTCCATTTTAGCCAAATATTATTTAAAGGATCTTTAACGAAATAATTTATCGCTTTGGCTCTGATACCAATTTGAAATCGCTCGAAGGTCCCCCGATTTTAATTTTCTCAATTAAAATATTATTTCCTTTTATAAATATCAAAAGGCGGAAGCGTAAAGAAGTGTGATGATTCACAAACAAACGAATAACAAAATTTTAATTTTCTTAAACAAATTAAAATTAAACCGAGTGAAATTAACTTAACGCATTAAAATCATTTTCACTTAAACCAAGTTAACTACACAATACTCAAATTAAACACGTAGAGATTAAATGAAACCAATTTTTAATCTTTTACCTAAGCATGTGTTCTAGGTGATTTTGCAAAAGATAAAATAAACAATTAATCCACTACGCCGAGATATACGAGGAAAAACCCCCAATGGGAAACAACCTCGGATGGCCCTAGCCACAAATCCACTAAGTACGGAATTTACAAATACAAGACAGAAAGGCTTATAACACACGACTCGATTACTCTCAAGCCCCGATGCTTATTCTTATAGATACCTCTTCCTAGAAAATAACCTTGGAGCTCCACTGCGGTCTCGGAATCCACCGATCGGACTTTATATGGTCACCGTCACCCGAGCAAGGAGCCTTTCTCCAAGTCGGTAATGCCGCAACAAAACTCTTCTTCTTTCTTTATGGGATGTAGAAGAAAAATCAAAACTTCTCTTTGAACGGAAGAGATGAACCCGGTGCCAAACTCCAAGCAAGATATATGAATATGGGAACTTGGAAGAAACTAATTTGGGTGTAAACAAGAGTGGTGTATATTTTTCTCTTTGATAAAAAACACACTCAAAACATGATCTTTTTCCCTCTTTTATTTTACTCTCAAAACACTCTCTAGGAGTTAGTAGGATATGAAAAAGATTCCTATTCAAAAGTGATTCCCGCACATAGTTATGCTGTGAAAAGTTGGTTAAGAAACAAGTGGGGAAGTGGGTGAAAAACTGCTTAAAATTGCCAAAATATTGTTCCCGCCTGGCATCTCGTTCGAATGACATTTCGTTCGAACGAGTCTTCTAACGAAGTTCCAGTATGAACTCGTTATAAGATCATTAGAAATCTCGTTAGAACGACGATCTCGTTCGAATGAAGTTCCAGTATGCCATAATGGGAAGTTGTTGGCAATCTCGTTCGAACAACAATCTCGTTCGAACGACATATCGAACGAACTTCTAGAAAGTTTGGAACATTCAATTTTAGCCCCGAAAACTTAATAAATTTATTTTAAAGTTTTAGTTAATTCTTTCTAAAAATAAAACACAGTCTTAATATAATATTGCATTCACACCTTGTGAGCATGGAACCATAGTTGATGACTTAGAAACGAGACACGCAAACCGGCATGATGATGAAGCTTTACACTCTTTTCCGCTACGTCTTCAAAAAAACTTTTCATAGGCTTGAGAATATTACAATTAAATACAATCCTATGTATAAATGTTTTTGTCCGGAATTAAGCCAAAACTATATATGGACTCAATTGGAAATTTGTGTCCTTACAGAACCTAATGAGAAATGAAAGAGTTTTCACAATGGATTACTAAAAAATTGAAGAACAGCCAGGAGCCCTAAGTCGTGGCTTCGTCTTCGACCTAAAACCATTGGTTCGATAAGCGACGGCTGTGATGTGTATGGTAGATGGTGAAAGACTGTAAACACAAATGCGATATAGTTAACTCCAAGATTTCAAAATAAATAAATGGAAGATACAAAATTGATAAATTTTGGTAAATTGAAAAGTAAACAACGGTATACGGATATGATCATCCGAGTTTAAATAGTACATAAGGGAATTATGGGTAATTGGGAAATTGAGATAAACCCCAATGGGTTAACTCGATAATGTGTTGGTTAATTTGAATGTTAGAAGAAATAAATAAACTAATATTCTAATTGAGTGTTTGAATAACCTATTATGGTTATAACTTAGGGTTGACATATAATCTTAAACAAGTCTTTTCATAAACGAGCTGCGTGTCATAAAAATGCTATTTTTTAGATAATGTCATGGGCATGAGGGTCACAATGTGAAGTTGATAAATTTAAAAGGAAATTGGATTAATGTAAATTAATAATAAAGGGATATGATTTTCCATATATTAATCATGTGGATTAATTGATTAAAGGAACATTTTCATCATAAATATTAAAGTGTAATACATTAAGAATAATTTCATTTTATTAAGGAAATGTTTTGAATAAAATAATGCTAATGCATACACTGTTTAGATGTTGCATGTACTGTCGATTTACTATTTGATATTGCATTCGTTCCTTTTGTCATTCATTTCTATACTACATTAGTGTTGGGAACCCCATTGGGCATTGGTTCACCCAATTCCCTTTATTATGTTAGGTTAAGCGATATTTCGTATTTTGAGAGCATTTGTAGGTAAGTGATTATTACTATTTATGCTAGGAACTTTGATTACTTGAACCCTAAGGCATTGCCTAATGGGTCCCGCACATGTTATCATTTGTTTATATTCTTAGAAAATGTAATTGCATACTCACCCAGTTAATATAATTAATTAAAATGGACTAGAGGTACTATATATGTTGTTCACATTACTTATAACTTAATGCAGTCGAGACTAGCTTGGGTTGACCCACAGGTGACCCTTAAATTCGGGTAGGGACGTTAGTGGTCAAGACTCACTTTAAGCCTCAGCGAGTAGGTAAGAAGACAAAAGGCGACTATTATATTTGTAAATGGAGAAATTAGAAAAAGAAGTACCTAGTCTTCTTTGCGTAGAAGAATGGAAAGGATAATTTCTCAGTAGTCATTGACACATGTTTTATGGTGCAATCAACTGGTACCGATGTTTAGATTCGGGAGCCACTAATCTTGTTTTTAATTTTTTACACGCGTTCAAGGTAATTATAGAGCTAAATTATGGATAAACCTTTCAATTCATAATCATCACAAGGCAATATTTAGTGTAGTGAGAAGTTTAATTTTAAATTTTGTGAAGATAATAAGTTAATATTGGATGATTGTTTCATTTCACCTAGCATCAGAAGAAATTTTATTTCAGCTTTTAAGATTGTGATGGATGGATATTTGGTTTAATTTAATAAAGGAGTTTTGATCAAAAATGGAAAATATCATACATATTATGGTGCATTCGAAAACGATCGATATATTACAAAACTTATCTCACCACTACTACTTAATAGTAAAGTGAATGACTTTAAAGAAAATAACTTAAAGAGAAAAAAACCTTATAAATTGAAGAAAACATATCTTTTTCATGTACGCTTAGGTCATATCAATATAAAAAGGCATTCAAAGGCTAGTTTCAAAATGGAAAATTAAGTTCATTGGAAGTGGAGGCACTTACAGTCTAGGAATACCTTATCGAGGGTAAGATGACCAAGAGGTTGTTTACGACCAAGATCTGAAGAGCCAAAAATTTGTAGGAACCAGTTCATTATGATTTTTGTGGGCCTATGAATATCTAGGAAAGAGGTGGTTATGAGTGTTTCATGACTTTCATTCATGCTTACTCGAGGTTTGGATATATTATTATGCATAAAAATTTTGAATCCTTTGATAGGTTCAAAGTGTATAAGGCAAAGATGGATCTTCAGCATGGAAAACTAATCCAAACTCTACGATATGATCATGTAAGAGAGTACCTCTTGGGAGAGTTTATGAATCACGTATCAAAGGTTGGAATTATATCCTGATTATATGCAATGGGAGCTCTATAGAAAAATAGTGTAGCATAAAGGAGGAACATCAATCATTTGGACATGGTTAAATCTACAATAAGTTATTCAGAGCGTCCAAATTTCTTTTGGGGGTTTTTACAAGAGATAGCTACATATTTATTGAATTTAGTTTCTTCTAAATTAGTCTCAATGACTCCTAGTAACTTAGGACTTGCCACTACCCTAGTTTAGGACATGTTAAGATTTGGTAATGCCCAACACGTTCTAAGGAATGAGTCAGTGAAGTTAGAATCAAGGACTGATTTATGTTTACTTGAGGGTTATCTAAAAGGAACCATGGATGGTCAAATTTATGATCCTAAAGAACAACGGTTATTTGTTACATCAAATACTCGGTACTTAGAGGAAGATTATATGATTAGTAACTACCCCAAAAGTAGGATTATCTTGCAAGAGATAAGAGGTCAAGACCAAATTATTGGTTTTAAACCACTCGTACAAGATGAAATACAACATGATATTGATAGTACACTACCTAGCGACAATAGAAGTAGTACTGATGATAATGATACATATTTCATTTATATTGGATAAAAGTGGATCGACATTGTAGTAAAAGAATTAGGCATTAGCCTGATAGGTTTGTGTATATGGGTTAATACTTCGAGGATATCTTAGGAGAGCATGAACCAGATCTCAAGAATTAAGATGTAGGACTTCAAGATAAGGATTTTAAGATTTTACTAAAGGCTATGAATATTGTGATGGATTTGATGTATCAAATCAAGTTTAGGAACTTATAGACTTCCTTGATGGGAGAAAACCTATCAGTTTCTAATACATCTATAAGAAAAAGAGAGGGGTAGACAAAAAGGTGTAACCTTCAAGGAAAGGCTTATTATGAAGGGTTCACTTAAAAAGAGAGGATTGACTCTAAGGAAACCATTTCCTCGATAACCATAATAAATTCTATCCGAATTCATTTATTGAGAATCCAGGTGCATATCGATACTTCGTATCTTAGGTAACTCACATATAAATTTCAATTTTAACCAAATTTTATCTTTATTGATATTAGATGCGCATGTGATGATGAAGTTCAAATTTAATATTGATGAATCACACAATCAAACCAAAGACATAGAAGAAGTAAGGACAAATCTATTTCGGGAAAAACCTAGTTTTCAGCACTTTAAAGAGTTTGATAGACACAATTGACTTACAAATTACTTAGCTCCAGTAAGTATAATGTGTAGGGACTTCAAATATTCTAAAGATATGGCATAATCTAGCACCGTTCACAAAAGGAGTCTTCCCTTGATACTCATCAATCAACCATTTTTCAAGCTATAGAGTCACAAGTCCACAAAGGTCAGTCATATGACAGATATCTATAAGGGTTTGATGTGTTTATAGAAACTAGGGATTGAAATATCTCAACATATCATAATGATGGATGAATGACTTGTAAAGGAAAAATGTTTTGTGAAACATAAAAAAAATCTTTGGATCAGGTATTGGAAATTCTTTTTCACTAAAAGACCTAAAAAATTAGGTCCAAAGAAACCGTTTATAGAAAAATACAAATTTTAAGGCACCGATCTCATTTGAAAAATAATAAGACCTCATTCGAATAAGAACAAGGTTTCATTATAATGAAGTGCCATTTTGTTTTAACGTGAAGACATTATCTTTCAAACTTCCTTCGAATGACCTTCAAACAAGTTTGGTTCTATTGAACATAGCACAACTCGTTCAATGCTCTTTTAAAGCATGTTCTAACGGAAAGGTGATCTTTTTTCGAATGGGATCTTAATATCATTCTAATGAGAATGAAAATATAAAAATTATTTTAAAAATGCATTTTACAAAAAGTGACTAGCGATAAAAAAAAAAATTATCCTAAAATATATTTTGAGTAAGTATTAAAATCCACTAGTCCGTATACCTCCGTAAAACATTCATGACATGAATTTCGAAAAATTTTCTCGATCATTTATAAGTATTTAAAAATCGTGGAGGCAAATGAAAATTTAGTCTTCTATTTGTAGCACTGATTTTTAATGGGATATGGCAAAATTCCTAAGCTATGAGAAATTATAAAATCTTAATCTTATAAGTCTCCCCATTTGGCTATTCCGTTACAAAACAAAAATAAAAATACAAATTGGAATAACCTTAAGACAATATTCTAATTCCCTCAAAACCCAAAAACAGAACGACATTGAAGACTTTCTCTTCAACTGAAATGTATCATTTTGTGTAGTCGATGAAATCATCATCAAAGCGAAAGAGACCTACATACATGAAACAAAATAATATCATGACTTGTACGAGTTTAAAAAAATAAATAAACTCTCCTTCACTTTCTTCTCCCTATTTTTTCGTAATAAATGAAGGGTAAAAAACTAAGCATGAATAAAAAGCATCATAGGAAGAATAAAATATATCATCACAAGGATAATCGATAAAGCACATCAAAGATAATCCAACACGCATACCAACTATTTTTGAAATTTCTCAAATTTCTAAGTATAAGTTATATGCATAAAAAGTACATACACGTAAAAAAACATATAGTCACCATGGAGTAATAGTAAAATACTTGAATCATGAAAATAAATTGTAATTGTGTGAAAATTTCACATAGGAAAATCAATATAAGCCTTCATAACATAGGTTAATGAAGTCATGAGATACCTCTAAAGAAAGAGATTAATTTCAACCTTAAGTGTAAAATTTTGAACTCAAGTGAAATTGACTTGACTTATGCAATATGCCATGAATTTAAATGATTTCAAATCAATAACCAAAATATTTAATGATTTTTAAGAGAGTCTATTATGCAAACCAATTGATCTTCTACTTTATAACACCCTCAAAATCTCTCATATATACTAATTCACTCTCAAATATTTTTTAAGATATCATAATGCTCATATGTATCGAATAATTAATGAATATAAAATAAATGCCCTTAGCACTTTTATTTTTATGTGTCGTTAATCTTTTAGGCTCCTTCTACAAATTGTGGCTTTTACTGCAAAAAGACTTTTACTCTTTCGTAGCCCCTTTCCATTACTTAATATATAACAATATTCTCTTGGAAATTAAATTCAAGCAATGGTTCTTACAAGAACAACTAATCTCTTTTTACAATCGGTTTATTATTAAGCACGATTCAGATGAGAAGACCATATTTGACATATGACAAATACGTACAATGTCCAAAAAGTTCGTGCATGTGTGCAATAAAAGTGATAAAGAGTATAACATGAATAAAGTAATCACCAATGAATAACAAAATTTTATTCACACATTAATGAGAAGAATAAAGAAACCAAACCATGACTTAAAACATCTTTAAAAAGTCATGAATGGATGGAATGTAAGGGTGATCCGAATATTTTAAATTCACATACATATTTAGTGAAAAATTAAAATTCAAAAAACTTTTTGTCTTTTTCAAAAATTTTATAATATCTTTTTGCAATTTTTCAAGAATTTTCATAAAAACCAAAAACCTTTTTGGATTTATAAAAGTATATCAAAAAGAAAAAGCATGTATAAATATTAGAATACACTAGAAATATAACGTATCAATAGGGATAAATGGTATGAACATGATAATCACCATACGCTAGGTAAAATACCCGATCTTAAATAATGGAGAAAATACCCAAAGACTTCCTAAGATTCTCGAATCTAAGTACATCTAAAGGTTTCCTGAAAATATCATCTAATTGACATCTGATGCTCACAAATATCAAGGACACAACCTTCTCCTCTATAAGATCACCAATAAAATTCTCATGATCCTAATGTTCTTTTGAGTGAGTTTTGGATTGGATTATGGGATATATGAATTGCCCTCGTATTATCACACGAAATAGTTTTTGTGCCTTACAAAATACCTTAATTTTTCAACATTTGATTCATCCATAAGATTTGTGAGAAACAACTCCCGATGACTCTGTACTCGGCCCCCACCGTGGATAAAGATATTGAGTTTTGCTTCTTGGTCAACAAAGAGAATAGATCACTCCCAAAGTAAGAACACACACCCGAGGTCCACCTACAACCATCAACATCCCCGTCCCAATCGGCATTCGAATAGATGAATAAATGGTTATCAATATCAATTGAATAGTAAACACTATAAGAAAAAATGGCCCTCATGTATTTCATGATACCTGTAAGTGAGAGAAAGTGAGACACTTTTTAGAACCCTTGATACCACTTACAAACTCCAATGCTAAAGGCTATGTTCGGACGACTAGCAGTCAAGTAGAGAAGACTACATATCATGCTCCTATAAATGGTTTGCTCTAGTCCTTGTTAAAATAATCATTGTTAAGCTTAGTCGATGTACTCATGGGGGTGCATGAGTGATTTACGGAGTCTAAACTAAACTTATACACTAAGTAAAAAACATATTGGATTGAGATGTGAATATCGCATGCTCTAATTGATGTACTTGGAGACCTAGGAAGAACGTAAGCTCACCAACCATGTCTCAAAATCACTTTGCATCTCCTCCTCAAACGTGTGATCATGTCGAGAGCACGTGGAACCAAAGACTATGTTGTGACGTAGACTTAGGAAACCAATATAGCTCCACTCTTTCTCCTAATAAATAGCATCTTACTCCTCATCTCTTGAAGCTGCAAGCTGAGAGATAATAAGTGTGCCTCTAATACCAAGTGTGGGGTTATTGCTTCAAACCACACAATGCCTTCTTAAGATAAAAAAATATATCTTAGGGGCTTTAGGTCTTCAAAATCCTTTGGATGTTCTGCGTATACTTCCTCGTGTATAATGCCATTAAGAAAGTCACTCTTGATATCCATTTGATATAACTTGAAGCGTATATGTCATGCTATGGCGAGTTGCAAGTGGAAGGAGTAAAGACTAGCAAAAAGAGAGAATGTCTCACTAATGTCTACACCCTCAGTCTTTGTGTATCCTTGAGCAACCAACCTTACCTTATTGCATTTTATGGTACCATTCTCATCAATCTTATTCTTTTGAATCCACTTGGTACTAATCATATTTGTCTTGCTAGGTCGGGGGATTAACTCCCAGACATCATTATTTTGAAACATAAGTAACTCTTCTTGCATAGAGGATATATAATTCTCATCGTTAAGTCCTTCTTTCACATTCTTAGTCTTGACTAAGGAGGTGTAGTAAAACTAGTTAATCACATTCTCAAGTTGAGCGCAAGTCTTGACACCTAGTGTGGGATCACCAATTATAGCAGAGAGGTTATGAATCTTTCGAACCCAAGAGGGTGGATCCTCTAAATCTAGCATGTGGTTATCGAGGTAGTACAATGCATGATGGAATCGTCACTGGGGGTGCATTATCCTCACACTCGGGGCTATGGTAAATAGGCATCGGTTTCTTTATGTCTATAATCATGACATTTACTGACTCCATAAACTTAGAGCTTGCAATATTAAACACCTTATAGGCCCTACTTAACAATGAATGACCTAAAAATATCTACTCTTCACTTTGGGAGTATAACTTTTCTAAGTTCTCTGTATCTCTAAAAAATGTAGGAATTTCTCCTAAAGATATGAAAATATGATAGGTTGGGTTTCTTCCTTATCCATAACTCATATGGCGTGTGTAACGTGCGTGGAAAAAGATATGCCCGATTCACCTTATGGCATGCGATACTGACCAGCTCTGCCCAAAAATGTCCAGGCACATTTCTCCTAATAAGAATGGACATATTCATCTCTTGTATCATCTGGTTCTTCCTCTCAACTATTCCATTTTGTTGAAAAGTACAAACACCCAAAAACTCATATTTAATGCTCACTCCATCACAATAGTTATCCACACCACCTTCTTTAAATTCAATTCCATTATCACTATGCATTAGAATAATAGTGACACTGTGTTGGTTTTATATGATATGGCACTTGATTTCTAGGAACTAAATCGCATCAAACTCTTTTCTAAGAAATCCCATTATAGAGTATCTCAAAAACTCATCGACCGTCACAAGAATGTATCTCTTACCACCTAAGCTCTTTGTATGAGTAGGACCCATAAGATCCATATGTATCAACTTCAAAACACGTGAAGCGGTAACAGTATTCAACTTCTGATGGGGGGTTAATTTTTTTTCCTTTTTGGAAAGGAAAATAAACCAAGGAAATTGATTTACCAAACAATGGTATGCCACGAAATAGGTCCTTATTTACTAATATCTCAATATCTTTAATGTTCACATGACCCAGTCACGGATGCCAAAGGTCTATAGAGGAGATCGTGAAATTATTTCACATAAAGGATGATCTGGGAATGATCCCAAGGCAATCAGCGTCGGTCCTTACTCATAGAAGTAATAGTTTACTAGATTGATCATATACGTTACACTCGGACATGTCAAACTTTATCGCAAAGTCACGGTCTTGAATTTTTCTTATGCTTATCAAGTTTTCTTTAAACACTTTGACATATAACACATTACCTAGTTTAGGAAATTCGTGTATTTGAACATATCCATGTCCTAAAATACTAGTCATATTCCTATCTCTATAGGTGACTTTGCCTTTATTGCGATCCACAAGGTAAGTATACTGAACCTTAAGAGCAACGTGAACAACAAGGTCCTTATTATCTTTCTTTGGTACCCAAGTGGAGGTAACATTTTGTTCTCCCTTATCATTATCGGCTATTTTTGAAACATTAGAAGCATTCTCAAATGTGATAGACATCCTTTGAAGTTCTTTGATTAAGATTTTAAAAGTCTCGACTAGGAATTCAACTTCCTCTCTAAGCAAAGTTACTATAGCAGTGCGTAGGAGTATGTGTACGTTTAGTTCTTCCTAACTTGTAGAAAAATTCCCAAAGGTGACCTCTCCTTTTGTAATAGGTGCTAACATATACTTGTTTGGATCTACCTTTATGTGCTCGTTTGAGTTAAACTTTTTTTATGTCTTAGGTCGAGGCCCATAAGGATCTGCTAAAAATTAAGGAACCAATTTCGGTATGGCATGGGAAGTGGATGCACCATCATAACTTATTCTTTTTCTTTCCCTAAAGCCTAAAACAGGACCGAGGAACATATTTCGATCCTTCTTCGATGTATCTCACTATAACGACCTTGACTTCTTCGGTATGTTAAAGATTTTTCTCGAGTTGACATACAAGGTCTTTAAGTTTCTCATAAGTCTTCATAGATGATTGAAGACCTTTCATAATACTAGACACTTTGTTAGTTAGGTCACTATTTTCCATCTCTATCAAAACTACTATCTCCCCCAAGACTTTCACAGAGGACTCACTCTCTCTTAACTCTCTCAAATCCTTCTCGAAATCTAATACCCTCAGCGCCAAATTTTTATACTTCTTTTTCAATTTTAAAGATTAGGCGTAAATCTCGGGTTAAACATGTTGCACTTTATCCCTAACTTTAAACCTCATCTTCCTCACAGTCTCTAGAATGAATAGACCCACTATCAAGGTCATAATGTTTGCAACCATCCTCGTCGTCATGAGATGGAGTTGAAGTACCAATATGACTAACCATGAACGTGGTGAATATATGTTCATGCGATGATTCATCCTCAAAATCCACTGACTCGACATCGCTATAACTAAGCATGAGCCTTACCCTCATACATATAACATCTCTACTCATCCTTCTTATGGTACACTCCTCTCATTTTTTGAATTTTTTTCTTTAATGATTTATACTTTTAATCATTCTCCAATTTTTCTTTTCTTTGGAAGTATTTTATTTTCTTATTTTTTGATTTATTTTACAAAAAGGACATGATTTTCTAAGTCAAAATCATACTAAAAATTAGAAGAAACCTCATCTTTCTTTTTAGATTAAACTTTTAATGTGATTCCCCTTTCCTTAGGTTTAACTGTTTTGGGAAACATGTCAATTTCATAAGTTTGAAGGTCTGTTACGAGTTATTATAACCTAAATGTATCTAAAATTCTCAATGAGTTAAAAACAGTGACCTTAGGAATAAATCAGGATAAAAGGGATCCTAAAATCGTTTTAATAATACACGTCTCAGGTATTTTCTCACCTAATTTAAAGCTAGAGTTAATGATATCACACAATTGTGCATAAAATTCATCAAATGACTCAGTTTCTAGCATGGTAATATTCTCAAATTGTGTGGTGAGATTTTGAGACTTAAGAAGCTTTCACAGCACTGGTACCTTTGTGAGTGAGCTAGAGGGTATCCTGAGCTTCCTTAGACGTTGTGCACGTCATGATGTAGTGAAACTTATCGGGTTGATGGCTCTAAAAATGGTACTTAAGCCGTGAGAGTTAAAATTACTGCATTTTAGTTCATCCTTCATCCAAGATGCTACAGGTTTAGGACCTATGATATCACCATTGGTCACAGTGGGTTGTGTACACCCTCTTTCACACAAAAGCCAAATGCACTCACCAATATCTTTCAAAGCCAACCTCATTCGATCTTTTCAATAAGCATAATTTGACACATTGAAAATAGGCATCCTATTATAAAAATTATCCATAAACCCAAATTTTTAAGGATCACACAAAAACTTTGTGCAAGTATTTCTGATACTAATTTGAGAATATAGATCGTATACATACATTGTATCTTAGATCAATCACACACAAATTTCAATTTTAACAAAATTTTCTCTTATTGATATCAGATGTGAATGTGATGACGAAGTTCAAATTAAATATTGAACATTCAAACAATTGAACCAACGACATAGAAGAAGTAAGGAAAAATCCTTTTTTGGGCAAAACCAAGTATTCAACACTATAAAGTGTTTGACGTATACTATCGACTTACAAACTACTTAACTGCACTCGGTATAGTATGTAGGGTCTTTAAATATTCTACAAAATATTATGTATTCTATCACCATCCACAGGAAGTTGTCTTCCCTCGGTATCCATCGATCAACCTTTTTCTTCAGCCGTAGAGTCACAGCTCCACAAAAGGTTATCCATAGAGAGGACCTATACAAGGGTTTGAGGTGTTTATGGAAACTAGGGTTTGAAATATCCCAACCAATCATAAAAAGGGATTAATGATTTGTAAAGGAAAAGTGTTCTATGAAACACAAAAGGAAAACTTTTGGAGCATGTATTAAAAATCCATTTTCTCCTAAAGACCTTGAAAATTAGGTCATAAGAAACCTTTTTTTTTATAGAGGCGACGATCTCACCCGAATGAAAATGAAGTGCTATGTCATGTCTTAATTTTGAACGAAATTAAGGTTTCGTTCTATTGAAGTGCTATTTCATTTTAATGTAAAGACATTCTGGTTCGAATGTCCTTCGAATGATTTTCAAACATGTTTGGTTAGGTTGAACATAACATAACTCATTTGAAGGTCATTTGAAGCATGTTCCAACGAAAATTTGATCGCGTTCGAATGAGATTTTAACCTCATTCCAACGAGAACAAAAATAAATAAAAAAATTTAAAATCCATTTTATAAAATTACCTCGAGTTTAAAACGACAATCATCCCAAAATATAATTTGACTAAGAATTAAAAACTAGGAGTTCGTATAACTCCGTAAAATGTTCGTGACGTGAACTCTTGAAATGATGCTCAGTCACTAACAATTTTTTAAAGATCTTGGAGGCAAATGAGGATGTAATCTTCTGTTTGTAGTAACAATTTGTAATGAGATACGCCAAAATTCCTTAGCTATGAACAATTATAAAATCTTACTCTCACACTTATCCATTGTGGGTCCTCTTGATTTCGATATTTGGAAAATGAACATTAATGCGTTTTGGAATGGTAGTCTTGACAAGTTCATTCACATTATGCAACCCCAGGAATTCATAAAAAATGGGAAAGGGAGTAAGGTGTGCAAGCTTAAGAAATCCACTTATATACATAAGCAAGCATCAAGGCCTTAGAACATCCGATTTTTTCAAGTAATAAAATCTTTTGGTTTTGCTTAATGTTTGGATGAAACTTGTGTACATACAAAGTACGATAAAAATCTAGTTATATGTCTAGTGCATTAAGTTGATGATATTCTCTTGGTCGGGAATGACATGGGTGTATTTTCTAGTATAATAGTGTGGCTGTCTAGTCATTTTGATATGAAGGACTAAGAATAATCTCGTCACATCCTTGGGATTAAGAGTTTAGGCTATTTTACGATTCAGATTTTACGAGATCAAAAAAATAGGATGATGGGATTATTCCAAGCCACCAATATATATAATGTCCTCACAAGGTTTGGCATGAAAGATTCCAAGAAAGGGTTTCTCCCTTTCAGGTATGGAATTTCTTTAATTAGGGATCAATGTCGAAAGAAACTTGATCAGATAGAGAGGATGAGGAATGTACCTTATGTGTCGATAATGGGCAGCCTCTTGTACATATGGTATGGATTGGAATGGATGTATCATATGTGTAAGATCACTGGGAGAGGCATTTTCTCCTAAGATTTTAATAAAATTATTTTCTCGCTAAAATAATAGATATGATATGTCATTCACGTGGTCAGTATATTGTACTTAAGAACATTCTCAAGTATTTGAAAAGGTCTAGATTATATTTGTTGGTTTACTCAGTGGATTGTTTGGTACCCATTGGGTACACGAACTTGGATTTTCAGTCGGACGTGGACTCTAGGAGTCTAAACTCAGGATATGTGTTCATCCTGGGAGATTCAACTAATAAGTAGTAGGAGTATTAAGAAATTACGTATTGATAATTCGACTATGGAATTAGGGTATGTTTCTACTTTCGAGGCATCAAAAGAGGATGTTTGGCTCCAAACTTCCTAGTGACTTGGTTGTGGTCCCTTTAGTGAAGATAACTATTACACTTTATTATGATAATAACAGTGTTGTTTCATATTCGGAAAAAATAAGTACTTATGAGAGGACAAATCACATTGAGAACAAATATTACCAGATTCGAGAGATCATGTAGAGGGGCGATGTCATCGTGACCAAAGTTTCATTTCAGGATAACTTGGCAAATAATTTTACAAAGATCTTAATGAGTAAGACTTTTGACTGTGATGCAGGGTGAATGTCAGTCAAGTGCATGGACACATGGATTTAATATTAAGTGGATGATTCTTGGGGTTTTCTTCTTAAAATCAAATAAAGACATTTTATTTATTAACAAATGATTGCCTTACTCATTTTAAATAGAAAATCGTGTCTCTTATAATTATTTATATTTATGCTTATTGAATATATTATTTTACATATATGCAGTCAATAGTACTTAGTAGGAATTTTGATGAGTTGGGTTCGACTTGATTATAGGAGATCAAAATTCTAGTTCTTGTACTACTGAACAGTTCACAACCTAAATAAGGTGTTGGAACCATATTCTAATCTTTTAAATACTATCCTAGTTGTTTATCTAAAACTATGGGATCTTGTCAGATGGTTTAAGAACTTGTATGATAGTTGAAAAGAATATTGTGATCGTTACATCCAGAAATATATTGAACATGTCCACCCATGAGATCAAATCTAAGGGTTGTCTTGACTTGACTTCAGTAACCTCAAACCATTTGTAAAGGTTTCATATTTTCTTAATTCCGATAAGTATGAGGGCTTTAATGCTTGCATAATTATCGATTTGACTATCCTGGAAAATATTTAATTTAATTGAATCTTAATCTCCGTAGATTGGGTGATCATTACGTGAGTAGGTATGAGATCATAATTCGTAGGAATCCGCATGTAGGGATGCCTAATTATGTGTCACCCCTTGGTAGAATTATGATTTTTTTGAGAATTTAAGCTTGATGAGTGGATTAATTTATAAATATGTGGAGTAGAATAAATAAGTAAAGTCTAAGCATTAATGAATTGATTAGATATTGGTTAAAGTCAATTAGCTAAAAATTAATTTGATCAAAAGGGGGTCGGAAGGTTAACCTAAGGAATCACATTATATACCATTATCAACTTTGAAAATAAGACCTCATTATATACGAGTGATTTTTTAGATAATTAATTTGGAGTGAAATTGTAATTATTTAGTTGAATTATTTATGATTAAATAAATAAAGGTAATAAATTATGCGATTTGTAATTTGGAATTTTGAGTGTTTATTTGGAAGAAAATTTAATTATTTATCCTTGGTCCCTAGTATACTCCATATACCCAAGTAGTTAGTCCCACACCCACCTCTTAAACTAGTATATGTTTGTTTAATTTAGGGTTTTAAATTTCATAATTCATTATTAGGGTTTGATAAAGCGAAGATAAAATACTATTAAGATTTTTGTGAAAATACCTAGAGAGAGAGGATTGTATCTCACTCAAAAGAAATAATTTTGTTCTTCAAAGGTCCCTACACACCTACCTAGATTTAGGAGGATCATTTACTAAAAAATAAAATCACTTCGAAGAGTTATAAAAAAACTTTTCAAGAATGAAAAGAAGGTTGCCCCTTATCATTAAGAAATATATTTTTCTCTATATTGGGTTGAAATGGGATCCATAGAGGTACTGTATTTATAACCTAGGTTTGTGTTTCAAACCTAATTTTGTGGTTTTTTTATTTCTATTACATAATCATTCAAAGGTTCATGGTCATAATTTTTTTTTATTCCACATGATTCGATCCCCAATAGAATAAAAAGCTCTTTGTTTGATACAAAAGTATAAGTTATTGGAACTCCTCTCGATAAACGTTCTCGCGCCTTCCCTTGTTAAAGGATTTTTACTCTAGGTCTTAAATCACACATGGCATAATATATGGCGTAGTTGTTATTACTACTTAGAATGTCTCTACTATGTTTATTTAACTCAAAAGTATCCCATAATTCTACCCATAAAGGTAATGGACTAATTGTTGGTCCATAGCTATGTTACCATGTTCTACTTCTTGGAATGATACTAAATGGAGAAGTGATATTCCATCACGAATTCTAACCACCTCCTCTGAAGCATGTTCAACTACCACTTAGTGAACAAATAATAAAGGTTCATGTGGTCTGAGAAAAACATTCATCTCTTGCCCAACAACTAAGGCCTTTAAACACAATGATAAAAAGTGTGGTTATTAGATTCTCTTTCCACTCCTCATAAGTCCACATACAATGCTCATCTCAATTGGACAATAACCCTTTTTGGGTGAGTTGAGTACGTGGCCCTGTAATCTTTGATAGGTACATTGCTAAACCTAAAAATCTCTTTACATTAGAAGTATTGTGGGATGTTCTCACTCTATTTATTCTCCTCTTTTCTAGGATCCATAGAAATTCCATCCCCTAATGCAATGTGACCCCAAAGTTTCACCTCATATAATTAAAATCCACACTTAGAGAATTTATAGTATAATATATATTCCAAAAGTTTCTGCAAACTATCTTCAGTCATTATGCATGTTCATCCTCAAAGCATGCGTAAACCAAAATGTCATTAGTAAACACAATGACAAACTCGTCCAAGTAGGGTCAAAATACCCTAGTGGGTAGTACCACTACCCATTAGGGTATCCACATGTAAATAAATATCGATGTTAAAATATTATAAGTCCCAATATCATGGCTACAGAACTACTAATAAATAAATAGGAACCTCTTAATGTAAAAAAAAGTTGTACATACATAAATCTAAAGATTTTTCGATATCATCTCTATCAGTCTTGGTTGCCCCAAAAGTATTAGCTAGATGAGTGGACCCGCTCACCACATGTTAATAATTTCCTCTATAGGAGCCATCAAAATGATAATTCAATTGGAGGCCTTGTCCACTCTTCCCTTAAGAGAACTCTTATTAATTCTGACCTTATTAGACCTGTTGTCATTGGTCATGGTACTATGACCTTGATTCCATTGGCCTTGCTTTCCATGCTACCTTAGGACCTAATATTTTCGATCATATTATCCTCGAAAGACTCTTAGGGATTGTTAACCGTGTTTGGGTCCTTTATATTGGTGAGGTCCTCCAAAGCTCGAGGAGACTCTCCACCATCTCTAATATTTTTGTCCTTTATCCTTCTAATAGTCAAGTCTATCCTGGTAATTTAGAGGTCGACTTTTATAACTTGAGTGCAAGTGGTGACAAACAAATTACCATTGACAATTACTTCATGTAAGGTTTCGAATATCATAATCCATCTTCTTCACATTTGATCAATCTCCTCTGATGCAAATGGAAAGATAGTTGAACACCCTCCTTATTCAAGGCTATCGTGCGGTCACCCTAATGAGGTTTTAAAAACCTACTTTATAAGTTGATACGAATGGAAAGTGGAAAACATTTATTTTCAACCATTCCCTAGGTACATACTAAAATTCTCATGCCTAATAGACCTTAACTCCTAACTAAACAAAACAACATGTGTGGGATGTCTTAGGAATGAAATCCAAATAAGGAACCCTCCTGATACACTTCGGTCAAGTCGAGTCATTCAGAATCAATGGCATGAGACTCCCTAAGAGGTTATCATTATTACTAGTACACATACAAAATAATATAGTTATAAAGTAGTCAAAGAACTCATCATATAAAAGTGGTGAATACACTCGAGACTCGAGGACACTTGAACTTGGAATGCCCTAATTCTAATTATGACACCCAATCAAATCTATAAATAATTTGATAAGTTATAATATAAATAATTTGTCTCTTTTGCCACTGCCAACAAGGAGAAGGACGCTGCAGTCCAAGATCTGAAGGAGCTGAAGCAGGCGTATGACTTGGTTTGCTCGAGCAAACTTATAGTCATTGAGGAGAACAGGTTGCTCACTGAAGATCTGAAGAAGAAGGAGTCTGAGGTTGTTACTGCCAAGGAAGACTCTTACAATTCTGGATGGGCTGCAGCATATGAGGATGCTGAAGTTCAGATAGGCTATATTAGCCGTCTGAACTTCAAGAAAGGATGGAATAAGGCTCTTATTGCTGCTGGAGTAGATGTTGTATCTCCCCTTTTTGATGAGCATGACCCAGGGCCGAGGCCAGTAGTAGATGAGGATGCTGGAGTAGATGTTGTATCTCCCCTTTTTACTGCTGGAGTAGATGTTGAAGGATCTGATCCTGTTCCTCAGGCACCCCCTACTGGCGTTTCTCCTGTTGAGGTGACAGAGACCACCCCTGCCGAGGACAGTGCTCCTGTTAATGCTAATAAGGGGAAAGGGCCATCAACCTCTGGGCCACCTGAGGTTGCTAGTTAGTTATCTGATAGGATTGCTTTGTATTTTTGTTTTTTCCATTTTGTAAACTTTTCTTTTTTCAGTTCGATGTAACTTCAATCTTCATTAATTAAAAAGGCTTCATTTCTGCTTGTACTGATTTGTCCCTTTCTCTCCCTTTTCTTTCTCTTGCTTGTAGTTAGTTGATGTGGATGATTACATTCCTGCTACTTCCCAGTTGGGTAGGACCCTTGGTCCCAATGCGAGTCTTGAAGTTCGCCAGGCCTTCGCTAAGCTTTGGAAGTCCCTTAGGTCTAGAAATCAGAAGTATAAGGAGCAATCTGAGCTTGTGGCCAAGCTGAAGGATAGGCTCCAGGAGATAGAGGACATTGGTGCTTCACTACAAGAGGAGATCAATGTGATGAAGAAAAAACTATTAGAGGCCTCCGAGATGAACCAAGTAGGGGAGGTTCTTCAGCAGGAGAATGAAGATCTGAGGAGAAAAATCTTACGACTCAGGGAGCATGCGTCGAGCACTATTCGAGCAGTATTACAAGGCTCCTCATCATCGCGAACTAGAGCTGATCATAATGTTACCCCTCCTATGTCGTGAAGTCTCACTCGCCCTCCCCTTTCGCGAGCTGGTAGGAGCACCAGGAGTACAAGCAGAGAAGGAAAAGAAATTCACGATAGGGAAATGGAAGAACTCCGCGGTAATGTTCAGCGAGCATATATAATCGCTGCTAGGCTTTAAAGGGACGTCACTCGGTTGCGGCACTTGTTCAAGAAAGGCCCTCGGTAAGCGTGGGCTGATGGTTATGGTAAAGGCTGGTCGAATGCTCCAACAAGGATGTATGAGTTCGAGGAGCTTTCTTTTATCAGGGGGCGAATAAGTGCCTTGAAGGGGCTTCAAGTCCTGAGGAACTCAGTGCTATGGTATCATCATGAGATGTCTTCCTCCACACTGATGCCTAACCCATTTCGGAGGGATGATCGATGGATTCCCATCGATGCTATTCCTCGGCAATTATTGGAGTCGGATGCGAATGAGGTGGTGGAAGAGTTAGCTCCTGCTCCTGATGACGGACGAAGAGCTCGAGTGGCTGATTATCTTGCTCGGAGGCTTCCACCCCATTGAGATTTTGCTAGTTATTTTTTATTTTTATTTTTGATAATGTAAATGTTTTGGGCGAGTTCGCCGACTAAACATGTATTACCATTGTTGTAAGTATGATGGATTAATAAAAAGTTTGTGTTTTGGGCAATTTTGCTGACTAAACGTGTGCATCCTACTTTTCATACTCTTGCTTCTCTGTAATGTTTTTTGTTTTGTCATGCAAGTGTCCCCCCCAGTCCAGTATAATACCAGGATACCATTATGCTCCACTTTACCTTTTAGGTTGTGTCGTCACACTCCCTTAGGCCTAAGTGGGTCAATTGATGAGGACACACCTGGTGTTGGATGTCTTCATCCGATTAGGATTTTACTCAACCGAAGTAGGTTTGATGACCAGTATAAAATTTGGTCGTATTGCCTAAGGATCCCCTGTAGGGCTTTGTATATTGTCAGGGGAAATGCTAAGAGGTCTCTCGTGTTTTATGACGATGACCCGAGGAGGGGTATTCCCCTTCTATAGTGATCAGTGTGCTTGTTATTTGGAAAAGATGTGCGATGAATGAAGCTGTCACCAATCAGAGTGTAACCAATTAAGTAACTTTCATTAGTAATAAGGAAAATGAACTTCTGTTTTCATAACAAAAGAATACAAGAAAAAGATCTAAAAATAGAATTTCTTAAGATTAGCCGCGCTCATGGTATTTCTCTGCCCTCCATCGTTTCCAAGTGATAGGCACCTTGCAGATCATCTTTAGTTACTTTTAAGGGTCCTTCCCAGTTTGGGCCTAGCTTTCCATCTGACGATTTCACTGTGCTCCCCAGGACTTTCCTTAGAATATAGTCCCCAACTTGGAATGTCCTCACGCTAACCCTTTTTTTGTAATGCTTCGCGAGCTATTGCTGATAGTTCGCTAGCTTCACCAGGGCCATCTCTCTGCGCTCATCGTCTAGGTCTAGTTCGGCGAGGAATGCTTCATCATTTAGGCCTTGGTCGATAAGGTTGGATCTCATTATTGGCAAACCTTCTTCTAGTGGGATGACTGCTTCTATGCCATATGTCAGCGAAAATGGGGTTTCTTCTGTTGCTCGCCGAGGAGTGGTTCGGTACGCCCATAAAACATGGGGTAGCTCTGTTACCCATGCGCCTTTGGATCGCTCTAATCGCTTCTTTAATCCATCGATCACAGTTTTGTTGGAAGCTTCAGCTTAGCCATTTCTCTCAGGGTAGGCCACTGAACTGAAGTGGTGTCTGATCCCGTATTCGTTATAGAAGTTCTAAAAGGGGCCACTTTCGAACTGCATTCCATTATCGATGATGATGGTTCTGGGGATTCCAAACCGAGTGATTATATTCCTCCATATGAACCTTATCATATCAGCATCTCGGATGTTCACCAGGGGTTCAGCCTCGATCCATTTGGTGAAGTAGTCAGTCGCAACCAACAGGTGTTTGCGATTGCCAGCGGCGGTAGGCAGCGGTCCCATGATGTCCATTCCCCATTGGGCGAAGGGCCATGGGCTGGAAAGGGACTTCAGGTCGCTGGTGGTTTGGTGGGCCATAGGATCGTGGAATTAGCATTTCAGGCATTTGCGGACATATACTGCGGAGTCCTTTTGCATATATGGCCACCAATAGCCTTCCTACATTTCTCAAAAGGCTAGAGACCTTCCTCCGATATGACTTCCACATATTCCTTCGTGAAGCTCGTGTAGCACTTGCTCGACATCACCTGGGTGGATGCATCTAAGGTAGGGACCGGAGAAGGATTTCTTATACAAGTCGCCTCCTGTGGATAAGTGAAAGTGAGCAGCTTTGACTCTTATCTGGTGGGCAGTTTTCTTATCATCTCGGAGTGTGCCATCCTTTAAATAGTCCTTTAAGGGGTCCATCCAGCTGGGGGCTGATCCCACCTAGAGTATTTGTTCCACGTTTGGTAACTTTTTGTTATGGTTAATGCTCGAACAAATGAGGAAATCGATGGGGATGACCATTTTAAGGTCAGAGTCAACTGCCGAACTCAAGGCTGCTAAGGCATCAGCATGACTGTTTTGCCCCCTGGGAACTGCTGGATGTTGATCTCTTAAAATATTGACATTAATTCTCTCACTAAGGCGAGGTAGGCTGCCATTCTTTCATCCTTTGCATTGTAATCTCCACTTATCTAATTGGAGACTAGTTGAGAGTCGCTGAACACCTGTAAACGTTTTGCTCCTAGAGTTTGTGCCTTTTGGATACCGGCTATTAGGGCTTCGTACTCTGCTTCGTTATTGGAGGCTGCAAATCCAAGCCTGATTCCTTGTTCGAGGATTGTGTTTTTTGGAGTGATGAGGACAATGCCTACCCCTACCCCCTTTGAGTTGGAGGCTCCATCAACGAAGAGTCTCCAAGTTCTCTCTGTTGCTTGGTTCTTCTTTTGCCTTGTTGGTTGAGGATGGTCGGAGAGTTCTTCGCCCGTGAATTTGTCTATGAAATCAACAAGGATCTGACCCTTGATAGTTGTCCTTGGTTGAAATTGGATGTCAAACCGTCCGAGCTCGACTGACCACTTAGACAGTCTGCCCGATAAGTCCTCTTTCCTTAGGACCGCCTTAAGGGGATGTGATGTAAGGATGATGATTGTATGAGCTTAGAAATAATGCTTCAGCTTCCTCGAGGCTATTACAAGTGCAAAGGCGAGCTTCTCCAATGGCAGGTACCTTTGCTCGGCGTCTAATAAGGTCTTTCTCACGTAGTAAATGGGGTATTGGATTCCTGCAACCTCGCATATTAACGCAAATGTGACAGTGTGATTGGATAAGGAGAGGTACAGGTACAAAGACTCCATTTGCTGTGGTATGACAAGTAGCGATGGAAAGCTTAAGTAGGACTTGAGCTCGTCTAAAGCTCGCGAGCATTCTGGGCTCCACTCTATCGGTTTACTCCCCTTTAGAAGCTGAAAAAAAGGCTTGCACTTCTCGGAGGATTTGTAGATTAAGCGATTTAAGGTGGCAAGAATTCCAGTGAGCTTCTGCACATCTCGGATTGTTAGAGGGGGTTGCAACCTGTTGATTGCATCGATCTGGTCTGGATTAGCTTCTATGCCTCTCTTACTGACCAAGTACCCAAGAAATTTTCCTGACTGGACACCGAAGGAACATTTGCTTGCATTAAGTTTCATCCGATACTTCCTGAGGATTTCGAAGGTCTTTGACAGGTCCGAGAGGTTATTTTCCTTCTTCTTGCTCTTAATGAGTATGTCATCGATGTAGACCTCCATTGTGTCTCCCATTTGATCCTTGAACATTTTAGTGACCAGCCGCTGATAGGTTGCCCCTGCATTCTTGAGCCCAAAGGGCATTACCTTGTGGCAATATAACCCAACTGTCGTGATGAACGCCGTTTTGTCCTGGTCTGGGGAATACAAGGGGATATGGTGATATCCTAAGTATGCATCCAGGAAACTCATTCGCTCGTGAGCTGCAGTGGCGTCTACTAGTTGGTCTATCTTTGGGAGGGGGAAACTATCCTTAGGGCATGCTTTGTTGAGGTCAGTGAAGTCGATGCAAACTCTCCACTTCCCACTATTCTTCGGAACTACTACTGGGTTGGACAACCACTTGGGGAATTGCACTTTTCGTATAGATCCTGCATCCAATGGTTTTTCGACTTCCTTTTAGACCGCTTTAGCCTTCTCGAGTGCAGTTCTCCATGCCTTTTGCGTGATTGGCTTGAATGTGGGGTCGACGTGCAGCTGATGACAGACTATACTAGGATCGATTCCAGGCGGCTCGTATGGTTCCCATGTAAAAACATCTACGTTGTGTCTCATCAAGGTCGTCAACTCCTTCTATTCTTGGTCGGTGAGAGATGCTCTAATCAAGAAGACTCTACTACTATCACCAACTTTAGCCATAACTTCTACCAAGTCCTCGACGACACGCTCGGAGGGGAGCAGCCTGGTCTCCTCTACTCTAGGTCTTCTGTACTTTAATTGCTACTTGGAAGGTATCACACCTTCTTCAACTTTCTCGCTGGGTTGACCGACCTTCTTCTCTTGCTTTGGTCGGATGGCTTCTATGAAGCACTTCCTCGCCATCGCTTGGTCGCCCTGGATCTCTATTACTCCTCTCTCGGTTACATATTTGAGCTTCTGATGGTAGGTCAAGGAGACTACCTTCATCGCATGAAGCCATCCCCTGCCGAGGATTGCCTGGTACGGTGAGTCGATGTCAACTACTAAAAACTCGATCATCTTGGAGACATTTCCAGCACACACTGGCAGTACTATCTTGCCCAAGGGCATGGTCATTTTTCCAGCGAAGCAGACCAAAGGAACAGTAGATTTCTTTAGGTCAGCAATGCTCAACTTCAATTTCCTAAATAGGTCGAGGTACATTACTTCGGATGAGCTTCCTTGATCGACGAGCATCTTGTCGATGTCAATGTTGGCTATCCTGAGTGTAATGACCAGGGCATCATGATGTGGGGTCCTTACTCCCACCAAATCTTCATCCGAGAAAACAATATGCTTGTTATAGTTAATGTCCTCTGCTCGTCGACGCTTTCCTGACTATGAGTTTGCTGGATCGATTTGAAAAGCCTGCATTACCGCTGTAAGTTTTTTCATTTCCATTCGAGGTGAGTTCCCTTGTATCTTCTTGATGTCTGATGCTCCCTGGATTACTGCGAACTCATGTCCAACATCATCCTCCAGCACATTTTCGGGCCTCGCCTCTCTGTTGGCAGCCACTTTCTCTGCCCTCTTTTCCACAAAGCCGTTCGAATGCTCGAACTATGCCAACTCCTCGAGGTGAGACTTAAGAGCTTTGCAGTGCTCGGCCTTATGTCCTCCCTCTTTGTGAAAAGCGCATATTAACGCATTGTTCCTCTTCGAGGGATCTCCTCCCATTTTCCTGGGCCACTTGATGAATGGCTCATCTTTGATCCTCGCTAGAATTTTGTAAATTGGTTCTTTGAAGATGGTGTTGACCGCTTGGAATACTTTCAACACGTCATGGTTTCCTCCATTCTTGGAGCCATTTTTGCCCCCGATCTTTCCTCCTTTCTTCTGGTTCTCAGTTTTCTCACTTCCCTTGGTAGTGAGCTTAGCTCGACCGTTTTCTCCTGTATTAGGGCGGGTGACATCTTCCACCGTTGCGTATTTCTCAATTCGGGCCATTAGATCATCAATAGTCATAGCTTCCTTCTTCGTTAGGGACTTGTATAGGAGGGAAGAACTAGGGAGCACAATTTTGAAGGAGACCACTACCAGTTACTCTGCGCAGTCCTCGATGTTATTAAATAACTCCCAGTACCTCTTCGCGTAGTCTCAGAGGGTCTCTTGAGGCGTTTTCTTCATTGTTAGCAAAGCATCAATCCTTTTGGGATGGGAGCTACTGGTAATGAATCGGGCCGTAAAAAGTTCAACAGGGATTTGAAATTCCTGATCGACCAGTGGGGGAGCCTTTTGAACAACTTCTGCGCTACATCATGCAGGTTTGAGGGAAAAATGCGTCACATCAGGGCATCTAGATGATTCCAGAGGGTCATGGCCTGTCGGTATTGCCTGACGTGATCGATGGGATCAGTCTTTCCGTCGTAAATCTTGAACCTTGGAATGGTAAATTTCTTGGGGGCTTCCTCCTCTTCGATGCCCTCGTGAAGGGTGACTTCATCTGGGTTTTGAGATCTCACCTTATAAGTTTTCTGGTTGATCTTGTTCCGTGGTGAGCAGGATGTTCGTCCATCTCCCTGCGAACTAGATTTCATATGTTTTCGTCGCTGCGAGCAGGGCTCTAGTAGCGTCAAGCTCTTCGCAGCCATTCGCGAAGGTCATCGTTTAACTCGCCTCCTTTGAACTTTTGAGATTCTTGCCTAGGGATCCTTCCTCGGCAGCGAGACTTGATCGCCTGAGGGCTAGGAGTGCGATATGGACGTCTTCTCTTATCAGAACGAACCTCCCTCTCCAGTCTTTCCCGTCTTCTTCTTAAGCGAGCATTCTCAGCCTCGTATCTGTGGGAAGACTCCCTCTGCTCGTGGAGCCTTGCCTCGTACGCATCAATCAATCTGGATATCTATGTGGACCTCACTGGTCCTTGACTTTCTTCTGAGGCTGGCCTTTCTAGGCGGGCTCTCTGATTTCAAAGTTGAACTTCAGACCTAATCCTGCGAGGAGCAGGTGGCTCTTGAATATCTCCTGCATGAGGGGCATTGCTACTGTGACCAGACATCTTAAACTCCTTTCTTCGTGTGGGCTCTTCTCAGGGAAAGATGAACGCTTCCCACAGACGACGCCAATTATGGTGACAATTATTGTGCAAAACAAATAAATAAGAAGAAAGCATTCACCGAGTAAGAACAAGGAATATAAAATGACAATCACACAACAAAGGATGTACGTGGTTCAGCAAAGATGTGCCTATATCCACGGTGGTGCAGTCGATATTATTTCTATATACTCCGGAGAGTAATTATATAGAATACAAAAAATATCCTTTTGCACCGGATCTAGGGTTTAATATATACATGCCCATGTAAGTAAGTGGAGGTGATGGCTTCCCCCACGTCTTCCATCTCCCCTATAATTTCCCTTAATGAGAACGTGGGTGGAGACCGGATCAAAATAAGAGATGAGGGGCCTGGACTTTGGGCCGCCAAGACTGGGCTACTCGTCCATGCCCATGGTCCTAATTTTGGGTACCCACATGTATATTCTCAAATTTGAAATTATTTTTGTTTCAAAAATATTGTTTCACATTTTGTGAAATCAATTTAAACATAAATAAATTTTGTTTGAAACAAAAACTTGAAATATTTTTGTGACAGATCTGAAAAATTCTTGAAGTCATATTGTTCAAAGAATATTTGAAATTACCTGCATTGCATATAGAAGTGTCTTGTAATTTGTAGGTATTTGCTTGTATTATTCATCGAGAGGGTGAGACTCATTTTACACATTTAGTTTATTCACAAACACTATCACTCTCACACGAACACTAGGAGTTAGGGTTCTTGGTGAGGTATTTTGTTTGTTGGGGCTGCTGAAATCCGGGATTCAAGGACAACAAGGAAGCTGCGTGGAGAAGAACAAATCAAGAAAGAATGCCTTTGAGAGTGGAGTAAACTCGGGTAGGTACGTTTTTCTGTTCTTGTATTTTTGTTCTTAGTTGCATGCTTTAGGTTGTAACTTGGTTGTGATTTTAGTGGACTTTTTCATTTTGCTTCATAGAGGGAGCCGTGGACATTTCCCTAATTTAGGGTTTTACCACGTTAAAAATCGCGTGTTAATTTGCTTGAATCTTCTTAATTACTTTGGTGAACAATATCATACTCGAGACTTAATTGTAGGTTTGGAATTTCAAAAACCTAAGGTATCAATCTAACAAGTCTAAAGAACATATTCAGAAAAATTGTTTTAACACATCTAGTGTTTATTTTGAAAAGAGTTTCGTTCAATGAGTTTATTTCGGAGTTTACTAAACTTATAACTTTTTGTTATTAATCTTGTAAACAAGTTTTTCGGACTAATAGTGAGGGTAAATACTATTAGGCTGGTTTCAGACTAGTTATATTGGGAGGTATAGCTAAGGAGAAAATTTATATATGCGTTAGACATGCACAATAGAAGAGAGGTGAGAATCTCAAGAGAGAGTTCGAACTAACATGTACTTGATAGTTGCTTTACTGCAAATTTTAAATACTTCCTTAAACAAATATTTATACACATCGGGCTCTGACCCATTTCTTGCATCTTCTCTCTCTTGCTATATATATGTATTATATCAGGTGCTCAACCACAGGGATATTAGGCTTAGAGTTTCGGATTGTGTGGCATGTTGTAGCTATTGTGGAAGTTGCAGGACTTTGTTTAGACGCTTAGATTATTTCATTCCTATTCATTATGACATTTTCATTAGGGCATGTGTCACCCCTTCTTTAGACAGTTTCATAGATTATATTACTCTATTTCTCGTTCATTTTCATTTGGATTGATGGCTACTATTCTTTTGGTTTAAAGTTTTGAACTGGGATGTTGTATCCAGTCGTATTTATTTCAGCATGTGATTCTGATTCTGTATGTGTATTAATTAAACCGAACATTCTTTTTTAAATTTTATAAAGGACTGATCACCCAATATTTAATTGGGTGGGGTGTCACAGGTGGTATCAGAGCATCAGGTTCTAGTTTTCATTAGGATCTGTACAACTTACTATGTTTTCTGCTTTGCGTCCTTTGATATAGAGACCTATTTTTAGGACTATTGTGATCTTATATTTTGCGGTTACGTCTTTAGCTATTTGAGATTTTTAAATAACTGTGGACTAATAATATTCTTTCTCGTCTCAGATGCCTCCTCGACGTGCACCAAGAGACCGACAGGCCCAGCCAGAACAGCCGGCCATACAGGCTCAGGGGACAATGAACGCAACAGAAGTAGCCGCGATAGTTGCACAAATGGTAAATGTTGCCTTAGCAGTGGTGCAGCAGGCCCCACCCGAGGTTCAGGCAGTGGCACCAGTTCCAGTGTATCCATTTCCCACTGCATGGGAGAGTTAGAGAGTCTTTTTAGAGGGCTTGTCCCCCAGAGTTCTTGGGCAGTTCAGACGTGGTTACCGCGAGTCAGTGGAAGAAGGACATACAGCGGAATCTTCGCATGTATGAGTGAACAGAGGTTCAAAGGCAGGTTTTGGCTACCTTCAAGCTGAGAGGGGGAGCCTTACAGTGGTGGGAGTCCACTACTACTATCGAGGAACGAGATTTGATGACTATCAATGATTTGTGGGTGTGTTTTGACTGCAAGTATCTTCCTTCTTCCGTCAATACTCAGATGAGACGGAAACTTTTAGACCTCGCCCAGGAAGGGAAGACCGTTGCAGAATACGAGGAAGAGTTTACACGATTGAGAAACATGGTACCGGAGGAGGTGCCTACTGAAGAGAAGCGCATTCAGATGTTCATGGATGAATTAACTTGGATGATACGACAACATTTATTGGGTAACCTTTCCCTACACTCATATACCGACGTTATGAATGCATCCTTATTGCATTGTCAGGACAATCGCTTTCATTCTAAGGGAAGTAAGCGATGGGGAGATCCCAACCAGTTGGGAAAGACAGGGGGAGGAAATGCCAGTGGAGTACCAGTTGAGCAGAGTCAGAGGCAGGGTTCCCAGCAGGGGGAGTTTGCTAAGAGGTTCCATTCTGGAGGGTTTAGGCATAGTCATGGGGGTTGGAGACAGGGCCAGCCACAGGGCCAGCAGCAGGGCCAGCCACAAAATCAACAGCAGGGTCAACAGCAGGGAGGACAACAGGGCCAAGGTAGAGGTGGTAACGGTCAATCGGGTCGAGGCTACCAGGGGCAGAGAGGAGAAAACTTCATTAGGAAATGTTACACGTGTGGCAAGACTGGCCATAAAAAATAGGAGTGCCTGGATAGGGACAGAGTTCCTCGAGAGCAAGGTGCTCACCAGGAGCCCTAGAGACATATTTTTCCCGCCGCCCTACCAGCACCGGCTCCAGTTCTAGCTTTACCTGTAGTTCCGATGCAGCAAGGACATTTGCAGTATGGACTTGTCTATAACGTCCACCAGGCCGCAGTTCCGCAGGCACCACCCGTAGTGGAGGGTAAGTTTTCTATCAATGGTATTTTGGGTCGCATCTTATTTTACACGGGGGAATCACACTCTTTTATATCCACTAGCTTTGCAAAGGCCACTGGGTTGTTAAGCACGACATAGAGTACAGTGACTTGTGTAGACTCACCACTTGGTAATGGGTCATTGATTTTCTTTATATGCCGTGGAGTAGGCATAGAGATTGGCAGTTTAATCTTACCGACTGATATGCTAGTATTAGATATGTTCGAGTACAACGCCATTATTGGTATGGATTGGTTAGTCGAGTATAGGGCCATTATTGATTGCTTCAATAGGAGTATTGTGTTCGCTATTTCGGGCCAGGAGATGTACTTAGTGGCGATGCCTTGCTCGGAGGGAGGGTCATCCACCCACTTGTTTTATATAGAGGATGACACCTCTACAGTCGTAGTTCCACTCGATTCAATTTTAGTCATTTGCTAGTTTACTGATGTATTTGAGGATACGTTCGGGTTGCCTCCGAGTAGGGAGATCTAGTTAGTGATAGACTTAGCACCAAGAACTCATACGATAGCACGTGCACCTTACTGTATGGCTCTGACAGAGATGAGTAATAAACCGGTGTAAATCCTCTTCTCCTCATCTCTTTCTACTATGTGTGTATATACCCTATGCTTCCATTGTTAACATTAAATTGAGCTCACAAACACCTTGAAGGGTGGTGTTTAAAGGCCTCTAACTTTATAGGTCTGGGTTTTGCTAACCCTCTGCTTGCCCAAGCCCTTCAAGAGGTTGAAGAGGAGGTCGCTTCCCCTGCAGAGACTGCCACATTGGACGGTAAAGAGATAGAGGGAGCTGACCACAGAGAAGATGGGGCCTATGTGACCAATGTTGTCCAAGAGAATCAGGCCGAGGATACCAGCACTCTCCCTTCAAATCCTTAGGCTCAATTATGAAGATTTCTGTACTTTTTTATAACCCCTGATTAGATGTAACCTCTGAAGAACATTGTCAACTTATACTTTTGAATTTTTACAAATGGATAGCAACATCTGAGGAGGGTTTTTACTTCATTTGTTTTGTTTGTTAAATGCTTATTTGTCATGCGATGTTTTAGCTTTGAAGTCTTATTGCAATGATGTCTGTTTAAACAAAATTAAGTTTTACCTCAGACATTGTCACCACACAGTGATGTTATAAGGTCTAAGGCCATTAACTAAGAGGTCATCCTCATAATTAATTTCACCAAATTAATGATGTTAAGGGTCTGAGGTCATCCTAGCATGGTGTCTGACCTCAGACCTTGTCACTAAATAATGATGTTATAAGGGTCTGAGGCCATCAACTAAGATGTTATCCTCATAATTAATCTCACAAAATTAATGATGTTAAGGGTCTGAGGTCATCCTAGCATGATGTCTGACCTCAGACCTTGTCACCACTTAATGATGTTATAAGGAATGAGGCCATCAACTAAGATGTTATCCTCATAATTAATCTCACCAAATTAATGATGTTAAGGGTCTGAGGTCATCCTAGCATGTTGTCTAACCTCAGACCTTGTCACCATATAATAATGTTATAAGTGATATGCCCAAGTATAACCTCGGCCCAGAGATACCTACCTCGGCCAAGTGATGGCCGATACATTGATCGACCCTGAGGGGCAGGGGCCCACGACATCATCCCTCGGCCAGACCTACCTCTTCCCAGGCCGACACTACCCTATAGGCTTCCATCAACCCTACGTCTGGGAATAGCAACCTCGGCTAATAGTAGGCCGAGGTGACAAGGAGCCCTAATCTTCATGGAACTAATCCTGCCTCGGCCTTGGCGGAGGTGACGAGAAGCATTAATCAGAATGCATATGCCCAACCTCGGCTAGGGCCGACCTAGCATAATGTCTCGGCTGAGATCAGGCCGAGACTCCTCATGAAATTACCCGAATTGAACGGACCAAGCCTTTATAGCTCGGCCTCACCCAGGCCGAGGTCATTCACCAACATGACTGCCGAGTATCTGTTGACATTTGGATAAGGACACTTGGGCACAAATCAGTTGTAACAAGATTATTCTCCACATGGGGGAGAATATTTCATCATCATTGATTACATGTGACAGTGACATATGGCATTCCCACATTGGTGAGGATACCACACACATGCTCATTGCATGCATGGGGGGTATAGTGTGCCCCCTTGGCACTATATATAGGGATCATCCCCTACCTTGGAAAAGGGTCTTGCTATTGAAACCCTAGCTAAAACTCTGTCTAAAGATACAGTAGAGAGAGAGAGAGCTTGTGTGAATTGTACCCATGGCCATTGGTGCCATTGTTTAGTGATACTACTCACACACTCACAGTGGACGTAGGCCAGATTGGCTGAACCACTCATATTCCAGTGATGATTCCTCATATCCTCACCTCCTTCTCTTATCTCTATATATAGCTGTGCCACCATTGTTATACTTATATTGAGCTTGGAAACACTACACCTGGTGGTGCTAATCCTTAACATCATCATTTTGGCGCCATCTGTGGGAATCGAGAGGCTATCTCTTCCTCTTTTTCTGCTTTACCTCACCGGAGACTCTGGTGGTGAACCAGGAACCACCCCTTGTGTGGAGCTATTTCACCATTGAAAGAGGTCCTTTAAGGTATTAAGCTCACTTGCTGATTCAAGCTCTTTATTATTAACACATGGCACCAGAATTACCACCACCTCTTCCGCCGCCCTAAGGCAGAGGGGCTAGCTCCAGTCAGGATCCTCCCCTGTCCGAAATGGCGGAGGTGGCAGCAGCTTTGAAATCTTTAGCTGCAACACAACAAGCCATGAAGGAGCAATTTTCCCAGCTCAGCCAAACCATGATGATGAGACCACCTGGAGCCTCCCCGGACATGATAACTTCGGCGGCAGTTCAGCCCCATCCCGATGCCAGGGGACCACCCCTGGCGCCCATGAAGGACTAACCTGTACCCCAGCGGAGGAGGGACGTTGCTGACCCTAGGCGCTTGCACCTGGGGAGGCAGGGAAACCCTTGCCCAGGGGACAAGTATGATGACCTAGAAGCTGAAGAGGCCTCGGAAGACTGCTGGGAGCCGTATGAGGTGTCAGATAACACCGTACGACCCCTTAGGAAGAGCCAAGGATTTATCGGCCGAAGAAGAGACGAGGCCCAACAAAGAGAGTCGGCCTTTGATAGGAAGAGTCAAGGATGTGTCGGCCGAGGAAGGGATGAGGCCCAGCAGAGAGGGTCGGCCTTTAACAGGTTGAGCAGAGGGTCGGCCTTCGAGAGGCTAGGTCCAGTCAATGACCTGAGGCAGAGGCAATCGAGGTCAAGGAGCGCGGCAGGCTCGGCCAGATCAAGGCCGACCCTTGGAGAGAAGAGCCAGGGAGCAGGAAGAGGTCAATAGTCAGTGTGTTGTGGCTGGGGAACCCTATGTCCATCGTAGGGAGGTGGCAGGGGATAACCTCGGCCTAGCTGAAGAGAGAAGACCCTGGAATGAATCAATCCAACGTCTCGAGGAGAAGATAGGGGACCTCATAAAGCGCAGGGACCCATTACAGAGGGGCTACTCGGAGGGCTCCCCGTTTGTAGCTAGGATAGTGGGGTTCCCAACCCCAGCTAAGTTCAAGCCTCCTACAGTGACACCTAAGTATGATGGCAGCACTAACCCAGTGCACCATATCGAGATGTACCAATAGGCGGCAGATATTTACTCAATACCCGATGAGATGAAGTGCAGGGCCTTCTCAGGAACCTCGACAGGGGCAGCGCACAGCTGGTTCACCTCACTTCCGAAGAACTCGATCGAGAACTTCAAAGGCCTAGTAGAGCAGTTCATCCACAACTTCTGCTTTGGGGTAAGACCACAGAAGAAGACTACCCACCTCCTATATGTCAAACAGGCTAAGGGAGAAAGCCTAAGAGACTATATAGAAAGATTTAACAAGGAGAAGCTGGAGGTAGAGGATTACGAAGAGAGCATAGCCATGACTGCCCTGATAGGAGGCCTCCAGAAGGGGAAGTTATTGTGGAAGCTGGTGGAAGAGGTAATGGCCTCCAAATATGAGGGCAAGTGATGAATGCGGAAGAGGTAATGGCCTCCAAATATGAGGAGGAGAACCGTGGTAGCACTGGGAGGTCCCAGGGTAAGAAAGAGGGTAAGAAGAGGTCAGCAGATGACAAGTTCACTCATTAAACTCCTCTGACTGTGAGCTGTGAACACATCCTTAATGAGATCAAGACTGACCGGGCTCTGAGGTGGCCAGAGAAATATAAGGCCCCACCACATAAGAGGAATAAAAACCTCTCGTGTGAGTTCCATCAGGATCACGGCCATATCAAAGATAGATGCTTTTCTCTGAAGGATGAGATTGAGAAGATGCTGAAATCCGGGAAGCTAAGAAAGTATGTGGATGGCAAGGCCCCAAAGGGTGGAAGAGAAGACCCTAGGAAGAGAAGAGATGACAGGTGATGTGGCGATGTCCCGGCTAGAAGGCATGCTGATTCAGAGGGTGATGATGGAGATGACCCGGATCTCCCACCTAAGGATGACAACACCCCAGTGAAGAGGGTAGGGATGATCTCCTTTGGTGTTAGCACCATATGTGGGGGATTCGCAGGAGGTGGCTCTGAGGTAGCCAACAGGAAATCTCATGTAGCGAAGGCCAAGTCAGTGGTCAGACCTGAGGTTGTGAATCTAACGTCTTCTGACACAGTGCAGAAGAGGAAGAAGGTGAACATGGACACCCTCGTAGTGGGGTTCTCCAGACTCGACTTCAAGGGCATCTTAGCCCCCCATGATGAACCCTTAGTCATAACAACAAGGGTGCATGGGTGCGATGTAGGGAGAATCCTCATAGATGGGGGAAGTTCAGCAGATGTGATGTTCTGGCCTTGTTTCAAGAGCTTGGGTCTTAGCAGGGCAAGGCTGGTGCCCGACCATCACCCATTGATAGGCTTCAGTGGTGAGAAGGTACACCCATTGGGCATGTATGAAATGGATGTGCGGATGGGAGATGAGTGGCCTAAGAGGCTGACCAAGAAGATAAACTTTTTTGTTATGGACGAAAATGTCTTCTCGGCCTACAACCTCATCATCGGAAGAGTGGCCCTCATAGAGTTTGAAGTCGTGCCGTCAACGGTCCACCAGATGCAAAAATTCTAGACTCCCTATGGGGTAGGGGAAGTGCAAGGGGACCAGACCACGGCGCGGGAGTGTTATTTTAACTCGGCCGAAGAGCGAGAGGACCATAAGAGAGAAACCTCCACTTACAGCATTGACACTCTTGATCCCACAGATGAAACAAAATTGAAGAAGGGAGAGCCCGCGGAAGAGGTAAAATCCATCATCCTCAATGAGGATAAGCCAGAAAAAACCGTCCAGGTCGGCAAAGCCCTGGAGCAAGGGATGAAGGAAGAGCTGATAGACTTCCTTAGGAGGAGGCAGAGCATCTTCGCGTGGAGTCATGAAGACATGCCTGGCATCGACCCTGAGATCATGACCCACAAGCTCAACGCGGACGGAGATGCTAGGCCTATTAAACAGAGGTGAAGGATCTACTCTAGAGAGAAGTATGAGGTCATCCGGTAAGAGGTGAAGAAGTTGGAAGAGGCCGAGTTCATAAGAGAGGTTACTTATCCAGAGTGGCTCTCAAATGCAGTCATCGTGCCTAAGGCCAATGGAAAGTGGCGGATGTGTGTAGATTTCACAGACCTGAATAGGTCTTGCCCGAAAGACATCTATCCCTTACCCAAGATAGACCAAATGGTGGATGCAACGGTAGGGCATGAGCTTATGAGCTTCATGGATGCTTATTCAGGCTATAACCAAATTTTCATGGATACCGAAGACTCTGAGAAGACAGCCTTCATTACTGACAGGGGGACGTACTGTTACAAGGTGATGCCCTTTGGTCTGAAAAATGCGGGGGCAACGTATCAATGTCTTGTCAATAAGATGTTCGAGGAGCAGATAGGTAAGACCATGGAGGTGTATGTGGATGATATGCTAACGAAGAGCCTGAAAGCATGTACTCATGTAGCGGACCTTGAGAAGACCTTTGATGTCATGGACTCCTACAGAATGAAGCTCAGCCCGACGAAATGTGTCTTTGGGGTAGGAGCCGGGAAGTTCCTGGGGTTCATCATTAATCAGAGGGGGATTGAAGCAAACCCGGAGAAAATCAAGGCGTTACTCGACATAAAGACTCGTAGGAGTATCAAGGATGTTCAGAGACTCACTGGAAGGGTGGCGGCTCTGAACAGGTTTGTTTCCAGAGCCACGGACAAGTGTCTTCCGTTCTTTAAAGTACTGAGAAAGGCCTTCCAGTGGGACGAAGAGTGTGAAAAAGCTTTTGATCAACTGAAGTCCTACTTGGGGTCTCCCTTGCTGCTGTCCCGGCCCATCGCAGGGGAGAGGTTGTTTGTGTACCTAGAAGTCTCCAAGTCAGCCATTAGCGCGGCCATCATACGAGAAGAGGATGGGGTTCAGAGACCTGTGTACTTCAATAGTAAGGCCCTTCAGGGGTCTGAACAAAACTATCCCCGCATGGAGAAGTTGGCTTATGCCCTGATACACTCCTCTAAGAAGATGAAGCCTTACTTCCAAGCTCACTCCATGGTAGTCCTCACCGACTCACCACTATGGCAGGTTCTGCACAAGCCTAAGAAGTCTGGAAGATTGATGACCTGGGCCATCGAGCTAGGCGAGTATGATCTTACCTACCAGCCCAGGACAACCATCAAGGGGCAGGCCCTAGCAGACTTTATCGGCGAGTTCACTTGGGAAGAGGCCGAGACAGAGGGGAGCTTGGGTAACTGTAAAGAGTCGAGCCTAAGTGTCTTCCGAGATTCGGAAGAGACTGCCCCGTACGTCTTCCGAGGTCGAGAAGAGGTTACCCCAGGCAAAACTCGGAGAAGAGTAGAAGAAAATGAAGAGGATCGGTACCTCTTCAAAAAGGGGGTTATGAGAGAAGTGGTCTTCTCATCCGATACAAACGTATGGAGCCTCTTCGTTGATGGCTCTTCTTGTGACAATGGAAGCGGCGTGGGGCTAGTACTCTCGGCTGCAGATGGCACCAATATTGAGTATGCCTTGAGATTCAACTCCAAGGCCTCCAACAACGAGTCTGAGTATGAGGCCATGATAGCAGGTCTCTTATTGGCAACCACTCTTCGGGTGAAGAGACTCCTGCTTCATAGCGACTCAAGATTGGTTGTCAATCAAGTGGTGGGGGCATACGAGGCCAAACATGAAAGGATGGCTAAATACATGAAGAAGGTAAGAGGGTTGCTAGAGTATTTTGATGAAGCAAAGCTGACGAGAGTACCTCGGCTGAGCAACAACCACGCTGATGCGTTGGAAAGACTGACCTCGGCAATGAAGATAGACTTGGGAAGAACCATCCCGATTGAAGTCTTAGGAAAGGGAAGTATTGAGGAGGATGAGGTATGCAACCCTTGTCACAATGTAAACCTGGGAGGCTCGTGGATTGACCCGCTTGTCAGATACCTAAAAGAGGGGGAGCTACATGAGTCCAGGATGGAAAGAAGAAAGTTGAGATACAGGGCTGCAAAGTTCTCATTGGTAGGAGACGTATTGTACAAAAAGAGGTTTCTACTACCTCTCCTCAGATGTGTGCACCCCGCGGAAGTGCCCCAGGTCTTAAGGAAGGTTCATGAGGGTTCTTGCTCTAGCCACATTGGGGGAAGACCCTTAGCCAAGAGGATCATCACTCAAGGATACTGGTGGCCTACCCTGTCTAAGGACGCCGCAGATTATGTGAAGAGGTGCGAAAAATGTCAAAGGTTCGCCACCATCCCTCACCAACCTCATCAGCCTATGACATCGATCTCTTCTCCATGGCCATTTGCGGTATGGGTAATTGACTTGGTAGGACCTTTGCCAAGAACAGTCAATAACTATAGATTCTTGATAGTTGCCATTGACTACTTTTCAAAATGGGTAGAGGCAGATCCGATGATAACCATTACAGAACAGAAGACCTTCCAATTCATCTGGAAGAACATAATATGTAGATATGGCCTCCCGAACAGACTCATCTCAGACAACGGGACCCACTTCAAGAATACCTCCTTGGAGAAGTATTGCCAAAGTGTGGGGATCAGACAGTTCTTCTCATCTCCTGGTCGACCTCAAGAAAATGGCCAGACCGAGGTCACGAACAGAACCATCTTGGATGGAATCAAGAAGAGGTTAGAAGATGCGAAGGGGAGATGGATAGAAGAGGTCTACGCCGTGCTATGGGCTTACAGAACTACGGCAAGGACACCCACGGGAGAAACCCCATTCATACTGGCACATGGCTCAGAAGCAGTCATACCAACGGAGGTAGGACTGCCAACTCATCGAATTCAGACCTACGACCCCGACAGTAATGGGGAGAAGAGAAGGCTAGACCTGGATCTCATCGAAGAAAGAAGGGAAGACGCAGAGGTCAGAAAAGCATCCTATCAGCAGAGGGCAGCAAGATTCTACAATCAAAGGGTGAAGTCAAGACCCATTGTGGTGGGAGACCTAGTGCTTAAGAAGACCCTACAGAAGACAAACAAGCTACACCCGAAATGGCATAGCCCCTACAAAGTAACGGAAGAGGTTGCGCCTGGCACGTATAGGCTAGAAAACCTAGAGGGAAAACCTTTCACCAACTCGTGGAATGCCGATCATCTGAAGAGATATTTTATATGATGTTGCATAGGATTTGTAATTTGTAATTGTACCATCTTATCAAGAAGAGGTTATTAATAAAGATCAGTTTCCATGTCAAGTTCTTGTTTTGCTCTTAAAACCAGAAATTTACTATGAGGCTAACCTCTTAGGTAATGACCTCAGACCCTCATAACATCACTCGGTGGTGATGAGGTCTGAGCTCAGACACCTGGGTTAGATTACCTTAGACCCTTAACATCATTAGTTTGGTGATATTTATGATGAGGCTAACCTCTTAGGTAATGACCTCAGACCCTCATAACATCACTCGGTGGTGACGAGGTCTGAGCTCAGACACCTGGGTTAGATTACCTCAGACCCTTAACATCATTAATTTGGTGATATTTATTATGAGGCTAACCTCTTAGGTAATGACCTCAGACCCTCATAACATCACTCGGTGGTGACGAGGTCTGAGCTCAGACACCTGGGTTAGATTACCTCAGACCCTTAACATCATTAATTTGGTGATATTTATTATGAGGCTAACCTCTTAGGTAATGACCTCAGACCCTCATAACATCACTCGGTGGTGAGGAGGTCTGAGCTCAGACACCTAGGTTAGATTACCTCAGACCCTTAACATCATTAATTTAGTGATATTTATTATGAGGCTAACCTCTTAGGTAATGACCTCAGACCCTCATAACATCACTCGGTGGTGACGAGGTCTGAGCTCAGACACCTGGGTTAGATTACCTTAGACCCTTCACATCATTAATTTGGTGATATTTATTATGAGGCTAACCTCTTAGGTAATGACCTCAGACCCTCATAACATTACTCAGTGGTGACTAGATCTGAGCTCAGACACCTGGGTTTGATAACCTCAGACCTTTAACATCATTAGTTTGGTGATATTTATTATGAGGCTAACCTCTTAGGTAATGACCTTAGACACTCAGAACATCACTCGGTGGTGACGAGGTCTGAGCTCAGACACTTGGGTTAGATTACCTCAGACCCTTAACATCATTAGTTTGGTGATATTTATTATGACGCTAACCTCTTAGGTAATGACCTCAGACCCTCATAACATCACTCAGTGGTGACGAGATCTGAGCTCAGACACCTGGGTTAGATAACCTCAGACCTTTAACATCATTAGTTTGGTGATATTTATTATGAGGCTAACTTTTAGGTAATGACCTCAGACCCTCATAACATCACTCGGTGGTGACGAGGTCTGAGCTCAGACACCTAGGTCAGATGACCTTAGACCCTTAACATCATTTTGGTGATACGGTTAACAACATCATATTAAGTAATGACTTCAGAGATCATATAGCATTCAAATACATTCAGAGGTCAAGATAAAGGAAGAAATTGGCATCTAATAAAAGACGAGATTACATAAAATTCAGATGTCTGATAAATTACAAGTTCAGAATTACAAGTCAAAAAATATAAAATACAAGGCCAAGTTAAACATCTAAGGGAGGAACATTCGAAGTCTCGGCTGGGTTGACCTGTTCAGCATTGGTCACCTCAGCCACATCATCGGCAGGGTCAGTTCCTCCGAGATCAGTCCCTTCAAGAGTAACAGTTTCGCCAGGGGCAGTAGCCTCGTCTTCTATCTCTTGCAGGGCCTGGGAAAACTGAGGGTCGGCGAAGCCGAGTCCCACAAAGTCGGAGGCCTTTATAGTGCCAACTTCCTTCTCCATGACCTCGGCCCATTTGGTGGTGGCTTTGATACCTCTTTCGAGGTATTCAAAACCAAAACCTACGAACTCCTTAGAGACCTTGTAATCAGCAATTATTTTCTCTGAGGCATCTGCAATGGCGACCTTCACAGCAGCACTGACCTTCCTATGCAGGGCATCGTCCTTATCCTTCAGGGCCTTGGCGTGGCTTTGGACGAGTGCAGAGATATCTTTTTCTAGCCCCCGGGCCTTATTTTCAGAGTTCTGGGCCTTGGACTCGGCATTCTGCAACTCTGACCTCAGACGGTCAACCTCGGCCTTCAGCGTGCTCTCAACCTTCTCAGCCTCCTGCCCCTTCTGAATGAGAGGCAGCTTCCTCATGGTCTAGTTAGATAGTTGGTACATGGCAGTGGCACCCTGCACAGATAATGAAGAGGTTAGATGGGGGTAACATCTGACGTTGCACTTGAAAAATTATGGACAAAAGGAACAAGTCATACCTGGGCGACCCTGTTGAGGTCGAACTCAAAAAGCATGGAAGTGTCCATGGCCCCTGTAAAAATGCCTGTCAGCCTCGGTCATCATGTTGGCAAGGGCGTCCATGGCCTGTCGGTTGTGGCCGACCACGCTATCACCAAGTTTCAGCTGGTCAAGACGAGCCGACAAGGTGTCTGAAGTCTTCTTTTGCCTGGAGGTCGGCCTCTGATCCTCAGAGGCCGGGACCTCAGGGGCCCTCTTCTTAGATTTGGATGTTGAGGGAGCAGGTGGAGGAGCATTCAAACCAGTCTTCCTGGCAAGTCTAGCCAAACTCGGAGCTACCATCTCCCACAACTCGTCTGGGACACCTGGTGGTCTCTCTGCAAAAAGGTAAAAGACAAGTCAGAAATGAAACATGAATGATCAGATATCAATGAGATCAGAGGTTAGACTTGAAACAAAAAGAAAAATCCCTACCAAAGTCAACAAGGGGGCTTCCACCTAGGCTCGTCCTCGAGAGATAGTGAGGGGTCAGCAGATGTTCGAACTTTACGAACAGGCCATGGGCCCCTTGGTCTTGTAGGGCCTTCACCTTTTTTCCGTTCTGAAGACTTAGGCCAGGATCGGCCCTAGCAGACATGGTGACCTTACCCCATATGAGGGGTACCCTCGGCTTAAAGATGGAAGAGGGAACAAATGAGCCAAATTCTTATGGCCCTGAAATAAAAAAATACCGGGGTTTCCAATTATGGTTTGAGGTCTGAGTGACCAGGAGCATCTTCTTCTCAAGCCTCCGAGATACAAAGTTATAGTATCTCGGATGATTTTTGGCCGAGGTAGGGACGTAACAACCAGCAAAGGCCTGAACCGGGAGGTCAGAGTGGTGGACTGCCCTCCACAAGACGATGGCCCCTATAATAACTCTCCAAGCATTGGGAGAGAGCTGTGAGGGGGCCAAGTTGATGAAGGAAAGAATGGACCTAATGACAGGGTGAATGGGTAGACAAAACCTTAACTTAAACATCTGCTCATACAAGCAGGTCTATCCATCTCGGCAGTGGTAGGCCCTCTCTTCCCTCAGAGGTCTCCTCAATTTGATTGAGGGACTGATGGAGTATAAGTATCTGAAGTGCAAAAGATCCACCTCAGTGACTGTGCTCTCGTACTCGTCCGCCTCAGAGGTGTCAACTTCACTTTCACTATCATCATCATCGTCATCAACCTCAACGTCGGCTGGAGCAGATGTGGACGTGTGACCAGGGAACCTCTGAGCAAACTCGGCCCCGATAACGGCCGACAGAGGGATAGCATCTAGAATGGGAGGCACAACCACACTTGGCTCAACAAGTTCAACCTCTAAAGAAGAGCTCGAGGTGCTTGTGCCATTTTGGGACGAGGCGCGGCTAGAGACCTCAGCCTGGTCATGGCCCTAACCAGTCCGAGGTGTGAAGTCCATGGCTTCTTGGAAGGAGTCCACAGACATAGGGTCTGAGGTGGAAGACTCAGACTCAGACATCGGCAATCGGTTGGCAGCGACGTCTGTCTGATAAAAATTCTCGGGAGGATCAGGATATACCACCTTAAGAGGTGGGGGAAAGAGGGGTCTGACAGGAAACTCTTGTGACCTACGAGCTTCTTCCTGAGCTCTCTCTATTTGCCTAATTTTCTCTAAGGTCTTCTCTCTAAGAGAGGGGAAGTCCTCAATAAGTTGGTACAGGGGTTTGAGCATCAGAGGACGACCCAAGACGTGGAATGACCCTAAACTTAAGAAAAACTCCTAAAGCTAAAAGCACGACGGGCTTGTAAAGTAAAGGGGTTTGAAGATCAAACTAAGAAATTTGAAGTAAACGCAGGTCACCTGAATTGATGAAACTCGCCGAAAAACTCAAATGAACCACCGGAAAACCCAAAAACCTCGCCGAAAAATTCAAACCAAATGCTAAAAACAAAGGAAAGGGAAGGGGAGAGGTACCTGAAGATGAATGGATGGACGAAATGAAGAGATTCCACAAGAAATCTAGGAGAAACCTTCTGCAGAAAGGGCGCTGGGTTGAAAATGCTTAGAGAGAGATATTGCAAAAAGTAGCGTGCGCGGGAAAGAAAATGGAGAGAAGAAAGAAGAAGAAAGGGTTAACCCCTTAAATACTTGGGCACGCTTCCCAAGGCCCATCATTGCCTTGGGAAACCCAAGGGACAGTTGACAGCTCACGCAAGATAGGTGGGCAAGCCTTAGCCTGGGACAGGTGTCACGCAGGTGTTGACCTTGGGGCGAACAGGCCTCGGAGGTGAAGCAATCCCCAAGCCACTTGCTCTCGCATGTGACTAAGGGCTTGGGGTGACTGATATGCCCAAGTATAACCTCGGCCCAGAGATACCTACCTCATCAAAGATGATGGCCGAGACATTGATCGACCTTGAAGGGCAAGGGCCCACGATATCATCCCTCGGCCAGACCTACCTCGGCCCAGGCCGACACTACCCTATACGCTTCCATCAACCCTACGTATGGGAATAGCAACCTCAGTTAATAGTAGGCCGAGGTGACAAGGAGCCCTAATCTTCATGGAACTAATCCCGCCTCGGCCTTGGCGGAGGTGACGAGAAGCATTAATCAGAATGCATATGCCCAACCTCGGCTAGGGCCGACCTAGCATAATGTCTCGGCTGAGATCAGGCCGAGACTCCTCATGACATTACCCGGATTGAACGGACCAAGCCTTTATAGCTCGGCCTCACCCAGGCCGAGGTCATTCACCAACATGACTGCCGAGTATCTGTTGACATTTGGATAAGGACACTTGGGCAAAAATCAGTTGTAACAAGATTATTCTCCACATGGGGGAGAATATTTCATCATCATTGATTACATGTGACAGTGACAGATGGAATTCCCACATTGGTGAGGATACCACACACATGCTCATTGCATGCATGGGGGGTACAGTGTGCCCCCTAGGCACTATATATAGGGATCATCCCTACCTTGCAAAAGGGTCTTGCTATTGAAACCCTAGCTAAAACTCTGTCTAAAGATACAGTAGAGAGAGAGAGCTTGAGTGAATTGTACCCATGGCCATTAGTGCCATTGTTCAGTGATACTACTCACACACTCACAGTGGACGTAGGCCAGATTAGCTGAACCACTCATATTCCGGTGTTGATTCCTCATATCCTCACCTCCTTCTCTTATCTCTATATATAGTTGTGCCACCATTGTTATACTTATATTGAGCTTGGTAACACTACACCTGGTGGTGCTAATCCTTAGCATCATCAATAAGGATCTGAGGCCATCAACTAAGATGTTATCCTCATAATTAATCTCACCAAATTAATGATCTTAAGGGTCTGAGGTCATCCTAGCATGATGTCTGACCTCAGACATTGTCACCAAATAATGATGTTATAGGGTCTGGGGCCATCAACTAAGATGTTATCCTCATAATTAATCTCACAAAATTAATGATGTTAAGGGTTTGAGGTCATCCTAGCATGGCTTCTGACCTCAGACCTTGTCACACATAATGATGTTATAAGGGTTTGAGGCCATCAACTAACGTGTTATCCTCATAATTTATCTCACCAAATTAATGATGTTAGGGTCTGAGGTCATCCTAGCATGGTGTCTGGCCTCAAGCCTTGTCACCACATAATGATGTTATAAGGGTTTGAGGTCATCACTAAGATGTTACCCTCATAATTAATCTCATCAAATTAATGATGTTAAGGGTCTGAGGTCATCCGAGCATGGTGTGTGACCTCAGACCTTGTCACCACATAATGATGTTATAAGGGTCTCAGGCCATCAACTAAGATGTTATCCTCATAATTAATCTCGCCAAATTAATGATGTTAATGGTCTGAGGTCATCCTAGCATGGTGTCTGACCTCATACCTTGTCACCACATAATGATGTTATACAAAAATTGACATGAAAAATGATCTCTTATTAATAACCTCTTCATAAGATGGTACATTTACATAACTTTTTACAACATCATATGTAATACTTCTTTAAGTGATCAACATTCCAGGGGTTAGCGAAAGGTTCCCCTTCTAGGTTTTCTAGTCTATAGGTCCCGAGCACAACCTCTTCTGTCACTTTGTAGGGACCATGCCAGTTTGGGTGGAGTTTGTTTATTTTTGGTAGGTTCTTCTTCAGTACTAAGTCTCCCACGGCAATGGGTCTTGACTTCACCCTCTGATTGTATAATTTTGCTGCTCTTTGCTGGTAAGCTTCTTGTCTGATTTCTGTGTCTTTCCTTCTCTCTTCAATCAGATCTACGTCTAGTCTCCTCTCTTCCCCATTTTTATCAGGGTCATAGGTCTAAACCCTATGAGTTGGGAGCCCCACTTCTGTTGGTATAACGGCCTATGAGCCGTGTGCTAGCATGAACGGGGTTTCTCCTATTGGTCTCCTTGCCGTGGTTCTGTAGGCCCATAACACAACGTAAACCTCTTCAGTCCATCTCCCCATCACTTATTCTAACCTCTTTTTTATTCCGTCGAGGATTGTTCTGTTTGTGACCTATGTCTGACCGTTTGCCTGAGGTCGGCCGGGAGATGAGAAGAATTGCTTTATCCCCACTCTTTCGCAATACTTTTCTAAAGAGGAGTTATTGAACTGGGTTTCATTATCTGAGATGAGAGTGTTTGGGAGGCCATGTCTGCATATAATGTTCCTCCAAATAAATTGAAAGGTCTTCTGTTCTGTGATCGTTATCATCGGCTCTGCCTCCACCCACTTTGAGAAGTAGTCAATGGCAACTATCAAAAACTGGTAATTATTGGCACCTCTTTGTAGGGGTCCTACTAAGTTAATTCCCCATACTACAAATGGCCATGGGGAAGTGATTGACATCATAGGTTGATGAGGCTGGTGAGGAACAGTGGAGAATCTCTGACATTTATCGCACCTCTTTACGTAAGCTGCAACATCTTTGGGCAAGGTTGGCCACCAGTATCCCGGTGTAATTATCCTTTTGGCCAAAGGTCTTCCTCCTATGTGACTAGAGAAAGAACCCTCATGAACTTCCTATAAGACACGAGGAACTTCGGTGGGATGCACACATCTGAGGAGAGGAAACATAAATGCCTTCTTATATAGGACGTCTCCTACTATGGAGAACTTGGCAGCCCTATATCTCAATTTCCTCCTCTCAAGCTTGGATTCCGATAGCTCTCCCTCTTTGATATATCTGATGAGGGGGTCCATCCATGATTCTCCTAGGTTCAAATTGAGATAAGGGTTGCAAACCTCTTTTTCCTCGCTTGTCGCTTTTTCTAAGACCTCGATCGGAACTGTCCTTCTGATGTCTGCCTTCATCATCGAAGCCAACCTAGATAATGCATATGCAATGGCTGTTATTTTGTCGAGGTACTCTCTTCAGATTTGTCTCTTTGAAATATTCTAACATCATTCTCACCCTCATCAGATACTTAGCCATCCTTTCATCTTTGGCCTCATAGACTCCCAACACTTGATTGGCAACTAACCTTGAGTCGCTATGAAGTAGGAGTCATCTTACTCCTAAAGTCTTTGCCAACGAGAGACCTACTATCATGGATTCATATTCTGACTCGTTGTTAGAGGCCTTGATGTTGAACCTCAAGGCGTATTCAATGTTAGCACCATCTGGAGCTGAAAGTATCAACCCTGCACCGCTTCCACTATCACAAGAAGAACCATCAACGAAGAGATTTCGAATGTCTGTATCCGATGAGAAGGGCCCTTCTGACATGATTCCTTACCTGAAGAGGTATCGATCCTCCTCGTTCTTCGCTAATTCGCTCCTGATTTTCTTAGATACGACCTCTTCCTAGTTTCAAAAGACGTTTGGCTCAACCTCTTCCTGTTCTCGGAAGATTTTTTGTGCAACCTTTTCCAGTTCTTGGAAGATGTTTGGTGCAACCTCTTCTAGTTCTCGAAAGACCTTGTTGTTTGACACTTCAGAACCCACAAGGCCATTCTCTACCTAGGCCTCTTCCCATGTGAACTCGATAACAAAGTCTGCGAGGGCCTGCCCTTTAATGGATGCCCTAGGTTGGTAAGTAAGGTCATACTCCCCCAACTCGATGGCCCAGGTCATCAATCTTCTAGACTTCTCAAGATTATGTAGAACTTGTCTTAGTGGGGAATCGGTGAGGATGACCATGGAATGGGCTTAGAAGTAGGGCTTCATCTTCCTAGAAGCGTGTATAAGGGTGTGGCTAACTTTTCCAAATGAAGGTAATTTTGCTCAGATCCTTGAAGGGCTTTACTATTGAAATACACAGGTCTTTGGATTCCAACGTCTTCCCGTACTCTGGCTGCACCGATATCCAATTCAGAGAATGCTAGATAAACATACAATTTCTCTCCTGCTATGGGCCGAGATAATAACAATGGAGACCTAAGGTAAGACTTGAGTTTGTTAAAATCCTCTTCGCACTCTTCGTCCCACTGGAAGGCCTTTCTAAGCACTTTAAAGAATGGAAGACACTTGTCCGTTGCTCTAGAAACAAACCTGTTGAGTGCGGCCACTCTCCCCGTGAGTCTTTTGACTTCCTTGATACTCCTTGGCGTCTTCATGTCAAGCAAAGCCTTGATACTCCTAAGTCTAGAAATATACAAATTACCGTCATATTCTCAAACCGGGAGTCCCGTGACTGCGGGGTCAGTTACTACAAGTTTCATTGGTCCCGTGGGAGGTGTGGTGCCACCCACGGGGCCGTTAGGGGGCTGTTTCGAGTTCTCACCCTCTAACACCATGTTTTTAATCCTAAGTCTAGAAATATGAAAATTATCATCGTATTCTCAAACCGGGAGTCCCGCGGCTGCGGGGTTAGTTCCTACGAGTTACATTGGTCCCGTGGGAGGTATTAGTGCCACCCACGGGGCCGTTCGGGGGCAGTTTGGAGATCTCACCCTCTAACGCCATGTTTTTAAGCCTAAGTCTAGAAATATGCAAATTATCGTCGTATTCTCAAACCGGGAGTCATGCGGCTATGGGGTCAGTTTCTACCAGTTACACTGGTCCCGTCGGACGTGTTCGTGCCACCCACGGGGCCATTCGGGGGCAGTTTCGAGTTCTCACCCTCTAACCCCATATTTTTTAGCCTAAGTCTAGAAATATGCAAATTACCATCGTATTCTCAAATCGGTAGTCCCGCGGTTGAGGGGTCAGTTCCTACGAGTTACATTGGTCCCGTGGGAACCACGGGGCCGTTCGTGGGAAGTTTCGAGTTCTCTCCCTTTAGCGCCATGTTTTTAAGCCTAATTCTATAAATATGAAAATTATTGTATCCCGTGACTACGGGGTCAGTTCCTACGAGTTACATTGGTCCCGTGGGAGGTGTTGGTGCCACCCACGGGGACGTTCGGGGGATGTTTCGAGATCTAACCCTCTAACGCCATGTTTTTTAGCCTAAGTCTAGAAATATTAAGTTTATCGTCGTATTGTCAAATTAGGAGTCCCGCGGCTGCGGGGTCAGTTCCTACAAGTTACATTGGTCCCATGGGAGGTATTCGTGCCACCCACGGGGCCGTTCGGGGGCAGTTTCGAGATCTCACCCTCTAACGCCATGTTTTTAAGCCTAAGTCTAGAAATATGCAAATTATCGTCGTATTCTCAAATCGAGAATCCCGCGACTGCGGTGTTGGTTCCTACGAGTTACATTGGTCCCGTGGGATGAGTTGGTGCTACCCACGGGGCCGTTCGGGGGCTGTTTCGAGTTCTCACCCTCTAACGCCATGTTTTTAATCCTAAGTCTAGAAATATGAAAATTATCATCGTATTCACAAACCGGGAGTACCGCGGCTGCGGGGTTAGTTCCTACGAGTTACATTGGTCCCGTGGGAGGTATTCGTGCCACCCACGAGGCCGTTCGGGGGCAGTTTCGAGATCTCACCCTCTAACGCCATATTTTTCAGCCTAAGTATAGAAATATGCAAATTATCGTCGTATTCTCAAATTGAGAGTCGCGCGGCGGCGGGGTTAGTTCCTATGAGTTACATTGGTCCCGTGGGATGAGTTGGGGCTAGCCACGGGGCCGTTCGGGGCTGTTTCACGTTCTCACCCACTAACGGCATGATTTTAAGCCTAAGTCTAGAAATATGCAAATTACCGTCATATTCTCAAAGCGGGAGTCCCACGACTGCGGGGTTAGTTACTACAAGTTTCATTGGTCCCGTGGGAGGTGTGGTGCCACCCACGGGGCCGTTAGGGGGTGCTTTTGAGATCTCACCCTCTAACACCATGTTTTTAATCCTCAGTCTAGAAATATAAAAATTATCATCGTATTCTCAAACCGGGAGTCCCGCGGCTACGGGGTTAGATCCTACGAGTTAGATTGGTCCCGTGGGAGGTGTTGGTACCACCCACGGGAACGTTTGGGGGCAGTTTTGAGTTCTCACCCTCTAACGCCATGTTTTTAAGCATAAGTCTAAAAATATGTAAATTATCATCGTATTCTCAAATCGGGAGTACCGTCGCTCCGGGGTCAGTTGCTACGAGTTACATTGGTCCCGAGAGAGGTGTTGGTGCCACCCACGGGGACGTTCGGGGGTTGTTTCGAGTTCTCACCCTCTAACGCCATATCTTTTAGCTCAAGTCTATAAATATTCAAATTACTATAGTATTCTCAAACCGAGAATCCCGTGGCTGCGGGGTCAGTTCCTACGAGTTACATTGGTCCCGTGGGAGGTGTTGGTTCCACTCACGGGGCCGTTCGGTGGCTGTTTCGAGTTCTCACCCACTAACGCCATGTTTTGCATAAGTTTAGAAATATGCAAAGCATAAGTCTATAAATATGCAAATTACCATCATATTCTCAAACCGGGAGTCCCACGGCTGTGGGGTCAGTTCCTACGAGTTACATTGGTCCTGTGGGAGGTGTTGGTGCCACCCACCGGGCCGTTCGGTGGCTGTTTCGAGTTCTCACCCTCTAACGCAATGTTTTTAGGACTAAGTCTATAAACATGCAAATTACCATCGTATTCTGAAATCGGGAGTCCCGCGGCTACAGGGTCAGTTCCTACGAGTAACATTGGTCCCGTGGGAGGTGTTGGTGCTACCCACGGGGCCGTTCGGGGGCAGTTTCGAGTTCTCACCCTTTATCGCCATGTTTTTAATCCCAAGTCTAGAAATATGAAAATTATCATCATATTCTATAAGAGAGAGTCCCGCGGCAGCGGGGTCAGTTCCTACGAGTTAGATCGATCCCGTGGGAGGTGTTGGTGCCACCCACGGGGCCGTTCGGGGGTTGTTTCGAGTTCTCACCCTCTAACGCCATGTTTTTAAGCCTAAGTCTATAAATATGAAAATTACCGTCGTATTCTCCAACCGGGTCAGTTACTACGAGTTACATTGGTCCCGTGAAAGGTGTTGGTGCCACCCACTCGGATGTTCAGGGGCGGATTCGAGTTCTCACCCACTAACGCCATGTTTTCTTAAGTTTAGAAAAACGCAAATTACCGTCATATTGTCAAACCGGGAGACCTGCGGCAGCGGGGTCAGTTCCTACGAGTTACAATTGTCTCATGGGAGGTGTTGGTGTCACCAACGGGGCCGTTCGGTGGCAGTTTCTAGTTCTCACCCTCTAACGCCATATTTTTAAGCCTAATTCTAGAAATATGAAAATTATCGTCGTATTCTCAAACCGGGAGTTCCGCAACAGTGGGGTCGGTTCCTAAGAGTTATATTGGTCCCGAGAGAGGTGTTGGTGCCACCCACGGGGACGTTCGGGGGTTGTTTCGAGTTCTCACCCTCTAACGCCATATCTTTTAGCTCAAGTCTATAAATATTCAAATTACTATAGTATTCTCAAACCGAGAATCCCGTGGCTGCGGGGTTAGTTCCTACGAGTTACATTGGTCCCGTGGGAGGTGTTGGTTCCACTCACGGGGCCGTTCGGTGGCTGTTTCGAGTTCTCACCCACTAACGCCATGTTTTGCATAAGTTTAGAAATATGCAAAGCATAAGTCTATAAATATGCAAATTACCATCATATTCTCAAACCGGGAGTCCCACGGCTGTGGGGTCAGTTCCTACGAGTTACATTGGTCCTGTGGGAGGTGTTGGTGCCACCCACCGGGCCGTTCGGTGGCTGTTTCGAGTTCTCACCCTCTAACGCAATGTTTTTAGGACTAAGTCTATAAACATTCAAATTACCATCGTATTCTGAAATCGGGAGTCCCGCGGCTACAGGGTCAGTTCCTACGAGTAACATTGGTCCCGTGGGAGGTGTTGGTGCTACCCACGGGGCCGTTCGGGGGCAGTTTCGAGTTCTCACCCTTTATCGCCATGTTTTTAAGCCCAAGTCTAGAAATATGAAAATTATCATCATATTCTATAAGAGAGAGTCCCGCGGCAGCGGGGTCAGTTCCTACGAGTTAGATTGATCCCGTGGGAGGTGTTGGTGCCACCCACGGGGCCGTTCGGGGGTTGTTTCGAGTTCTCACCCTCTAACGCCATGTTTTTAAGCCTAAGTCTATAAATATGAAAATTACCGTCGTATTCTCCAACCGGGTCAGTTACTACGAGTTACATTGGTCCCGTGAAAGGTGTTGGTGCCACCCACTCGGATGTTCAGGGGCGGATTCGAGTTCTCACCCACTAACGCCATGTTTTCTTAAGTTTAGAAAAACGCAAATTACCGTCATATTGTCAAACCGGGAGGCCTGCGGCAGCGGGGTCAGTTCCTACGAGTTACAATTGTCTCATGGGAGGTGTTGGTGTCACCAACGGGGCCGTTCGGGGGCAGTTTCTAGTTCTCACCCTCTAACGCCATATTTTTAAGCCTAATTCTAGAAATATGAAAATTATCGTCGTATTCTCAAACCGGGAGTTCCGCAACAGTGGGGTCGGTTCCTAAGAGTTATATTGGTCCCGTGGGAGGTGTTGGTGCCACCCATGGGGCCGTTCGGGGGCTGTTTCGAGTTCTCACCCTCTAACGCCATGTTTTTAAGCCTATGTCTATAAATATGGAAATTACCATCGTATTCTCAAACCGGGAGTCCCACGACTGCGGGGTCAGTTTCTACGAGTTACATTGGTCCCGAGGGAGGTGTTGGTGCCATCCACGGAGCCGTTCGGGGGATGTTTGGAGTTCTCACCCTCCAACGGCATGTTTTTAAGCCTAAGTCTATAAATATGCAAATTACCATTGTATTCTCCAACCGGGAGTCCCGCGGCTGCGGGTCCAGTTCCTACGAGTTTCATTGGTCCCATGGGAGGTGTTGGTGCCACCCACGGGGATGTTCGGGGGCAGTTTTGAGATCTCACCCTCTAACGCCATGTTTTTAAGCCTAATCTAGAAATATACAAATTAACGTCGTATTCTGAAATTAGGAGTCCCGCGACTACGGGGTCAGTTCCTACGAGTTACATCGGTCCTGTGGGAGGTGTTGGTGCCACCCACCAGGCCGTTCGGGGGCTGTTTCGAGTTCTCACCCTCTAACGCCATGTTTTTAAGACTAAGTCTATAAACATGGAAATTACCATCGTATTCTAAAACCGGGAGTCCCGCGGCTACAGGGTCAGTTCCTACGAGTAACATTGGTCCCGTGGGAGGTGTTGGTGCTACCCACAGGACCGTTTGGGGGCAGTTTCGAGTTCTCCCCCTTTAACGCATTGTTTTTAAGCCCAAGTCTAGAAATATGAAAATTACCATCATATTATATAAGCGAGAGTCCCGCGGCAGCGTGGTTAGTTCCTACGAGTAATATTGATCCCGTGGGAGGTGTTGGTGCCACCCACGGGGTCGTTCGGGGGTTGTTTCGAGTTCTCACCCTCTAACGCCAAGTTTTTAAGCCTAAGTCTATAAATATGCAAATTACCGTCAAATTCTCCAACCGGGAGTTCTGCGGTTGCGGGGTCAGTTACTACGAGTTACATTGGTCCCATGAAAGGTGTTGGTGCCACCCACGGGGATGTTCAGGGGCGGTTTCGAGTTCTCACCCACTAACGCCATGTTTTCTTAAGTTTAGAAAAATGCAAATTACCGTCATATTGTCAAACCAGGAGGCCTGCGGCTGCGGGGTCAGTTCCTACGAGTTACAATTGTCCCGTGGGAGGTGTTGGTATCACCAACGGGGCCGTTCGGGGGCAGTTTCTAGTTCTCACCCTCTAACGCCATATTTTTAAGCCTAATTCTAGAAATATGAAAATTATCGTCGTATTCTCAAACCGGGAGTTCCGCAACTGTGGGGTCAGTTCCTAAGAGTTATATTGGTCCCGTGGGAGGTGTTGGTGCCACCAATGGGGCCATTCGGGGGATGTTTCAAGTTCTCACCCTCTAACGCCATGTTTTTAAGCCTAAGTATATAAATATGGAAATTACCATCGTATTCTCAAACCGGGAGTCCCACGACTGCGGGGTCAGTTTCTACGAGTTACATTGGTCCCGAGGGAGGTGTTGGTGCCATCCACGGGGCCGTTCTGGGGATGTTTCGAGTTCTCAGCCTCCAACGGCATGTTTTTAAGCCTAAGTCTATAAATATGCAAATTACCATTGTATTCTCAAATTGGGAGTCCCGCGGCTGCGGGTCCAGTTCCTATGAGTTACATTGGTCCCGTGGGAGGTGTTGGTTCCACCCACGGGGATGTTCGGGGGCAGTTTTGAGATCTCACACTCTAACGCCATGTTTTTAAGCCTAATATAGAAATATACAAATTAACGTCGTATTCTCAAATTGGGAGTCCCGCGACTACGGGGTTAGTTCCTACGAGTTACATCGGTCCTGTGGGAGGTGTTGGTGCCACCCACCGGGCCGTTCGGGGGCTGTTTCGAGTTCTCACCCTCTAACGCCATGTTTTTAAGACTAAGTCTATAAACATGCAAATTACCATCGTATTCTCAAACCGGGAGTCCCGCGGCTACAGGGTCAGTTCCTACGAGTAACATTGGTCCCGTGGGAGGTGTTGATGCTACCCACGGGGCCGTTTGGGGGCAGTTTCGAGTTCTCTCCCTTTAACGCATTGTTTTTAAGCCCAAGTCTAGAAATATGAAAATTACCATCATATTCTATAAGCGAGAGTCCCGCGGTAGCGTGGTCAGTTCCTACGAGTTATATTGATCCCGTGGGAGTCGTTGGTGCCACCCACGGGGTCGTTCGGGGGTTGTTTCGAGTTCTCACCCTCTAACGCCAAGTTTTTAAGCCTAAGTCTATAAATATGCAAATTACCGTCAAATTCACCAACCGGGAGTTCTGCGGTTGCGGGGTCAGTTACTACGAGTTACATTGGTCCCGTGAAAGGTGTTGGTGCCACCCACGGGGATGTTCAAGGGCGGTTTCGAGTTCTCACCCACTAACGCCATGTTTTGCTTAAGTTTAGAAATACGCAAATTACCGTCATATTGTCAAACCGGGAGGCCTGCGGCTGCGGGGTCAGTTCCTACGAGTTACAATGGTCCCGTGGGAGGTGTTGGTGTCACCCACGGGGCCGTTCGGGGGGCAGTTTCGAGTTCTCACCCTTTAACGCCATATTTTTAAGCCTAATTCTAGAAATATAAAAATTATCATCGTATTCTCAAACCGGGAGTCCCGCAAGTGTGGGGTCAGTTCCTAAGAGTTATATTGGTCCCGTGGGAGGTGTTGGTGCCACCCATGGGGCCGTTCGGGGGCTGTTTCGAGTTCTCACCCTCTAACATCATGTTTTTAAGCCTAACTCTATAAATATGCCAATTACCATCGTATTCTCAAACCGGGAGTCCCGCTACTGCGGGGTTAGTTTCTACGAGTTACATTGGTCCCGTGGGAGGTGTTGGTGCCACCCACGGGGCGGTTCGGGGGATGTTTCTAGTTCTCACCCTCTAACGGCATGTTTTTAAGCCTAAGTCTATAAATATGCAAATTACCATTGTATTCTCAAACCGGGAGACCCGCGGCTGCGGGTCCAGTTCCTACGAGTTACATTGGTCCCGTGGGAGGTGTTGGTGCCACCCATGGGGACGTTTGGGGGAAGTTTCGAGATCTCACCCTCTAACGCCATGTTTATAAGCCTAAGTCTTGAAACATACAAATTAACGTCGTATTCTCAAATTGGGAGTCCTGCGACTGCGGGGTCAGTTCCTACGAGTTACATGGGTCCCGTGGGAGGTGTTGGTGCCACCCACGGGGCCGTTTGGGGGCAGTTTTGAGTTCTCACCCTCTAATGCAACGTTTTTAAGACTAAGTCGAGAAATATGCAAATTATCATCCTATTCTCAAACCGGGAGTCCCGCGGCTGCGGGGTCAGTTACTACAAGTTTCATTGGTCCCGTGGGAGGTGTGGTGCCACCAACGGGGCCGTTTGGGGGCTGTTTCGAGATCTTACCCTCTAACACCATGTTTCTAATCCTAAGTCTAGATTTATGAAAATTATCATCGTATTCTCAAATCGGGAGTCCCGCGGCTGCGGGGTCAGATCCTACGAGTTACATTGGTCCCGTGGGAGGTGTTGGTACCACCCACGGGAACGTTCGGGGGCAGTTTCGAGTTCTCACCCTCTAACGCCATGTTTTTAAGCCTAAGTCTAGAAATATGTAAATTATCATCGTATTCTCAAATCGGGACTACCTCCGCTCTGGGGTCTCTTCCTAGGAGTTACATTGGTCCCGAGAGAGGTGTTGGTGCCAACCACGGGGACGTTCGGGGGATGTTTCGAGTTATCACCCTCAAACGCCATATTTTTTATCTCAAGTATATAAATATACAAATTACCGTAGTATTCTGAAACCGGGAGTCCCACGGCTGCTGGGTCAGTTCCTACGAGTTACATTGGTCCCGTGGGAGGTGTTGGTTCCACCCACGGGGCCGTTCGGGGGCTGTTTCGAGTTCTCACCCACTAACGCCATGTTTTGCTTTAGTTTAGAAATATTCAAAGCATAAGTCTATAAATATGCAAATTACCATCGTATTCTCAAACCGGGAGTCCCACGGCTGTGGGGTCAGTTCCAACGAGTTACATTGGTCCCGTGGGAGGTGTTGGTGCCACCCACAGGGCCGTTCGGGGGCTGTTTCGAGTTCTCAGCCTCTAACACCATGTTTTTTAGCCTAAGTCTATAAACATGCAAATTACCATCGTATTCACAAACCGGGAGTCCCGCGGCTACAGGGTCAGTTCCTACGAGTAACATTGGTCCCGTGGGAGGTGTTGGTGCTACCCACGGAGCAGTTCGGAGGCTGTTTCGAGTTCTCACCCTCTAACGCCATATTTTTAAGCCTAATTGTATAAATATGCAAATTCCCATCGTATTCTCAAACCGGGAGTCCCACGGCTCGGGGGTTAGTTCCTATGAGTTACATTGGTCCCGTGGGATGAGTTGGTGCTACCCACTGGGCCGTTCGGGGGCAGTTTCGAGTTCTCACCCTCTAACGCCATATTTTTAAGTCTAATTCTAGAAATATGAAAATTATCGTCGTATTCTCAAACCGGGAGTCCCGCAGCTGTGGGGTCAGTTCCTAAGAGTTATATTGGTCCCGTGGGAGGTGTTGGTGCCACCCATGGGGCCGTTCGGGGGCTGTTTCGAGTTCTCACCCTCTAACGCCATGTTTTTAAGCCTAAGTCTATAAATATGCAAATTACCGTCGAATTGTCAAACCGGAAGTTCCGCGATTGCGGGGTCAGTTACTACGAGTTACATTGGTCTCGTGGGAGGTGTTGGTGCCACCCACGGGGACGTTCGGGGGCTGTTTCGAGTTCTCACCCTCTAACCGCATGTTTTTAAGCCTAAGTCTATAAATATGCAAATTACCATCGTATTGTCAAACCAGGAGACCCGCGACTGCGGGTCCAGTTCCTACGAGTTACTTTGGTCCCGTGGGAGGTGTTGGTGCCACCCACGGGGACGTTCAGGGGCAGTTTCGAGATCTCACCCTCAAACGGCATGTTTTTAAGCCTAAGTCTAGAAATATACAAATTAATGTCGTATTCTCAAACTGGGAGTCCCGCGACTGCGGGGTCAGTTCCTACGAGCAACATGGGTCCCGTGGGAGGTGTTGGCGCCACCCACGGGGCCGTTCGGGGGCAGTTTCGAGATCTCACCCTCAAATGCCATGTTTTTAAGCCTAAGTCTAGAAATATGCAAATTATCATCCTATTATCAAACTAGGAGTCCCGAGGCTGCGGGGTCGGTTCCTACGAGTTACATTGGTCCCGTGGGAGGTGTTGGTGCCACCCACGGGGCCGTTCGGGAGCTTTTTCGAGTTCTCACCCTCTAATGCCATGCTTTGAAGCCTAAGTCTATAAATATGCAAATTACCATCGTATTTTCAAATTGGGAGTCCTGCGGCTACGGGGTCAGTTCCAACGAGTTACATTCGTCCCGTGGGAGGTGTTGGTACCACCCACGGGGCCGTTCGAGGGCTGTTTCGAGTTTCACCCACTAACGCCATTTTTTTAGCCTAAGTCTAGAAATATGCAAATTACCGTCGTATTCTCAAATCCGGAGTCCCGGGACTGTGGGGTCAGTTTCTACAAGTTACATTGGTCCCGTGGGAGGTGTTGGTGCCACCCACGGGAACATTTGGAGGCAGTTTCGAGATCTCACCCTCTAACGCCATGTTTTTATGCCTAAGTCTAGAAATATGCAAATTATCGTCCTATTACCAAATCGGGAGTACCGCGGATACGGGGTTAGTTCCTAAGAGTTACATTGGTTCCGTGGGAGGTGTTGATGCCACCCACGGAGCAGTTCGGAGGCTGTTTCGAGTTCTCACCCTCTAACGCCATGTTTTTAAGCCTAATTATTTAAATATGCAAATTACCATCGTATTCTCAAACCGAGAGTCCCACGGCTTCGGGGTTAGTTCCTATCAGTTACATTGGTCCCGTGGGATGAGTTGGTACTAGCCATTGGGCCGTTCGGGGGCTGTTTTGAGTTCTCACCCACTAACGTCATGATTTTAAGCCTATGTCTAGAAATATGCAAATTACCGTTGTATTGTCAAATAGGGAGTCCCGCGGCTGCGGGGTCAGTTCCTACGAGTTACATTGGTGCCGTGGGAGGTGTTGGTGCCACCCACGGGGCCGTTCGGGTGCAGTTTCGAGTTCTCACCTTCTAATGCGATGTTTTTAAGCCCAAGCCTAGAAATATGAAAATTATCATCATATTCTATAACCGGGAGTCCCGCGGCTGCGGGGTCAGTTTCTACGAGTTATATTGGTCCCGTGGGAGGTGTTGGTGCCACCCATGGGGCCGTTCGGGGGATGTTTCGAGTTCTCACCCTCTAACGCCATGTTTTTAAGCCTAAGTCTGTGAATATGAAAATTACCGTCGAATTCTCAAATCGGGAGTTCCGCAATTGCGGGGTCAGTTACTACGAGTTACATTAGTCCCGTGGGAGGTGTTAGTGCCACCCACGGGGACGTTCGGGGGCTGTTTCGAGTTCTCACCCACTAACGCCATGTTTTGCTTAAGTTTAGAAATAGCCAAATTACCGTCGTATTGTCAAACCGGGAGGCCTACGGCTGCGGGGTCAGTTCCTACGAGTTACATTGGTCCCGTGGGAGGTGTTGGTGACACCCACGGGGCCGTTTGGGGGCAGTTTCGAGTTCTCACCCTCTAATGCCATGTTTTTAAGCCGAAGTCTAGATATATGCAAACTATCTCCATATTCTCAAATCGGGAGTCCCGCGGCTGCGGGGTTTGTTCCTACGAGTTACATTGGTCCCATGGGATGAGTTGGTGCTACCCACGGGGCCGTTTGGAGGCTGTTTCGAGTTCTCACTCTCTAATGCCATGGTTTTAAGCCTAGGTCTAGAATTATGAAAATTATCATCGTAGTCTCAAACCGGGAGTCCCGCGGCTGTGGCGTCAGTTCCTACGAGTTACATTGGTCCCGTGGGAGGTGTTGGTACCACCCACGAGGCCGTTCGGGGGTTGTTTCGAGTTCTCACCCTCTAACGCCATGTTTTTAAGCCTAAGCCTATAAACATGAAAATTACCATCATATTCTCAAATCGGGAGTCCCGCGGCTGCGGGGTCAATTCCTATGAGTTACATTGGACCCGTGGGAGGTGTTGGTGCCACCGAAGGGGCCGTTCGGGTGCAGTTTCGAGTTCTCACCCTATAACTCCATGTTTTTAAGCCCAAACCCAGAAATATAAAAATTATCATCATATTCTATAACCGGGAGTCCCGCGGCTGCGGGGTCAGTTTCTACGAGTTATATTGGTCCCGTGGGTGGTGTTGGTGCCACCAATGGGGCCGTTCGGGGGCTGTTTCGAATTCTCACCCTCTAGCGCCATGTTTTTAATCCTAAGTCTATAAATATGCAAATTACCGTCGAATTCTCAAACCGGGAGTTCCGCGGTTGCGGGGTCAGTTACTACGAGTTACATTGGTCCCATGGGAGGTGTTGGTGCCACCCACGGGGACGTTCGGGGGCTGTTTCGAGTTCTCAGCCACTAATGCCATGTTTTGCTTATGTTTAGAAAAAGAGAAATTACCGTCGTATTGTCAAACCGGGAGGCCTACGGCTGCGGGGTCAGTTCCTACGAGTTACATTGGTCACGTGGGAGGTGTTGGTGACAAACATGGGGGCGTTCGGGCGAAGTTTCGAGTTCTCACCCTCTAACGCCATGTTTTTATGCCTAAGCCTAGATATATGCAAATTATCACCGTATTCTCAAACCGGGAGTCCTGCGGCTATGGGGTTTGTTCCTACGAGTTACAATTGTCCCGTGGGATGAGTTTGTGCTAGCCACGGGGCCGTTCGGAGGCTATTTCAAGTTCTCACCCTCTAATTCCATGGTTTTAAGCCTAAGTAAAGAAATATGAAAATTATCGTCGTAGTCTCAAACCGGGAGTCCCGCAACTGTGGGGTCAGTTCCTATGAGTTATATTGGTCCCGTGGGAGGTGTTGGTGCCACCCACGGGGCCGTTCGGGTGCAGTTTCGAGTTCTCACCCTATAACGCAATGTTTTTAAGCCCACGCCTAGAAATATGAAAATTATCATCATATTCTATAACCGGGAGTCCAGCGGCTGCGGGGTTTGTTCCTACGAGTTACATGGGTCCCGTGGGCGGTGTTGGTGCCACCCACGAGGACATTCAGGGGCTTTTTTGAGTTCTCACCCTCTAACGCTATGTGTTTAAGCCTAAGTCTAGAAATATGCAAATTCCCATCGTATTCTCAAATCGGGAGTCCCGCGGCTGCGGGGTCAGTTCCTACGAGTTACATTGGTCCCGTGGGAGGTGTTGGTGCCACCCACAAGGACGTACGGAGGATTTTCGAGATCTCACCCTCTAACGCCATGTTTTTAAGCCTTAATTCTAGACATAAGCAAATTATCATCGTATTCTCAAACCGGGAGTCCCGCGGCTGTGGGGTCAGTTCCTACGAGTTACATTAGTCCCGTGGGAGGTGTTGGTGCCACCCACGGGGCTGTTCGGGGGCTTTTTCGAGTTCTCACCCTCTAATGCCATGCTTTTAAGCCTAACTCTATTAATATGCAAATTACCGTCGTATTCTCGAACCGGAAGTCCTGCGGCTACGGGGTCAGTTCCTACGAGTTACATTGGTCCTGTGGGAGGTGTTGGTGCCACCCACGGGGCCGTTCGAGGGCTGTTTTGAGTTCTCACCCACTAACGCCATGTTTTTAAGCCTAAGTCTAGAAATATGCAAATTATCATCCTATTCTCAATTCGAGAGTACCGCGGCTCCGGGGTCAGTTCCTACGAGTTACATGGTCCCGTGGGAGGTGTTGGTGCCAACCACGGGGACATTTGGGGGTTGTTTTGAGTTCTCACGCTCTAAGGCCATATTTTTTAGCTCAAGTCTACAAATATGCAAATTACCATCATATTCTCAAACCGGGAGTCCCGCAGCTGTGGGGTCAGTTTCGACGAGTTACATTATTCCCGTGGGAGGTGTTGGTGCCAGCCACGGGGCCGTTCGGGGGATGTTTCTAGTTCTCACCCCCTAACGCCATGTTTTTAAGCCTAAGTCTATAAACATGCAACTTATCACCGTATTCTCAAAGGGGGAGCCCCGTGGCTGCGGGGTCAGTTCCTACAAGTTACATTGGTCCCGTGGGAGGTGTTGCTACCACCCACGGGGCTGTTCGGGGGAAGTTTCGAGTTCTCACCCTCTAACGCCATGTTTTTAAGCCTAAGCCTAGAAATAGGAAAATTATCATCATATTCTAAAACCGGGAGTCCCGCGCCTGCGGGGTCAGTTCCTACGAATTAGATTGGTCCCGTGGGAGGTGTTGGTGCCACCCACGGGGCCGTTCGGGAGGAGTTTTGAGTTCTCAGCCTCTAACGAAATATTTTTGAACCTAAGTATAGAAATATGCAAATTACAATCGTATTCTCAAACCGGGAGTCCCGCGGCTGCGGGGTCAGTTCTTATGAGTTACATTGGTCCCGTGGGTGGTGTTTGTTCCACCCACAGGGCCGTTCAGGGGAAATTTTGAGTTCTCACCCTCTAACGCCATGTTTTTAAGCCTAAGTCTATAAATATGCAAATTACCAATGTATTCTCAAACTGGGAGTCCCGCGGCTGTGGGGTCAGTTCCTACGAGTTACATTGGTCCCGTGGGAGGTGTTAATGACACCTACGGGGACGTTCGGGGGCTGTTTCGACTTATCACCCTCAAACGCCATGTTTTTAAGCCTAAGTCTAGAAATATGCAAATTATCGTCGTTTTCTCAAACAGGGAGTCCAGTAGTTGCGGGGTCAGTTCCCACGAGTTACATTGGTCCCGTGGGATGAGTTGGTGCTACCCACGGGGCCGTTCGGGGGCTGTTTCGAGTTCTCACCCTCTAACGCCATGTTTTTTAGCCTCAGTGTAGAAATATAAAAATTATCATCGTATTCTCTAATCGGGAGTCCCGCGGCTGCGGGGTCAGTTCCTATGAGTTATATTGGTCCCGTGGGACGTGTTGGTACCACCCACGGGGCCGTTCGGGGGCTATTTCGAGTTCTCACCCTCTAACGCCATGTTTTTAAGCCCCAGGCTATAAATATGAAAGTTATCGTTGTATTCTCAAACTGGGAGTTCCGAGGCTGCGGGGCCAGTTCCTACGATTTACATTGGTCCCGTGGGAGGTGTTGGCGCGACCCATGGGGACGTTTGGGGACAGTTTCGAGATCTCACCCTCTAACGCCATTTTTTTAAACCTAAGTCTAGAAATATGCCAATTAACGTCATATTCTCAAATCAGGAGTCCTGCGGCGGCGGGGTCAGTTCCTAGGAGTTACATTGGCCCCGTGGGAGGTGATGGTCCCACCCATGGGGCCGTTCGGGGGCAGTTTCGAGATCTCACCCTCCAACGCCATGTTTTTAAGCCTAAGTCTAGAAATATACAAATTAACGTCGTATTCTCAAATTGGGAGTCCCGCGACTGCGGGGTCAGTCCCTACGAGTTACATGAGTCCCGTGGGAGGTGTTGGTGCACCCACCGGGCCGTTCGGGATCTGTTTCGAGATCTCAGCCTCTATCGCCACGTTTTTAAGCCTAAGTCCAGAAATATGCAAATAATCGTCCTATTCTCAAATTGGGAGTCCCGCGGCTGCGGGGTTAGTTCCTATGAGTTACATTGGTCCCGTCGGATGAGTTGGTGCTACCCACGGGGCCGTTCGGGGGCTATTTCGAGTTCTCACCCTCTAACACCATGTTTTTAAGCCTAAGTCTATAAATATGCAAATTACCATCGTATTCTCCAACCGGGAGTCCTGCGACTGCGGGGTCACTTCCTACGATTTACATTGGTCCCGTGGGACGTCTTGGTGCCACATACGAGGCCGTTCTAGGGCTGTTTCGAGTTCTCACCCTGTAATGCCATGTTTTTAACCCCTAAGTCTATAAATATGAAAATATACATCGTATTCTAAAACCGGGAGTCCCGCGGCTGCGGGGTCAGTTCCTACGAGTTACATTGGTCCCGTGGGAGGTGTTGGTGCCACCCACGGGGCCGTTCGGGGAGTGTTTCGAGTTCTCACCCTCTAATGCCATGTTTTTAAGCATAAGTCTATAAATATGCAAATTACCATCGTATTCTCAAACCAGGAGTCCTGCGCCTACAGGGTCAGTACCAACGAGTTACATTAGTCCCGTGGGTGGTGTTGGTGCCACCCAAGGGGCCGTTCGAGGGCTGTTTTTAGTTCAAACCCACTAATGCCATGTTTTTTAGCCTAAGTCTAGAAATATGTAAATTACCATCGTATTCTCAAACCGGGAGTCCCGCGACTGTGGGGTCAGTTCCTACGAGTTACATTGGTCCCATGGGAGGTGTTGGTGCCAACCACGGGGACGTTTGGGGGCAATTTCGAGATCTCACCTTGTAACGCAATGTTTTTAAGCCTAAGTATAGATATATACAAATTATGGTCGTATTCTCAAATCGGGAGTACCGCGGCTCCTGGGTCAGTTCCTACGAGTTACATTCGTGGGAGGTGTTGGTGCCACCCACGGGGACGTTCGGGGGCTGTTTCGAGTTCTCAACCTCTAACGCCATATTTTTTAGCTCAAGTCTATAAATATGCAAATTATCGTCGTATTCTCAAACCAGGAGTCCCGTGGCTACGAGGTCATTTCCTACGAGTTACATTGGTCCCGTGGGACGTGTTGGTTCCATCCACGTGGCCGTTCGGGGGCTGTTTCGAGTTCTCACCCACTAATGCCATGTTTTACTTAAGTTTAGAAGTATGCAAAGCATAGTTCTACAAATATGAAAATTAGTGTCGTATTCTTAAACCGGGAGTCCCGCGGCTGCGGGGTTAGTTCCAACGAATTACATTGGTCCCGTGGGAGGAGTTGGTGGCACCCACGGGGTCCTTCGGGGGTTGTTTCGAGTTCTCACCCTCTAACGCCATGTTTATAAGCCTAAGTCTATAAACATGGAACTTACCATCATATTCTCAAACCGGGAGTTCCGCGGCTGCGGGGTCAGTTCCTACGAGTTACATTGGCCCCGTAGGAGGTGTTGGTTCCAACCACGGGACCGTTTGGGAACAGTTTTGAGTTCTCACCCATCTAACGCCATGTTTTTAATACTAAGTCTAGAAATATGCAAATTACCATCGTATTCTCAAACCGAGAGTCCCACGACTACGGGGTTAGTTCCTACGAGTTATATTGGTCCCGTGGGAGATGTTGGTGCCACCCACAGGGCCGTTTCGGTGGCTGTTTCGAGTTCTCACCCTCTAACGCCATGTTTTTAAGCCCAAGTCTATGAATATGCAAATTACCATCGTATTCTCAAATCAGGAGTCCTGCGGCTGTAAGTTCAGTTCCTACGAGTTACATTGGTCCCGTGGGACGTCTTGGTGCCACACATGGGGCCGTTCGGGAGAAGTTTCGAGTTCTCACCCTCTAACGCCATATTTTTTTGCCTAAGGCTAGAAATATGCAAATTACCCTCGTATTCTCAAATCGGGAGTACCGCGGCTCCGGGGTCAGTTCCTATGAGTTACATTGGTCCCGTGGGAGGTGTTGGTGCCACCCACGGGGCCGTTCGGGGGTTGTTTCGAGTTCTAACCCTCTAACGTCAGGTTTTTAAGCCTAAGTCTATAAATATGCGAATTACCGTCGTATTCTCAAACCAGGAGTTCGGCGGCTGCAGGGGCTGTTCTTACGAGTTACATTGGTCCCGTGGGAGGTGTTGGTGCCACCCACGGGGACGTTCAGGGGAAGTTTTGAGATCTCACCCTCTAACGCCAGGTTTAAAAGCCTAAGTCTAGAAATATGCAAATTAATGTCGTATTCTCAAATCGGGAGTCCCGCAGCAGCGGGGTCAGATCCTACGAGATACATTGGTCCCGTGGGAGGTGCTGGTGCCACCCATGGGGCCGTTATGGGGCAGTTTCGAGATCTCACCCTCTAACGCCATGTTTTTAAGCCTAAGTCTATAAATATGCAAATTACCATCGAATTCTCAAACCGGTAGTCCTGCGGCTGCGGGTTCAGTTCCTACCAGTTACATTGGTCCCATGGGAGGTGTTGGTGCCACCCACGGGACCGTTCGGGGGCTGTTTCGAGTTCTCACCCTCTAACGCCATGTTTTTAAGCCTAATTCTATAAACATGCAAATTACCGTCGTATTCCAATACCGGGAGTCCCGTGGCTGCGGGGTCCGTTCCTACGAGTAACATTGGTCCCGTGGGAGGTGTTGGTTCCACTCACGGGGCCGTTCGGGGGTAGTTTCGAGTTCTCACCCTGTAACGCAATGTTTTTAAACCTAAGTCTAGAAATATGAAAATTATCGTCGTATTCTATAACCGGGAGTCCCGCGGCTGCGGGGTCAGTTCCTATGAGTTATATTGGTCCCGTGGGAGGTGTTGGTACCACCGACGGGGCCGTTCGGGGGCTGTTTTGAGTTCTCACCCTATAACGCCCTGTTATTAAACCTAAGTCTATAAATATGCAACTTACCGTCGTATTCTCAAACCGGGAGTCCTACGGCTACGGGGTCAGTTCCTACGAGTTTCATTGGTCCCATGGGAGGTGTTTGTTCAATCGACGGGGCCGTTCGGGGCAGTTTCGAGTTCTCACCCTCTAATGCCATGTTTTTAAGCGTAAGTCTAGAAATATGAAAATTATCATCGTATTCTCAAATCAGGAGTCCCGCGGATGCGGGGTCAGTTCCTACGAGTTATATTGGTCCCGTGGGAGGTGTTGGTGCCACCCACGGGGCCTTTCGGGGGTTAATTCGAGTTCTCACCTTCTAATGCGATGTTTTTAAGCCTAAGTCTATAAACATGCAAATTACCATCGTATTCTCAAACCGGGAGTCCTGCGACTACAGGGTCAGTTCCTACGAGTTACATTGGTCCCGTGAGACGTGTTGGTGCCACCCACGGGGCCGTTCAGATGCAGTTTTGAGGTCTCACCCTCTAACGCCATATTTTTAAGCCTTAGTCTAAAAATATGAAAATTACCATCGTATTCTCAAACCGGGTGTCCCGCGGCTGCGGGGTCAGTTCCTACGAGTTATATTGGTCCCGTGGGAGGTGTTGGTGCAACCCACGGGGACGTACGGGGGCTGTTTCGAGTTATCACCCTCAAACGCCATGTTTTTAAGCCTAAGTCTAGAAATATGAAAATTATCGTCATTTTCTCAAACAGGGAGTCCCGCGGTTGCGGGGTCAGTTCCCACGAGTTACATTGGTCACGTGGGATTAGTTGGTGCTACCCACGGGACCGTTCGGGGGCTGTTTCGAGTTATCACCCTCAAACGCCATGTTTTTAAGCCTAAGTCTACAAATATGCAAATTATCGTCGTTTTCTCAAACAGGGAGTCCCGCGGTTGTGGGGTCAGTTCCCACGAGTTACATTGGTCACGTGGGATGAGTTGGTGCTACCCACGGGGCCGTTCGGGGGCAGTTTCGAGTTCTCACCCTCTACCGCCATGTTTTTAAGCCTAAGTCTAGAAATAGGAAAATTATCACTGTATTCTCAAATCTGGAGTCCCGCGACTGCGGGGTCAGTTCCTACGAGTTATATTTGTCCCGTGCGAGGTGTTGGTTCCACCCACAGGGCCGTTCGGGGGCAGTTTCGAGTACTCACCCTGTAACGCCATGGTTTTAAGCCTAAGTCTAGAAATATGCAAATTATCATCGTATTCTCAAACCGGGAGTCCTTTTGCTACGGGGTCAGTTCATTAGAGTTACATTGGTCGCGTGGGACGTGTTGCTGCCACCCACGGGGCCGTTCGGAGGCAGTTTCGAGTTCTCACCCTCTAACGCCATATTTTTAAGCTTAAGTCTAGAAACATTCAAATTACCATCGTATTCTCAAACCGGGTGTCCCGCGACTTTGGGGTCAGTTCCTACGAGTTACATTGTTCCAGTGGGAGGTGTTGGTTCCACCCACGGGGCCGTTCGGGGGAAGTTTCGAGTTCTCAACCTCTAACGCCATGTTTTTAAGCCTAAGTCTATGGATATGCAAATTACCATCGTATTCTCAAAGCGGGAGTCCTGCGGCTATGGGGTCAGTTCCTACGAGTTACATTTGTCCCGTGGGACGTGTTGGAGCCATCCACGGGGCCGTTCAAAGGCAGTTTCGAGTTCTCACCCTCTCACGCCATATTTTTAAGCCTAAGTCTAGAAATATGAAAATTACCATCGTATTCTCAAATCGGGTGTCCCGCGGCTGCGGGGTCAGTTCCTAGGAGTTACATTGGTCCCGTGGGAGGTGTTGGTTCCACCCACGGGGCCGTTCGGGCGAAGTTTCGAGTTCTCACCCTCTAACATCATGTTTTTAAGCCTAAGTCTAGAAAAATGAAAATTATCATCGTATTCTCAAATCGGGAGTCCCGCGGCTGCGGGGTCAGTTCCTACGAGTTGTATTTGTCCTGTGGGAGGTGTTGGTGCCACCCACGGGGCCGTTCGGGGGCAATTTCGTGTTATCACCCTCTAACGCCATGCCTTTAAGCCTAAGTCTATAAATATGAAAATTACCATCGTATTCTCAAACCGGGAGTCCTGCGGCTACAGTGTCAGTTCCTACGAGTTACATTGGTCCCGTGGGACGTGTTGGTGCCACCCACGGGGCCGTTCAGAGGCAGTTTCGAGTTCTCACCCTCTAACGCCATATTTTTAAACCTAAGTTTAGAAATATGAAAATTACCATCGTATTCTCAAACCGGGTGTCCCGCGGCTGCGGGGTAAGTTCCCACGAGTTACCTTGGTTCCGTGAGTTGAGTTGGTGCTACCCTCTAATGCCATGTTTTTAAGCCTAAATTTAGAAACATGAAAATTATCATCGTATTCTAAAATCAGGAGTCCCGCGGCAGCGGGGTCAGTTCCTACGAGTTACATTGGTCCCGTGGGAGGTGTTTGTGCCACCCAAGGGACTGTTCGGGGGCACTTTTGAGATCTCACCCTCTAACGCCATGTTTTTAAGCCTAAGTCTATAAACATGCAAATTACCATCGTATTCCCAAACCGGGAGTCCCGCAGCAGCGGGGTCAGTTCCTACGAGTTACATTGGTCCCGTGGGAGGTATTGGTGCCACTCACGGGGCTGTTCGGGGGCAGTTTCGAGATCTCACCCTCTAATGCCATGTTTTTAAGGCTAAGTCTAGAAGTATGAAAATTACCATCATATTCTCAAACCGGGTGTCCCGCGACTGCGGGGTCAGTTCGTACGAGTTACATTGGTCCCGTGGGAGGTGTTGGTTCCACCCACGGGGCCATTCGGGTGCAGTTTCGAGTTCTCACCCCGTAACGCCACGTTTTTAAGGCTAAGTCTAGAAATATACAAATTATAGTCGTATTCTCAAACCGGGAGTCCAGCGGCTACGGGGTCAGTTCCTTAGAGTTACATTGGTTCCGTGGGATGTGTTGGTGCCACCCACGGGGCCGTTCGGAGGAAGTTTCGAGTTCTCACCCTCTAACGCCAGGTTTTTAAGCCTAAGTCTATAAATATGCGAATTACCGTCGTATTCTCAAACCAGGAGTTCGGCGGCTGCAGGGGCTATTCCTACGAGTTACATTGGTCCCGTGGGAGGTGTTGGTGCCACCCACGGGGACGTTCGGTGGAAGTTTCGTGATCTCACCCTCTAACGCCAGGTTTAAAAGCCTAAGTCTAGAAATATGCAAATTAATGTCGTATTCTCAAATCGGGAGTCCCGTAGTAGCGGGGTCAGATCCTACGAGATACATTGGTCCCGTGGGAGGTGCTGGTGCCACCCATGGGGCCGTTATGGGGCAGTTTCGAGATCTCACCCTCTAACGCCATGTTTTTAAGCCTAAGTCTATAAATATGCAAATTACCATCGAATTCTCAAACCGGTAGTCCTGCGGCTGCGGGTTCAGTTCCTACCAGTTACATTGGTCCCATGGGAGGTGTTGGTGCCACCCACGGGACCGTTCGGGGGCCGTTTCGAGTTCTCACCCTCTAACGCCATGTTTTTAAGCCTAATTCTATAAACATGCAAATTACCGTCGTATGCCAATATCGGGAGTCCCGTGGCTGCGGGGTCCGTTCCTACGAGTAACATTGGTCCCGTGGGAGGTGTTGGTTCCACTCCCGGGGCCGTTCGGGAGTAGTTTCGAGTTCTCACCCTGTAACGCAATGTTTTTAAACCTAAGTCTAGAAATATGAAAATTATCATCGTATTCTATAACCGGGAGTCCCGCGGCTGCGGGGTCAGTTCCTATGAGTTATATTGGTCCCGTGGGAGGTGTTGGTACCACCGACGGGGCCGTTCGGGGGCTGTTTTGAGTTCTCACCCTATAACGCCCTGTTATTAAACCTAAGTCTATAAATATGCAACTTACCGTCGTATTCTCAAACCGGGAGTCCTACGGCTACGGGGTCAGTTCCTACGAGTTTCATTGGTCCCATGGGAGGTGTTTGTTCAATCGACGGGGCCGTTCGGGGCAGTTTCGAGTTCTCACCCTCTAACGCCATGTTTTTAAGCGTAAGTCTAGAAATATGAAAATTATCATCGTATTCTCAAATCAGGAGTCCCGCGGATGCGGGGTCAGTTCCTATGAGTTATATTGGTCCCGTGGGAGGTGTTGGTGCCATCCACGGGGCCTTTCGGGGGTTGTTTCGAGTTCTCACCCTATAATGTGATGTTTTTAAGCCTAAGTCTATAAACATGCAAATTACCATCGTATTCTCAAACCGGGAGTCCTGCGACTACAGGGTCAGTTCCTACGAGTTACATTGGTCCCGTGAGACGTGTTGGTGCCACCCACGGGGCCGTTCAGATGCAGTTTTGAGGTCTCACCCTCTAACGCCATATTTTTAAGCCTTAGTCTAAAAATATGAAAATTACCATCGTATTCTCAAACCGGGTGTCCCGCGGCTGCGGGGTCAGTTCCTACGAGTTATATTGGTCCCGTGGGAGGTGTTGGTGCAACCCACGGGGACGTACGGGGGCTGTTTCGAGTTATCACCCTCAAACGCCATGTTTTTAAGCCTAAGTCTAGAAATATGAAAATTATTATCATTTTCTCAAACAGGGAGTCCCGCGGTTGCGGGGTCAGTTCCCACGAGTTACAATGGTCACGTGGGATTAGTTGGTGCTACCCACGGGGCCGTTCGGGGGCTGTTTCGAGTTATCACCCTCAAACGCCATGTTTTTAAGCCTAAGTCTACAAATATGCAAATTATCGTCATTTTCTCAAACAGGGAGTCCCGCGGTTGCGGGGTCAGTTCCCACGAGTTACATTGGTCACGTGGGATGACTTGGTGCTACCCACGGGGCCGTTCGAGGGCAGTTTCGAGTTCTCACCCTCTACCGCCATGTTTTTAAGCCTAAGTCTAGAAATATGAAAATTATCATTGTATTCTCAAATCTGGAGTCCCGCGACTGCGGGGTCAGTTCCTACGAGTTATATTGGTCCCGTGCGAGGTGTTGGTTCCACCCACAGGGCCGTTCGGGGGCAGTTTCGAGTACTCACCCTGTAACGCCATGGTTTTAAGCCTAAGTCTAGAAATATGCAAATTATCATCGTATTCTCAAACCGGGAGTCCTTTTGCTACGGGGTCAGTTCCTTAGAGTTACATTGGTCGCGTGGGACGTGTTGCTGCCACCCACGGGGCCGTTCGGAGGCAGTTTCGAGTTCTCACCCTCTAACGCCATATTTTTAAGCTTAAGTCTAGAAACATTCAAATTACCATCGTATTTTCAAACCGGGTCTCCCGCGACTTTGGGGTCAGTTCCTACGAGTTACATTGGTCATGTGGGAGGTGTTGGTTCCACCCACGGGGCCGTTCGGGGGAAGTTTCGAGTTCTCAACCTCTAACGCCATGTTTTTAAGCCTAAGTCTATGGATATGCAAATTACCGTCGTATTCTCAAAGCGGGAGTCCTGCGGCTATGGGGTCAGTTCCTACGAGTTACATTTGTCCCGTGGGACGTGTTGGAGCCATCCACGAGGCCGTTCAAAGGAAGTTTCGAGTTCTCACCCTCTCACGCCATATTTTTAAGCCTAAGTCTAGAAATATGAAAATTACCATCGTATTCTCAAATGGGGTGTCCCGCGGCTGCGGGGTCAGTTCCTAGGAGTTACATTGGTCCCGTGGGAGGTCTTGGTTCCACCCACGGGGCCGTTCGGGGGAGGTTTCGAGTTCTCACCCTCTAACACCATGTTTTTAAGCCTAAGTCTAGAAAAATGAAAATTACCATCGTATTCTCAAATCGGGAGTCCCGCGGCTGCGGGGTCAGTTCCTACGAGTTGTATTTGTCCTGTGGGAGGTGTTGGTGCCACCCACGGGGCCGTTCGGGGGCAATTTCGTGTTATCACCCTCTAACGCCATGTCTTTAAGCCTAAGTCTATAAATATGAAAATTACCATCGTATTCTCAAACCGGGAGTCCTGCGGCTACAGAGTCAGTTCCTACGAGTTACATTGGTCCCGTGGGACGTGTTGGTGCCACCCACGGGGCCGTTCAGAGGAAGTTTCGAGTTCTCACCCTCTAACGCCATATTTTTAAACCTAAGTTTAGAAATATGAAAATTACCATCGTATTCTCAAACCGGGTGTCCCGCGGCTGCGGGGTTAGTTCCCACGAGTTACCTTGGTTCCGTGAGTTGAGTTGGTGCTACCCTCTAATGCCATGTTTTTAAGCCTAAATCTAGAAACATGAAAATTATCATCGTATTCTAAAATCAGGAGTCCCGCGGTAGCGGGGTCAGTTCCTACGAGTTACATTGGTCCCGTGGGAGGTGTTTGTGCCACCCAAGGGACTGTTCGGGGGCACTTTTGAGATCTCACCCTCTAACGCCATGTTTTTAAGCCTAAGTCTATAAACATGCAAATTACCATCGTATTCCCAAACCGGGAGTCCCGCAGCAGCGGGGTCAGTTCCTACGAGTTACATTGGTCCCGTGGGAGGTATTGGTGCCACTCACGGGGCTGTTCGGGGGCAGTTTCGAGATCTCACCCTCTAATGCCATGTTTTTAAGTCTAAGTCTAGAAGTATGAAAATTACCATCATATTCTCAAACCGGGTGTCCCGCGACTGCGGGGTCAGTTCGTACGAGTTACATTGGTCCCGTGGGAGGTGTTGGTTCCACCCACGGGGCCATTCGGGTGCAGTTTCGAGTTCTCACCCCGTAACGCCACGTTTTTAAGGCTAAGTCTAGTAATATACAAATTATCGTCGTATTCTCAAACCGGGAGTCCAGCGGCTACGGGGTCAGTTCCTTAGAGTTACATTGGTTCCGTGGGATGTGTTGGTGCCACCCACGGGGCCGTTCGGAGGAAGTTTCGAGTTCTCACCCTCTAACGCCATATTTTTAAGCCTAAGTCCAGAACTATGCAAATTACCATCGTATTCTCAAACCTGGTGTCCCGTGACTGTGGGGTCAGTTCCTACGAGTTACATTGGTCCCGTGGGAGGTGTTGGTTCCACCCACGGGGCCGTTCGGGGGCAGTTTCGAGTTCTCACCCTCTAACGCCATGTTTTTAAGCCTAAGTCTATAGATATGCAAATTACCGTCGTATTCTCAAACCGGGAGTCCTGCGGCTACGGGGTCAGTTCCTACCAGTTACATTTGTCCCGTGGGATGTGTTGGTGCCACCCATGGGGCCGTTGAAAGGCAGTTTTGAGTTCTCACCCTCTCAGGCCATATTTTTAAACCTAAGTCTAATAATATGAAAATTTCCATCGTATTCTCAAATCGGGTGTCCCGCGGCTGCGGGGTCACTTCCTACGAGTTACATTGGTCCCGTGGGAGGTGTTCGTTCCACCCACGGGGCCGTTCGGGGAAAGTTTCGAGTTTTCACCCTCTAACGCCATGTTTTTAAGCCTAAGTCTATAAATATGAAAATTATCATCGTATTCTCAAATCGGGAGTCCCGCGGCTGCGGGGTCAGTTCCTACGAGTTATATTTGTCCTGTGGGAGGTGTTGGTGCCGCCCACGGGGCCGTTCGGGGGCTATTTCGAGTTCTCACCCTCTAACGCCATGTCTTTAAGCCTAAGTCTATAAATATGAAAATTACCATCGTATTCTCAAACCGGGAGTCCTGCGGCTACAGAGTCAGTTCCTACGAGTTACATTGGTCCCGTGGGACGTGTTGGTGCCACCCACGGGGCCGTTCAGATAAAGTTTCGAGTTCTCACCTTCTAACGCCATATTTTTAAACCTAAGTTTAGAAATATGAAAATTACCACCGTATTCTCTAACTGGGTGTCCCGCGGCTGCGGGGTTAGTTCTCACCAGTTACATTGGTTTCGTGGGTTGAGTTGGTGCTACTCTCTAACGCCATGTTTTTAAACCTAATTCTAGAAACATGAAAATTATCTTCGTATTCTAAAACTGGTAGTCCCGCGGCAACGGGATCAGTTCCTACGAGTTACATTGGTCCCGTGGGAGCTGCTGGTGCCACCCATGAGGCTATTCGGGGCCACTTTCGAGATCTCACCCTCTAACGCCATGTTTTTAAGCCTAAGTCTATAAACTTGCAAATTACCGTCGTATTCTAAAACCGGGAGTCCCGCAGCAGCGGGGTCAGTTCCTACGAGTTACATTGGTCCCGTGGGAGGTGTTGGTGCCACCCACGGGGCCGTTCGGGGGCAGTTTCGAGATCTCACCCTCTAATACCATGTTTTTAAGCCTAAGTCTAGAAATTTGAAAATTACCATCGTATTCTCAAACCGGGAGTCCCGCGACTGCGGGGACAGTTCGTACGAGTTACATTGGTCCCGTGGGAGGTGTTGAATCCACCCACGGAGCCGTTCGGGGGCTGTTTCGAGTTCTCACCCTGTAACGCCATGTTTTTAATCCTTAGTCTAGAAATATGCAAATTACCATCGTATTCTCAAACTGGGTGTCCCGCGACTGTGGGGTGAGTTCCTACGAGTTACATTGGTCCCGTGGGAGGTGTTGGTGCCACCCACGGGGCCGTTCGGGGGCAGTTTCGAGATCTCACCCTCTAATGCCATGTTTTTAAGCCTAAGTCTATAGATATGCAAATTACCATCGTATTCTCAAATCGGGTGTCCCGCGACTGCGGGGTCAGTTCCTACGAGTTACATTTGTCCCGTGGGACGTGTTGGTGCCACCCACGGGGCCGTTCAAAGGCAGTTTCGAGTTCTCGCCCTCTCACACCATATTTTTAAGCCTATGTCTAGAAATATGAAAATTACCATCGTATTCTCAAATCGGGTGTCCCGCGGCTCCGGGGTCAGTTCCTACGAGTTATATTTGTCACGTGGGAGGAGTTGGTGCCACCCACGGGCCGTTCGGGGGCTATTTCGAGTTCTCACCCTCTAACGCCATGTTTTTAAACCTAAGTCTGTAAACATGCATATTACCATCGTATTCTCAAACCGGGAGTCCCGCGGCTGCGGGGTCAGTTCCTACGAGTTACATTGGTCCCATGGGATGTGTTGGTGCCACCCACTGGGCCGTTCTGAGGCAGTTTCGAGTTCTCTCCCTCTAACACCATATTTTTAAACCTAAGTCTAGAAATATGAAAATTACCATCGTATTCTAAAATCAGGTGTCCCGCGGCTGCGGGGTTAGTTTCCACGAGTTACATTGGTTCCGTGGGTTGAGTTGGTGCTACCCTCTAACGCCATGTTTTTAACCCTAAGTCTAGAAACATGAAAATTATCATCGTATTCTCAAACCGGGAGTCCCGCGGCAGCGGGGTCAGTTCCTACGAGTTACATTGGTCCCGTGGGAGGTGCTGGTGCCACCCATGGGGCTGTTCGGGGGCACTTTCGAGATCTCACACTCTTACGCCATGTTTTTAATTCTAAGTCTATAAACATGCAAATTACCATCGTATTCTCAAACCGAGAGTCCCGCAGCAGCGGGGTCAGTTCCTATGACTTACATTTGTCCCGTGGGAGGTGTTGGTGCCACCAACGGGGCCGTTCGGGGGCAGTTTCGAGATCTCACCCTCTAATGCCATGTTTTTAAGCCTAAGTCTAGAAATATGAAAATTACCATCGTATTATCCAACCGGGTGTCCCGCGGATGCTGGGTCAGTTCGTACGAGTTACATTGGTCCCGTGGGAGGTGTTGGTTCCACCCACGGGGCCGTTCGGGTGCAGTTTCGAGTTCTCACGCTCTAATGCAATGTTTTTAAGCCTAAGTTTAGAAATATGCAACTTATCGTCGTATTCTTAAATCGGGAGTCCCGCGGCTGCGAGGTCAGTTCCTACGAGTTACATTGGTCACGTGAGAGGTGTTGGTTCCACCCACGGGGCCGTTCGGGGGAAGTTTCGAGTTTTCACCCTCTACCGCCATGTTTTTAAGCCTAAGTCTAGATATATGCAAATTAAAGTCGTATTCTTAAATCGAGAGTCCCGCGGCCGCGGGGTGAGTTCCTACGAGTTACATTGGTCCCGTGGGAGGTGCTGGTGCCACCCATGGGGCCGTTCGGGGGCAGTTTTGGGATCTCACCCCCTAAGTCCATGTTTTTAAGCCAAAGTCTATAAATATTCATATTACCATCGTATTCTCAAACCGAGAGTTCGGCGGCTGCAGGGGCAGTTTCTACGAGTTACATTGGTCCCGTGGGAGGTGTTGGTGCCACCCACGGGGACGTTCGGGGGCAGTTTCGAGATCTCACCCTCTAATGCCATGTTTTAAAGCCCAAGTCTAGAAATATGCTAATTAACGTCGTATTCTCAAATCTGGAGTCACGCAGCAATGGGGTCAGTTCATACGAGTTACATTGGTCCCATGGGAGGTGCTAGTGCCACCCATATCACCGTTCCGGGGCTGTTTTGAGATCTCACACTCTAAAGCCATGTTTTTAAGCCTAAGTATATAAATATGCAAATTACCATCCTATTCTCAAACCGGGAGTCCCGCGGCTGCGGGGTAAGTTCCTACGAGTTACATTGGTCCCATGGGAGGTGTTGGTGCCACCCACGGGGCCGTCTGAAGGCTATTTCGAGTTCAAACCCACAAGCGCGATGTTTTTTAGCATAAGTCTAGAAATATGCAAGTTACCATTGGATTCTCAAACCGGGAGTCCCGCGGCTGCGGGGTCAGTTCCTATGAGTTACATTGGTCCCGTGGGACGTGTTGGTTCCACCCACGGGGCCGTTCGGGGGCAGTTTCGAGTTATCACCCTCTAACGCCATGTTTTTAAGCCTAAGTCTAAAAATATGCAAATTATCTTCATATTCTTAAATCGGGAGTCCCGCGGCTACGGGGTCAGTTCCTACGAGTTACATTCGTCCTGTGAGAGGTGTTGGTTCCACGCACGGGGCTGTTCGGGCACCGTTTCGAGTTCTCAACCTCTAACGCCATGTTTTTAAGCCTAAGTCCAGAAATCTGCAAATTAATGTCGTATTCTCTAATAGGGAGTCCCGCGGTAGCGGGGTCAGTTTCTACGAGTTACATTGGTCCCGTTGGAGGTTCAGGTGCCACCCATGGGGCTGTTCGGGGGCACTTTAGAGATCTCACACTCTTACGCCATGCTTTTAATTCTAAGTCTATAAACATGCAAATTACCATCGTATTCTCAAACCGAGAGTCCCGCAGCAGTGGGGTCAGTTCCTATGACTTACATTTGTCCCGTGGGAGGTGTTGGTGCCACCCACGGGGCCGTTCGGGGGCAGTTTCGAGATCTCACCCTCTAATCCAATGTTTTTAAGCCTAAGTCTATAAATATGCAACTTACCGTCTTATTCTCAAACCGGGAGTCCCGCGGTTGTGGGGCCAGTTCCTACGAGTTACATTGGTCCCGTGGGAGGTGTTGGTGGTACCCGCAGGGACGTTTCAGGGGCAGTTTTGAGATCTCACCCACCAACGCCGTGTTTTTAAGCCAAAGTCTAGAAATATACAAATTAACGTCGTATTCTCAAATTGGGAGTCCCGCGGCTGCGGGGTGAGTTCCTACGAGTTACATTGGTCCCGTGGGAGGTGTTGGTGCCACCCACGGGGCCGTTCGGGGGCAGTTTCGAGATCTCACACTCTAATGTCATGTTTTTAAGCCTAAGTATATAGATATGTAAATTACCATCGTATTCTCAAACTGGGTGTCCCGCGAATGCGGGGTCAGTTCCTACGAGTTACATTTGTCCCGTAGGACGTGTTGGTGCCACCCACGGGGCCGTTCAAAGGCAGTTTCGAGTTCTCGCCCTCTCACACCATATTTTTAAGCCTATGTCTAGAAATATGAAAATTACCATCGTATTCTCAAATCGGGTGTCCCGCGGCTGCGGGGTGAGTTCCTACGAGTTATATTTGTCCCGTGGGAGGTGTTGGTACCACCCACGGGCCGTTCGGGGGCTATTTCGAGTTCTCACCCTCTAACGCCATGTTTTTAAGCCTAAGTCTGTAAACAGGCATATTACCATCGTATTCTCAAACCGGGAGTCCCGCGACTGCGGGGTCAGTTCCTACGAGTTACATTGGTCCCATGGGATGTGTTGGTGCCACCCACGGGGCCGTTCTGAGGCAGTTTTGAGTTCTCTTCCTCTAACACCATATTTTTAAACCTAAGTCTAGAAATATGAAAATTACCATCGTATTCTAAAATCAGGTGTCCCGCGGCTGCGGAGTTAGTTTCCACGAGTTACATTGGTTCCGGGGGTTGAGTTGGTGCTACCCTCTAACGCCATGTTTTTAAGCCTAAGTCTAGAAACATGAAAATTATCATCGTATTCTCAAACCGGGAGTCCCGCAGCAGCGGGGTCAGTTCCTACGAGTTACGTTGGTCCCGTGGGAGGTGCTGGTGCCTCCCATGGGGCTGTTCGGGGGCACTTTAGAGATCTCACACTCTTACGCCATGCTTTTAATTCTAAGTCTATAAACATGCAAATTACCATCGTATTCTCAAACCGAGAGTCCCGCAGCAGCGGGGTCAGTTCCTATGACTTACATTTGTCCCGTGGGAGGTGTTGGTGCCACCCACGGGGCCGTTCGGGGGCAGTTTCGAGATCTCACCCTCTAATGCCATGTTTTTAAGCCTAAGTCTAGAAATATGAAAATTACCATCGTATTATCCAACCAGGTGTCCCGCGGCTGCTGGGTCAGTTCATACGAGTTACATTGGTCCCGTGGGAGGTGTTGGTTCCACCCACAGGGCCGTTCGGGTGCAGTTTCGAGTTCTCACGTTCTAATGCAATGGTTTTAAGCCTAAGTCTAGAAATATGCAACTTATCGTCGTATTCTTAAATCGGGAATCCCGCGGCTGCGAGGTCAGTTCCTACGAGTTACATTGGTCACGTGAGAGGTGTTGGTTCCACCCACGGGGCCGTTCGGGGGCAGTTTCGAGTTTTCACCCTCTAACGCCATGTTTTTAAGCATAAGCCTAGATATATGAAAATTAAAGTCGTATTCTTAAATCGAGAGTCCCTCGGCAGCGGGGTCAGTTCCTACGAGTTACATTGGTCCCGTGGGAGGTGCTGGTGCCACCCATGGGGCCGTTCGGGGGCAGTTTTGAGATCTCACCCCCTAAGGCCATGTTTTTAAGCCAAAGTCTATAAATATTCATATTACCATCGTACTCTCAAACCGAGAGTTCGGCGGCTGCAGGGGCAGTTTCTACGAGTTACATTGGTCCCGTGGGAGGTGTTGGTGCCACCCACGGGGACGTTCGGGGGCAGTTTCAAGATCTCACCCTCTAATGCCATGTTTTAAAGCCTAAGTCTAGAAATATGCTAATTAACGGCGTATTCTCAAATCTGGAGTCAGGAAGCAACGGGGTCAGTTCATACGAGTTAGATTGGTCCCGTGGGAGGTGCTAGTGCCACCCATATCACCGTTCCGGGGCTGTATTGAGATCTCACACTCTAAATCCATGTTTTTAAGCCTAAGTATATAAATATGAAAATTACCATCCTATTCTCAAACCGGGAGTCCCGCGGCTGCGGGGTCAGTTCCTACGAGTTACATTGGTCCCATGGGAGGTGTTGGTGCCACCCACGGGGCCGTCTGAAGGCTATTTCGAGTTCAAACCCACAAACGCGATGTTTTTTAGCATAAGTCTAGAAATATGCAAGTTACCATTGGATTCTCAAATCGGGAGTCCCGCGGCTGCGGGGTCAGTTCCTATGAGTTACATTGGTCCCGTGGGACGTGTTGTTTCCACCCACGGGGCCGTTGGGGTGCAGTTTCGAGTTATCACCCTCTAACGCCATGTTTTTAAGCCTAAGTCTAGAAATATGCAAATTATCTTCATATTCTTAAATCGGGAGTCCCGCGGCTACGGGGTCAGTTCCTACGAGTTACATTCGTCCTGTGAGAGGTGTTGGTTCCACGCACGGGGCTGTTCGGGCACCGTTTCGAGTTCTCAACCTCTAACGCCATGTTTTTAAGCCTAAGTCTAGAAATCTGCAAATTAATGTCGTATTCTCTAATAGGGAGTCCCGCGGTAGCGGGGTCAGTTTCTACGAGTTACATTGGTCCCATTGGAGGTTCTGGTGCCACCCATGGGGCCGTTTGGGGGTAGTTTCGAGATCTCACCCTCTAATCCCATGTTTTTAAGCCTAAGTCTATAAATATGAAACTTATCGTCTTATTCTCAAACTGGGAGTCCCGCGGTTGTGGGGCCAGTTCCTACGAGTTACATTGGCCCCGTGGGAGGTGTTGGTGGTACCCGCGGGGACGTTTCAGGGGCAGTTTCGAGATCTCACCCACCAACGCCATGTTTTTAAGCCAAACACTAGAAATATACAAATTAACGTCGTATTCTCAAATTGGGAGTCCCACAGCAGCGGGGTCAGTTCCTATGAGTTACATTGGTCCCGTGGGAGGTGTTGGTGCCACCCACGGGGCCGTTCGGGGGCAGTTTCGAGATCTCACCCTCTAATGCCATGTTTTTAAGCCTAAGTCTAGAAATATGAAAATTACCATCGTATTATCCAACCGGGTGTCCCGCGGCTGTTGGGTCAGTTCGTACGAGTTACATTGGTCCCGTGGGAGGTGTTGGTTCCACCCACGGGGCCGTTCGGGGGCAGTTTCGAGTTCTCACGCTCTAATGCAATGTTTTTAAGCCTAAGTCTAGAAATATGCAACTTATCGTCGTATTCTTAAATCGAGAGTCCCGCGGCTGCGAGGTCAGTTCCTACGAGTTACATTGGTCACGTGAGAGGTGTTGGTTCCACCCACGGGGCCGTTCGGGGGCAGTTTCGAGTTCTCACCCTCTAACGCCATGTTTTTAAGCCTAAGTCTAGATATATGCAAATTAAAGTCGTATTCTTAAATCGAGAGTCCCGCGGCAGCGGGGTCAGTTCCTACGAGTTACATTGGTCCCGTGGGAGGTGCTGGTGCCACCCATGGGGCCGTTCGGGGGCAGTTTTGAGATCTCACCCCCTAAGGCCATGTTTTTAAGCCAAAGTCTATAAATATTCATATTACAATCGTATTCTCAAACCGAGAGTTCGGCGGCTGCAGGGGCAGTTTCTACGAGTTACATTGGTCCCGTGGGAGGTGTTGGTGCCACCCACGGGGACGTTCGGGGGCAGTTTCGAGATCTCACCCTCTAACGCCATGTTTTAAAGCCTAAGTCTAGAAATATGCTAATTAACGGCGTATTCTCAAATCTAGAGTCAGGAAGCAACGGGGTCAGTTCATACGAGTTAGATTGGTCCCGTGGGAGGTGCTAGTGCCACCCATATCACCGTTCCGGGGCTGTATTGAGATCTCACACTCTAAATCCATGTTTTTAAGCCTAAGTATATAAATATGAAAATTACCATCCTATTCTCAAACCGGGAGTCCCGCGGCTGCGGGGTCAGTTCCTACGAGTTACATTGGTCCCATGGGAGGTGTTGGTGCCACCCACGGGGCCGTCTGAAGGCTATTTCGAGTTCAAACCCACAAACGCGATGTTTTTTAGCATAAGTCTAGAAATATGCAAGTTACCATTGGATTCTCAAATCGGGAGTCCCGCGGCTGCGGGGTCAGTTCCTATGAGTTACATTGGTCCCGTGGGACGTGTTGTTTCCACCCACGGGGCCGTTGGGGTGCAGTTTCGAGTTATCACCCTCTAACGCCATGTTTTTAAGCCTAAGTCTAGAAATATGCAAATTATCTTCATATTCTTAAATCGGGAGTCCCGCGGCTACGGGGTCAGTTCCTACGAGTTACATTCGTCCTGTGAGAGGTGTTGGTTCCACGCACGGGGCTGTTCGGGCACCGTTTCGAGTTCTCAACCTCTAACGCCATGTTTTTAAGCCTAAGTCTAGAAATCTACAAATTAATGTCGTATTCTCTAATAGGGAGTCCCGCGGTAGCGGGGTCAGTTTCTACGAGTTACATTGGTCCCGTTGGAGGTTCTGGTGCCACCCATGGGGCCGTTCGGGGGTAGTTTCGAGATCTCACCCTCTAATCCCATGTTTTTAAGCCTAAGTCTATAAATATGCAACTTACCGTCTTATTCTCAAACCGGGAGTCCCGCGGTTGTGGGGCCAGTTCCTACGAGTTACATTGGTCCCGTGGGAGGTGTTGGTGGTACCCGCGGGGACGTTTCAGGGGCAGTTTCGAGATCTCACCCACCAACGCCATGTTTTTAAGCCAAAGTCTAGAAATATACAAATTAATGTCGTATTCTCAAATTGGGAGTCCCGCGGCAGCGGGGTCAGTTCCTACGAGTTACATTGGTCCCGTGGGAGGTATTGGTGCCACCCACGTGGACGTTCGGGGGCAGTTTCGAGATCTCACCCTCTAACGCTGTGTTTTTAAGCCTAAGTCTAGACATAGGAAAATTATAATCGTATTCTTAAACCGAGAGTCTCGCGACTGCGGGGTCAATTCCTACGAGTTACATTGGTCCCGTGGGAGGTGTTGATGCCACCCACGGGGCCGTTCGGGGACAGTTTCGAGTTCTCACCCTCTAATGCCACGTTTTGAAGCCTAAGTCTAGAAATATGAAAATTACCTTCGTATTCTCAAATCGGGAGTCCTGGGGCTGCGAGGTCAGTTCCTACGAATTACATTGGTCCCGAGGGACATCTTGGTGCCACACACGGGGCCGTTCTGGGGCTGTTTCGAGTTCTCACCCCCTAACGCCATGTTTTTAAGTCTAAGTCTATAAATATGAAATTTTTTGTCGTATTCTCAAACTGGGAGTCCCGCGACTACGGGGTCAGTTCCTACGAGTTACATTGGTCTCTAGGAGGTGTTGGTGCCACCCACGGGGACGTTCGGGGGAAGTTTCGAGATCTCACCCTCTAACGCCATGATTTTAAGCCTAAGTCTAGAAATATGCACATTACAGTCGTATTCTCAAACCGGGAGTCCCGAAGCTGTGGGGTCAGTTTCTACGAGTTACATTGGTCCCATGGGAGGTGTTGGTGCCACCCACGGGGCCGTTCGGGGACTGTTTCGAGTTCTTACCCTCTAACGGCATGTTTTTAAACCTAAGTCTATAAATATGAAAATTACAGCCGTTTTATCAAATCGGGAGTCCTGCGGCTACAGGGTCAGTTCCTACGAGTTACATTGGTCCCGTAGGAGGTGTTGGTGCCACCCACGGGGCCGTTCGAGGGTTGTTTGTTGTTCTAAACCACAAACGCGATGTTTTTTATCCTAAGTATAGATATATGAAAATTACAGTCGTATTCTCAAACCGGGAGTCCCGCGACTGCGTGGTCAGTTTCTACGAGTTACATTGGTCCCGTGGGAGGTGTTGGTGCCACCCACGGGGATGTTTAGGGGTAGTTTCTAGATCTCACCTTCTAACGCCATGTTTTTAAGCCTAAGTCTAGAAATATGCAAATTATCCTCGTATTCTCAAATCGGGAGTGCCGCGGCTGCGGGGTCAGTTCCTACGAGTTACATTGGTCCCGTGGGAGGTGTTGGTGCCACCCACGGGGACGCTCTGGGGATGTTACGAGTTCTCATCCTCTAACGCCATGTTTATAAGCTTAAGCCTATAATTATGCAAATTACCATCATATTCTCAAATTGGGAGTCCCGCGGCTGCGGGGTCAGTTCCTACGAGTTACATTGGTCCCGTGGGAGGTATTGGTGCCACCCACGGGGACGTTCGGGGGCAGTTTCGAGATCTCACCCTCTAACGCTGTGTTTTTAAGCCTAAGTCTAGACATAGGAAAATTATCATCGTATTCTCAAACCGGGAGTCCCGCGACTGCGGCGTCAATTCCTACGAGTTACATTGGTGCCGTGGGAGGTGTTGATGCCATCCACGGGGCTGTTCGGGGACAGTTTCGAGTTCTCACCCTCTAATGCCACGTTTTTAAGCCTAAGTCTAGAAATATGAAAATTATCTTCGTATTCTCAAACCGGGAGTCCTGGGGTTGCGAGGTCAGTTCCTACGAATTACATTGGTCCCGTGGGACATCTTGGTGCCACACACGGGGCCGTTCTGGGGCTGTTTCGAGTTCTCACCCTCTAGCGCCATGTTTTTAAGCCTAAGTCTATAAATATGAAAATTTTTGTCGTATTCTCATACTGCGAGTCCCGCGACTACGGGGTCAGTTCCTACGAGTTACATTGGTCCCTAGGAGGTGTTGGTGCCACCCACGGGGACGTTCGGGGGCAGTTTCGAGATCTCACCCTCTAACGCCATGTTTTTAAGCCTAAGTCTATAAATATGCAAATTACAGTCGTATTCTCAAACCGAGAGTCCCGAAGATGTGGGGTCAGTTTCTACGAGTTACATTGGTCCCATGGGAGGTGTTGGTGCCACCCACGGGGCCGTTCGGGGACTGTTTCGAGTTCTCACCCTCTAACAGCATGTTTTTAAGCCTGAGTCTATAAATATGAAAATTACCGTCGTTTTCCCAAATCGGGAGTCCTGCGGCTACAGGGTCAGTTCCTACGAGTTACATTGGTCCCGTGGGAGGTGTTAGTGCCACCCACGGGGCCGTTCGAGGGTTGTTTCTAGTTCTAAACCACGCGATGTTTTTTATCCTAAGTCTAGATATATGAAAATTACAGTCGTATTTTCAAACCGGGAGTCCCGCGACTGCGCGGTCAGTTTCTACGAGTTACATTGGTCCCGTGGGAGGTGTTGGTGCCACCAACGGGGATGTTTGGGGGTAGTTTCTAGATCTCACCTTCTAACGCCATGTTTTTAAGCCTAAGTCTAGAAATATGGAAATTATCATCGTATTCTCAAATCGGGAATACCGCGACTGCGGGGTCAGTTCCTACGAGTTACATTGGTCCCGTGGGAGGTGTTGGTGCCACCCACGGGGACGCTCTTGGGCTGTTTCGAGTTCTCATCCTCTAACGCCATGTTTATAAGCCAAAATCTATAAACATGCAACCTACCATCGTATTCTCAAACCGAGAGTCCCGCGGCTGTGGGGTTAGTTCCTATAAGTTACATTAGTCCCGTGGGAGGTGTTGCTACCACCCACGGGGCCGTTTGGGGGCAGTTACGAGTTCTCACCCTCTAACGCCAAGTTTTTAAGCCTAAGTCTATAAATATGAAAATTATCATCATATTCTATAACCGGGAGTCCCGCATCTGCGGGGTCAGTTCCTACGAGTTATATTGGTCTCGTGGGAGGTGTTGGTGCTACCCACGGGGCCGTTCGGGGGCTGTTTCGAGTTCTCACCCTCTAACGCCATGTTTTTAAGCCTAAGTCTATAAATATTCAAATTATCGTCATATTCTAAAATCGGGAGTCCTGCGGCTGCGAGGTCAGTTCCTACGAGTTACATTGGTCCTGTGGGACGTCTTGGTGCCACACACGGGGCCGTCGGGTGAAGTTTCGAGTTCTCACCCTCTAACACCATATTTTTAAGCCTAAGGCTAGAAATATGCAAATTACCATTGTATTCTCTAACCGGGAGTACCGCGGCTGTGGGGTCAGTTCCTATGAGTTACATTGGTCCCGTGGGAGGTGTTGGTTCAACCCTCGGGGACGTTCGGGGGCAGTTTCGAGATCTCACCCTCTAACGCCATGTTTTAAAGCCTAAGTCTAGAAATATGAAAATTAATGTCGTATTCTCAAATCGGGAGTCCCGCAGTAGTTGGGTCAGTTCCTACGTGTTACATTGGTCCCGCGGGAGGTGCTGGTGCCACCCATGGGGTCGTTCGGGGGCAGTTTCGAGATCTCACCCTCTAACGCCATGTTTTTAAGACAAAGTCTATAAATATGCAAATTGCCATCGTATTCTCAAACCGAGAGTCCCGCGGCTGCTGGATCAGTTCCTACGAGTTACATTGGTCCCATGGGAGGTGTTGGTTCCACCCACGGGGCCGTTCAGGGGCTATTTCGAGTTCTCACCCTCAAACGCCAAGTTTTTAAGGCTAAGTCTATAAACACGCATATTACCATCGTATTCTCAAATCGGGAGTCCCGCGGCTGCGGGGTTAGTTCCTACGAGTTACATTGGTCCCGTAGGATGAGTTGGTGCTACCCAATGGGCTGTTCGTGGGCTGTTTCGAGTCCCCCTCTAACGCCATGTTTTTAAGCCTAAGTCTAAAAATAAGCAAGTTATTGTCGTATTCTCAAACCAGGAGTCCCGCGGTTGCGGAGTTAGTTCCAACGAGTTACATTGGTCATGTGGGATGTGTTAGTGGTACCCACGGGGCCGTTCGGGGGATGTTTCGAATTCTCACCCTCTAACGCCATGTTTTTAAGCCTAAGTTTAGGAATATGAAAATTATCATCGTATTCTCAAATCGGGAGTCCCGCGAGTGCGGGGTCTGTTCCTACGAGTTACATTGGTCCCGTGGGAGGTGTTGGTGCCACCCACGGGGCCGTTCGGGGGCTATTTCGAGTTCTCACCCTCTAATGCCATGTTCTTAAGACTAAGTCTATAAAAATTCAAATTACTGTCGTATTCTAAAACAGGGAGTCCTGCGGCTATGGGGTCAGTTCCTACGAGTTACATTGGTCACGTGGGACGTGTTGGTGCCGTCCACGGGGCCGTTCGGAGGCAGTTTCGAGTTCTCACCCTCTAACGGCATATTTTTAAGCCCAAGTCTAGAAATATGCAAATTCCCATCGTATTCTCAAATCGGGAGTCCCGCAGCAGCGGGGTCAGTTCCTACGAGTTACATTGGTCCCATGGGAGGTGTTGGTTCCACCCATGGGGCCGTTCGGGGGCAGTTTCGAGTTCTAACCCTCTAACGCCATGTTTTTAAGCCTAAGTTTATAAATATGAAAGTACCATTGTTTTCTCAAACTGGGAGTCGTGCGGTTGCGGGGTCAGTTCCTAGGAGTTTCATTGGTCCCGCGAGAGGTGTTTGTGCCACCCATGGGGACGTTCGGTGGCAGTTTCGAGATCTCACCCTTTAACGTCATGTTTTTAAGCCTAAGTCTAGAAATATGAAAATTATCATCGTTTTCTCGAACCGAGAGTCCCGCGGCTGCGGGGTCAGTTCCTACGAGTTTCGAGATCTCACCCTCTAACGCCATGTTTTTAAGCCAAAGTCTATAAATATGCAAATTACCATCGTATTCTCAAACCGGGAGTCCCGCGGCTGCGGGGTCAATTCCTACGAGTTACATTGGTCCCACGGGAGGTGTTGGTGCCACCCACGGGGTCGTTCGGGGGCTATTTCGAGTTCTCACCCTCTAACGCCATGTTTTTAAGCCTAAGTCTATAAACATGCATATTACCATCGTATTCTCAAATCGGGAGTCCCGCGGCTGCGGGGTTAGTTCCTACGAGTTACATTGGTCCCGTAGGATGAGTTCGTGCTACCCAATGGGCTGTTCGTGGGCTGTTTCGAGTCCCCCTCTAACGCCATGTTTTGAAGCCTAAGTCTAAAAATAAGCAAGTTATTGTCGTATTCTCAAACCGGGAGTCCCGCGGTTGCGGAGTTAGTTCCAACGAGTTGCATTGGTCACGTGGGATGTGTTAGTGGTACCCACGGGGCCGTTCGGGGGATGTTTCGAATTCTCACCCTCTAACGCCATGTTTTTAAGCCTAAGTTTAGGAATATGAAAATTATCATCGTATTCTCAAATCGGGAGTCCTGCGAGTGCGGGGTCTGTTCCTACGAGTTACATTGGTCCCGTGGGAGGTGTTGGTGCCACCCACGGGGCCGTTCGGGGGCTATTTCGAGTTCTCACCCTCTAACGCCATGTACTTAAGACTAAGTCTATAAAAATTCAAATTACCGTCGTATTCTAAAACCGGGAGTCCTGCGGCTATGGGGTCGGTTCCTACGAGTTACATTGGTCCCGTGGGACGTGTTGGTGCCGCCCATGGGGCCGTTCGGAGGCAGTTTCGAGTTCTCACCCTCTAACGGCATATTTTTAAGCCCAAGTCTAGAAATATGCAAATTCCCATCTTATTCTCAAATCGGGAGTCCCGCAGCAGCGGGGTCAGTTCCTACGAGTTACATTGGTCCCGTGGGAGGTGTTGGTTCCACCCATGGGGCCGTTCGGGGGCAGTTTCGAGTTCTAACCCTCTAACGCCATGTTTTTAAGCCTAAGTCTATAAATATGCAAGTACCATCGTTTTCTCAAACTGGGAGCCGTGCGGTTGCGGGGTCAGTTCCTAGGAGTTTCATTGGTCCCGCGAGAGGTGTTGGTGCCACCCACGGGGACGTTCGGTGGCAGTTTCGAGATCTCACCCTTTAACGTCATGTTTTTTGGCCTAAGTCTAGAAATATGCAAATTATCATCGTTTTCTCGAACCGAGAGTCCCGCGGCTGCGGGGTTAGTTACCACGAGTTACATTGGTCCCGTGGAATGAGTTGGTGCTACCCACGGGGACGTTCGGGGGCTGTTTCGAGTTCTCACCCTCTAATGCCATGTTTTTAAGCCTAAGTCTATAAATATGCAAATTACCGTCGTATTCTCAAAACGGGAGTCTTGCGGCTGCGGGGTCAGTTCCTACGAGTGTCATTGGTCCCGTGGGAGGTGTTGGTGCCACCCACGGGGCCGTCCGGGGGCTTTTTTGAGTTATCACCCTCTAACGCCATGTTTTTAAGCCTATGTCTATGAACATGCATATTACCATCATATTCTTAAACTGGGTGTCCCGTGGCTGCGGGGTCAGTTCCTACGAGTTACATTGGTCCCGTGGGAGGTGTTGGTGCCACCCACGGGGCCGTTCGGATGCTATTTTGAGTTCCCACCCTCTAACGCCATGTTTTCAAGCCTAAGTCTATAAATGTGAAAATTACCGTCGTATTCTCAAACCGGGAGTCCTGCGGCAACGGGGTCAGTTCCTATGAGTTAACATTAGTCCCGTGGGACCTGTTGGTGCCACCCACGGGGACGTTCGGGGGCAGTTTCGAGATCTCACCCTCTAACGCCATGTTTTTAAGCCCAAGTCTAGAAATATGCAAATTACCGTCGTATTCTGAAACCAGGAGTCCCGAAGCTGTGCGGTCAGTTTCTACGAGTTACATTGGTCCCGTGGGAGGTGTTGGTGCCACCCACGGGGCCGTTCGAGGGTTGTTTCTAGTTCTAAACCACAAACGCGATGTTTTTTATCCTAAGTCTAGATATATGAAAATTACAGTCATATTCTCAAACCGGGAGTCCCGCGACTGCGTGGTCAGTTTCTACGAGTTACATTGGTCCCGTGGGAGGTGTTGGTGCCACCCACGGGGATGTTTGGGGGTAGTTTTGAGATCTCACCCTCTAACGCCATATGTTTAAGCCAAAGTCTATAAATATGCAAATTACCATCGTATTCTCAAACCGGGAGTCCCGCGGCTGCGGGGTCAGTTCCTACGAGTTACATTGGTCCCATGGGAGGTGTTGGTGCCACCCACGGGGCCGTTCGGGGGTTGTTTCCAGTTCTCACTCTCTAACGCCACGTTTTTAAGACTAAGTCTATAAACATGCATATTACCATCGTATTTTCAAATCCGGAGTCCCGCGGTTGCGGGGTTAGTTCCTACGAGTTACAATGTCCCGTAGGATGAGTTGGTGCTACCCAATGGGCCGTTCGTGGGCTGTTTCGAGTCCCCCTCTAACGCCATGTTTTTAAGCCTAAGTCTAAAAATAAGCAAGTTATTGTCGTATTCTCAAAGCGGGAGTCCCGCGGTTGCGGAGTTAGTTCCAACAAGTTACATTGGTCATGTGGGATGTGTTAGTGGTACCCACGGGGCCGTTCGGGGGATGTTTCGAATTCTCACCCTCTAACGCCATGTTTTTAAGCCTAAGTTTAGGAATATGAAAATTATCATCGTATTCTCAAATCGGGAGTCCCGCGAGTGCGGGGTCTGTTCCTACGAATTTCATTCGTCCCGTGGGAGGTGTTGGTGCCACCCACGAGGCCGTTCGGGGGCTATTTCGAGTTCTCATCCTCTAACGCCATGTTCTTAAGCCTAAGTCTATAAAAATTCAAATTACCATCGTATTCTAAAACCGGGAGTCCTGCGGCTATGGGGTCAGTTCCTACGAGTTACATTGGTACCGTGGAACGTGTTGGTGCTGCCCACGGGGCCGTTCGGAGGCAGTTTCGAGTTCTCACCCTCTAACGGCATATTTTTAAGCCCAAGTTTAGAAATATACAAATTCCCATCGTATTCTAAAATCGGGAGTCCTGCAGCAGCGGGGTCAGTTCCTACGAGTTACATTGGTCCCGTGGGAGGTGTTGGTTCCACCCATGGGGCCGTTCGGGGGCAGTTTCGAGTTCTAACCCTCTAACGCCATGTTTTTAAGCCTAAGTCTATAAATATTCAAGTACCATCATTTTCTCAAACTGGGAGTCGTGCGGTTGCGGGGTCAGTTACTAGGAGTTTCATTGGTCCCGCGAGAGGTGTTGGTGCCACCCACGGGGCCTTTCGGTGGAATTTTTGAGATCTCACCTTTTAACATCACGTTTTTAAGCCTAAGTCTAGAAATATGCAAATTATCGTCGTTTTCTCGAACTGAGAGTCCCGCGGCTGCGGGGTTACTTACCACGAGTTACATTGGTCCCGTGGAATGAGTTGGTGCTACCCACGGGGACGTTCGGGGGCTGTTTCGAGTTCTCACACTCTAACGCCATAATTTTAAGCCTAAGTCTATAAATATGCAAATTACCATCGTATTCTAAAAACGGGAGTCTTGCGGCTGCGGCGTCAGTTCCTTCGAGTTACATTGGTCCCGTGGGAGGTGTTGGTGCCACTCACGGGGCCGTTCGGATGCTATCTTGAGTTCTCACCCTCTAACGCCATGTTTTTTAAGCCTAAGTCTATAAATGTGAAAATTACCATCGTATTCTCAAACCGGGAGTCCTGCGGCAATGGGGTCAGTTCCTATGAGTTAACATTAGTCCCGTGGGAGGTGTTGGTGCCACCCATGGGGGCGTTCGGGGCCAGTTTCGAGATCTCACCCTGTAACACCATGTTTTTAAGCCTAAGTCTTTAAATATGCAAATTACCATCGTATTCTTAAATCAGGAGTCTTGCAGCTGCGGGGTCAGTTCCTACGAGTTTCATTGGTCCCATGGGAGGTGTTGGTGCCACCCACGGGGCCGTTCGGGGGCTGTTTTGAGTTCTCACCCTCTAACGCCATTTTTTTATGCCAAAGTATATAAACATGCATATTACCATCGTATTCTCAAATTGGGAGTCCTGCGGCTGCGGGGTCAATTCCTACGAGTTACATTGGTTCCGTGGGAGGTGTTCGTGCCACCCACGGGGCCGTTCGGGTGTTGTTTTGAGTTCTCACCCTCTAACGCCATGTTTTTAAGCGTAAGTCTATAAATTTGCAAATTACCATCGTATTCTCAAACCAAGAGTCCTTCGGCTACGGGGTCAGTTACTACGAGTTACATTGGTCCCATGGGAGGTGTTGGTGCCACCCACGGGGCCGTTCGGGGGCTGTTTCGAGTTCTCACCCTGTAAGGCCATGTTTTAAGGCCTAAGTCTTTAAACACGCAAATTACCATCGTATTCTCAAGATGGGAGTCCCACGGCTGTGGGGTCAGTTCCTACGAGTTACATTAGTCCCGTGGGAGGTGTTGGTGCCACCCACGGTGCCGTTCGGGGGCTGTTACGAGTTCTCACCCTCTAACCCCATTTTTTTAAGCCTAAGTCTATAAATATGCAAATTACCGTCGTATTATCAAACCGAGAGTCCTGCAGCTACGGGGTCAGTTCCTACGAGTTACATTGGTCCCGTGGGACGTGTTGGTGCCACCCACGGGGCCATTCGGATGCAGTTTTGAGTTCTCACCCTCTAACCGCATATTTTTAAGCCCAAGTCTAGAAATATGGAAATTACCATCGTATTCTCAAACCGCTAGTCCCGCGGCCGCGGGGTTAGTTACGACGAGTTACATTGGTCCCGTGGGTGAGTTGGTGCTACCCACGGGGCCATTCGGGGGCTATTTCGAGTTCTCACCCTCTAACGCCATGTTTTTAAGCCTAAGTTTAGAAATATGAAAATTATCATCGTATTCTCAAATCGGGAGTTTCGCGGCTGCGGGGTCAGTTCCTACGAATTATATTGGTCTCGTGGGAGGTGTTGGTGCCACCCACCGGGCCGTTCAGGGGCTATTTCGATTTCTCACCCTCTAACGCCATGTTTTTAAGCCAAAGTTTATAAATATGAAAATTACCATCGTATTCTCTAATCGGGAGTCCCGCGGCTGCGGGGCCAGTTCCTACGAGTTACATTGGTCCCGTGGGAGGTGTTGGTGCCATCCACGGGGACGTTCGGGTGCTCTTTCGAGATCTCACCCTCTAACGCCATATTTTTAATCCTAAGTCTAGAAATATACAAATTAACGTCGTATTCTCAAATTCGGAGTCCCGCGGCTGCGGGGTCAGTTCTTACGAGTTACATTGGTCCCGTGGGAGGTGTTGGTGCAGCCCACGGGGCCGTTCGGGGTAAATTTCGAGATCTCACCCTCTAACGCCATGTTTTTGCGCCTAAGTCTGGAAATATGCAAATTATCGTCGTATTCTCAAACTGGGAGTCCCGCGGCTTCGAGGTTAGTTTCTACGAGTTACATTGGCCCCGTGGGATGAGTTGGTGCTACCCAAAGGGCCGTTCGAGGGCAGTTTCGAGTTCTCTCCCTCTAACGCCATGTTTTTAAGCCTAAGTCAATAAATATGCAAATTACTGTCGTTTTCTCAAACTGGGAGTCCTGCGGTTGCGGGGTCAGTTCCTACGAGTAACATTGGTCCCATGGGAGGTGTTGGTGCCACCCACGGGGACATTTGGGGGCAGTTTCGAGATCTCAACCTCAAACGTCATGTTTTCAAGCCTAAGTCTAGAAATATTCAATTATCATCATTTTCTCAAACAAATAGTCCCGCGGCTGCGGGGTTAGTTACCATGAGTTAGATTGGTCCCGTGGGATAAGTTGGTGCTACCCACGGTGACGTTCGGGGGCTGTTTAGAGTTCTCACCCTCTAATGCCATGTTTTTAAGTCTAAGTCTAGAAATATGAAAATAATCGTGTAATTCTAAAACTGGGATCCCCGCGGTTGCGGGGTCAGTTCCTACGAGTTATATTGGTCCCTTGGGAGGTGTTGCTGCCACCCACGGGGCCGCTCGGGGGCTGTTTCGAGTTCTCACCCTCGAACGCCATGTTTTTAAGCCTAAGTCTATAAATATGCCAATTACCGTCGTATTCCCAAATCGAGAGTCCTGCGTCTACAGGGTCAGTTCCTACGAGTTACATTGGACCCGTGGGACATGTTGGTGCCACCCATGGGGCCATTCGGGGGCAGTTTCAAGATCTCACCCTCTAACGCCATGTTTTTAAGCCTAAGTCTATAAATATGTAAATTACCTTCGTATTCTCAAATCGGGAGTCCTGCGGCTGTGGGGTTAGTTCCTACGAGTTACATTGATCCCATTGGAGATGTTGGTGCCACCCACGGGGCCGTTCGGGGGCTGTTTCGAGTTCTCACCCTCTAACGCCATGTTTTTAAGCCTAAGTCTATAAACATGCATATTAACATCGTATTCTCAAATCAGGAGTCCCGCGACTGCGGGGTCAGTTCCTACGAGTTAAATTAGTCCCGTGGGAGGTGTTGGTGCCACCCACGGTGTCGTTCGGGGGCTGTTTCGAGTTCTCACCCTCTAACGCCATGTTTTTAGGCCTAAGTCTATAAATATGCATATTCCCGACGTATTCTCAAACCGTGAGTCCTGCGGCTACGGGGTCAGTTCCTATGAGTTACATTGGTCCCGTGGGACGTGTTGGTGCCACCCACGGGGTCGTTTGGAGGCAGTTTCGAGTTCTCACCCTCTAATGGCATGTTTTGAAGCCCAGTCTAGAATATGCAAATTATCCTCGTATTCTCAAATCGGGTGTCCCGCGGCTGCGGGGTCAGTTCCTACGAGTTACATTGGTCCCGTGGGAGGTGTTGGTGCCACCCATGGGGCTGTTCGGGGGCAGTTTTGAGATCTCACCCTCTAACGCCATGTTTTTAACCCTAAGTCTATAAACATGCATATTACCATCGTATTCTCAAACCGAGAGTCCCTCGGCTTCGAGTTCAATTCCTACGAGTTACATTGGTACCGTGGGAGGTGTTGGTACCACCCACGGTGCCGTTCGGGGCCTGTTTCGAGTTCGCACCCTCTAACGCCATGTTCTGAAGCCTAACTCTATAAAAATGCACATTACCATCGTATTCTCAAACTGGGAGTCCTGCGGCTACGGGGTCAGTTCCTACGAGTTACATTGGTCCTGTGGGACGTGTTGGTGCCACCCAGGGGCCGTTCGGAGGAAGTTTTGAGTTATCACCGTCTAACCGCATATTTTTAAGCCCAAGTCTAGAAATAATCAAATTACCATCATATTCTCAAATCGGGAGTCCCGCGGCAGCGGTGTCAGTTCTTACGAGTTACATTGGTCCCGTGGGAGGTGTTGGTTCCACCGACGGGGCCGTTCGGGGTCAGTTTCGAGTTCTCACCCTCTAACGCCATGTTTTTAAGCCTAAGTCTATAAATATGAAAATTACCATCATTTTCTCAAACTGGGAGTCCTGCGGTTGCGGGGTCAGTTCCTACGAGTTACATTGGTCCTGTGGGAGGTGTTGGTGGCACCTACGGGGGCGTTCGGTGGCAGTTTCGAGATCTCACCCTCAAACGTCATGTTTTTAAGCCTAAGTCTAGAAATATGCAAATTATCATCATTTTCTCAAACCAAGAGTCCCGCGGCTGCAGGGTTAGTTACCACTAGTTAGATTGGTCTCGTGGGATGAGTTGGTGCTAACCACGGGGACGTTCGGGGGCTGTTTAGAGTTCTCACCCTCTAGCGCCTTGTTTTTAAGTCTAAGTATAGTAATATGAAAATTATCGTCGAATTCTAAAACTGGGATCCCCGCGGTTGCGGGGTCAGTTCTTACGAGTTATATTGGTCCCGTGGGAGGTGTTGATGCCACCCACGGGGCCGTTCGGGGGCTGTTTCGAGTTCTCACCCTCTAACGCCATGTTTTTAAGCCTAAGTCTCTAAATATGCCAATTACCGTCGTATTCCCAAATCGAGAGTCCTGCGTCTACGGGGTCAGTTCCTACGAGTGACATTGTACCTCTGGGACATGTTGGTGCCACCCTTGGGGCCATTCGGGGGCAGTTTCAAGATCTCACCCTCTAACGCCATATTTTTAAGCCTAAGTCTATAGATATGTAAATTACCTTCGTATTCTCAAATTGGGAGTCCTGCGGCTGCGGGGTTAGTTCGTACGAGTTACATTTATCCCATGGGAGATGTTGGTGCCACCCACGGGGACGTTCGGGGGTTGTTTCGAGTTCTCACCCTCTAACGCCATATTTTTAAGCCTACGTCTATAAACATGCATATTAACATCGTATTCTGAAATCGGGAGTCCCGCGGCTGCGGGGTCAGTTCCTACGAGTTACATTGGTCCCGTGGGAGGTGTTGGTGCCACCCACGGGGCCGTTCAGGTGCTGTTTTGAGTTCTCACCCTCTAATGCCATATTTTTAAGCCTAAGTCCGTAAATATGAAAATTACCATCGTATTCCCAAACCGAGAGTCCTCCGTCTATGGGGTCAGTTCCTACGAGTTACATTGGTCCTGTGGGACGTGTTGGTGCCACCCATCGGGGCATTCGGGTGAAGTTTCGAGATCTCACCCTCTAACGCCATGTTTTTATGCCTAAGTCTATAAATATGCAAATTACCTTCGTATTCTTAAACCGGGAGTCCTGCGGTTGGGGGGTCAATTCCTACGAGTTACATTAGTCCCATGGGAGGTGTTGGTGCCACCCACGGGGCCGTTCGGGGGCTGTTTCGAGTTCTCACCCTCTAACGCCATGTTTTTAAGCCTAAGTCTATAAACATTCATATTACCATCGTATTCTCAAACCGGGAGTCCCGCGGCTACGGGGTCAGTTCCTATGAGTGAGATTGGTCCCGTGGGAGGTGTTGGTGCAACCCACGGTGCCGTTTGGGGGCTGTTTCGAGTTCTCACCCTCTAACGCCAAGTTTTTAAGCCTAAGTCTATAAATATGCAAATTACTATCATATTCTCAAACCGGGAGTCCTGGGGCTACGGGGTCAGTTCCTAGGAGATACATTGGTCCCGTGGGACGTGTTGGTGCCACCCACGGGTTTGTTCGGAGGAAGTTTCGAGTTCTCACCCTCTAATGGTATATTTTTAAGCCCAAGTCTAGAAATATGCAAATTACCACGGTATTCTCAAATCGGGAGCCCCGCGGCCGCGGGGTTAGTTCCTACGAGTTACATTGGTCCCGTGGGAGGTGTTGGTTCCACCCACGGGGCCGTTCGGGGGCAATTTCAAGTTCTCACCTTCTAACGCCATGTTTTTAAGCTTAAGTCTATCAATATGAAAATTACCATCATATTCTCAAACTGGGAGTCGTGCGGTTGTGGGGTCAGTTCCTACGAGTTACATCGATCCCGTGGGAGGTGTTGGTGCCACTTACGGGGACGTTCGAGGGCAGTTTCGAGTTCTCTCCCTCTAACGCCATGTTTTTAAGCCTAAGTCAATAAATATGCAAATTACCGTTGTTTTCTCAAACTGGAAGTCCTGCGGTTGCGGGGTCAGTTCCTACGAGTTACATTGGTCCCATGGGAGGTGTTGGTGCCACCCACGGGGACGTTTGGGGGCAGTTTTGAGATCTCACCCTCAAACGTCATGTTTTCAAGCCTAAGTCTAGAAATATTCAATTATCATCATTTTCTCAATCAAATAGTCCCGCGGCTCCGGGTTAGTTACCATGAGTTAGATTGGTCCCGTGGGATAAGTTGGTGCTACCCACGGTGACGTTCGGGGGCTGTTTAGAGTTCTCACCCTCTAATGCCATGTTTTTAAGTCTAAGTCTAGAAATATGAAAATAATCTTCTAATTCTAAAACTGGGATCCCCGCGGTTGCGGGGTCAGTTCCTACGAGTTATATTGGTCCCTTGGGAGGTGTTGCTGCCAACCACGGGGCCGTTCGGGGGCTGTTTCGAGTTCTCACCCTCGAACGCCATGTTTTTAAGCCTAAGTCTATAAATATGTCAATTACCGTCGTATTCCCAAATCGAGAGTCCTGCGTGTACGGGGTCAGTTCCTACGAGTTACATTGGACCCGTGGGACATGTTGGTGCCACCCATGGGGCCATTCGGGGGCAGTTTCAAGATCTCACCCTCTAACGCCATGTTTTTAAGCCTAAGTCTATAAATATGTAAATTACCTTCGTATTCTCAAATCGGGAGTCCTGCGGCTGTGGGGTTAGTTCCTACGAGTTACATTGATCCCATTGGAGATGTTGGTGCCACCCACGGGGCCGTTCGGGGGCTGTTTCGAGTTCTCACCCTCTAACGCCATGTTTTTAAGCCTAAGTCTATAAACATGCATATTAACATCGTATTCTCAAATCAGGAGTCCCGCGACTGCGGGGTCAGTTCTACGAGTTAAATTGGTCCCGTGGGAGGTGTTGGTGCCACCCACGGTGTCGTTCGGGGGCTGTTTCGAGTTCTCACCCTCTAACGCCATGTTTTTAGGCCTAAGTCTATAAATATGCATATTCCCGACGTATTCTCAAGCCGTGAGTCCTGCGGCTACGGGGTCAGTTCCTATGAGTTACATTGGTCCCGTGGGACGTGTTGGTGCCACCCACGGGGTCGTTTGGAGGCAGTTTCGAGTTCTCACCCTCTAACGGCATATTTTGAAGCCCCAGTCTAGAATATGCAAATTATCCTCGTATTCTCAAATCGGGTGTCCCGCGGCTGCGGGGTCAGTTCCTACGAGTTACATTGGTCCCGTGGGAGGTGTTGGTGCCACCCATGGGGCCGTTCGGGGGAAGTTTTGAGATCTCACCCTCTAACGCCATGTTTTTAACCCTAAGTCTATAAACATGCATATTACCATCGTATTCTCAAACCGAGAGTCCCTCGGCTTCGAGTTCAATTCCTACGAGTTACATTGGTACCGTGGGAGGTGTTGGTGCCACCCACGATGCCGTTCGGGGCCTTTTTCGAGTTCGCACCCTCTAACGCCATGTTCTGAAGCCTAACTCTATAAAAATGCACATTACCATCGTATTCTCAAACTGGGAGTCCTGCGGCTACGGGGTCAGTTCCTACGAGTTACATTGGTCCTGTGGGACGTGTTGGTGCCACCCAGGGGCCGTTCGGAGGAAGTTTTGAGTTATCACCGTCTAACCGCATATTTTTAAGCCCAAGTCTAGAAATAATCAAATTACCATCATATTCTCAAATCGGGAGTCCCGCGGCAGCGGTGTCAGTTCTTACGAGTTACATTGGTCCCGTGGGAGGTGTTGGTTCCACCGACGGGGCCGTTCGGGGTCAGTTTCGAGTTCTCACCCTCTAACGCCATGTTTTTAAGCCTAAGTCTATAAATATGCAAATTACCATCATTTTCTCAAACTGGGAGTCCTGCGGTTGCGGGGTCAGTTCCTACGAGTTACATTGGTCCTGTGGGAGGTGTTGGTGGCACCTACGGGGGCGTTCGGTGGCAGTTTCGAGATCTCACCCTCAAACGTCATGTTTTTAAGCCTAAGTCTAGAAATATGCAAATTATCATCATTTTCTCAAACCAAGAGTCCCGCGGCTGCAGGGTTAGTTACCACTAGTTAGATTGGTCTCGTGGGATGAGTTGGTGCTAACCACGGGGACGTTCGGGGGCTGTTTAGAGTTCTCACCCTCTAACGCCATGTTTTTAAGTCTAAGTATAAAAATATGAAAATTATCGTCGAATTCTAAAACTGGGATCCCCGCGGTTGCGGGGTCAGTTCTTACGAGTTATATTGGTCCCGTGGGAGGTGTTGATGCCACCCACGGGGCCGTTCGGGGGCTGTTTCGAGTTCTCACCCTCTAACGCCATGTTTTTAAGCCTAAGTCTCTAAATATGCCAATTACCGTCGTATTCCCAAATCGAGAGTCCTGCGTCTACGGGGTCAGTTCCTACGAGTGACATTGTACCCCTGGGACATGTTGGTGCCACCCTTGGGGCCATTCGGGGGCAGTTTCAAGATCTCACCCTCTAACGCCATATTTTTAAGCCTAAGTCTATAGATATGTAAATTACCTTCGTATTCTCAAATTGGGAGTCCTGCGGCTGCGGGGTTAGTTCGTACGAGTTACATTTATCCCATGGGAGATGTTGGTGCCACCCACGGGGACGTTCGGGGGTTGTTTCGAGTTCTCAGCCTCTAACGCCATTTTTTTAAGCCTACGTCTATAAACATGCATATTAACATCGTATTCTGAAATCGGGAGTCCCGCGGCTGCGGGGTCAGTTCCTACGAGTTACATTGGTCCCGTGGGAGGTGTTGGTGCCACCCACGGGGCCGTTCAGGTGCTGTTTTGAGTTCTCACCCTCTAATGCCATATTTTTAAGCCTAAGTCCGTAAATATGAAAATTACCATCGTATTCCCAAACCGAGAGTCCTGCGTCTATGGGGTCAGTTCCTACGAGTTACATTGGTCCTGTGGGACGTGTTGGTGCCACCCATCGGGGCATTCGGGTGAAGTTTCGAGATCTCACCCTCTAACGCCATGTTTTTATGCCTAAGTCTATAAATATGCAAATTACCTTCGTATTCTCAAACCGGGAGTCCTGCGGCTGGGGGGTCAATTCCTACGAGTTACATTAGTCCCATGGGAGGTGTTGGTGCCACCCACGGGGCCGTTCGGGGGCTGTTTCGAGTTCTCACCCTCTAACGCCATGTTTTTAAGCCTAAGTCTATAAACATTCATATTACCATCGTATTCTCAAACCGGGAGTCCCGCGGCTACGGGGTCAGTTCCTATGAGTGAGATTGGTCCCGTGGGAGGTGTTGGTGCCACCCACGGTGCCGTTTGGGGGCTGTTTCGAGTTCTCACCCTCTAACGCCAAGTTTTTAAGCCTAAGTCTATAAATATGCAAATTACTATCATATTCTCAAACCGGGAGTCCTGGGGCTACGGGGTCAGTTCCTAGGAGATACATTGGTCCCGTGGGACGTGTTGGTGCCACCCACGGGTTTGTTCGGAGGAAGTTTCGAGTTCTCACCCTCTAACGGCATATTTTTAAGCCCAAGTCTAGAAATATGCAAATTACCACGGTATTCTCAAATCGGGAGTCCCGCGGCCGCGGGGTTAGTTCCTATGAGTTACATTGGTCCCGTGGGAGGTGTTGGTTCCACCCACGGGGCCGTTCGGGGGCAATTTCAAGTTCTCACCTTCTAACGCCATGTTTTTAAGCTTAAGTCTATCAATATGAAAATTACCATCATATTCTCAAACTGGGAGTCGTGCGGTTGTGGGGTCAGTTCCTACGAGTTACATCGATCCCGTGGGAGGTGTTGGTGCCACTTACGGGGACGTTCGAGGGCAGTTTCGAGTTCTCTCCCTCTAACGCCATGTTTTTAAGCCTAAGTCAATAAATATGCAAATTACCGTCGTTTTCTCAAACTGGAAGTCCTGCGGTTGCGGGGTCAGTTCCTACGAGTTACATTGGTCCCATGGGAGGTGTTGGTGCCACCCACGGGGACGTTTGGGGGCAGTTTTGAGATCTCACCCTCAAACGTCATGTTTTCAAGCCTAAGTCTAGAAATATTCAATTATCATCATTTTCTCAATCAAATAGTCCCGCGGCTCCGGGTTAGTTACCATGAGTTAGATTGGTCCCGTGGGATAAGTTGGTGCTACCCACGGTGACGTTCGGGGGCTGTTTAGAGTTCTCACCCTCTAATGCCATGTTTTTAAGTCTAAGTCTAGAAATATGAAAATAATCGTCTAATTCTAAAACTGGGATCCCCGCGGTTGCGGGGTCAGTTCCTACGAGTTATATTGGTCCCTTGGGAGGTGTTGCTGCCACCCACGGGGCCGTTCGGGGGCTGTTTCGAGTTCTCACCCTCGAACGCCATGTTTTTAAGCCTAAGTCTATAAATATGCCAATTACCGTCGTATTCCCAAATCGAGAGTCCTGCGTGTACGGGGTCAGTTCCTACGAGTTACATTGGACCCGTGGGACATGTTGGTGCCACCCATGGGGCCATTCGGGGGCAGTTTCAAGATCTCACCCTCTAACGCCATGTTTTTAAGCCTAAGTCTATAAATATGTAAATTACCTTCGTATTCTCAAATCGGGAGTCCTGCGGCTGTGGGGTTAGTTCCTACGAGTTAAATTGGTCCCGTGGGAGGTGTTGGTGCCACCCACGGTGTCGTTCGGGGGCTGTTTCGAGTTCTCACCCTCTAACGCCATGTTTTTAGGCCTAAGTCTATAAATATGCATATTCCCGACGTATTCTCAAACCGTGAGTCCTGCGGCTACGGGGTCAGTTCCTATGAGTTACATTGGTCCCGTGGGACGTGTTGGTGCCACCCACGGGGTTGTTTGGAGGCAGTTTCGAGTTCTCACCCTCTAACGGCATATTTTGAAGCCCCAGTCTAGAATATGCAAATTATCCTCGTATTCTCAAATCGGGTGTCCCGCGGCTGCGGGGTCAGTTCCTACGAGTTACATTGGTCCCGTGGGAGGTGTTGGTGCCACCCATGGGGCCGTTCGGGGGCAGTTTTGAGATCTCACCCTCTAACGCCATGTTTTTAACCCTAAGTATATAAACATGCATATTACCATCGTATTCTCAAACCGAGAGTCCCTCGGCTTCGAGTTCAATTCCTACGAGTTACATTGGTACCGTGGGAGGTGTTGGTGCCACCCACGGTGCCGTTCGGGGCCTGTTTCGAGTTCGCACCCTCTAACGCCATGTTCTGAAGCCTAACTCTATAAAAATGCACATTACCATCGTATTCTCAAACTGGGAGTCCTCCGGCTACGGGGTCAGTTCCTACGAGTTACATTGGTCCTGTGGGACGTGTTGGTGCCACCCAGGGGCCGTTCGGAGGAAGTTTTGAGTTATCACCGTCTAACCGCATATTTTTAAGCCCAAGTCTAGAAATAATCAAATTACCATCATATTCTCAAATCGGGAGTCCCGCGGCAGCGGTGTCAGTTCTTACGAGTTACATTGGTCCCGTGGGAGGTGTTGGTTCCACCGACGGGGCCGTTCGGGGTCAGTTTCGAGTTCTCACCCTCTAACGCCATGTTTTTAAGCCTAAGTCTATAAATATGCAAATTACCATCATTTTCTCAAACTGGGAGTCCTGCGGTTGCGGGGTCAGTTCCTACGAGTTACATTGGTCCTGTGGGAGGTGTTGGTGGCACCTACGGGGGCGTTCGGTGGCAGTTTCGAGATCTCACCCTCAAACGTCATGTTTTTAAGCCTAAGTCTAGAAATATGCAAATTATCATCATTTTCTCAAACCAAGAGTCCCGCGGCTGCAGGGTTAGTTACCACTAGTTAGATTGGTCTCGTGGGATGAGTTGGTGCTAACCACGGGGACGTTCGGGGGCTGTTTAGAGTTCTCACCCTCTAATGCCATGTTTTTAAGTCTAAGTATAGAAATATGAAAATTATCGTCGAATTCTAAAACTGGGATCCCCGCGGTTGCGGGGTCAGTTCTTACGAGTTATATTGGTCCCGTGGGAGGTGTTGATGCCACCCACGGGGCCGTTCGGGGGCTGTTTCGAGTTCTCACCCTCTAACGCCATGTTTTTAAGCCTAAGTCTCTAAATATGCCAATTACCGTCGTATTCCCAAATCGAGAGTCCTGCGTCTACGGGGTCAGTTCCTACGAGTGACATTGTACCCCTGGGACATGTTGGTGCCACCCTTGGGGCCATTCGGGGGCAGTTTCAAGATCTCACCCTCTAACGCCATATTTTTAAGCCTAAGTCTATAGATATGTAAATTACCTTCGTATTCTCAAATTGGGAGTCCTGCGGCTGCGGGGTTAGTTCGTACGAGTTACATTTATCCCATGGGAGATGTTGGTGCCACCCACGGGGACGTTCGGGGGTTGTTTCGAGTTCTCACCCTCTAACGCCATGTTTTTAAGCCTACGTCTATAAACATGCATATTAACATCGTATTCTGAAATCGGGAGTCCCGCGGCTGCGGGGTCAGTTCCTACGAGTTACATTGGTCCCGTGGGAGGTGTTGGTGCCACCCACGGGGCCGTTCAGGTGCTGTTTTGAGTTCTCACCCTCTAATGCCATATTTTTAAGCCTAAGTCCGTAAATATGAAAATTACCATCGTATTCCCAAACCGAGAGTCCTGCATCTATGGGGTCAGTTCCTACGAGTTACATTGGTCCTGTGGGACATGTTGGTGCCACCCATCGGGGCATTCGGGTGAATTTTCGAGATCTCACCCTCTAACGCCATGTTTTTATGCCTAAGTCTATAAATATGCAAATTACCTTCGTATTCTCAAACCGGGAGTCCTGCGGCTGGGGGGTCAATTCCTACGAGTTACATTAGTCCCATGGGAGGTGTTGGTGCCACCCACGGGGCCGTTCGGGGGCGGTTTCGAGTTCTCACCCTCTAACGCCATGTTTTTAAGCCTAAGTCTATAAACATTCATATTACCATCGTATTCTCAAACCGGGAGTCCCGCGGCTACGGGGTCAGTTCCTATGAGTGAGATTGGTCCCGTGGGAGGTGTTGGTGCCACCCACGGTGCCGTTTGGGGGCTGTTTCGAGTTCTCACCCTCTAACGCCAAGTTTTTAAGCCTAAGTCTATAAATATGCAAATTACTATCATATTCTCAAACCGGGAGTCCTGGGGCTACGGGGTCAGTTCCTAGGAGATACATTGGTCCCGTGGGACGTGTTGGTGCCACCCACGGGTTTGTTCGGAGGAAGTTTCGATTTCTCACCCTCTAACGGCATATTTCTAACCCCAAGTCTAGAAAAATGCAAATTACCACGGTATTCTCAAATCGGGAGTCCCGCGGCCGCGGGGTTAGTTCCTACGAGTTACATTGGTCCCGTGGGAGGTGTTGGTTCCACCCACGGGGCCGTTCGGGGGCAATTTCAAGTTCTCACCTTCTAACGCCATGTTTTTAAGCTTAAGTCTATCAATATGAAAATTACCATCATATTCTCAAACTGGGAGTCGTGCGGTTGTGGGGTCAGTTCCTACGAGTTACATCGATCCCGTGGGAGGTGTTGGTGCCACTTACGGGGACGTTCGAGGGCAGTTTCGAGTTCTCTCCCTCTAACGCCATGTTTTTAAGCCTAAGTCAATAAATATGCAAATTACCGTCGTTTTCTCAAACTGGAAGTCCTGCGGTTGCGGGGTCAGTTCCTACGAGTTACATTGGTCCCATGGGAGGTGTTGGTGCCACCCACGGGGACGTTTGGGGGCAGTTTTGAGATCTCACCCTCAAACGTCATGTTTTCAAGCCTAAGTCTAGAAATATTCAATTATCATCATTTTCTCAATCAAATAGTCCCGCGGCTCCGGGTTAGTTACCATGAGTTAGATTGGTCCCGTGGGATAAGTTGGTGCTACCCACGGTGACGTTCGGGGGCTGTTTAGAGTTCTCACCCTCTAATGCCATGTTTTTAAGTCTAAGTCTAGAAATATGAAAATAATCGTATAATTCTAAAACTGGGATCCCCGCGGTTGCGGGGTCAGTTCCTACGAGTTATATTGGTCCCTTGGGAGGTGTTGCTGCCACCCACGGGGCCGTTCGGGGGCTGTTTCGAGTTCTCACCCTCGAACGCCATGTTTTTAAGCCTAAGTATATAAATATGCCAATTACCGTCGTATTCCCAAATCGAGAGTCCTGCGTGTACGGGGTCAGTTCCTACGAGTTACATTGGACCCGTGGGACATGTTGGTGCCACCCATGGGGCCATTCGGGGGCAGTTTCAAGATCTCACCCTCTAACGCCATGTTTTTAAGCCTAAGTCTATAAATATGTAAATTACCTTCGTATTCTCAAATCGGGAGTCCTGCGGCTGTGGGGTTAGTTCCTACGAGTTACATTGATCCCATTGGAGATGTTGGTGCCACCCACGGGGCCGTTCGGGGGCTGTTTCGAGTTCTCACCCTCTAATGCCATGTTTTTAAGCCTAAGTCTATAAACATGCATATTAACATCGTATTCTCAAATCAGGAGTCCCGCGACTGCGGGGTCAGTTCCTACGAGTTAAATTGGTCCCGTGGGAGGTGTTGGTGCCACCCACGGTGTCGTTCGGGGGCTGTTTCGAGTTCTCACCCTCTAACGCCATGTTTTTAGGCCTAAGTCTATAAATATGCATATTCCCGACGTATTCTCAAACCGTGAGTCCTGCGGCTACGGGGTCAGTTCCTATGAGTTACATTGGTCCCGTGGGACGTGTTGGTGCCACCCACGGGGTCGTTTGGAGGCAGTTTCGAGTTCTCACCCTCTAACGGCATATTTTGAAGCCCCAGTCTAGAATATGCAAATTATCCTCGTATTCGCAAATCGGGTGTCCCGCGGCTACGGGGTCAGTTCCTACGAGTTACATTGGTCCCGTGGGAGGTGTTGGTGCCACCCATGGGGCCGTTCGGGGGCAGTTTTGAGATCTCACCCTCTAACACCATGTTTTTAACCCTAAGTCTATAAACATGCATATTACCATCGTATTCTCAAACCGAGAGTCCCTCAGCTTCGAGTTCAATTCCTACGAGTTACATTGGTACCGTGGGAGGTGTTGGTGCCACCCACGGTGCCGTTCGGGGCCTGTTTCGAGTTCGCACCCTCTAACGCCATGTTCTGAAGCCTAACTCTATAAAAATGCACATTACCATCGTATTCTCAAACTGGGAGTCCTGCGGCTACGGGGTCAGTTCCTACGAGTTACATTGGTCCTGTGGGACGTGTTGGTGCCACCCAGGGGCCGTTCGTAGGAAGTTTCGAGTTATCACCGTCTAACCGCATATTTTTAAGCCCAAGTCTAGAAATAATCAAATTACCATCATATTCTCAAATCGGGAGTCCCGCGGCAGCGGTGTCAGTTCTTACGAGTTACATTGGTCCCTCGGGAGGTGTTGGTTCCACCCACGGGGCCGTTCGGGGTCAGTTTCGAGTTCTCACCCTCTAACGCCATGTTTTTAAGCCTAAGTCTATAAATATGCAAATTACCATCATTTTCTCAAACTGGGAGTCCTGCGGTTGCGGGGTCAGTTCCTACGAGTTACATTGGTCCTGTGGGAGGTGTTGGTGGCACCTACGGGGGCGTTCGGTGGCAGTTTCGAGATCTCACCCTCAAACGTCATGTTTTTAAGCCTAAGTCTAGAAATATGCAAATTATCATCATTTTCTCAAACCAAGAGTCCCGCGGCTGCAGGGTTAGTTACCACTAGTTAGATTGGTCTCGTGGGATGAGTTGGTGCTAACCACGGGGACGTTCGGGGGCTGTTTAGAGTTCTCACCCTCTAACGCCATGTTTTTAAGTCTAAGTATAAAAATATGAAAATTATCGTCGAATTCTAAAACTGGGATCCCCGCGGTTGCGGGGTCAGTTCTTACGAGTTATATTGGTCCCGTGGGAGGTGTTGATGCCACCCACGGGGCCGTTCGGGGGCTGTTTCGAGTTCTCACCCTCTAACGCCATGTTTTTAAGCCTAAGTATCTAAATATTCCAATTACCGTCGTATTCCCAAATCGAGAGTCCTGCGTCTACGGGGTCAGTTCCTACGAGTGACATTGGACCCCTGGGACATGATGGTGCCACCCTTGGGGCCATTCGGGGGCAGTTTCAAGATCTCACCCTCTAATGCCATATTTTTAAGCCTAAGTCTATAGATATGTAAATTACCTTCGTATTCTCAAATTGGGAGTCCTGCGGCTGCGGGGTTAGTTCGTACGAGTTACATTTATCCCATGGGAGATGTTGGTGCCACCCACGGGGACGTTCGGGGGTTGTTTCGAGTTCTCACCCTCTAACGCCATGTTTTTAAGCCTAAGTCTATAAACATGCATATTAACATCATATTCTGAAATCGGGAGTCCCGCGGCTGCGGGGTCAGTTCCTACGAGTTACATTGGTCCCGTGGGAGGTGTTGGTGCCACCCACGGGGCCGTTCAGGTGCTGTTTTGAGTTCTCACGCTCTAATGCCATATTTTTAAGCCTAAGTCCGTAAATATGAAAATTACCGTCGTATTCCTAAACCGAGAGTCCTGCGTCTATGGGGTCAGTTCCTACGAGTTACATTGGTCCTGTGGGACGTGTTGGTGCCACCCATCGGGGCATTCGGGTGAAGTTTCGAGATCTCACCCTCTAACGCCATGTTTTTATGCCTAAGTCTATAAATATGCAAATTACCTTTGTATTCTCAAACTGGGAGTCCTGCGGCTGGGGGGTCAATTCCTACGAGTTACATTAGTCCCATGGGAGGTGTTGGTGCCACCCACGGGGCCGTTCGGGGGCTGTTTTGAGTTCTCACCCTCTAACGCCATGTTTTTAAGCCTAAGTCTATAAACATTCATATTACCATCATATTCTCAAACCGGGAGTCCCGCGGCTACGGGGTCAGTTCCTATGAGTGATATTTGTCCCGTGGGAGGTGTTGGTGCCACCCACGGTGCCGTTTGGGGGCTGTTTCGAGTTCTCACCCTCTAACGCCAAGTTTTTAAGCCTAAGTCTATAAATATGCAAATTACTGTCATATTCTCAAATCGGGAGTCCTGGGGCTATGGGGTCAGTTCCTAGGAGATACATTGGTCCCGTGGGACGTGTTGGTGCCACCCACGGGTTTGTTCGGAGGAAGTTTCGAGTTCTCACCCTCTAACGGCATATTTTTAAGCCCAAGTATAGAAATATGCAAATTACCACCGTATTCTCAAATCGGGAGCCCCGCGGCCGCGGGGTTAGTTCCTACGAGTTACATTGGTCCCGTGGGAGGTGTTGGTTCCACCCACGGGGCCGTTCGAGGGCAATTTCAAGTTCTCACCTTCTAACGCCATGTTTTTAAGCTTAAGTCTATCAATATGAAAATTACCATCATATTCTCAAACTGGGAGTCGTGTGGTTGTGGGGTCAGTTCCTACGAGTTACATCGATCCCGTGGGAGGTGTTGGTGCCACTTACGGGGACGTTCGGGGGTAGTTTCGAGATCTCACCCTCTAACGCCATGTTTTTAAGCCTAAGTCAATAAATATGCAAATTACCGTTGTTTTCTCAAATCGGGAGTCCCGCGGCTACGAGGTTAGTTACCGCGAGTTACATTGGTCCCATGGGATGAGTTGGTGCTACCCACGGAGACGTTCGGGGGCTGTTTCGAGTTCTCACCCTCTAACGCCATGTTTTTAAGCCTATGTCTAGAAATATGAAAATTATTATCGTATTCTAAAACTGGGATTCCCGCGGATGGAGGGTCTGTTCCTACGAGTTATATTGGTCCCGTGGGAGGTGTTGGTGCCACCCACGGGGCCATTCGGGGGCTGTTTCGAGTTTTCAACCTCTAACGCCATGTTTTTAAGCCTAAGTATATAAATGTGCAAATTATTGTCGTATTGTTAAACCAGGAGTCCCGCTGTTGCGGGGCGAGTTACTAAGAGTTACATTGGTCCCGTGGGAGGTGTTGGTGCCACCCACGGGGACGTTCGGGGGCTATTTCGAGTTCTCACCCACTAACGACATGTTTTGCTTAAGTTTGGAAATATGCAAATTACCGTCGTATTGTCTAACTGGGAGGCCCACGGCTGCGGGGCCTATTCTTACGAGTTACATTGGTCCCATCGGAGGTGTTGGTGACAACTACGTTGCCGTTCGGGGGCTGTTCCGAGTTCTCACCCTCTAACGCCATGTTTTTAAGCCTAAGTCTACAAATATGCAAATTATCGTCGTATTCTCAAATCGGGAGTCCTGCAGTGACGGGGTCAGTTCCTACGAGTTACATTGGTCCCATTGGAGGTGTTGGTGCCACCCACGAGGCCGTTCGGGGGCTGTTTCGAGTTCTCACCCTATAACGCCATGTTTTTTATCCTAAGTCTATAAACATGCACATTACCATCGTATACTCAAACCGGGAGTCCCGCGGCTACGGGGTCAGTTCCTACGAGTTACATTGGTCCCGTGGGAGGTGTTGGTGCCACCCACGGGGCCGTTCGGGGGCTGTTTCGAGTTATCACCCTCTAACGCCATGTTTTTAAGCTTATGTCTATAAACATGCATATTACCATCGTATTCGCAAACCGGGGGTCCCGTGGCTGCGGGGTCAGTTCCTACGAGTTACATTGGTCCCGTGGGAGGTGTTGGTGCCACCCACGGGGCCGTTCGGATGCTATTTTGAGTTCTCACCCTCTAACACCATGTTTTTAAGCCTAAATCTATAAATGTGAAAATTACCGTCGTATTCTCAAACCGGGAGTCCTGCGGCTACGGGGTCAGTTCCTATGAGTTAACATTGGTCCCATGGGACGTGTTGGTGCTACCCATGGGGCCGTTCGGGGGCAGTTTCGAGATCTCACCATCTAACGCCATGCTTTTAAGCCTAAGTCTATAAATAAGCAAATTACCGTCGTATTCTCAAACCGGGAGTCCTGCGACTGCGGGGTCAGTTCCTATACATTTTTCCCATGGGAGGTGTTGGTTTCACCCATGAGGCCGTTCGGGGGCTATTTCGAGTTCTCACCCTCTAACGCCATGTTTTTAAGACTAAGTCTATAAACATGCATATTACCATCGTATTCTCAAATCGGGAGTCGCGTGGCTGCGGGGTTAGTTCCTACGAGTTACATTGGTCCTGTGGGAGGTGTTATTGCCACCCACGGTGCCGTTCGGGGGTTGTTTCGAGTTCTCACCCTCTAACACCATGTTTTTAAGCCTAAGTTTATAAATATGCAAATTAGAGTCGTATTCTCAAACCGGGAGTCCTGCGGTTACGGGGTCAGTTCCTAGGAGTTACATTGGTCCCGTGGGACGTGTTGGTGACACCCACGGGGACGTTCGAGGGCTGTTTCGAGTTCTCACCCTCTAACGCCATGTTTTTAAGATTAAGTCTATAATTATAAAAATTATCATCGTATTCTCAAACTAGGAGTCCTGCGGTTGCGGGGTCAGTTCCTACGAGTTACATTGGTCCCGTGCGAGGTGTTGGTGCCACCCACGGGGACGTTCGGGGGCAGTTTCGAGATCTCACCCTCTAACGCCATGTTTTTAAGACTAAGTCTAGAAATATGCAAATTACCATCGTATTCTCAAACCGGGTGTCCCGAGGCAGCGGGGTCAGTTCCTAGGAGTTACATTGGTCTCGTGGGAGCTGTTGGTAGCACCCACGGGGACGTTCGGGGGCTGTTTCGAGTTCTCACCCTCTAACTCCATGTTTTTAAGCCTAAGTCTAGAAATATGCAAATTAGCGTCGTATTCTCAAATCGGGAGTCCCGCAGCTGTGGGGTCAGTTCCTACGAGTTACATTGGTCCCGTGGGAGGTGTTGGTGCCACCCATGGGACCGTTCGGGGGAAGTTTCCATATCTCACCCTCTAACGCCATGTTTTTAAGCCTAAGTCTATAAATATGCAAATTACAGTCGTATTCTCAAACCGGGAGTCCTGCGACTGCGGGGTCTGTTCCTACGAGTTACATTGGTCGCATGGGAGGTGTGGTGCCACCCACGGGGCCGTTCGGGTGATGTTTTGAGTTCTCACCCTCTAACGCCATGTTTTTAAGACTAAGTCTATAAACATGCATATAACCATCGTATTCTCCAACCGGGAGTCCCGCGGTTGCGGGGTCAGTTCCTACGAGTTACATTGGTCCCGTGGGAGGTGTTGGTGACACCCACGGGGCCGTTCGGGGGCAGTTTCGAGATCTCACCCTCAAACGCCATGTTTTTAAGCCTAAGTCAAGAAATATGCAAATTATCGTTGTATTCTCAAACCGATGGTCCCGCGGCAGTGGGGTTAGTACCTACGAGTTACATTGGTCCCGTGGGATGAGTGGGTGCTACCACAGGGCCGTTCGTGGGCTATTTTGAGTTCTCACCCTCTAACGCCATATTTTTAAGCCTAAGTCAATAAATATTAAAATTATCATCGTATTCTCAATCCGGGAGTCCCGCCGCTGCGGGGTCAATTCCTACGAGTTTTATTGGTCCCGTGGGAGGTGTTGGTGCCACCCATGGGGACGTTAGGGGGCTGTTTCGAGTTCCCACCCTCTAACGCCATGTTTTTAAGCCCAAGTCTAGAAATATGAAAATTACAAACGTATTCTCAAATCAGGAATTCCGCGGCTGCGGGGTCAGTTCCAACGAGTTACATTGGTCCCGTGGGAGGTGTTGGTGACACCCACGGGGCCGTTCGGGGGCAGTTTCGAGATCTCACCCTCAAACGCCATGTTTTTAAGCCTAAGTCAAGAAATATGCAAATTATCGTTGTATTCTCAAACCGATGGTCCCGCGGCAGTGGGGTTAGTACCTACGAGTTACATTGGTCCCGTGGGATGAGTGGGTGCTACCACAGGGCCGTTCGTGGGCTATTTTGAGTTCTCACCCTCTAACGCCATATTTTTAAGCCTAAGTCAATAAATATTAAAATTATCATCGTATTCTCAATCCGGGAGTCCCGCCGCTGCGGGGTCAATTCCTACGAGTTTTATTGGTCCCGTGGGAGGTGTTGGTGCCACCCATGGGGACGTTAGGGGGCTGTTTCGAGTTCCCACCCTCTAACGCCATGTTTTTAAGCCCAAGTCTAGAAATATGAAAATTACAAACGTATTCTCAAATCAGGAATTCCGCGGCTGCGGGGTCAGTTCCAACGAGTTACATTGGTCCCGTGGGTGGTGTTGGTGCCACCCACGGGGACGTTCGGCGACAGTTTCGAGATCTCACCCTCTAACGCCATGTTTTCAAGCCTAAGTCTAGAAATATGCAAAATAACATCGTATTGTCAAATCGGGAGTCCCGCGGCTGTGGGGTCAGTTCCTACGAGTTACATTGGTCCTGTGGGAGGTGTTGGTGCCACCCATGGAGCCGTTCGGGGCCAGTTTTGAGATCTCACACTCTAACGCCATGTTTTTAAGCCTAAGTTTATAAATATGCAAATTACCGTTGTATTCTCAAACCGAGAGTCTTGCGGCTGCGGGGTCAGTTCCTACGAGTTTCATTGGTCCCGTGGGAGGTGTTGGTGCCACCCACGGGGCCGTTCGGGGGCTGTTTTGAGTTATCACCCTCTAACGCCATGTTTTTAAGCCTATGTCTATAAACATTAATATTACCATCGTATTCTCAAACCGGGTGTCCCGTGGCTGCGGGGTCAGTTCCTACGAGTTACATTGGTCCCGTGGGAGGTGTTGGTGCCACACACGGGGCCGTTCGGATGCTATTTTGAGTTCTCACCCTCTAACGCCATGTTTTTAAGCCTAAGTCTCTAAATGTGAAAATTACCGTCGTATTCTCAAACCGGGAGTCCTGCGGCTACGGGTTCAGTTCCAATGAGTTAACATTGGTCCCGTGGGACGTGTTGTTGCCACCCCTGGGGCCGTTCGGGGGCAGTTTTGAGATCTCACCATCTAACTCCATGCTTTTAAGCCTAAGTCTATAAATAAGAAAATTACCGTCGTATTCTCAAATCGGGAGTCCGGCGGCTGCGGGGTCCGTTCCTACTTGTTACATTATTCGAATGGGAGGTGTTGGTTTCACCCACGAGGCCGTTCGGGTGATGTTTTGAGTTCTCACCCTCTAACGCCATGTTTTTAAGACTAAGTCTATAAACATGCATATAACCATCGTATTCTCCAACCGGGAGTCCCGCGGTTGCGGGTTCAGTTCCTACGAGTTACATTGGTCCCGTGGGAGGTGTTGGTGACACCCACGGGGCCATTCGGGTGCAGTTTCGAGATCTCACCCTCAAACGCCATGTTTTTAAGCCTAAGTCAAGAAATATGAAAATTATCGTTGTATTCTCAAATCGAGGGTCCCGCGGCAGTGGGGTTAGTTTCTACGAGTTACATTGGTCCCGTGGGATGAGTGGGTGCTACCACAGAGCCATTCGTGGGCTATTTTGAGTTCTCACCCTCTAACGCCATATTTTTAAGCCTAAGTCTATAAATATTAAAATTATCATTGTATTCTCAATTCGGGAGTCCCGCCGCTGCGGGGTCAATTCCTACGAGTTTTATTGGTCCCGTGGGAGGTGTTGGAGCAACCCATGGGGACGTTCGGATGCTATTTTGAGTTCTCACCCTCTAACACCATGTTTTAAGCCCAAATCTATAAATGTGAAAATTACCGTCGTATTCTCAAACCGGGAGTCCTGCGGCTACGGGGTCAGTTCCTATGAGTTAACATTGGTCCCATGGGACGTGTTGGTGCCACCCATGGGGCCGTTCGGGGGCAGTTTCGAGATCTCACCATCTAACGCCATGTTTTTAAGCCTAAGTCTATAAATAAGCAAATTACCGTCGTATTCTCAAACCGGGAGTCCTGCGACTGCGGGGTCAGTTCCTATACATTGTTCCCATGGGAGGCGTTGGTTTCACCTACGAGGCCGTTCGGGGGCTAATTCGAGTTCTCACCCTCTAACGCCATGTTTTTAAGCCTAAGTATCTAAATATTCCAATTACCGTCGTATTCCCAAATCGAGAGTCCTGCGTCTACGGGGTCAGTTCCTACGAGTGACATTGGACCCCTGGGACATGATGGTGCCACCCTTGGGGCCATTCGGGGGCAGTTTCAAGATCTCACCCTCTAACGCCATATTTTTAAGCCTAAGTCTATAGATATGTAAATTACCTTCGTATTCTCAAATTGGGAGTCCTGCGGCTGCGGGGTTAGTTCGTACGAGTTACATTTATCCCATGGGAGATGTTGGTGCCACCCACGGGGACGTTCGGGGGTTGTTTCGAGTTCTCACCCTCTAACGCCATGTTTTTAAGCCTAAGTCTATAAACATGCATATTAACATCATATTCTGAAATCGGGAGTCCCGCGGCTGCGGGGTCAGTTCCTACGAGTTACATTGGTCCCGTGGGAGGTGTTGGTGCCACCCACGGGGCCGTTCAGGTGCTGTTTTGAGTTCTCACGCTCTAATGCCATATTTTTAAGCCTAAGTCCGTAAATATGAAAATTACCGTCGTATTCCTAAACCGAGAGTCCTGCGTCTATGGGGTCAGTTCCTACGAGTTACATTGGTCCTGTGGGACGTGTTGGTGCCACCCATCGGGGCATTCGGGTGAAGTTTCGAGATCTCACCCTCTAACGCCATGTTTTTATGCCTAAGTCTATAAATATGCAAATTACCTTTGTATTCTCAAACCGGGAGTCCTGCGGCTGGGGGGTCAATTCCTACGAGTTACATTAGTCCCATGGGAGGTGTTGGTGCCACCCACGGGGCCGTTCGGGGGCTGTTTTGAGTTCTCACCCTCTAACGCCATGTTTTTAAGCCTAAGTCTATAAACATTCATATTACCATCGTATTCTCAAACCGGGAGTCCCGCGGCTACGGGGTCAGTTCCTATGAGTGAGATTTGTCCCGTGGGAGGTGTTGGTGCCACCCACGGTGCCGTTTGGGGGCTGTTTCGAGTTCTCACCCTCTAACGCCAAGTTTTTAAGCCTAAGTCTATAAATATGCAAATTACTGTCATATTCTCAAATCGGGAGTCCTGGGGCTACGGGGTCAGTTCCTAGGAGATACATTGGTCCCGTGGGACGTGTTGGTGCCACCCACGGGTTTGTTCGGAGGAAGTTTCGAGTTCTCACCCTCTAACGGCATATTTTTAAGCCCAAGTATAGAAATATGCAAATTACCACCGTATTCTCAAATCGGGAGCCCCGCGGCCGCGGGGTTAGTTCCTACGAGTTACATTGGTCCCGTGGGAGGTGTTGGTTCCACCCACGGGGCCGTTCGGGGGCAATTTCAAGTTCTCACCTTCTAACGCCATGTTTTTAAGCTTAAGTCTATCAATATGAAAATTACCATCATATTCTCAAACTGGGAGTCGTGTGGTTGTGGGGTCAGTTCCTACGAGTTACATCGATCCCGTGGGAGGTGTTGGTGCCACTTACGGGGACGTTCGGGGGTAGTTTCGAGATCTCACCCTCTAACGCCATGTTTTTAAGCCTAAGTCAATAAATATGCAAATTACCGTTGTTTTCTCAAATCGGGAGTCCCGCGGCTACGAGGTTAGTTACCGCGAGTTACATTGGTCCCATGGGATGAGTTGGTGCTACCCACGGAGACGTTCGGGGGCTGTTTCGAGTTCTCACCCTCTAACGCCATGTTTTTAAGCCTATGTCTAGAAATATGAAAATTATTATCGTATTCTAAAACTGGGATTCCCGCGGATGGAGGGTCTGTTCCTACGAGTTATATTTGTCCCGTGGGAGGTGTTGGTGCCACCCACGGGGCCATTCGGGGGCTGTTTCGAGTTTTCAACCTCTAACGCCATGTTTTTAAGCCTAAGTATATAAATGTGCAAATTATTGTCGTATTGTTAAACCAGGAGTCCCGCGGTTGCGGGGCGAGTTACTAAGAGTTACATTGGTCCCGTGGGAGGTGTTGGTGCCACCCACGGGGACGTTCGGGGGATATTTCGAGTTCTCACCCACTAACGACATGTTTTGCTTAAGTTTGGAAATATGCAAATTACCGTCGTATTGTCTAACTGGGAGGCCCACGGCTGCAGGGCCTATTCTTACGAGTTACATTGGTCCCATCGGAGGTGTTGGTGACAACTACGTTGCCGTTCGGGGGCTGTTCCGAGTTCTCACCCTCTAACGCCATGTTTTTAAGCCTAAGTCTACAAATATGCAAATTATCGTCGTATTCTCAAATCGGGAGTCCTGCAGTGACGGGGTCAGTTCCTACGAGTTACATTGGTCCCATTGGAGGTGTTGGTGCCACCCACGAGGCCGTTCGGGGGCTGTTTCGAGTTCTCACCCTATAACGCCATGTTTTTTATCCTAAGTCTATAAACATGCACATTACCATCGTATACTCAAACCGGGAGTCCCGCGGCTACGGGGTCAGTTCCTACGAGTTACATTGGTCCCGTGGGAGGTGTTGGTGCCACCCACGGGGCCGTTCGGGGGCTGTTTCGAGTTATCACCCTCTAACGCCATGTTTTTAAGCTTATGTCTATAAACATGCATATTACCATCGTATTCGCAAACCGGGGGTCCCGTGGCTGCGGGGTCAGTTCCTACGAGTTACATTGGTCCCGTGGGAGGTGTTGGTGCCACCCACGGGGCCGTTCGGATGCTATTTTGAGTTCTCACCCTCTAACACCATGTTTTTAAGCCTAAATCTATAAATGTGAAAATTACCGTCGTATTCTCAAACCGGGAGTCCTGCGGCTACGGGGTCAGTTCCTATGAGTTAACATTGGTCCCATGGGACGTGTTGGTGCTACCCATGGGGCCGTTCGGGGGCAGTTTCGAGATCTCACCATCTAACGCCATGCTTTTAAGCCTAAGTCTATAAATAAGCAAATTACCGTCGTATTCTCAAACCGGGAGTCCTGCGACTGCGGGGTCAGTTCCTATACATTTTTCCCATGGGAGGTGTTGGTTTCACCCACGAGGCCGTTCGGGGGCTATTTCGAGTTCTCACCCTCTAACGCCATGTTTTTAAGACTAAGTCTATAAACATGCATATTACCATCGTATTCTCAAATCGGGAGTCGCGTGGCTGCGGGGTTAGTTCCTACGAGTTACATTGGTCCTGTGGGAGGTGTTATTGCCACCCACGGTGCCGTTCGGGGGTTGTTTCGAGTTCTCACCCTCTAACACCATGTTTTTAAGCCTAAGTTTATAAATATGCAAATTAGAGTCGTATTCTCAAACCGGGAGTCCTGCGGTTACGGGGTCAGTTCCTAGGAGTTACATTGGTCCCGTGGGACGTGTTGGTGACACCCACGGGGACGTTCGAGGGCTGTTTCGAGTTCTCACCCTCTAACGCCATGTTTTTAAGCTTAAGTCTATAATTATAAAAATTATCATCGTATTCTCAAACTAGGAGTCCTGCGGTTGCGGGGTCAGTTCCTACGAGTTACATTGGTCCCGTGCGAGGTGTTGGTGCCACCCACGGGGACGTTCGGGGGCAGTTTCGAGATCTCACCCTCTAACGCCATGTTTTTAAGACTATGTCTAGAAATATGCAAATTACCATCGTATTCTCAAACCGGGTGTCCCGAGGCTGCGGGGTCAGTTCCTAGGAGTTACATTGGTCTCGTGGGAGCTGTTGGTAGGACCCACGGGGACGTTCGGGGGCTGTTTCGAGTTCTCACCCTCTAACTCCATGTTTTTAAGCCTAAGTCAAGAAATATGCAAATTAGCGTCGTATTCTCAAATCGGGAGTCCCGCAGCTGTGGGGTCAGTTCCTACGAGTTACATTGGTCCCGTGGGAGGTGTTGGTGCCACCCATGGGACCGTTCGGGGGAAGTTTCCATATCTCACCCTCTAACGCCATGTTTTTAAGCCTAAGTCTATAAATATGCAAATTACAGTCGTATTCTCAAACCGGGAGTCCTGCGACTGCGGGGTCTGTTCCTACGAGTTACATTGGTCCCATGGGAGGTGTGGTGCCACCCACGGGGCCGTTCGGGTGATGTTTTGAGTTCTCACCCTCTAACGCCATGTTTTTAAGACTAAGTCTATAAACATGCATATAACCATCGTATTCTCCAACCGGGAGTCCCGCGGTTGCGGGGTCAGTTCCTACGAGTTACATTGGTCTCGTGGGAGGTGTTGGTGACACCCACGGGGCCGTTCGGGGGCAGTTTCGAGATCTCACCCTCAAACGCCATGTTTTTAAGCCTAAGTCAAGAAATATGCAAATTATCGTTGTATTCTCAAACCGATGGTCCCGCGGCAGTGGGGTTAGTACCTACGAGTTACATTGGTCCCGTGGGATGAGTGGGTGCTACCACAGGGCCGTTCGTGGGCTATTTTGAGTTCTCACCCTCTAACGCCATATTTTTAAGCCTAAGTCAATAAATATTAAAATTATCATCGTATTCTCAATCCGGGAGTCCCGCCGCTGCGGGGTCAATTCCTACGAGTTTTATTGGTCCCGTGGGAGGTGTTGGTGCCACCCATGGGGACGTTAGGGGGCTGTTTCGAGTTCCCACCCTCTAACGCCATGTTTTTAAGCCCAAGTCTAGAAATATGAAAATTACAAACGTATTCTCAAATCAGGAATTCCGCGGCTGCGGGGTCAGTTCCAACGAGTTACATTGGTCCCGTGGGAGGTGTTGGTGACACCCACGGGGCCGTTCGGGGGCAGTTTCGAGATCTCACCCTCAAACGCCATGTTTTTAAGCCTAAGTCAAGAAATATGCAAATTATCGTTGTATTCTCAAACCGATGGTCCCGCGGCAGTGGGGTTAGTACCTACGAGTTACATTGGTCCCGTGGGATGAGTGGGTGCTACCACAGGGCCGTTCGTGGGCTATTTTGAGTTCTCACCCTCTAACGCCATATTTTTAAGCCTAAGTCAATAAATATTAAAATTATCATCGTATTCTCAATCCGGGAGTCCCGCCGCTGCGGGGTCAATTCCTACGAGTTTTATTGGTCCCGTGGGAGGTGTTGGTGCCACCCATGGGGACGTTAGGGGGCTGTTTCGAGTTCCCACCCTCTAACGCCATGTTTTTAAGCCCAAGTCTAGAAATATGAAAATTACAAACGTATTCTCAAATCAGGAATTCCGCGGTTGCGGGGTCAGTTCCAACGAGTTACATTGGTCCCGTGGGTGGTGTTGGTGCCACCCACGGGGACGTTCGGCGACAGTTTCGAGATCTCACCCTCTAACGCCATGTTTTCAAGCCTAAGTCTAGAAATATGCAAAATAACATCGTATTGTCAAATCGGGAGTCCCGCGGCTGTGGGGTCAGTTCCTACGAGTTACATTGGTCCTGTGGGAGGTGTTGGTGCCACCCATGGAGCCGTTCGGGGCCAGTTTTGAGATCTCACACTCTAACGCCATGTTTTTAAGCCTAAGTTTATAAATATGCAAATTACCGTTGTATTCTCAAACCGAGAGTCTTGCGGCTGCGGGGTCAGTTCCTACGAGTTTCATTGGTCCCGTGGGAGGTGTTGGTGCCACCCACGGGGCCGTTCGGGGGCTGTTTTGAGTTATCACCCTCTAACGCCATGTTTTTAAGCCTATGTCTATAAACATTAATATTACCATCGTATTCTCAAACCGGGTGTCCCGTGGCTGCGGGGTCAGTTCCTACGAGTTACATTGGTCCCGTGGGAGGTGTTGGTGCCACACACGGGGCCGTTCGGATGCTATTTTGAGTTCTCACCCTCTAACGCCATGTTTTTAAGCCTAAGTCTCTAAATGTGAAAATTACCGTCGTATTCTCAAACCGGGAGTCCTGCGGCTACGGGTTCAGTTCCAATGAGTTAACATTGGTCCCGTGGGACGTGTTGGTGCCACCCCTGGGGCCGTTCGGGGGCAGTTTTGAGATCTCACCATCTAACTCCATGCTTTTAAGCCTAAGTCTATAAATAAGAAAATTACCGTCGTATTCTCAAATCGGGAGTCCGGCGGCTGCGGGGTCCGTTCCTACTTGTTACATTATTCGAATGGGAGGTGTTGGTTTCACCCACGAGGCCGTTCGGGTGATGTTTTGAGTTCTCACCCTCTAACGCCATGTTTTTAAGACTAAGTCTATAAACATGCATATAACCATCGTATTCTCCAACCGGGAGTCCCGCGGTTGCGGGTTCAGTTCCTACGAGTTACATTGGTCCCGTGGGAGGTGTTGGTGACACCCACGGGGCCATTCGGGTGCAGTTTCGAGATCTCACCCTCAAACGCCATGTTTTTAAGCCTAAGTCAAGAAATATGAAAATTATCGTTGTATTCTCAAATCGAGGGTCCCGCGGCAGTGGGGTTAGTTTCTACGAGTTACATTGGTCCCGTGGGATGAGTGGGTGCTACCACAGAGCCATTCGTGGGCTATTTTGAGTTCTCACCCTCTAACGCCATATTTTTAAGCCTAAGTCTATAAATATTAAAATTATCATTGTATTCTCAATTCGGGAGTCCCGCCGCTGCGGGGTCAATTCCTACGAGTTTTATTGGTCCCGTGGGAGGTGTTGGAGCAACCCATGGGGACGTTCGGATGCTATTTTGAGTTCTCACCCTCTAACACCATGTTTTAAGCCCAAATCTATAAATGTGAAAATTACCGTCGTATTCTCAAACCGGGAGTCCTGCGGCTACGGGGTCAGTTCCTATGAGTTAACATTGGTCCCATGGGACGTGTTGGTGCCACCCATGGGGCCGTTCGGGGGCAGTTTCGAGATCTCACCATCTAACGCCATGTTTTTAAGCCTAAGTCTATAAATAAGCAAATTACCGTCGTATTCTCAAACCGGGAGTCCTGCGACTGCGGGGTCAGTTCCTATACATTGTTCCCATGGGAGGCGTTGGTTTCACCCACGAGGCCGTTCGGGGGCTAATTCGAGTTCTCACCCTCTAACGCCATGTTTTTAAGACTAAGTCTATAAAAATGCATATTACCATCGTATTCTCAAACCGGGAGTCGCGTGGCTGCGGGGTTAGTTCCTACGAGTTACATTGGTCCTGTGGGAGGTGTTATTGCCACCCACGGTGCCGTTCGGGGGTTGTTTCGAGTTCTCACCCTCTAACACCATGTTTTTAAGCCTAAGTTTATAAATATGCAAATTAGAGTCGTATTCTCAAACCGGGAGTCCGGCGGTTACGGGGTCAGTTCCTAGGAGTTACATTGGTCCCGTGGGACGTGTTGGTGACACCCACGGGGACGTTCGGGGGCTGTTTCGAGTTCTCACCCTCTAACGCCATGTTTTTAAGCTTAAGTCTATAATTATGCAAATTACCATCATATTCTCAAACTAGGAGTCCTGCGGTTGCGGGGTCAGTTCCTACGAGTTACATTGGTCCCGTGCGAGGTGTTGGTGCCACCCACGGGGACGTTCTGGGGCAGTATCGAGATCTCACCCTCTAACGCCATGTTTTTAAGCCTAAGTCCAGAAATATGCAAATTACCATCGTATTCTCAAACCGGGTGTCCCGCGGCTGCGGGGTCAGTTCCTAGGAGTTACATTGTCCCGTGGGAGGTGTTGGTAGCACCCACGGGGACGTTCGGGGGCTATTTCGAGTTCTCACGCTCTAACTCCATGTTTTTAAGCCTAAGTCTAGAAATATGCAAATTAGCGTCGTATTCTCAAATCGGGAGTCCCGCGGCTGCGGGGTCAGTTCCTACGAGTTACATTGGTCCCGTGGGAGGTGTTGGTGCCACCCATGGGACCGTTCGGGGGCTATTTCGAGTTCTCACCCTCTAACGCCATGTTTTTAAGCCTAAGTCTATAAACATTCATATTACCATCGTATTCTCAAACCGGGAGTCCCGCGGCTACGGGGTCAGTTCCTATGAGTGAGATTGGTCCCGTGGGAGGTGTTGGTGCCACCCACGGTGCCGTTTGGGGGCTGTTTCGAGTTCTCACCCTCTAACGCCAAGTTTTTAAGCCTAAGTCTATAAATATGCAAATTACTGTCATATTCTCAAACCGGGAGCCCTGGGGCTACGGGGTCAGTTCCTAGGAGATACATTGGTCCCGTGGGACGTGTTGGTGCCACCCACGGGTTTGTTCGGAGGAAGTTTCGAGTTCTCACCCTCTAACGGCATATTTTTAAGCCCAAGTCTAGAAATATGCAAATTACCACCGTATTCTCAAATCGGGAGCCCCGCGGTCGCGGGGTTAGTTCCTACGAGTTACATTGATCCCGTGGGAGGTGTTGGTTCCACCCACGGGGCCGTTCGGGGGCAATTTCAAGTTCTCACCTTCTAACGCCATGTTTTTAAGCTTAAGTCTATCAATATGAAAATTACCATCATATTCTCAAACTGGGAGTCGTGCGGTTGTGGGGTCAGTTCCTACGAGTTACATCGATCCCGTGGGAGGTGTTGTTGCCACTTACGGGGACGTTCGGGGGTAGTTTCGAGATCTCACCCTCTAACGTCATGTTTTTAAGCCTAAGTCTAGAAATATGCAAATTATCATTGTTTTCTCAAACCGGGAGTCCCGCGGCTACGAGGTTAGTTACCGCGAGTTACATTGGTCCCATGGGATGAGCTGGTGCTACCCATGGGGACGTTCGGGGGCTTTTTCAAGTTCTCACCCTCTAACGCCATGTTTTTAAGCCTATGTCTAGAAATATGAAAATTATTATCGTATTCTAAAACTAGGATTCCCGCTGATGGAGGGTCTGTTCCTACGAGTTATATTGGTCCCGTGGGAGGTGTTGGTGCCACCCACGGGGCCATTCGGGGGCTGTTTCGAGTTTTCAACCTCTAACGCCATGTTTTTAAGCCTAAGTATATAAATATGCAAATTATTTTCGTATTGTTAAACCAGGAGTCCCGCGGTTGCGGGGCGAGTTACTAAGAGTTACATTGGTCCCGTGGGAGGTGTTGGTGCCACCCACGGGGACGTTCGGGGGCTATTTCGAGTTCTCACCCACTAACGACATGTTTTGCTTAAGTTTGGAAATATGCAAATTACCGTCGTATTGTCTAACTGGGAGGCCCACGGCTGCGGGGTCTGTTCTTACGAGTTACATTGGTCCCATCGGAGGTGTTGGTGACAACTACGTGGCCGTTCGGGGGCTGTTCCGAGTTCTCACCCTCTAACGCCATGTTTTTAAGCCTAAGTCTACAAATATGCAAATTATCGTCGTATTCTCAAATCGGGAGTCCTGCAGCGACGGGGTCAGTTCCTACGAGTTACATTGGTCCCATTGGAGGTGTTGGTGCCACCCACGAGGCCGTTCGGGGCCTGTTTCGAGTTCTCACCCTATAACGCCATGTTTTTGAGCCTAAGTCTATAAACCTGCATATTACCATCGTATACTCAAACCGGGAGTCCCGCGGCTACGGGGTCAGTTCCTACGAGTTACATTGGTCCTGTGGGAGGTCTTGGTGCTACCCACGGGGCCGTTCGGAGGCTGTTTCGAGTTCTCACCCTCTGACGCCATGTTTTTAAGCCTAAGTCTATAAATATGCAAATTACCATTGTAGTCTCAAACCAGGATTCCTGCGGCTACGGGGTCAGTACCTACGAGTTACATTGGTCCCATGGGAGGTGTTTGTTCCACTCACGGGGCCGTTCGGGGGCAATTTCGAGTGCTCACCCTCTAACGCCATGTTTTTAAGCCAAAGTCATAAATATGAAAATTACCATCGTATTCTCAAACTGGGAGTCCTGCGGTTGCGGGGTCAGTTCCTACGACTTACATTGGTACCGTGGGAGGTATTGCTGCCACCCACGGGGACGTTCGGGGGCAGTTTCGAGATCTCACCCTCTAACGCCATGTTTTTAAGCCTAAGTCTAGAATATGCAAATTATTATCGTATTCTCAAACTGGGAATGCCGCGGCTGTGGGGTCAGTTCCTACGAGTTACATTGGTGCCGTGGGAGGTGTTGCTGCCACCCACGGGGCCGTTCGGGGGAAGTTTCGAGATCTCACCCTCTAACGCCATGTTTTTAAGCCTAAGTTTAGCAATATTAAAATTATCGTCGTATTCTCAAATCGGGAGTCCCGCGGCTGCGGGGTTAATTCCTACGAGTTACATTGGTCCCGTGGGCGGTGTTGGTGCCACCGACGGGGCCGTTCAGGGGCTGTTTCGAGTTCTCACCTTCTAACGCCTTGTTTTTAAGCCTAAGTCTTTAAATATGCAAATTACCGTAGTATTCTCAAAACGGGAGTCTCGCGGTTATGGGGTCGGTTACTACCAGTTACATTGGTCCCATGGGAGGTGTTGGTGCCTATGCAAATTACCATCGTATTCCCAAACCGGGAGTCCCGCGGTTGCGGGGCCAGTTCCTATGAGTTACATTCGTTCCGTGGGAGGTGTTGGTACCACCCATGGGGACGTTCGGGAGCTGTTTCGAGATCTCACCCTCTAACGCCATGTTTTAAAGCCTAAGTCTAGAAATATACAAATTAACATCATATTCTCAAATTGGAGTCCTGCGGTTGCGGGGTCAGTTCTTACGAGTTACGTTGGTCCCGTAGGAGGTGTTGGTGCCACCCACGGGGCCGTTCGGGGGCAGTTTCGAGATCTCACCCTCAAACGCCATGTTTTTAAGCCTAAGTCTAGAAATATGCAAATTATCAATGTATTCTAAAATCGAGAGTCCCGCGGCAAGGGGGTTAGTTCCTACGAGTTAAATTGGCCCCGTGGGATGAGTTGGTGCTATCCACAGGGCCGTTCGTGGGCAATTTCGAGTTCTCACCCTCTAACACCATATTTTAAGCCTAAGTCTAGAAATATGAAAATTATCATCGTATTCTCAAACCGGGAGTCCCGCGGCTGCGGGGTGAGTTCCTACGAGTTATATTGGTCCCGTGGGTGGTGTTGGTGCCACCCATGGGGACGTTAGGGAGCTGTTTCGAGTTCTCAGCCTCTAACGCCATGTTTTTAATCCTAAGTCTAGAAATATGTAAATTACCATCGTATTCTCAAATTGGGAGTCCCGTGGCTGCGGGGTCAGTTCCTACGAGTTACATTGGTCCCGTGGGTGGTGTTGGGGCCACCCACGGGGACGTTCGGGGACAGTTTCGAGATCTCACACTCTAACGCCATGTTTTTAAGCCTATGTCTATAAATATATGAATTACCGTCGTATTCTCAAACCGGGAGTCTTGCGGCTGCGGGGTAAGTTCCTACGAGTTTCATTGGTCCCATGGGAGGTGTTGCTGCCACCCACGGGGCCGTTCGGGGGCTGTCTTGAGTTCTCACCCTCTAACGCCATGTTTTTAAGCCTATGTCTATAAACATGCATATTACCATCGTATTCTCAAACCGGGTGTCCCGCGGTTGCGGGATCAGTTCTTACGAGTTACATTGGTCCCGTGGGAGGTGTGGGTGCCACCCACAGGGTCGTTCGGGTGCTGATTTGAGTTCTCACCTTCTAACGCCATGTTTTTAAGCCTAAGTCTATAAATATAAAAATTACCATCGTATTCTCAAACCGGGAATTCCACGGCTGCGGGGTCAGTTCCTACGAGTTACATTGGTCCCGTGGGTGGTGTTGGTGCCACCCACGGGGACGTTCGACGACAGTTTCGAGATCTCACCCTCTAACGCCATGTTTTCAAGCCTAAGTATACAAATATGCAAAATAACGTCGTATTCTCAAATCGGGAGTCCCGCGGCTGCGGGGTCAGTTCTTACGAGTTACATTTGTCCCGTGGGAGGTGTTAGTGCCACCCATGGGGCCGTTCGGGGCAAGTTTCGAGATCTCACACTCTAACGCCATGTTTTTAAGCCTAAGTCTATAAATATGCAAATTACTGTCGTATTCTCAAACCGGGAGTCCTACGGCTGCAGGGTCAGTTCCTACGAGTTTCATTGGTCCCGTGGGAGGTGTTGGTGCCACCCACGGGGCCGTTCGGATGCTATTTTGAGTTCTCACCCTCTAACGCCATGTTTTTAAGCCTAAGTCTATAAATGTGCAAATTTCCGTCGTATTCTCAAACCGGGAGTCCTGTGGCTACGGGGTCAGTTCCTATGAGTTAACATTGGTCCCGTGGGACGTGTTGGTGCCACCCATGGGGCCGTTCGGGTGGAGTTTCGAGATCTCACCATCTAACGCCATGCTTTTATGCCTAACTCTATAAATAAGCAAATTACCGTCGTATTCTCAAACCGGGAGTCCTGCGGCTGCGGGGTCAGTTCCTACCAGTTACATTGTTCCCATGGGAGGTGTTGGTTTCACCCACGAGGCCGTTCGGGGGCTGTTTCGAGTTCTCACCCTCTAACGCCATGTTTTTAAGCCTAAGTCTACAAACATGCATATTACCATCGTATTCTCAAACCGGGAGTCGCGCGGCTGCGGGGTCAGTTCCTACGAGTTACATTGGTCCTGTGGGAGGTGTTATTGCCACCCTCGTTGCCGTTCGGGGGTTGTTTCGAGTTCTCACCCTCTAACACCATGTTTTTAAGCCTAAGTCTATAAATATGCAAATTACAGTCGTATTCTCAAACCGGGAGTCCTGCGGTTACGGGGTCAGTTCCTAAGAGTTACATTGGTCCCGTGGGACATGTTGGTGACACCCACGGGGACGTTCGGGGGCTGTTTCGAGTTCTCACCCTCTAACCCCATGTTTTTAAGCTTAAGTCTATAATTACGCAAATTACCATCGTATTCTCAAACTGGGAGTCCTGCGGTTGCGGGGTCAGTTCCTACGAGTTACATTGGTCCCGTGCGAGGTGTTGGTAGCACCCATGGGGATGTTCGGGGGCTGTTTCGAGTTCTCACCCTCTAACACCATGTTTTTAAGCCTAAGTCTATAAATATGCAAATTAACGTCGATTCTCAAAGCGGGAGTCCCGCGGCTGCGGGGTCAGTTCCTACGAGTTACATTGGTCCCGTGGGAGGTGTTGGTGCCACCCATGGGACCGTTCGGGGGCAGTTTTGAGATCTCACCCTCTAACGCCATGTTTTTAAGCCTAAGTCTATAAATATGCATATTACAGTCGTATTCTCAAACCGGGAGTCCTGCGACTGCGGGGTCAGTTCCTACGAGTTTCATTGGTCCCGTCGGAGGTGTTGGTTCCACCCACGGGGCCGTTCGGGGGGTGTTTTGAGTTCTCACCCTCTAATGCCATGTTTTTAAGACTAAGTCTATAAACATGCATATAACCATCGTAATTCTCCAACCGGAAGTCCCGCGTTTGCGGGGTCAGTTCCTATGAGTTACATTGGTCCCGTGGGAGGTGTTGGTGACACCCACGGGACCGTTCGGGTGCAGTTTCGAGATCTCACCCTCAAACGCCATGTTTATAAGCCTAAATCAAGAAATATGCAAATTATTGTTGTATTCTCAAACCGAGGGTCCCGCGGCAGTGGGGTTAGTTCCTACGAGTTACATTGGTCCCGTGGGATGAGTGGGTGCTACCACAGGGCCGTTCGTGGGCTATTTTGAGTTCTCACCCTCTAACACCATATTTTTAAGCCTAAGTCTATAAATATTAAAATTATCATCGTATTCTCAAACCGGGAGTCCCGCCGCTACGGGGTCAATTCCTACGAGTTATATTGGTCCCGTGGGAGGTGTTGGTGCCACCCATGGGGACGTTAGGGGGCTGTTTCGAGTTCTCACCCTCTAACGCCATGTTTTTAAGCCTAAGTCCAGAAATATGAAAATTACCATCGTATTCTCAAATCGGGAATTCCGCTGCTGCGGGGTCAGTTCCTACGAGTTACATTGGTCCCGTGGGTGGTGTTGATGCCACCCACGGGAACGTTCGGCGACAGTTTCGAGATCTCACCCTCTAACGCCATGTTTTCAAGCCTAAGTCTAGAAATATGCAAAATAACGTCGTATTCTCAAATCGGGAGTCCCGCGGCTGCGGGGTCAGTTCCTACGAGTTACATTGGTCCCGTGGGAGGTGTTGGTGCCACCCATGGGGCCGTTCGGGGCTAGTTTCGAGATCTCACACTCTAACGCCATGTTTTTAAGCCTAAGTCTATAAATATGCAAATTACCGTCGTATTCTCAAACCGGGTGTCTTGCGGCTGTGGGGTCAGTTCCTACGAGTTTCATTGGTCCCGTGGGAGGTGTTGGTGCCACCCACGGGGCCGTTCGGGGGCTATTTTGAGTAATCACCCTCTAACGCCATGTTTTTTAGCCTATGTCTATAAACATGCATATTACCATCGTATTCTCAAACCGGGTGTCCCGTGGCTGTGGGGTCAGTTCCTATGAGTTACATTGGTCCCGTGGGAGGTGTTGGTGCCACCCACGGGGCCGTTCAGATGCTATTTTGAGTTCTCACCCTATAACACCATGTTTTTAAGCCTAAGTCTAGAAATATGAAAATTACCATCGTATTCTCAAATCGGGAATTCCGCGGCTGTGGGGTCAGTTCCTACGAGTTACATTGGTCCCGTGGGTGGTGTTGGTGCCATCCACGGGGACGTTCGGCGACAGTTTCGGGATCTCACCCTCTAACGCCATGTTTTCAAGCCTAAGTCTAGAAATATGCAACATAACGTCGTATTCTCAAATCGGGAGTCCCGCGGCTGCGGGGTCAGTTCCTACGAGTTACATTGGTCCCGTGGGAGGTGTTGGTGCCCCATATGGGGCCGTTCGGGGCCAGTGTCGAGATCTCACACTCTAATGCCATGTTTTTAAGCCTAAGTCTATAAATATGCAAATTACCGTCGTATTCTCAAACCGGGAGTCTTGCGGCTGCGGGGTCAATTCCTCCGAGTTTCATTGGTCCCGTGGGAGGTGTTGGTGCCACCCACGGGGCCGTTCGGGGGCTGTTTCGAGTTATCACCCTCTAACGCCATGTTTTTAAGCCTATGTCTATAAACATGCATATTACCATCGTATTCTCAAACCGGGGGTCCCGTGGCTGCGGGGTCAGTTCCTACGAGTTACATTGGTCCCGTGGGAGGTGTTGGTGCCACCCACGGGGCCGTTCGGATGCTATTTTGAGTTCTCACCCTCTAACACCATGTTTTTAAGCCTAAATCTATAAATGTGAAAATTACCGTCGTATTCTCAAACCGGGAGTCCTGCGGCTACGGGGTCAGTTCCTATGAGTTAACATTGGTCCCATGTGACGTGTTGGTGCTACAAATGGGGCCGTTCGGGGGTAGTTTCGAGATCTCACCATCTAACGCCATGCTTTTAAGCCTAAGTCTATAAATAAGCAAATTACCGTCGTATTCTCAAACCGGGAGTCCTGCGACTGCGGGGTCAGTTCCTATACATTGTTCCCATGGGAGGTGTTGGTTTCACCCACGAGGCCGTTCGGGGGCTGTTTCGAGTTCTCGCCCTCTAACGCCATGTTTTTAAGACTAAGTCTATAAACATGCATATTACCATCGTATTCTCAAACCGGGAGTCGCGTGGCTGTGGGGTTAGTTCCTACGAGTTACATTGGTCCAGTGGGAGGTATTATTGCCACCCACGGTGCCGTTCGGGGGTTGTTTCGAGTTCTCACCCTCTAACACCATGTTTTTAAGCCTAAGTTTATAAATATGCAAATTAGAGTCGTATTCTCAAACCGGGAGTCCTGCGGTTACGGGGTCAGTTCCTAGGAGTTACATTGGTCCCGTGGGACGTGTTGGTGACACCCACAGGAACGTTCGGGGACTGTTTTGAGTTCTCACCCTCTAACGCCATGTTTTTAAGCTTAAGTCTATAATTATGCAAATTACCATCGTATTCTCAAAGTAGGAGTCCTGCGGTTGCAGGGTCAGTTCCTACGAGTTACATTGGTCCCGTGCGAGGTGTTGGTGCCACACACGGGGACGTTCGGGGGCAGTTTCGAGATCTCACCCTCTAACGCCATGTTTTTAAGCCTAAGTCTAGAAATATGCAAATTACCATCGTATTATCAAACCGGGTGTCCCGTGGCTGCGGGGTCAGTTCCTAGGAGTTACATTGGTCCCGTGGGAGGTGTTGGTAGCACCCACGGGGACGTTCGGGGGCTGTTTCGAGTTCTCACCCTCTAACTTCATGTTTTTAAGCCTAAGTCTAGAAATATGCAAATTAGCGTCGTATTCTCAAATCGGGAGTCCCGCGGCTGCGGGGTCAGTTCCTACGAGTTACATTGGTCCCGTGGAAGGTGTTGGTGCCACCCATGGGACCGTTCAGGGGAAGTTTCCAGATCTCACCCTCTAAAGCCATGTTTTTAAGCCTAAGTCTATAAATATGCAAATTACTGTCGTATTCTCAAACCGGGAGTCCGGCGGCTGCGGGGTCCGTTCCTACTAGTTACATTATTCCAATGGGAGGTGTTGGTTTCACCCACGAGGCCGTTCGGGTGATGTTTTGAGTTCTCACCCTCTAACGCCATGTTTTTAAGACTAAGTCTATAAACATGCATATAACCATCGTATTCTCCAACCAGGAGTCCCGCGGTTGCGGGGTCAGTTCCTACGAGTTACATTGGTCCCGTGGGAGGTGTTGGTGACACCCACGGGGCCGTTCGGGGGCAGTTTCGAGATCTCATCCTCAAACGCCATGTTTTTAAGCCAAAGTCAAGAAATATACAAATTATCATTGTATTCTCAAACCGATGGTCCCGCGGCAGTGGGGTTAGTTCCTACGAGTTACATTGGTCCCGTGGGATGAGTGGGTGCTACCACAGGGCCGTTCGTGGGCTATTTTGAGTTCTCACCCTCTAACGCCATATTTTTAAGCCTAAGTCAATAAAAATTAAAATTATCATCGTATTCTTAATCCGGGAGTCCCGCCGCTGCGGGGTCAATTCCTACAAGTTTTATTGGTCCCGTGGGAGGTGTTGGTGCCACCCATGGGGACGTTAGGGGGCTGTTTCGAGTTCTCACCCTCTAACGCCATGTTTTTAAGCCCAAGTCTAGAAATATGAAAATTACCAACGTATTCTCAAATCAGGAATTCCGCGGCTGCGGGGTCAGTTCCTACGAGTTACATTGGTCCCGTGGGTGGTGTTGGTGCCACCCACGGGGACGTTCGGCGACAGTTTTGAGATCTCACCATCTAACGCCATGTTTTCAAGCCTAAGTCTAGAAATATGCAAAATAACGTCGTTTTGTCAAATCGGGAGTCCCGCGGCTGCGGGGTCAGTTCCTACGAGTTACATTGGTCCCGTGGGAGGTGTTGGTGCCACCCATGGAGCCGTTCGGGGCCAGTTTCGAGATCTCACACTCTAACGCCATGTTTTTAAGCCTAAGTCAATAAATATGCAAATTACCGTCGTATTCTCCAACCGAGAGTCTTGCGGCTGCGGGGTCAGTTCCTACGAGTTTCATTGGTCCCGTGGGAGGTGTTGGTGCCACCCACGGGGCCGTTCGGGGGCTGTTTTGAGTTATCACCCTCTAACGCCATGTTTTTAAGCCTATGTCTATAAACATGAATATTACCATCATATTCTCAAACCGGGTGTCCCATGGCTGCGGGGTCAGTTCCTACGAGTTACATTGGTCCCGTGGGAGGTGTTGGTGCCACCCACGGGGCCGTTCGGATGCTATTTTGAGTTCTCACCCTCTAACGCCCTGTTTTTAAGCCTAAGTCTCTAAATGTGAAAATTACCGTCGTATTCTCAAACCGGGAGTCCTGCGGCTACGGGTTCAGTTCCAATGAGTTAACATTGGTCCCGTGGGACGTGTTGGTGCCACCCCTGGGGCCGTTCGGGGGCAGTTTTGAGATCTCACCATCTAACGCCATGCTTTTAAGCCTAAGTCTATAAATAAGCAAACTACCGTTGTATTCTCAAATCGGGAGTCCGGCGGCTGCGGGGTCCGTTCCTACTAGTTACATTATTCCCATGGGAGGTGTTGGTTTCACCCACGAGGCCGTTCGGGTGATGTTTTGAGTTCTCACCCTCTAACGCCATGTTTTTAAGACTAAGTCTATAAACATGCATATAACCATCGTATTCTCCAACCGGGAGTCCCGCGGTTGCGGGGCCAGTTCCTACGAGTTACATTGGTCCCGTGGGAGGTGTTGGTGACACCCACGGGGCCATTCGGGGGCAGTTTCGAGATCTCACCCTCAAACGCCATGTTTTTAAGCCTAACTCAAGAAATATGAAAATTATCGTTGTATTCTCAAACCGAGGGTCCCGCGGCAGTGGGGTTAGTTTCTACGAGTTACATTGGTCCCGTGGGATGAGTGGGTGCTACCACAGAGCCATTCGTGGGCTATTTTGAGTTCTCACCCTCTAACGCCATATTTTTAAGCCTAAGTCTATAAATAATAAAATTATCATTGTATTCTCAATTCGGGAGTCCCGCCGCTGCGGGGTCAATTCCTACGAGTTTTATTGGTCCCGTGGGAGGTGTTGGAGCAACCCATGGGGACGTTCGGATGCTATTTTGAGTTCTCACCCTCTAACGCCATGTTTTTAACCCTAAGTCTATAAATATGCAAATTACCGTCGTATTCTCGAACCGGGAGTCTTGCGGCTGCGGGGTCAATTCCTCCAAGTTTCATTGGTCCCGTGGGAGGTGTTGGTGCCACCCACGGGGCCGTTCGGGGGCTGTTTCGAGTTATCACCCTCTAACGCCATGTTTTTAAGCCTATGTCTATAAACATGCATATTACCATCGTATTCTCAAACCGGGGGTCCCGTGGCTGCGGGGTCAATTCCTACGAGTTACATTGGTCCCGTGGGAGGTGTTGGTGCCACCCACGGGGCCGTTCGGATGCTATTTTGAGTTCTCACCCTCTAACACCATGTTTTTAAGCCTAAATCTATAAATGTGAAAATTACCGTCGTATTCTCAAACCAGGAGTCCTGCGGCTACGGGGTCAGTTCCTATGAGTTAACATTGGTCCCATGGGACGTGTTGGTGCTACCCATGGGGCCGTTCGGGGGCAGTTTCGAGATCTCACCATCTAACGCCATGCTTTTAAGCCTAAGTCTATAAATAAGCAAATTACCATCGTATTCTCAAACCGGGAGTCCTGCGACTGCGGGGTCAGTTCCTATACATTGTTCCCAGGGGAGGTGTTGGTTTCACCCACGTGGCCGTTCGGGGGCTGTTTCGAGTTTTCACCCTCTAACGCCATGTTTTTAAGAATAAGTCTATAAACATGCATATTACCATCGTATTCTCAAACCGGGAGTCGCGTGGCTGCGGGGTTAGTTCCTACGAGTTACATTGGTCCTGTGGGAGGTGTTATTGCCACCCACGGTGCCGTTCGGGGGTTATTTCGAGTTCTCACCCTCTAACACCATGTTTTTAAGCCTAAGTTTATAAATATGCAAATTAGAGTCGTATTCTCAAACCGGGAGTCCTGCGGTTACGGGGTCAGTTCCTAGGAGTTACATTGGTCCCGTGGGATGTGTTGGTGACACCCACGGGGACGTTCGGGGGCTGTTTCGAGTTCTCACCCTCTAACGCCATGTTTTTAAGCTTAAGTCTATAAATATGCAAATTACCATCGTATTCTCAAACTAGGAGTCCTGCGGTTGCGGGGTCAGTTCCTACGAGTTACATTGGTCCCGTGCGAGGTGTTGGTGCCACCCACGGGGACGTTCGGGGGCAGTTTCGAGATCTCACCCTCTAACGCCATGTTTTTAAGCCTAAGTCTAGAAATATGCAAATTACCATCGTATCTTAAACCGGGTGTCCCGCGGCTGCGGGGTCAGTTCCTAGGAGTTACATTGGTCCCGTGGGAGGTGTTGGTAGCACCCACGGGGACGTTCGGGGGCTGTTTCGAGTTCTCACCCTCTAACTCCATGTTTTTAAGCCTAAGTCTAGAAATATGCAAATTAGCGTCGTATTCTCAAATCGGGAGTCCCGCGGCTGCGGGGTCAGTTCCTACGAGTTACATTGGTCCCGTGGGAGGTGTTGGTGCCACCCATGGGACCGTTCGGGGGAAGTTTCCAGATCTCACCCTCTAACGCCATGTTTTTAAGCCTAAGTCTATAAATATGCAAATTACAGTCGTATTCTCAAACCGGGAGTCCTGCGACTGCGGGGTCTGTTCCTACGAGTTACATTGGTCCCATGGGAGGTGTGGTGCCACCCACGGGGCCGTTCGGGTGATGTTTTGAGTTCTCACCCTCTAACGCCATGTTTTTAAGACTAAGTCTATAAACATGCATATATCCATGGTAATCTCCAACCGGGAGTCCCGCGGTTGCGGGGTCAGTTCCTACGAGTTACATTGGTCCCGTGGGAGGTGTTGGTGACACCCACGGGGCCGTTCGGGGGCAGTTTCGAGATCTCACCCTCAAACGCCATGTTTTTAAGCCTAAGTCAAGAAATATGCAAATTATCGTTGTATTCTCAAACCGAGGGTCCCGCGGCAGCGGGGTTAATTCCTACGAGTTACGTTGGTCCCGTGGGATGAGTGGGTGCTACCACAGGGCCGTTCGTAGGCTATTTTGAGTTCTCACCCTCTAACGCCATATTTTTAAGCCTAAGTTAATAAATATTAAAATTATCATCATATTCTCAATCCGAGAGTCCCGCCGTTGCGGGGTAAATTCCTACGAGTTTTATTGGTCCCGTGGGAGGTGTTGGTGCCACCCATGGGGACGTTAGGGGGCTGTTTCGAGTTCTCACCCTCTAACGCCATGTTTTTAAGCCTAAGTCTAGAAATATGAAAATTACCAATGTATTCTCAAATCGGTAATTCCGCGGTTGCGGGGTCAGTTCCTACGAGTTACATTGGTCCCGTGGGTGGTGTTGGTGCCACCCACGGGGACGTTCGGCGACAGTTTCGAGATCTCACCCTCTAACGCCATGTTTTCAAGCCTAAGTCTAGAAATATGCAAAATAACATCGTATTTTCAAATCGGGAGTCCCGCGGCTGCGGGGTCAGTTCCTACGAGTTACATTGGTCCCGTGGGAGGTGTTGGTGCCACCCATGGGGCCGTTCGGGGCCAGTTTCGAGATCTCACACTCTAACGCCATGTTTTTTAAGCCTAAGTCTATAAATAGGCAAATTACCGTCGTATTCTCAAACCGGGAGTCTTGCGGCTGCGGGGTCAGTTCCTACGTGTTTCATTGGTCCCGTGGGAGGTGTTGGTGCCACCCACGGGGCCGTTCGGGGGCTGTTTTGAGTTATCACCCTCTAACGCCATGTTTTTAAGCCTATGTCTATAAACATGAATATTACCATTGTATTCTCAAACCGGTTGTCCCGTGGCTGCGGGGTCAGTTCCTACGAGTTACATTAGTCCCGTGGGAGGTGTTGCTGCTACCCACGGGGCCGTTCGGATGCTATTTTGAGTTCTCACCCTCTAACGCCATGTTTTTAAGCCTAAGTCTATTAATGTGAAAATTACCGTCGTATTCTCAAATCGGGAGTCCTGCGGCTACGGGGTCAGTTCCAATGACTTAACATTGGTCCCGTGGGACGTGTTGGTGCCACCCATGGGGCCGTTCGGGGGCAGTTTCGAGATCTCACCATCTAACGCCATGCTTTTAAGCCTAAGTCTATAAATAAGAAAATTATCGTCGTATTCTCAAATCGGGAGTCCGGCGGCTGCGGGGTCCGTTCCTACTTGTTACATTATTCCCACGGGAGATGTTGGTTTCACCCACGACGCCGTTCGGGGGATGTTTCGAGTTCTCACCCTCTAACGCCATGTTTTTAAGCCTAAGTCTATAAACATGCATATTACCATCGTATTCTCAAACCGGGAGTCGCGCGGCTGTGGGGTCAGTTCCTACGAGTAACATTGGTCCTGTGGGAGGTGTTATTGCTACCCACGGTGCCGTTCGGGGGTTTTTTCGAGTTCTCACCCTCTAACACCATGTTTTTAAGCCTAAGTCTAGAAATATGCAAATTAACGTCATATTCTCAAATCGGGAGTCCTGCGGCTGCGGGGTCAGTTCCTACCAGTTACATTGGTCCCGTGGGAGGTGTTGGTGCCACCCATGGGACCGTTGGGGGGAAGTTTCCAGATCTCACCCTCTAACGCCATGTTTTTAAGCCTAAGTCTATAAATATGCAAATTATAGTCGTATTCTCACACCGGGAATCCTGCGACTGCGGGGACTGTTCGTACGAGTTACATTGGTCCCATGGGAGGTGTGGTGCCACCCACGGGGCCGTTCGGGTGATGTTTTGAGTTCTCACCATCTAACGCCATGTTTTTAAGACTAAGTCTATAAACATGCATATAACCATCGTATTTTCCAACCGGGAGTCCCGCGGTTGCGGGGTCAGTTCCTACGAGTTACATTGGTCTCGTGGGAGGTGTTGGTGACACCCACGCTGCCATTCGGGGGCAGTTTTGAGATCTCACCCTCAAACGCCATGTTTTTAAGCCAAAGTCAAGAAATATGAAAATTATCGCTGTATTCTCAAACCGAGGGTCCCGCGGCAACGGGGTTAGTTTCTACGAGTTACATTGGTCCCGTGGAAGGATTGGGTGCTACCACAGGGCCATTCGTGGGCTATTTTGAGTTCTCACCCTCTAACGCCATATTTTTAAGCCTAAGTCTATAAATATTAAAATTATCATTGTATTCTCAATCCGGGAGTCCCTCCGCTGCGGGGTCAATTCCTACGAGTTTTATTCATCCCGTGGGAGGTGTTGGAGCCACCCATGGGGACGTTAGGGGGCGGTTTAGAGTTCTCACCCTCTAACGCCATGTTTTTAAGCCTAAGTCTAGAAATATGAAAATTACCATCGTATTCTCAAATCGGGAATTCCGTGGCTGCGGGGTCAGTTCCTACGAGTTACATTGGTCCCGTGGGTGGTGTTGGTGCCACCCACTGGGACGTTCGGCGACAGTTTCGAGATCTCACCCTCTAACGCCATGTTTTCAAGCCTAAGTCTAGAAATATGTAAAATAACGTCGTATTCTCAAATCGGGAGTCCCGCGGCTGCGGGGTCAGTTCCTACGAGTTATATTGGTCCCGTGGGAGGTGTTGGTGCCACCCATGGGGAAGTTCGGGGCCAGTTTCGAGATCTCACACTCTAACGCCATGTTTTTAAGCCTAAGTCTATAAATATGCAAATTACCGTTGTATTCTCAAACCGGGAGTCTTGCGGCTGCGGGGTCAGTTCCTATGAGTTTCATTGGTCCCGTGGGAGGTGTTGGTGCCGCCCATGGGGCCGTTCGGGGGCTATTTTGAGTAATCACCCTCTAACGTCATGTTTTTAGGCCTATGTCTATAAACATGCATATTACCATCGTATTCTCAAATCGGGTGTCCCGTGGCTGTGGGGTCAGTTCCTACGAGTTACATTGGTCCCGTGGGAGGTGTTGGTGCCACCCACGGGGCCGTTCGGATGCTATTTTGAGTTCTCACCCTATAACGCCATGTTTTTAGGCCTAAGTCTAGAAATGTGAAAATTACCATCGTATTCTCAAACCGGGAGTCCTGCGGCTACGGGGTCAGTTCCTATGAGTTAACATTGGTCCCGTGGGACGTGTTGGTGCCACCCATGGGGCCGTTCGGTGGCAGTTTCGAGATCTCACCATCTAACGCCATGCTTTTAAGCCTAAGTCTATAAATAAGGAAATTACCGTCGTATTCTCAAACCGGGAGTCCTGCGGCTGCGGGGTCAGTTCCTATACATTATTCACATGGGAGGTGTTGGTTTCACCCACGAAGCTGTTCGGGGGATGTTTCGAGTTCTCACCCTCTAACGCCATGTTTTTAAGCCTAAGTTTATAAACATGCATATTACCATCGTATTCTCGAACCGGGAGTCGCGCGGCTGCGGGGTCAGTTCCTACGAGTTACATTGGTCCTGTGGGAGGTGTTATTGCCACCCACGGTGCCGTTCGGGGGTTGTTTCGAGTTCTCACCCTCTAACACCATGTTTTTAAGCCTAAGTCTATAAATATGCAAATTAGAGTCATATTCTCAAACCAGGAGTCCTGCGGTTATGGGGTCAGTTCCTAGGAGTTACATTGGTCCCGTGGGACGTGTTGGTGACACCCACGGCGACGTTCGGGGGCTATTTCGAGTTCTCACCCTCTAACGCCATGTTTTTAAGCTTAAGTCTATAATTATGCAAATTACCATCGTATTCTCAAACTGGGAGTCCTGCGGTTGCGGGGTCAGTTCCTACGAGTTACATTGGTCCCGTGCGAGGTGTTGGTACCACCCACGGGGACGTTCGGGGGTAGTTTCGAGATCTCACCCTCTAACGCCATGTTTTTAAGCCTAAGTCTAGAAATATGCAAATTACCATCGTATTCTCAAACCGGGTGTCCCGCGGCTGCGGGGTCAGTTCCTAGGAGTTACATTGGTCCCGTGGGAGGTGTTGGTAGCACCCACGGGGACGTTCGGGGGCTGTTTCGAGTTCTCACCCTCTAACTCCATGTTTTTAAGCCTAAGTCTAGAAACATGCAAATTAACGTCGTACTCTAAAATCGGGAGTCCCGTGGCTACGGGGTCAGTTCCTACGAGTTACATTGGTCCCGTGGGAGGTGTTGGTGCCACCCATGGGACCGTTCGGGGGCAGTTTCCAGATCTCACCCTCTAACGCCATGTTTTTAAGCCTAAGTCTATAAATATGCAAATTACAGTCGTATTCTCAAACTGGGAGTCCTGCGACTGCGGGGTCTGTTCCTACGAGTTCCATTGGTCCCATGGGAGGTGTGGTGCCACCCACGGGGCCGTTCGGGTGATGTTTTGAGTTCTCACCCTCTAACGCCATGTTTTTAAGACTAAGTCTATAAACATGCATATAACCATCGTATTCTCCAACCGAGAGTCCCGCGGTTGCGGGGTCAGTTCCTACGAGTTACATTGGTCCCGTGGGAGGTGTTGGTGACACCCACGGGGCCGTTCGGGGGCAGTTTCGAGATCTCACCCTCAAACGCCATGTTTTTAAGCCTAAGTCAAGAAATATGCAAATTATCGCTGTATTCTCAAACCGAGGGTCCCGCGACAGCGGGGTTAGTTCCTACGAGTTACATTAGTCCCGTGGGATGAGTGGGTGCTACCACAGGGCCGTTCGTGGGCTATTTTGAGTTCTCACCCTCTAACGCCATATTTTTAAGCCTAAGTCAATAAATATTAAAATTATCATCGTATTCTCAATCCGGGAGTCCCGCCGCTGCCGGGTCAATTCCTACGAGTTTTATTAGTCCCGTGGGAGGTGTTGGTGCCACCCATGGGGACGTTAGGGGGCTGTTTCGAGATCTCACCCTCTAACGCCATGTTTTCAAGCCTAAGTCTAGAAATATGCAAAATAACATCGTATTGTCAAATCGGGAGTCCCGCGGCTGCGGGGTCAGTTCCTATGAGTTACATTGGTCCCGTGGGAGGTGTTGGTGCCACCCATGGGGCCGTTCGGGGCCAGTTTCGAGATCTCACACTCTAATGCCATGTTTTTAAGCCTAAGTCTATAAATAGGAAAATTACCGTCGTATTCTCAAACTGGGAGTCCTGCGGCTGCGGGGTCAGTTCCTACGAGTTTCATTGGTCCCGTGGGAGGTGTTGGTGCCACCCACGGGGCCGTTCGGGGGCTGTTTTGAGTTATCACCCTCTAACGCCATGTTTTTAAGCCTATGTCTATAAACATAAATATTACCATCGTATTCTCAAACCGGGTGTCCCGTGGCTGCGGGGGCAGTTCCTACGAGTAACATTGGTCCTGTGGGAGGTGTTATTGCTACCCACGGTGCCGTTCGGGGGTTTTTTCGAGATCTCACCCTCTAACGCCATGTTTTTAAGCCTAAGTCTAGAAATATGCAAATTACGATCGTATTATCAAACCGGGTGTCCCGTGGCTGCGGGGTCAGTTCCTAGGAGTTACATTGGTCCCGTGGGAGGTGTTGGTAGCACCCACGGGGACGTTCGGGGGCTGTTTCGAGTTCTCACCCTCTAACTTCATGTTTTTAAGCCTAAGTCTAGAAATATGCAAATTAGCGTCGTATTCTCAAATCGGGAGTCCCGCGGCTGCGGGGTCAGTTCCTACGAGTTACATTGGTCCCGTGGAAGGTGTTGGTGCCACCCATGGGACCGTTCAGGGGAAGTTTCCAGATCTCACCCTCTAAAGCCATGTTTTTAAGCCTAAGTCTATAAATATGCAAATTACAGTCGTATTCTCAAACCGGGAGTCCGGCGGCTGCGGGGTCCGTTCCTACTAGTTACATTATTCCAATGGGAGGTGTTGGTTTCACCCACGAGGCCGTTCGGGTGATGTTTTGAGTTCTCACCCTCTAACGCCATGTTTTTAAGACTAAGTCTATAAACATGCATATAACCATCGTATTCTCCAACCAGGAGTCCCGCGGTTGCGGGGTCAGTTCCTACGAGTTACATTGGTCCCGTGGGAGGTGTTGGTGACACCCACGGGGCCGTTCGGGGGCAGTTTCGAGATCTCACCCTCAAACGCCATGTTTTTAAGCCAAAGTCAAGAAATATGCAAATTATCATTTTATTCTCAAACCGATGGTCCCGCGGCAGTGGGGTTAGTTCCTACGAGTTACATTGGTCCCGTGGGATGAGTGGGTGCTACCACAGGGCCGTTCGTGGGCTATTTTGAGTTCTCACCCTCTAACGCCATATTTTTAAGCCTAAGTCAATAAAAATTAAAATTATCATCGTATTCTTAATCCGGGAGTCCCGCCGCTGCGGGGTCAATTCCTACAAGTTTTATTGGTCCCGTGGGAGGTGTTGGTGCCACCCATGGGGACGTTAGGGGGCTGTTTCGAGTTCTCACCCTCTAACGCCATGTTTTTAAGCCCAAGTCTAGAAATATGAAAATTACCAACGTATTCTCAAATCAGGAATTCCGCGGCTGCGGGGTCAGTTCCTACGAGTTACATTGGTCCCGTGGGTGGTGTTGGTGCCACCCACGGGGACGTTCGGCGACAGTTTTGAGATCTCACCATCTAACGCCATGTTTTCAAGCCTAAGTCTAGAAATATGCAAAATAACGTCGTTTTGTCAAATCGGGAGTCCCGCGGCTGCGGGGTCAGTTCCTACGAGTTACATTGGTCCCGTGGGAGGTGTTGGTGCCACCCATGGAGCCGTTCGGGGCCAGTTTCGAGATCTCACATTCTAACGCCATGTTTTTAAGCCTAAGTCTATAAATATGCAAATTACCGTCGTATTCTCAAACCGAGAGTCTTGCGGCTGCGGGGTCAGTTCCTACGAGTTTCATTGGTCCCGTGGGAGGTGTTGGTGCCACCCACGGGGCCGTTCGGGGGCTGTTTTGAGTTATCACCCTCTAACGCCATGTTTTTAATCCTATGTCTATAAACATGAATATTACCATCGTATTCTCAAACCGGGTGTCCCATGGCTGCGGGGTCAGTTCCTACGAGTTACATTGGTCCCGTGGGAGGTGTTGGTGCCACCCACGGGGCCGTTCGGATGCTATTTTGAGTTCTCACCCTCTAACGCCCTGTTTTTAAGCCTAAGTCTCTAAATGTGAAAATTACCGTCGTATTCTCAAACCGGGAGTCCTGCGGCTACGGGTTCAGTTCCAATGAGTTAACATTGGTCCCGTGGGACGTGTTGGTGCCACCCCTGGGGCCGTTCGGGGGCAGTTTTGAGATCTCACCATCTAACGCCATGCTTTTAAGCCTAAGTCTATAAATAAGCAAACTACCGTTGTATTCTCAAATCGGGAGTCCGGCGGCTGCGGGGTCCGTTCCTACTAGTTACATTATTCCCATGGGAGGTGTTGGTTTCACCCACGAGGCCGTTCGGGTGATGTTTTGAGTTCTCACCCTCTAACGCCATGTTTTTAAGACTAAGTCTATAAACATGCATATAACCATCGTATTCTCCAACCGGGAGTCCCGCGGTTGCGGGTTCAGTTCCTACGAGTTACATTGGTCCCGTGGGAGGTGTTGGTGACACCCACGGGGCCATTCGGGGGCAGTTTCGAGATCTCACCCTCAAACGCCATGTTTTTAAGCCTAACTCAAGAAATATGAAAATTATCGTTGTATTCTCAAACCGAGGGTCCCGCGGCAGTGGGGTTAGTTTCTACGAGTTACATTGGTCCCGTGGGATGAGTGGGTGCTACCACAGAGCCATTCGTGGGCTATTTTGAGTTCTCACCCTCTAACGCCATATTTTTAAGCCTAAGTCTATAAATAATAAAATTATCATTGTATTCTCAATTCGGGAGTCCCGCCGCTGCGGGGTCAATTCCTACGAGTTTTATTGGTCCCATGGGAGGTGTTGGAGCAACCCATGGGGACGTTCGGATGCTATTTTGAGTTCTCACCCTCTAACGCCATGTTTTTAACCCTAAGTCTATAAATATGCAAATTACCGTCGTATTCTCGAACCGGGAGTCTTGCGGCTGCGGGGTCAATTCCTCCAAGTTTCATTGGTCCCGTGGGAGGTGTTGGTGCCACCCACGGGGCCGTTCGGGGGCTGTTTCGAGTTATCACCCTCTAACGCCATGTTTTTAAGCCTATGTCTATAAACATGCATATTACCATCGTATTCTCAAACCGGGGGTCCCGTGGCTGCGGGGTCAATTCCTACGAGTTACATTGGTCCCGTGGGAGGTGTTGGTGCCACCCACGGGGCCGTTCGGATGCTATTTTGAGTTCTCACCCTCTAACACCATGTTTTTAAGCCTAAATCTATAAATGTGAAAATTACCGTCGTATTCTCAAACCAGGAGTCCTGCGGCTACGGGGTCAGTTCCTATGAGTTAACATTGGTCCCATGGGACGTGTTGGTGCTACCCATGGGGCCGTTCGGGGGCAGTTTCGAGATCTCACCATCTAACGCCATGCTTTTAAGCCTAAGTCTATAAATAAGCAAATTACCATCGTATTCTCAAACCGGGAGTCCTGCGACTGCGGGGTCAGTTCCTATACATTGTTCTCAGGGGAGGTGTTGGTTTCACCCACGTGGCCGTTCGGGGGCTGTTTCGAGTTTTCACCCTCTAACGCCATGTTTTTAAGAATAAGTCTATAAACATGCATATTACCATCGTATTCTCAAACCGGGAGTCGCGTGGCTGCGGGGTTAGTTCCTACGAGTTACATTGGTCCTGTGGGAGGTGTTATTGCCACCCACGGTGCCGTTCGGGGGTTATTTCGAGTTATCACCCTCTAACACCATGTTTGTAAGCCTAAGTTTATAAATATGCAAATTAGAGTCGTATTCTCAAACCGGGAGTCCTGCGGTTACGGGGTCAGTTCCTAGGAGTTACATTGGTCCCGTGGGATGTGTTGGTGACACCCACGGGGACGTTCGGGGGCTGTTTCGAGTTCTCACCCTCTAACGCCATGTTTTTAAGCTTAAGTCTATAATTATGCAAATTACCATCGTATTCTCAAACTAGGAGTCCTGCGGTTGCGGGGTCAGTTCCTACGAGTTACATTGGTCCCGTGCGAGGTGTTGGTGCCACCCACGGGGACGTTCGGGGGCAGTTTCGAGATCTCACCCTCTAACGCCATGTTTTTAAGCCTAAGTCTAGAAATATGCAAATTACCATCGTATCTTAAACCGGGTGTCCCGCGGCTGCGGGGTCAGTTCCTAGGAGTTACATTGGTCCCGTGGGAGGTGTTGGTAGCACCCACGGGGACGTTCGGGGGCTGTTTCGAGTTCTCACCCTCTAACTCCATGTTTTTAAGCCTAAGTCTAGAAATATGCAAATTAGCGTCGTATTCTCAAATCGGGAGTCCCGCGGCTGCGGGGTCAGTTCCTACGAGTTACATTGGTCCCGTGGGAGGTGTTGGTGCCACCCATGGGACCGTTCGGGGGAAGTTTCCAGATCTCACCCTCTAACGCCATGTTTTTAAGCCTAAGTCTATAAATATGCAAATTACAGTCGTATTCTCAAACCGGGAGTCCTGCGACTGCGGGGTCTGTTCCTACGAGTTACATTGGTCCCATGGGAGGTGTGGTGCCACCCACGGGGCCGTTCGGGTGATGTTTTGAGTTCTCACCCTCTAACGCCATGTTTTTAAGACTAAGTCTATAAACATGCATATATCCATGGTAATCTCCAACCGGGAGTCCCGCGGTTGCGGGGTCAGTTCCTACGAGTTACATTGGTCCCGTGGGAGGTGTTGGTGACACCCACGGGGCCGTTCGGGGGCAGTTTCGAGATCTCACCCTCAAACGCCATGTTTTTAAGCCTAAGTCAAGAAATATGCAAATTATCGTTGTATTCTCAAACCGAGGGTCCCGCGGCAGCGGGGTTAATTCCTACGAGTTACGTTGGTCCCGTGGGATGAGTGGGTGCTACCACAGGGCCGTTCGTAGGCTATTTTGAGTTCTCACCCTCTAACGCCATATTTTTAAGCCTAAGTTAATAAATATTAAAATTATCATCATATTCTCAATCCGAGAGTCCCGCCGTTGCGGGGTAAATTCCTACGAGTTTTATTGGTCCCGTGGGAGGTGTTGGTGCCACCCATGGGGACGTTAGGGGGCTGTTTCGAGTTCTCACCCTCTAACGCCATGTTTTTAAGCCTAAGTCTAGAAATATGAAAATTACCAATGTATTCTCAAATCGGTAATTCCGCGGTTGCGGGGTCAGTTCCTACGAGTTACATTGGTCCCGTGGGTGGTGTTGGTGCCACCCACGGGGACGTTCGGCGACAGTTTCGAGATCTCACCCTCTAACGCCATGTTTTCAAGCCTAAGTCTAGAAATATGCAAAATAACATCGTATTTTCAAATCGGGAGTCCCGCGGCTGCGGGGTCAGTTCCTACGAGTTACATTGGTCCCGTGGGAGGTGTTGGTGCCACCCATGGGGCCGTTCGGGGCCAGTTTCGAGATCTCACACTCTAACGCCATGTTTTTTAAGCCTAAGTCTATAAATAGGCAAATTACCGTCGTATTCTCAAACCGGGAGTCTTGCGGCTGCGGGGTCAGTTCCTACGTGTTTCATTGGTCCCGTGGGAGGTGTTGGTGCCACCCACGGGGCCGTTCGGGGGCTGTTTTGAGTTATCACCCTCTAATGCCATGTTTTTAAGCCTATGTCTATAAACATGAATATTACCATTGTATTCTCAAACCGGTTGTCTCGTGGCTGCGGGGTCAGTTCCTACGAGTTACATTAGTCCCGTGGGAGGTGTTGCTGCTACCCACAGGGCCGTTCGGATGCTATTTTGAGTTCTCACCCTCTAACGCCATGTTTTTAAGCCTAAGTCTATTAATGTGAAAATTACCGTCGTATTCTCAAATCGGGAGTCCTGCGGCTACGGGGTCAGTTCCAATGACTTAACATTGGTCCCGTGGGACGTGTTGGTGCCACCCATGGGGCCGTTCGGGGGCAGTTTCGAGATCTCACCATCTAACGCCATGCTTTTAAGCCTAAGTCTATAAATAAGAAAATTATCGTCGTATTCTCAAATCGGGAGTCCGGCGGCTGCGGGGTCCGTTCCTACTTGTTACATTATTCCCACGGGAGATGTTGGTTTCAGCCACGACGCCGTTCGGGGGATGTTTCGAGTTCTCACCCTCTAACGCCATGTTTTTAAGCCTAAGTCTATAAACATGCATATTACCATCGTATTCTCAAACCGGGAGTCGCGCGGCTGTGGGGTCAGTTCCTACGAGTAACATTGGTCCTGTGGGAGGTGTTATTGCTACCCACGGTGCCGTTCGGGGGTTTTTTCGAGTTCTCACCCTCTAACACCATGTTTTTAAGCCTAAGTCTAGAAATATGCAAATTAACGTCATATTCTCAAATCGGGAGTCCTGCGGCTGCGGGGTCAGTTCCTACGAGTTACATTGGTCCCGTGGGAGGTGTTGGTGCCACCCATGGGACCGTTGGGGGGTAGTTTCCAGATCTCACCCTCTAACGCCATGTTTTTAAGCCTAAGTCTATAAATATGCAAATTATAGTCGTATTCTCACACCGGGAATCCTGCGACTGCGGGGACTGTTCGTACGAGTTACATTGGTCCCATGGGAGGTGTGGTGCCACCCACGGGGCCGTTCGGGTGATGTTTTGAGTTCTCACCATCTAACGCCATGTTTTTAAGACTAAGTCTATAAACATGCATATAACCATCGTATTTTCCAACCGGGAGTCCCGCGGTTGCGGGGTCAGTTCCTACGAGTTACATTGGTCTCGTGGGAGGTGTTGGTGACACCCACGCTGCCATTCGGGGGCAGTTTCGAGATCTCACCCTCTAACGCCATGTTTTCAAGCCTAAGTCTAGAAATATGTAAAATAACGTCGTATTCTCAAATCGGGAGTCCCGCGGCTGCGGGGTCAGTTCCTACGAGTTATATTGGTCCCGTGGGAGGTGTTGGTGCCACCCATGGGGAAGTTCGGGGCCAGTTTCGAGATCTCACACTCTAACGCCATGTTTTTAAGCCTAAGTCTATAAATATGCAAATTACCGTTGTATTCTCAAACCGGGAGTCTTGCGGCTGCGGGGTCAGTTCCTATGAGTTTCATTGGTCCCGTGGGAGGTGTTGGTGCCGCCCATGGGGCCGTTCGGGGGCTATTTTGAGTAATCACCCTCTAACGTCATGTTTTTAGGCCTATGTCTATAAACATGCATATTACCATCGTATTCTCAAATCGGGTGTCCCGTGGCTGTGGGGTCAGTTCCTACGAGTTACATTGGTCCCGTGGGAGGTGTTGGTGCCACCCACGGGGCCGTTCGGATGCTATTTTGAGTTCTCACCCTATAACGCCATGTTTTTAGGCCTAAGTCTAGAAATGTGAAAATTACCATCGTATTCTCAAACCGGGAGTCCTGCGGCTACGGGGTCAGTTCCTATGAGTTAACATTGGTCCCGTGGGACGTGTTGGTGCCACCCATGGGGCCGTTCGGTGGCAGTTTCGAGATCTCACCATCTAACGCCATGCTTTTAAGCCTAAGTCTATAAATAAGGAAATTACCGTCGTATTCTCAAACCGGGAGTCCTGCGGCTGCGGGGTCAGTTCCTATACATTATTCACATGGGAGGTGTTGGTTTCACCCACGAAGCTGTTCGGGGGATGTTTCGAGTTCTCACCCTCTAACGCCATGTTTTTAAGCCTAAGTTTATAAACATGCATATTACCATCGTATTCTCGAACCGGGAGTCGCGCGGCTGCGGGGTCAGTTCCTACGAGTTACATTGGTCCTGTGGGAGGTGTTATTGCCACCCACGGTGCCGTTCGGGGGTTGTTTCGAGTTCTCACCCTCTAACACCATGTTTTTAAGCCTAAGTCTATAAATATGCAAATTAGAGTCATATTCTCAAACCAGGAGTCCTGCGGTTATGGGGTCAGTTCCTAGGAGTTACATTGGTCCCGTGGGACGTGTTGGTGACACCCACGGCGACGTTCGGGGGCTATTTCGAGTTCTCACCCTCTAACGCCATGTTTTTAAGCTTAAGTCTATAATTATGCAAATTACCATCGTATTCTCAAACTGGGAGTCCTGCGGTTGCGGGGTCAGTTCCTACGAGTTACATTGGTCCCGTGCGAGGTGTTGGTACCACCCACGGGGACGTTCGGGGGTAGTTTCGAGATCTCACCCTCTAACGCCATGTTTTTAAGCCTAAGTCTAGAAATATGCAAATTACCATCGTATTCTCAAACCGGGTGTCCCGCGGCTGCGGGGTCAGTTCCTAGGAGTTACATTGGTCCCGTGGGAGGTGTTGGTAGCACCCACGGGGACGTTCGGGGGCTGTTTCGAGTTCTCACCCTCTAACTCCATGTTTTTAAGCCTAAGTCTAGAAACATGCAAATTAACGTCGTACTCTAAAATCGGGAGTCCCGCGGCTATGGGGTCAGTTCCTACGAGTTACATTGGTCCCGTGGGAGGTGTTGGTGCCACCCATGGGACCGTTCGGGGGCAGTTTCCAGATCTCACCCTCTAACGCCATGTTTTTAAGCCTAAGTCTATAAATATGCAAATTACAGTCGTATTCTCAAACTGGGAGTCCTGCGACTGCGGGGTCTGTTCCTACGAGTTCCATTGGTCCCATGGGAGGTGTGGTGCCACCCACGGGGCCGTTCGGGTGATGTTTTGAGTTCTCACCCTCTAACGCCATGTTTTTAAGACTAAGTCTATAAACATGCATATAACCATCGTATTCTCCAACCGAGAGTCCCGCGGTTGCGGGGTCAGTTCCTACGAGTTACATTGGTCCCGTGGGAGGTGTTGGTGACACCCACGGGGCCGTTCGGGGGCAGTTTCGAGATCTCACCCTCAAACGCCATGTTTTTAAGCCTAAGTCAAGAAATATGCAAATTATCGCTGTATTCTCAAACCGAGGGTCCCGCGACAGCGGGGTTAGTTCCTACGAGTTACATTAGTCCCGTGGGATGAGTGGGTGCTACCACAGGGCCGTTCGTGGGCTATTTTGAGTTCTCACCCTCTAACGCCATATTTTTAAGCCTAAGTCAATAAATATTAAAATTATCATCGTATTCTCAATCCGGGAGTCCCGCCGCTGCCGGGTCAATTCCTACGAGTTTTATTAGTCCCGTGGGAGGTGTTGGTGCCACCCATGGGGACGTTAGGGGGCTGTTTCGAGATCTCACCCTCTAACGCCATGTTTTCAAGCCTAAGTCTAGAAATATGCAAAATAACATCGTATTGTCAAATCGGGAGTCCCGCGGCTGCGGGGTCAGTTCCTACGAGTTACATTGGTCCCGTGGGAGGTGTTGGTGCCACCCATGGGGCCGTTCGGGGCCAGTTTCGAGATCTCACACTCTAATGCCATGTTTTTAAGCCTAAGTTTATAAATAGGGAAATTACCGTCGTATTCTCAAACTGGGAGTCCTGCGGCTGCGGGGTCAGTTCCTACGAGTTTCATTGGTCCCGTGGGAGGTGTTGGTGCCACCCACGGGGCCGTTCGGGGGCTGTTTTGAGTTATCACCCTCTAACGCCATGTTTTTAAGCCTATGTCTATAAACATAAATATTACCATCGTATTCTCAAACCGGGTGTCCCGTGGCTACGGGGGCAGTTCCTACGAGTAACATTGGTCCTGTGGGAGGTGTTATTGCTACCCACGGTGCCGTTCGGGGGTTTTTTCGAGATCTCACCCTCTAACGCCATGTTTTTAAGCCTAAGTCTAGAAATATGCAAATTACCATCGTATTATCAAACCGGGTGTCCCGTGGCTGCGGGGTCAGTTCCTAGGAGTTACATTGGTCCCGTGGGAGGTGTTGGTAGCACCCACGGGGACGTTCGGTGGCTGTTTCGAGTTCTCACCCTCTAACTTCATGTTTTTAAGCCTAAGTCTAGAAATATGCAAATTAGCGTCGTATTCTCAAATCGGGAGTCCCGCGGCTGCGGGGTCAGTTCCTACGAGTTACATTGGTCCCGTGGAAGGTGTTGGTGCCACCCATGGGACCGTTCAGGGGAAGTTTCCAGATCTCACCCTCTAAAGCCATGTTTTTAAGCCTAAGTCTATAAATATGCAAATTACAGTCGTATTCTCAAACCGGGAGTCCGGCGGCTGCGGGGTCCGTTCCTACTAGTTACATTATTCCAATGGGAGGTGTTGGTTTCACCCACGAGGCCGTTCGGGTGATGTTTTGAGTTCTCACCCTCTAACGCCATGTTTTTAAGACTAAGTCTATAAACATGCATATAACCATCGTATTCTCCAACCAGGAGTCCCGCGGTTGCGGGGTCAGTTCCTACGAGTTACATTGGTCCCGTGGGAGGTGTTGGTGACACCCACGGGGCCGTTCGGGGGCAGTTTCGAGATCTCACCCTCAAACGCCATGTTTTTAAGCCAAAGTCAAGAAATATGCAAATTATCATTGTATTCTCAAACCGATGGTCCCGCGGCAGTGGGGTTAGTTCCTACGAGTTACATTGGTCCCGTGGGATGAGTGGGTGCTACCACAGGGCCGTTCGTGGGCTATTTTGAGTTCTCACCCTCTAACGCCATATTTTTAAGCCTAAGTCAATAAAAATTAAAATTATCATCGTATTCTTAATCCGGGAGTCCCGCCGCTGCGGGGTCAATTCCTACAAGTTTTATTGGTCCCGTGGGAGGTGTTGGTGCCACCCATGGGGACGTTAGGGGGCTGTTTCGAGTTCTCACCCTCTAACGCCATGTTTTTAAGCCCAAGTCTAGAAATATGAAAATTACCAACGTATTCTCAAATCAGGAATTCCGCGGCTGCGGGGTCAGTTCCTACGAGTTACATTGGTCCCGTGGGTGGTGTTGGTGCCACCCACGGGGACGTTCGGCGACAGTTTTGAGATCTCACCATCTAACGCCATGTTTTCAAGCCTAAGTCTAGAAATATGCAAAATAACGTTGTTTTGTCAAATCGGGAGTCCCGCGGCTGCGGGGTCAGTTCCTACGAGTTACATTGGTCCCGTGGGAGGTGTTGGTGCCACCCATGGAGCCGTTCGGGGCCAGTTTCGAGATCTCACACTCTAACGCCATGTTTTTAAGCCTAAGTCTATAAATATGCAAATTACCGTCGTATTCTCAAACCGAGAGTCTTGCGGCTGCGGGGTCAGTTCCTACGAGTTTCATTGGTCCCGTGGGAGGTGTTGGTGCCACCCACGGGGCCGTTCGGGGGCTGTTTTGAGTTATCACCCTCTAACGCCATGTTTTTAAGCCTATGTCTATAAACATGAATATTACCATCGTATTCTCAAACCGGGTGTCCCATGGCTGCGGGGTCAGTTCCTACGAGTTACATTGGTCCCGTGGGAGGTGACACCCTCTAACGCCATGTTTTTAAGCTTAAGTCTATAAACATGCATATAACCATCGTATTCTCCAACCGGGAGTCCCGCGGCTACGGGGTCAGTTCCTAGCTGTTACATTGGTCCCGTGGGAGGTGTTGGTGCCCCCCAAGGGTCCGTTCGGGGGCTGTTTCGAGTTCTCACCCTCTAAGGCCATGTTTTTAAGCCGATGTCTATAAATATGAAAATTACCGTCGTATTCTCAAACCGGGAGTCCTGCGGCTACGGGGTCAATTCCAAGGAGTTACATTGGTCCCGTGGGACGTGTTGGTGCCACCCACGGGGCCGTTCGGAGGCAGTTTTGAGTTCTCACCCTCTAACGGCATATTTTTAAGCCCAAGTCTAGAAATATACAAATTCCAATCGTATTCTCAAATCGGGAGTCCCGCGGCAGCGGGGTCAGTTACTACGAGTTACAATGGTCCCGTGGGACGTGTTGGTGCCACCCATGGGGCCGTTCGGGGGCAGTTTCGAGATCCCACCCTCTAACGCCATGTTTTTAAGCCTAAGTCTTAAAATATGGAAATTACAGTCGTATTCTCAAACCAGGACTCCTGCGACTGCGGGGTCAGTTCCTACAAGTTACATTGGTCCCGTGGGAGGTGTTGGTGCCACCCACGGGGTCGTTTGGGGATAGTTTCGAGTTCTCACCCCTCTAACGCCATGTTTTTAAGCCTAAGTCTATAAATATGCAAATTACCGTCGTATTCTCAAACCGAGAGTCTTGCGGCTGCGGGGTCAGTTCCTACGAGTTTCATTGGTCCCGTGGGAGGTGTTGGTGCCACCCACGGGGCCGTTCGGGGGCTGTTTCGAGTTATCACCCTCTAACGCCATGTTTTTAAGCCTATGTCTATAAACACGCAAATAACCATCGTATTCTCCAACCTGGAGTCCCGCGGCTACGGGGTCAGTTCCTACGAGTTACATTGGTCCCGTGGGAGGTGTTGGTGCCACCCACGGGGCCGTTCGGGTGCTGTTTGGAGTTCACACCCTCTAACGCCATGTTTTTAAGCATAAGTCTATAAACATGCATATAACCATCATATTCTCCAACCGGGAGTCCCACGACTGCGGGGTCAGTTCCTACAAGTTACATTGGTCCCGTGGGAGGTGTTGGTGCCTCCCACGGGGCTGTTCGGGGGCTGTTTCGAGTTTTCACCCTCTAACGCCATGTTTTTAAGCCTACGGGGTCAGTTACTACGAGTTACATTGGTCCCGTGGGACGGGTTGGTGCCACCCATGGGTCCATTCGGGGGCAGTTTCGAGATCTCGCCCTCTAACGGCATGTTTTTCAGCCTAAGTCTAAAAATATACAAATTACAATCGTATTCTCAAACCAGGAGTCCTGCGGCTGCGGGGTCAGTTCCTACGAGTTACTTTGGTCCCATGGGAGGTGTTGGTGCCACCCACGGGGCCGTTCGGAGGCTGTTTCGAGTTCACACCCTCTAAAGCCACATTTTTAAGCCTCAGTCTATAAACATGAATATTACCATCGTATTCTCAAACCGAGAGTCCCGCGGCTGCGAGGTCAGTTCCTACGAGATACATTGGTCCCGTGGGAGGTGTTGGTGCCACCCACGGGGCCGTTCGGGGGCTGTTTCAAGTTCTCACCCTCTAAAGCCTTGTTTTTAAGGGAAAGTCTATAAAAATGCAAATTACTGTCGTATTCCCAAACCGGGAGTCCTGCGGATACGGGGTCAGTTCCTACGAGTTACATTGGTCCCGTGGGACGTGTTAGTGCCACCCACGGGGCCGTTCGGAGGCAGTTTTGAGTTCTCGCCCTCTAACGGCATATTTTAAGAGCAAGTCTAGAAATATGCATATTACCATCGTATTCTCAAACTAGGAGTCCTGCGGTTGCGGGGTCAGTTCCTACGAGTTAAATTGGTCCCGTGGGAGGTGTTGGTGCCACCCACGGGGCCGTTCGGGGTCCGTTTCGAGATCTCACCCTCTAACGTCTTGTTTTTAAGACTAAGTCTAAAAATATGAAAATTATCATCGTTTTCTCAAGCCGAGAGTCCCGCGGCTGCGGGGTTAGTTACCACGAGTTACATTTGTCCCGTGGGATGAGTTGGTGCTACCCACAGGGACGTTCGGGGGCTGTTTTGAGTTCTCACCCTCTAACGCCATATTTTTATTCCTAAGTTTAGAAATATGAAAATAATCGTCGAATTCTAAAACTGGGATTCCCGCGGTTGCGGGGTCAGTTCCTACGAGTTATATTAGTCCCGTGGGAGGTGTTTGTGACACCCACGGGGTCGTTCGAGGGCTGTTTTGAGTTCTCACCCTCTCACGCCATATTTTTAAGCCTAAGTCTATAAATATGCCAATTACCATCGTATTGCCAAACCGACAGTCCTGCGTCTACGAGGTCAGTTCCTACAAGTTACATTGGTCCCGTGGGACGTGTTAGTGCCACCCATGGGCCCATTCGGGGGCAGTTTTGAGTTCTCACCCTCTAACGCCATGTTTTTAAGCCTAAGTCTGTAAATATGAAAATTACCATCGTATTCTCAAACCGGGAGTCCTACGGCTACGGGGTCAGTTCCTACGAGTTACATTGGTCCCATGGGAGGTCTGGTGCCACCCACGGGGCCGTTCGGGGGATGTTTTGAGTTCTCACCCTCTAACGCCATGTTTTTAACCCTAAGTCTATAAACATGCATATAACCATCGTATTCTCCAACCAGGAGTCCCGCGGCTTCGGGGTCAGTTCCTACGATTTACATTGGTCCCGTGAGAGGTATTGGTGCCACCCACGGGTCCGTTCGGGGGCTGTTTCGAGTTCTCACCCTCTAACACCATGTTTTTAAGCCTAAGTCTATAAGTATACAAATTACCATCGTATTCTCAAACCGGGAGTCCTGCGGCTACGGGGTCAGTTCCTACGAGTTACATTGGTCCCGTGGGACGTGTTGGTGCCACCCACGGGGTCATTCGGAGGCAGTTTTGAGTTCTCACCCTCAAACGGCATATTTTTAAGCCCAAGTCTAGAAATATGCAAATTACCATCGTATTCTCAAATCGGGAGTCCCACGGCTGCGGGATCAGTTCCTACGAGTTACATTGGTCCCGTTGGAGGTGTTGATGCCACCCATGGGGCCGTTCGGGGGCAGTTTTGAGATCTCACCCTCTAACGCCATGTTTTTAAGCCTAAGTCTATAAACATGCATATTACCATCGTATTCTCAAACCGAGAGTCCCGCGGCTGCTAGGTCAGTTCCTATGAGTTACATTGGTCCCGTGGGACGTGTTGGTGCCACCCACGGGGCCGTTCGTGGGCTGTTTCGAGTTCACACCCTCTAACGCCATGTTTTTAAGCCTAAGTCTATAAAAATGCAAATTACCATCGTATTCTCAAACCAGGAGTCTTGCGGCTATGGGGTCAGTTCCTACGAGTTACATTGGTCCCGTGAGACGTGTTGGTGCCACCCACGGGGCCGTTCGGAGGCAGTTTCGAGATCTCACCCTCTAACGCCATGTTTTTAAGCCTATGTTTATAAAAATGCATATTACCATCGTATTCTCAAACCGAGAGTCCCGCGGCAGTGGGTTCAATTCCTACGAGTTACGTTGGTCCCGTGGGAGGTCTTGGTTCCACCCACGGGGCCGTTCGGAGGCAGTTTCGAGTTCTCACCCTCTAACGTCATGTTTTTAAGCCTAAGTCTAGAAATGTGCAAATTATCATCGCTTTCTCAAACTGAGAGTCCCGCGGCTGCGGGGTTAGTTACCACGAGTTACATTGGTCCCGTGGGATGAGTTGGTGCTACCCACAAAGTCGTTAGGGGGATGTTTCGAGTTCTCACCCTCTAACGCCATGTTTTTATGCCAAACTCTATAAATATGAAAGTTATCGTCGAATTCTAAAACTGGGATTCCCGCGGTTGCGGGGTCAGTTCCTACGAGTTATATTGGACCCGTGGGAGGTGTTGGTGCCACCCACGGGGCCGTTCGGGGGCTGTTTCGAGTTCTCACCCTCTCACGCCATATTTTAAAGCCTAAGTCTATAAATATGCCAATTACCGTCGTATTCCCATACCGAGAGTCCTGCGTCTTCGGGGTTAGTTCCTACGAGTTACATTTGTCCCCTGGGACGTGTTGGTGCCACCCATGGGGCCATTCGGGGGTAGTTTCGAGATCTCACCTTCTAACGCCATGTTTTTAAGCCTACGTTTGTAAATATGCAAATTACCATCGTATTCTCAAACCGGGAGTCCTGCGGTTGCGGGGTCAGTTCCTACGAGTTACATTGGTCCCCTGGGAGGTGTTGGTGCCGCCCACGAGGTCGTTCGGGGGCTATTTCGAGTTCTCACCCTCAAACGACCTATTTTTAAGCCTAAGTCTATAAACATGCAAATTACCATCGTATTCTAAAACCGGGAGTCCCATGGCTACGGAGTCAGTTCCTACGAGTTACATTGGTCCCGTGGGAGGTATTGGTGCCACCCACGGTGCCGTTCTGGGGCTGTTTCGAGTTCTCACCCTCTAACGCCTTATTTTTAAGCCTAAGTCTATAAACATGCATATTACCATCGTATTCTCAAACCAGGAGTCATGCGGCTGCGGGGTCAGTTCCTACGAGTTACATTGGTCCCATGGAAGGTGTGGTGCCCCCCACGGTGCCGTTCGGGGGATGTTTTGAGTTCTCACCCTCTAACGCCATGTTTTTAACAGTAAGTCTATAAACATTCATATAACCATCGTATTCTTCAACCGAGAGTCCCGCGGATGCGGGGTCATTTCCTATGAGTTACATTGGTCCCGTGAGAGGTGTTGGTGCCACCCACGGGTCCGTTCGGGGGCTGTTTCAAGTTCTCACCCTCTAACGCCATGTTTTTAAGCCTAAGTCCATAAACATGCATATAACCATCGTATTCTCCAACCGGGAGTCCCGCGGCTGCGGGGTCAGTTCCTACGAGTTACACTGGTCCCGTGGGAGGTGTTGGTGACCCCCACGGGGCCGTTCGGGGGCATTTCAAGTTCTCACCCTCAAACGCCATGTTTTTATGCCTAAGTCTATAAATATGAAAATTACCGTAGTATTCTCAAATCGGGAGTCCTGCGGCTACGGGGTCAGTTCCTACGAGTAACATTGGTCTCGTGGGACGTGTTGGTGCCACCCACGGAGCCGTTAGGGGGCAGTTTCGAGATCTCACCCTCTAACGCCATGTTATTAAGCCTAAGTCTTAAAATATGGAAATTACCATCGTATTCTCAAACCGGGAGTGCTACAGCTACGGGGTCGGTTCCTACGAGTTACATTGGTCCCATGGGAGGTGTTGGTGCCACCCACGGGGCCGTTCGGGGGCTGTTTAGAGTTCTCACCCTCTAACGCTATGTTTTTAAGCCTAAGTCTATAAACATGGATATTTCCATCGTATTCTCAAACCGAGAGTCCCGCGGCTGCGAGGTCAGTTCCTATGAGTTACATTGGTCCCGTGGGAGGTGTTGGTCCCACCCACGGGGCCCTCTAAGGCCATGTTTTTAAGACTAAGTTTATAAAAATGCAAATTACCATCGTATTCTCAAACCGGGAGTCCTGCGACTACGGGGTCAGTTCCTACGAGTAACATTCGTCCCGTGGGACGTGTTGGTGACACCCACGGGGCCGTTCGGAGGAAGTTTCGAGTTCTCACCCTCTAACGCCATGTTTTTAAGCCTAAGTCTAAAAATATGAAAATTACCATCGTATTCTAAAACCGGGAGTCCTGCGGCTGCGGGGTCAGTTCCTACGAGTTACATTGGTCCCATGGGAGGTGTTGGTGCCACCCACGGGGCCGTTCGGGAGCTGTTTCGAGATCTAACCCTCTAACGCCATGTTTTTAAGCCTAAGTCTATAAACTTGCACATTACCATCGTATTCTCAAACCGAGAGTCCCGCGGCAACGGGGTCAGTTCCTACGAGTTACATTGGTCCCGTGGGAGGTCTTGGTTCCAGCCACGGGGCCGTTCGGGGGCAGTTTTGAGTTCTTACCCTCTAACGCCATGTTTTCAATCCTAAGTCTGTAAATATGAAAATTACCATCGTTTTCTCAAACTGGGAGTCCAGCGGTTGCGAGGTCAGTTCCTACGAGTTACATTGGTCCCGTGGGAGGTGTTGGTCCCAACCACGGGGACGCTCGGGGGAAGTTTTGAGATCTCACCCTCTAACGCCATGTTCTTAAGCCTAAGTCTATAAACATGCATATTACCATCGTATTCTCAAACTGAGAGTCCCGCGGCTACGAGGTCAGTTCCTACGAGTTACATTGGTCCCGTGGGAGGTGTTGGTCCCTCCCACGGGGCCCTCTAACGCCATGTTTTTCAGCCTAAGTTCATAAAAATGCAAATTACCATCGTATTCTCAAATCGGGAGTCCTGTGGCTATGGGGTCAGTTCCTACGAGTTACATTCGTCCCGTGGGACGTGTTGGTGCCACCCACGGGGCCGTTCGGAGGCAGTTTCGAGTTCTCACCCTCTAACACCATGTTTTTAAGCCTAAGTCTAAAAATATGCAAATTACCATCGTATTCTAAAACCGAGAGTCCTGCGGCTGCGGGGTCAGTTCCTACGAGTTACATTAGTACCATGGGAGGTGTTGGTGCCACCCACGGGGCCGTTCGGGAGCAGTTTCGAGATCTCACCCTCTAACGCCATGTTTTTAAGCCTAAGTCTATAAACATGCACATTACCATTATATTCTCAAACCGAGAGTTCCGCAGCAGTGGGGTCAGTTCCTACGAGTTACATTGGTCCCGTGGGAGGTCTTGGTTCTAGCCACGGGGCCGTTCGGGGGCAGTTTCTAGTTCTCACCCTCTAACGCCATGTTTTTAAGTCTAAGTCTAGAAATATGCAAATTATCGTCGTATTCTCAAACCGGGAGTCCCGAAGCTGCGGGGTCAGTTCCTACGAGTTATATTGGTCCCGTGGGAGGTGTTGGTGCCACCCACGGGGCCGTTCGGGGGCTGTTTCGAGTTCTCACCCTCTAACTCCATGTTTTTATGCCTAAGTCTATAAACATGCATATTACCATCGTATTCTCAAACCGGGAGTCCCGCAGCTACGGGGTCCGTTCCTACGAGTTACATTGGTCCCGTAGGAGGTGTTGGTGCCACCCATGGGGCCGTTCGGGGGAAGTTTTAAGATCTCACCCTCTAACGCCATGGTTTTAGGCCTAAGTCTATTAATATGCAAATTACCGTCGTATTCTCAAATCGGGAGTTCTGCGGCTGCGGGGTCAGTTCCTACGAGTTACATTGATCCCGTCGGAGCTGTTGGTGCCACCCACGGGGTCGTTTGGGAGTTGTTTCGAGTTCTCACCCTCTAACGCCATGTTTTTAAGCCTAAGTCTATAAATATGCAAATTACCGCCATATTCTCAAACCGGGAGTCCTGCGGCTACGGGGTCAGTTCCTACAAGTTACATTGGTCCCGTGGGACGTGTTGGTGCCACCCACGGGGTCGTTTGGAGGCTGTTTCAAGTTCTCACCCTCAAACGACATATTTTTAAGCCCAAGTCTAGAAATATGCAAATTACCATCGTATTCTCAAATCGGGAGTCCCGCGGATACGGGGTCAGTTCCTACGAGTTACATTGGTCCCATGGGAGCTGTTGGTGCCACCCACAGGGTCGTTCGGGTGCTGTTTCGAGTTCTCACCCTCTAACGCCATGTTTTTAAGCCTAAGTCTATAAATATGCAAATTACCGCCGTATTCTCAAACCGGGAGTCCTGCGGTTATGGGGTCAGTTCCTACGAGTTACATCGGTCCCGTGGGACATGTTGGTGCCACCCACGGGGTCGTTTGGAGGCTGTTTCGAGTTCTCACCCTCAAACGACATATTTTTAAGCCCAAGTCTAGAAATATGCAAGTTACCATCGTATTCTCAAATCGGGAGTCCCGCGGATGCGGGGTCAGTTCCTACGAGTTACATTGGTCCCGTAGGAGGTGTTGGTGCCACCCATGGGGCCGTTCGGGGGCAGTTTCCGGATCTCTCCTCTAACGCCATGGTTTTAGGCCTAAGTCTGTAAATATGCAAATTACCATCGTATTCTCAAACCGGGGCAGTTCCTATGAGTTAAATTGGTCCCGTGGGAGGTGTTGGCTCCACTCGCGGTGCCGTTCTGGGGATGTTTCGAGTTCTCACCCTCTAACGCCTTGTTTTTCAGCCTAAGTCTATAAACATGCGTATTACCATCGTATTCCCAAACCGGGAGTCCCACGGCTGTGGGGTCAGTTCCTATGAGTTTCATTGGTTCCATGGGAGATGTTGGTGCCACCCACGGGGCCGTTCGGGAGCTGCTTTAAGTTCTCACCCTCTAACGCCATGTTTTTGAACCTAAGTCGATAAACATGCATATTACCATCATATTCTCAAACCGGGAGTCCCGCGGCTGCAGGGTCAGTTCCTACGAGTTACATTGGTCCCGTGGGAGGTGTTGGTGCAACCCACGGGGCTGTTCAGGTGCTATTTTGAGTTCTCACCCTCTAACGCCATGTTTTTATGCCTATGTCTATAAATATGAAAATTATCGTCGTATTCCCAAACCGAGAGTCTTGCGTCTACGGGGTCAGTTCCTACGAGTTACATTGGTCCCGTGGGACGTGTTGGTGCCACCCATGGGACCATTCGGGAGCAGTTTCGAGATCTCACCCTCTAACGCCATGGTTTTAGGCCTAAGTCTGTAAATATGCAAATTACCGTCGTATTCTCAAACCGGGAGTTCTGCGGCTGCGGGATCAATTCCTAAGAGTTACATTGGTCCCATGCGAGGTGTTGGTGCCACCCACGGGGCCGTTCGGAGGCTGTTTCGAGTTCTCACCCTCTAATGCCATGTTTTTAAGCCTAAGTCTATAAATATGCAAATTACCATCGTATTCTCAAACCGGGAGTCCGGCGGCTACGGGGTCAGTTCCTACGAGTTACATTGGTCCCGTGGGACGTGTTGGTGCCACCCACGGGGTCGTTCGGAGGCAGTTTCGAGTTCTCAATCTCAAATGACATATTTTTAAGCCCAAGTCCAGAAATATGCAAATTACCATCGTATTCTCAAACCGGGAGTCCTGCGGCTGCGAGGTCAATTCCTCCGAGTTACATTGGTTTCGTGGGAGGTGTTGGTGCCAACCACGGGGCCGTTCGGGGGCTGTTGTAAGTTCTCACCCTCTAACGCCATGTTTTTAAGCCTAAGTCTATAAACATGCATATTACATCATATTCTCAAACCGGGAGTCCCGCGGCTGCAGGGTCAGTTCCTACGAGTTACATTGGTCCCGTGGGAGGTGTTGGTGCCACCCACGGTGCCGTTCTTGGGCTGTTTTGAGTTCTCACCCTCTAACGCCATGTTTTTAAGCCTGAGTCTATAAATATGAAAATTACCATCATTTTCTCAAACTGGGAGTCCTGCGGTTGCGAGGTCAGTTCCTTCGAGTTACATTGGTCCCGTGGGAGGTGTTGGTGCCAACCATGGGGACGTTCGGGGGCAGTTTCGGGATCTCACCCTCTAACGCCATGTTCTTAAGCCTAAGTCTAGAAATGTGCAAATTATCATCGTTTTCTCAAACCGAGAGTCCCGCGGCTGCCGGGTTAGTTACCACGAGTTACATTGGTCCCGTGGGAGGTGTTGGTCCCACCCACGGGGCCCTCTAATGCCATCTTTTTAAGCCTAAGTTTATAACAATGCAAATTACCATCGTATTGTCAAATCGGGAGTCCTGCGGCTACGGGGTCAGTTCCTACGAGTTACATTCGTCCCGTGGGACGTGTTGGTGCCACCCACGGGGCCGTTCGGAGGTAGTTTCGAGTTCTCACCCTCTAACGCCATGTTTTTAAGCCTAAGTCTAAAAACATGCAAATTACCATCATATTCTAAAACCGGGAGTCCTGCGGCTGCGGGGTCAGTTCCTACGAGTTACATTGGTCCCATGGGAGGTGTTGGTGCCACCCACGGGGCCGTTCGGGAGCAGTTTCGAGATATCACCCTCTAACGCCATGTTTTTAAGCCTAAGTCTATAAACATGCACATTACCATCGTATTCTCAAACCGAGAGTCCCGCGGCAGCGGGGTCAGTTCCTACGAGTTACATTGGTCCCTTGGGAGGTCTTGGTTCCAGCCACGGGGACGTTCGGAGGCAGTTTCGAGATCTCACCCTCTAACGCCATGTTCTTAAGTCTAAGTCTAGAAATGTGCAAATTATCATCGTTTTCTCAAATCGAGAGTCCCGCGGCTGCGGGGTTAGTTACCACGAGTTACATTGGTCCCGTGGGATGAGTTGGTGCTACCCACGAAGACGTTCAGGGGCTGTTTCGAGTTCTCACCCTCTAACGCCATGTTTTTAAGCCAAAGTCTAGAAATATGAAAATTATCGTCAAATTCTAAAACTGGGATTCCCGCGGTTGCGGGGTCAGTTCCTACGAGTTATATTTGTCCCGTGGGAGGTGTTGGTGCCACCCACGGGGCCGTTCGGGGGTTGTTTCGAGTTCTCACCCTCTCAAGCCATATTTTTAAGCCTAAGTCTATAAACATGCATATTACCATCGTATTCTCAAACCAGGAGTCCCGGGGCTGCGGGGTCAGTTCCTACGAGTTACATTGGTCCCGTAGGAGGTGTTGGTGCCACCCATGGGGCCGTTCGGGGGCAGTTTTAAGATCTCATCCTCTAACGCCATGGTTTTAGGCCTAAGTCTGTAAATATGCAAATTACCGTCGTATTCTCAAACCGGGAGTTCTGCGGCTACGGGGTCAGTTCCTACATGTTACATTGGTCCCGTGGGAGCTGTTGGTGCCACCCACGGGGTCGTTTGGGGGCTGTTTCGAGTTCTCAACCTCTAACGCCCTCTCTTTAAGCCTAAGTCTATGAATATGCAAATTACTGCCATATTCTCAAACCGGGAGTCCTCCGGCTACGGGGTCAGTTCCTACGAGTTACATTGGTCCCGTGGGACGTGTTGGTGCCACCCACGGGGTCGTTCGGAGGCAGTTTCTAGTTCTCAATCTCAAATGACATATTTTTAAGCCCAAGCCCAGAAATATGCAAATTACCATCGTATTCTCAAACCAGGAGTCCTGCGGCTGCGGGGTCAATTCCTCCGAGTTACATTGGTTTCGTGGGAGGTGTTGGTGCCAACCACGGGGCCGTTCGGGGGCTGTTGTAAGTTCTCACCCTCTAACGCCATGTTTTTAAGCCTAAGTCTATAAACATGCATATTACATCATATTCTCTCAAACCGGGAGTCCCGCGGCTGCAGGGTCAGTTCCTACGAGTTACATTGGTCCCGTGGGAGGTGTTGGTGCCACCCACGGTGCCGTTCGGGGGCTGTTTTGAGTTCTCACCCTCTAACGCCATGTTTTTAAGCCTAAGTCTATAAATATGAAAATTACCATCGTTTTCTCAAACTGGGAGTCCTGCGATTGCGACGTCAGTTCCTTCCAGTTACATTGGTCCCGTGGGAGGTGTTGGTGCCAACCATGGGGACGTTCGGGGGCAGTTTCGGGATCTCACCCTCTAACGCCATGTTCTTAAGCCTAAGTCCAGAAATGTGCAAATTATCATCGTTTTCTCAAACCGAGAGTCCCGCGGCTGCCGGGTTAGTTACCACGAGTTACATTGGTCCCGTGGGAGGTGTTGGTCCCACCCACGGGGCCCTCTAACGCCATCTTTTTAAGCCTAAGTTTATAACAATGCAAATTACCATCGTATTGTCAAATCGGGAGTCCTGCGGCTACGGGGTCAGTTCCTACGAGTTACATTCGTCCTGTGGGACGTGTTGGTGCCACCCACGGGGCCGTTCGGAGGCAGTTTCGAGTTCTCACCCTCTAACGCCATGTTTTTAAACCTAAGTCTAAAAACATGCAAATTACCATCATATTCTAAAACCGGGAGTCCTGCGGCTGCGGGGTCAGTTCCTACGAGTTACATTGGTCCCATGGGAGGTGTTGGTGCCACCCACGGGGCCGTTCGGGAGCAGTTTCGAGATATCACCCTCTAACGCCATGTTTTTAAGCCTAAGTCTATAAACATGCACATTACCATCGTATTCTCAAACCGAGAGTCTCGCGACAGCGGTGTCAGTTCCTACGAGTTACATTGGTCCCTTGGGAGGTCTTGGTTCCAGCCACGGGGACGTTCGGGGGCAGTTTCGAGATCTCACCCTCTAACGCCATGTTCTTAAGTCTAAGTCTAGAAATGTGCAAATTATCATCATTTTCTCAAATCGAGAGTCCCGCGGCTGCGGGGTTAGTTACCACGAGTTACATTGGTCCCGTGGGATGAGTTGGTGCTACCTACGGAGACGTTCAGGGGCTGTTTCGAGTTCTCACCCTCTAACGCCATGTTTTTAAGCCAAAGTCTAGAAATATGAAAATTATCGTCGAATTCTAAAACTGGGATTCCCGCGGTTGCGGGGTCAGTTCCTACGAGTTATATTTGTCCCGTGGGAGGTTTTGGTGCCACCCACGGGGCCGTTCGGGGGTTGTTTCGAGTTCTCACCCTCTCAAGCCATATTTTTAAGCCTAAGTCTATAAACATGCATATTACCATCGTATTCTCAAACCAGGAGTCCCGCGGCTGCGGGGTCAGTTCCTACGAGTTACATTGGTCCCGTAGGAGGTGTTGGTGCCACCCATGGGGCCGTTCGGGGGCAGTTTTAAGATCTCATCCTCTAACGCCATGGTTTTAGGCCTAAGTCTGTAAATATGCAAATTACCGTCGTATTCTCAAACCGGGAGTTCTGCGGCTGCGGGGTCAGTTCCTACGTGTTACATTGGTCCCGTGGGAGCTGTTGGTGCCACCCACGGGGTCGTTTGGGGGCTGTTTCGAGTTCTCAACCTCTAACGCCATGTCTTTAAGCCTAAGTCTATGAATATGCAAATTACTGCCATATTCTCAAACCGGGAGTCCTGCGGCTACGGGGTCAGTTCCTACGAGTTACATTGGTCCCGTGGGACGTGTTGGTGCCACCCTCGGGGTCGTTTTGAGGCTGTTTCGAGTTCTCACCCTCAAACGACATATTTTTAAGCCCAAGTGTAGAAATATGCAAATTACCATCGTATTCTCAAATCGGGGGTCCCGCAGATGCGGGGTCAGTTCCTAAGAGTTACATTGTTCCCATGGGAGCTGTTGGTTCCACCCACAGGGTCGTTCGGGGGCTGTTTCGAGTTCTCACCCTCTAACACCATGTTTTTAAGCCTAAGTCTTTAAATATGCAAATTACCGCCGTATTCTCTCAAACCGGGAGTCCTGCGGCCACGGGGTCAGTTCCTACGAGTTACATTGGTCCCGTGGGACGTGTTGGTTCCACCCACGGGGTCGTTCGGAGGTAGTTTCGAGTTCTCAATCTCAAACGGCATATTTTTAAGCCCAAGTCCAGAAATATGCAAATTACCGTCGTATTCTCAAACCGGGAGTCCTGCGGCTGCGGGGTCAATTCCTCCGAGTTACATTGGTTTCGTGGAAGGTGTTGGTGCCAACCACGGGGCCGTTCGGGGGTTGTTGTAAGTTCTCACCGTCTAACGCCATGTTTTTAAGCCTAAGTCTATAAACATGCATATTACATCATATTCTCAAACCGGGAGTCCCGCGGCTGCAGGGTCAGTTCCTACGAGTTACATTGGTCCCGCGGGAGGTGTTGGTGCCACCCACGGTGCCGTTCGGGGGCTGTTTTGAGTTCTCACCCTCCAACGCCATGTTTTTAAGCCTAAGTCTATAAATATGAAAATTACCATTGTTTTCTCAAACTGGGAGTCCTGCGATTGCGAGGTCAGTTCCTACGAGTTACATTGGTCCCGTGGGAGGTGTTGGTGCCAACCATGGGGACGTTCAGGGGCAGTTTCGGGATCTCACCCTCTAACGCCATGTTCTTAAGCCTAAGTCTAGAAATGTGAAAATTATCATCGTTTTCTCAAACCGAGAGTCCCGCGGCTGCGGGGTTAGGTACCACGAGTTACATTGGTCCCGTGGGAGGTGTTGGTCCCACCCACGGGGCCCTCTAACGACATCTTTTTAAGCCTAAGTTTATAACAATGCAAATTACCATCGTATTCTCAAATCGGGAGTCCTGCGGCTACGGGGTCAGTTCCTACGAGTTACATTCGTCCCGTGGGACGTGTTGGTGCCACCCACGGGGCCGTTCGGAGGCAGTTTCGAGTTCTCACCCTCTAACGCCATGTTTTTAAGCCTAAGTCTAAAAACATGCAAATTACCATCGTATTCTAAAACCGGGAGTCCTGCGGCTGCGGGATCAGTTCCTACGAGTTACATTGGTCCCATGGGAGGTGTTGGTGCCACCCACGGGGCCGTTCGGGAGCAGTTTCGAGATCTCACCCTCTAATGCCATGTTTTTATGCCTAAGTCTATAAACATGCACATTACCGTCGTATTCTCAAACCGAGAGTCCCGCGGCAGCGGGGTCAGTTCCTACGAGTTACATTGGTCCCGTGGGAGGTCTTGGTTCCAGCCACGGGGACGTTCGGGGGCCGTTTCGAGATCTCACCCTCTAACGCCATGTTCTTAAGTCTAAGTCTAGAAATGTACAAATTATCATCGTTTTCTCAAACCGAGAGTCCCGCGGCTGCGGGGTTAGTTACCACGAGTTACATTGGTCCCGTGGGATGAGTTGGTGCTACCCACGGAGACGTTCAGGGGCTGTTTCGAGTTCTCACCCTCTAACGCCATGTTTTTAAGCCAAAGTCTAGAAATATGAAAATTATCGTCGAATTCTAAAACTGGGATTCTCGCGGTTGCGGGGTCAGTTCCTACGAGTTATATTGGTCCCGTGGGAGGTGTTGGTGCCACCCACGGGGCCGTTCGGGGGCTGTTTCGAGTTCTCACCATCTCACGCCATATTTTTAAGCCTAAGTCTATAAACATGCATATTACCATCATATTCTCAAACCAGGAGTCCCGCGGCTGCGGGGTCAGTTCCTACGAGTTACATTGGTCCCGTAGGAGGTGTTGGTGCCACCCATGGGGCCGTTCAGGGGCAGTTTTAAGATCTCATCCTCTAACGCCATGGTTTTAGGCCTAAGTCTGTAAATATACAAATTACCGTCGTATTCTATAACCGGTAGTTCTGCGGCTGCGGGGTCAGTTCCTACGAGTTACATTGGTCCCGTGAAAGCTGTTGGTGCCACCCACGGGGTTGTTTGGGGGCTGTTTCGAGTTCTCACCCTCTAACGCCATGTATTTAAGCCTAAGTCTATGAATATGCAAATTACCGCCATATTCTCAAACCGGGAGTCCTACGACTACGAGGTCAGTTCCTACGAATTACATTGGTCCCGTGGGACGTGTTGGTGCCACCCTCGGGGTCGTTTGGAGGTTGTTTCGAGTTCTCACCCTCAAACGACAAATTTTTAAGCCCAAGTGTAGAAATATGCAAATTACCATCGTATTCTCAAATCGGGGGTCCCGCGGATTCGGGGTCAGTTCCTAAGAGTTACATTGGTCCCATGGGAGCTGTTGGTTCCACCCACAGGGTCGTTCGGGGGCTGTTTCGAGTTCTCACCCTCTAACGCCATGTTTTTAAGCCTAAGTCTATAAATATGCAAATTACCGCCGTATTCTCAAAACGGGAGTCCTGCGGTTACGGGGTCAGTTCCTACGAGTTACATTGGTCCCGTGGGACATGTTGGTGCCACCCACGGGGTCGTTTGGAGGCTATTTCGAGTTCTCACCCTCAAACAACATATTTTTAAGACCAAGTCTAGAAATATGCAAGTTACCATCGTATTCTCAAATCGGGAGTCCCGCGGATGCGGGGTCAGTTCCTACGAGTTACATTGGTCCCGTAGGAGGTGCTGGTGCCACCCATGGGGCCGTTTGGGGGCAGTTTCCAGATCTCAACCTCTAACGCCATGGTTTTAGGCCCAAGTCTTTAAATATGCAAATTACCATCATATTCTCAAACTGAGATTCCCACGGCTGCGGAGTCAGTTCCTACGAGTTACATTGGTCCCGTGGGAGGTGTTGGTTCCACCCGCGGTGCCGTTCTGGTGCTGTTTCGAGTTCTCACCCTCTAACGCCTTATTTTTCAGCCTAAGTCTATAAACATGCGTATTACCATCGTTGATGTACCCGTTTATACCCTCAACATTGATGAGGATTACCTAAATACGGACGACACTACGAGGGGATGACCCTTCACCAGGCCCCAGCTGGCCACCACCAGGTCCAGACGACCCTACGAGGGGCCGACCCTCCACCAGGCTCTAGCCGACCCTACGAGGGGCCGACCCTTCACCAGGCTGTAGCCGACCCTACGAGGGGCCGACCCTTCCTCAGGCTCCAGACGACCCTACGAGGGTACGACAGTACGAGGCCAGAATCAAACCAGGCTCCCTACCGGAAGAAACTTTGCCCTCGGCCTCGGCTCATAGGCCGAGGGTGACATCATGACAGCGTGTGGTCCGGGACACGCGTGGAACAGTGCGCGTCAGGCTCATATAACACGTGGCAGACCGTTATAACCGAATCACACCCTCACGTGAGGGAATATTATGTCATCATTTGGCATCTACAGGTGTCAACATGGGATAGGTTAGATCATCATTCACATGCACCATGCTTACTTGGGGGGTACACTACACCCCCCAAGACCTATATAAACTTGTCACCTACAACCCTACAGGGGATCGATCAATTAACTGTAGCCCTAGCTAAAACTCTGCTTGTACACACAGTAGAGAGAGAGAGAGGGTTATGTGCATTGTATCCAAGGCCATTAGTGCCCATACTTAGTGGATCACACACTCACAGTGGATGTAGGCCAATTTGGCTGAACCACTATATATCTTTGTCTAATTTCCTCTTATACTCATCCCCTTCTATACACTTACATACTTATATACTTGCATCTCTATGGCTGCTACTGCTTGAGCTCACTATCACTTATCCGGTGGTGCTAAATCTTAGCATCATCAGTTTGGCGCCGTCTGTGGGAACGAGAAGACATCTCTTCCTTTGTACAGCTTGACCTCACTGGGCACTCTGGTGGTGAACCAACACTCCCCCTGAGAGGAGGTGTTTCACCATTGAAAGAGACCCACTAAGGTTCCCAAGCTAACTAGTGTTTTCTTCAGTTCAGATTTTCATAGCTCAAGCACATGGAACCTGAGATGCCACCGCCACTACTTCCCCCGCCGGATGATGGGGGAAGACCCAGTTCCAGTCAGCCACCACCTCAGTCTGAGATGGCTGATGTGGCAGTAGCCCTAAAGTCTCTGGCAGCCAGCCAGCGGATGATGCAGGAGCAGTTCACAGCTCTAAGTCAGAATATACTGAGACCACCAGGGGTCTCACCTGAGATGATTACTCCGGCAGCAGCTCCAGGACATCATGAGGCCAGGGGACCACCCCAGGCACCACATAAAGACCTGCCACCCCCTCAGCGGCGTAGGGATGTTGCTGACCCCCGGCGTTTACGCCTGGGGAGGCAAGGAAACCCTTGCCCTGAGGACAGGTATGATGATCTGGAGGAAGAAGAGGCTCCAGTAGAATGCTGGGAGCCGTATGAGGTCTCCAACAATACAGTACGACCCCTCCAGGACAGTAGAGGAAAGTGCGGGAGACCAAACCCTGATGATCGCCCAAGAGGCTCTGCTTTTGACCGCCTGAGCAGGGGGTCGGACTTCGAGAGGCTGGGCCCAGTGAATGACCTGCGAGACAAGTTGTCCAAGTCAAGAAGCGCAGCGAGATCTAGGAAAGAAGCAGAAGGCCGACCCCAAAGACGGGATGACGGCCAAAGGGAAGTAAACAGCCGACACAGGCCTGCCGTAGCGGGGCCCTCCATCCACCTCCGAAAGGCAGCGGGGGATAACATCGGCCAGGCCGACCCTGTGAGGCCCTGGAATGACTCAATCCAGCGGTTAGAGGATAAGATTGGCGACATACTGAAGAGACGGGACCCTCTTCAGAGGGGATACACCATAGGCTCACCCTTTGTGGCAAAGATAGTCAACTTCCCCATGCCATCAAAGTTCAGGCCTCCTGTGGTCACCCCAAGATACGATGGGAGCACCAACCCTGTCCACCACGTGGAGATGTATCAATCCGCGGCAGACATATACTCTATCTCAGATGAGATGAGATGCCGTACCTTCTCTGGTACCTTGACAGGGGCTGCGCATGTGTGGTACACGTCTCTTCCAAAAAATTCTATTGGAAACTTTAAGCAGTTGGCAGACTTGTTCATCCATAATTTCTGCTTTGGGGTGAGGCCACAGAAGAAGACCACACACCTGCTCTATGTTAAGCAGGGAAAGAATGAGACTCTGAGAGACTACATAGCCAGATTCAATAAAGAGAAGCTGGAGGTGGAAGACTATGAGGAGAGCATAGCTATGACAGCCCTGATTGGAGGGCTCCAAAAGGGGAAGCTATTATGGAAGCTTGCCGAAGACCCTCCGAGGACGATGGCCGAGCTGTTGTCAACAGCAGGAAAGGTTATGAACGCCGAAGAGGCGATGGATGCAAAATATGAGGACGAAAAAGGAGGTGCAAGCGGGGGCAAGTACCCTAAGAAGAACAAAGAGGGGAAGAAGAGAACCATGGATGATAAGTTCGCGGGGTACACCCCTCTGACGGTCAGTTGTGAACAGATCCTTAATGAGATAAAGAGTGACCGGACGCTGAAGTGGCCCGAGAAGCTGAGGGCAGCTCCCGGCAAGAGGAATAAGAACCTGTGGTGTGAATTTCACCAAGACCACGGCCACGTAACAGACAAATGCTTTGCTCTGAAAGATGAGATTGAGAAGATGCTGAAGGAAGGGAAGCTCAGAAAGTACGTCGATAAAGCCGACGTCAAGAGGGGCCGAGGGGACGACCCCAGAAAAAAGCGAGTCGATGCCTGCAGAGAAGGTCCTCAAAAAAGAGGGGACGACCCCTCTAATGATGAGTACGACCCTGACCTCCCGCCGAGGGACGACCAAGGCCCTGTCAAGAGGCTCAATATGATCTCGCTCGGGGTGGGAATGATCTCCGGGGGACTTGCAGGAGGAGGGTCTGAGGTCACCGACAGGAAGGCCCATGTCGCTGAGGCTAAGGCAGTGACGAAGATGGTGCAGTCAACCTTACTAGAGGTCAAGTCAGAAAAAAGGAAGAAGGTTGATATGGACACTTTGATTGTGGGATTTTCAAGAATGGACTTTAAGGGCCTATTGGCCCCGCATGATGACCCTCTCGTCATCACCACCAGGGTGCACGGGTGCGAAGTGCCGAGGATCCTGGTGGATGGGGGCTCATCCGCAGATGTGATGTTTTGGCCATGCTTCAAGGCCTTGGGCCTCAGTCGTGCCAGACTTGTCCCATACCATCATCCATTGATTGGGTTCAGTGGGGAGAAGGTTCACCCCCTAGGAATTTATGAGGCTGATGTCAGGATGGGGGACGAGTGGCCGAGATGGCTCACCAAGAGGGTCAGTTTCTTTGTGCTGGATGAGCATGTGTTTTCGGCATACAACATCATACTGGGACGTGTGGCCCTCAAGGGGTTTGAAGCTGTGCCGTCCACGGTCCACCAGATGGTTAAGTTCCCTACCCCTTATGGGGTGGGGGAAGTTCAGGGAGACCAGACGACAGCGAGAGAGTGCTACTACAACTCCGCTGAAGAAAGGGAGGCACACAAGAGGGCTACAGCCACTTACAACATTGATACCCTAGACCCCAGGGACGAGACGAAGCTCAAAAAAGGAGAGGCCGCTGAGGAGGTAGAACCCATCATCCTCGATGAGGATGACCCGAGAAAAACCTTCCAAGTTGGCAAATCTCTGAAGCCCAGTATCAAGGAAGACCTCATCAAACTATTGAGGAGAAGGCGAAGCGTCTTCGCGTGGAGTCATGTAGATATGCCAGGGATCGACCCTGAAATCATGTGCCACAAACTCAATGTGGTAGAGGGAGTGAAGCCGGTAAAGCAGAAGAGGAGGATTTACTCTTGAGAAAAGTATGAGGTCATCAGGGATGAGGTTAAAAAATTAGAAGACGCTGAATATATCAGAGAGGTCATCTACCCTGAGTGGCTGTCCAATGCAGTCATCGTCCCAAAGGCCAACGGCAAGTGGAGAATGTGCGTGGACTTCATAGACCTCAACAAGCATTGTCCCAAAGATAGCTTCCCTCTCCCCCGCATCGATCAGATGGTAGACGCTACCGCAGGCCATGAGCTCATGAGTTTCATGGATGCCTACTCAGGGTATAACCAGATTTTCATGAACCCTGAGGACTCGGAGAGGACTGCCTTCATCACTGACAAGGGGACATACTGTTACAGGGTCATGCCCTTTGGCCTAAAAAATGCGGGGGCAACGTACCAGCGCCTCGTAAACAAAATGTTCGAAGATGAAATTGGGAAGTCTATGGAGGTTTACGTAGATGACATGCTGACTAAGAGTCTGAAGGCAGAGGATCATGTGGCAGACCTGGAGAGGACCTTTAATACAATGGACAAATACAAAATGAAGCTCAATCCGGCCAAGTGTGTCTTCGGGGTCGGAGCGGGGAAGTTCTTGGGGTTCATTGTCAATCAAAGAGGCATCGAGGCCAATCCTGAAAAGATAAAGGCCCTTATTGAGATGAAGGCCCCCAAGTCCATTAAAGACGTTCAGAGGCTCACAGGGAGAGTGGCTGCCTTGAACAGATTTGTGTCAAGGGCTACAGACAGGTGCCTACCATTCTTCAAGATCCTCAGGAAGGCCTTCGAATGGAGCGAAGAGTGTGATGAGGCTTTCAAGGAGCTAAAATCATACTTAGGGTCTCCCTTGCTGCTGTCACGACCCGTGCAGGGTGAACGACTTTACGTGTACCTTGCTGTCTCAGAGTCCGCTATCAGTGCAACAATCGTAAGAGACGAAGACGGGATACAAAAGCCTGTATATTTCAACAGCAAGGCACTCCAGGGGGCAGAGCAGAGATACCCGAGGATGGAAAAGTTGGCCTATGCCTTGATCCATGCCTCAAGGAAGATGAAACCGTACTTCCAGTCCCATACTATGGTCATCCTTACTGACTCTCCTATTAGACAGGTCCTACACAAGCCTGAAAAATCAGGAAGGCTAATGACCTGGGATATAGAGCTGGGGGAGTTTGACATTGTGTATCAGCCTAAGACAGCCATTAAGGGGCAGGCCTTGGCAGACTTCGTGGTTGAGTTCACCTGGGAAAATGATGAAGCCGAGGGTGAGACCCTCGGGAAGGCAGATACAGAAGACACACCCGCAGATATGGCTGAGACGAGCACCGCTAGAAGGAAAGTGACTGAAAACGAAGAGGGAAGATACATCTTTAGACAGGGGTCCCTCTCTGAGGGAAATTTTTCTGAAAAAAAGACTCCGTGGAGCCTCTTCGTTGACGGGTCCTCCTGTGATAGCGGAAGTGGTGCTGGACTGATACTATCAGCACCCGACGGCTTAGACGTCGAATACGCCCTGAGGTTCAGCTTCAAAGCCTCCAACAATGAGGCTGAATATGAGGCCTTAGTAGCAGGCCTCTGCTTGGCCAAGTCTCTTAGTGTCGGCCAGATTTTGGTCCATAGTGATTCAAGGCTAGTCGTAAATCAGATACTAGGAGCCTACGAGGCAAAGGACGAGAGAATGGCTAGGTATCTTGACAAGGTGAGGTCATTGCTGAAAAACTTTAATGAAGTGAAACTCAAGAGGATACCTAGGCTCGACAATGGTCGTGCTGACGCCCTTGCAAGGTTGGCCTCAGCTACTAGGACAGACATAAGGAGGACAGTCCCAGTGGAAATCTTGCTACGACCAACTATCGAAGAGGACGAGGGAACAGTTGGCATTTGCATGAATGTTTCTCAAGAACCTTCATGGATGGATCCTCTGATCAGATACATTAAAGGAGGAGAGATGCCAGAAGCAAGCCAAGAGAGGAAGAAGCTGAGATACAGAGCTGCAAAGTTCACAGTCATCGGAGACACGCTGTACAAAAAGGGGTTTCTGCTCCCCTTACTTAGGTGTGTGCATCCTTCAGAAGTCCCTTCCATTTTGCAAGATGTGCATGAAGGGTCGTGCTCAAGCCACATTGGGGGTAGATCCCGAGCGAAGAGGGTAATAACCCAGGGGTACTGGTGGCCGACCTTAGGAAAAGATGCTGCCGCATATGTTAAAAAGTGTGACAAATGCCAAAGATTTGCTCCCATCCCTCACCAACCTCATCAGCCTCTTACCTCCATTACATCCCCATGGCCGTTTGCAGTGTGGGGGATTGACCTGGTAGGACCCTTACCGAGGGCAGTCCATAACCATCGGTTCCTCATCGTAGCAATTGACTACTTTTCAAAGTGGGTAGAGGCCGAGCCGATGGTCACGATTACAGAGCAGAAGACCTTCCAGTTCATCTGGAAGAATGTGATATGCAGATATGGTCTACCCAATACCCTCATCTCGGATAACGGGACCCAGTTCAAGAATGCCTCTCTGCAGAAGTACTGTGAGAGGGTAAGCATCAAACAGTTTTTCTCCACCCCAGGCCGACCTCAGGCCAATGGGCAAACCGAAGTTACGAACAGGACAATCCTAGATGGGATTAAGAAGAGGCTTGAGGAGGCAAAAGGAAGATGGGTCGAGGAGTTATATGCAGTGTTGTGGGCATACAGGACGACAGTAAGGACCTCTACCGGGGAGACCCCATTCATGTTGGCTTATGGATCAGAAGCAGTCATCCCCACTGAAGTGGAGTTTCCTACTCATAGGGTCCAAATGTATGACCCCCAGGGGAATACGGAAGAGAGAAGACTTGACCTAGACCTGATTGAGGAAATAAGGGAGGATGCTGAGATAAGGCAAGCTTCCTACCAGCAGAGGACCGCAAGGTTTTACAACCAAAGGGTGAAACAGAGGCCTATCGCAGTGGGAGACTTGGTTCTTAAAAAGACTTGGCAGAAACCCAACAAGCTCCATCCTAATTGGCATGGCCCATATAGGGTCATCGATGAAGTTGTCCCAGGGACCTACAGGCTAGAAAACTAAGAGGGGGAACCTTTTTCAAACCCCTGGAATGCAGATCATTTGAAGAAATACTATCAGTAGTGTTGTAAGGTCTTGAAAGGCCATAATTGTAATTAGGGTTGCTCCAACAGAACACTTGGAAAATTAATGAGAAATATCAGTGTTTCCTTCATCCTATTGTCAGTCCTAGCATGCATGGGAAGTTGATCCCTCGGCTATAATGGGGACCAGTGGAGGGGACGACCCCTCCACTCTCCTCAAAAAAGACGAGGGAAGACTACATTAAAATCCATTAATTTGGTTAGTTGATCCCTCGGCTATAATGGGGACCAGTGGAGGGGACGACCCCTCCACTCTCCTCAAAAAAGACGAGGGAAGACTAAATTAAAATCCATTAATTTGGTTAGTTGATCCCTCGGCTATAATGGGGACCAGTGGAGGGGACGACCCCTCCACTCTCCTCAAAAAAGACGAGGGAAGACATTAAAATCCATTAATTTGGTTAGTTGATCCCTCGGCTATAATGGGGACCAGTGGAGGGGACGACCCCTCCACTCTCCTCAAAAAAGACGAGGGAAGACATTAAAATCCATTAATTTGGTTAGTTGATCCCTCGGCTATAATGGGGACCAGTGGAGGGGACGACCCCTCCACTCTCCTCAAAAAAGACGAGGGAAGACTAAATTAAAATCCATTAATTTGGTTAGTTGATCCCTCGGCTATAATGGGGACCAGTGGAGGGGACGACCCCTCCACTCTCCTCAAAAAAGACGAGGGAAGACATTAAAATCCATTAATTTTGTTAGTTGATCCCTCGGCTATAATGGGGACCAGTGGAGGGGACGACCCCTCCACTCTCCTCAAAAAAGACGAAGGAAGACTATATTAAAATCCATTAATTTGGTTAGTTCATCCCTCGGCTATAATGGGGACCAGTGGAGGGGATGACCCCTCCACTCTCCTCAAAAAAGACGAGGGAAGACTAAATTAAAATCCATTAATTTGGTTAGTTGATCCCTCGGCTATAATGGGGACCAGTGGAGGGGACGACCCCTCCACTCTCCTCAAAAAAGACGAGGGAAGAATACATTAAAATCCATTAATTTGGTTAGTTGATCCCTCGGCTATAATGGGGACCAGTGGAGGGGACGACCCCTCCACTCTCCTCAAAAAAGATGAGGGAAGACTAAATTAAAATCCATTAATTTGGTTAGTTGATCCCTCGGCTATAATGGGGACCAGTGGAGGGGACGACCCCTCCACTCTCCTCAAAAAAGACGAGAGAAGACATTAAAATCCATTAATTTGGTTAGTTGATCCCTCGGCTATAATGGGGGCCAGTGGAGGGGACGACCCCTCCACTCTCCTCAAAAAAGACGAAGGAAGCCTATATTAAAATCCATTAATATGGTTAGTTGAACCCTCGGCTATAATGAGGGCCAGTGGAGGGGACGACCCCTCCATTCTCCTCAAAAAAGACGAAGGAAGACTATTAAAATCCATTAATTTGGTTAGTTGTTCCCTCGGCTATAATGAGGGCCAGTGGAGGGGACGACCCCTCCACTGTCCTCAAAGAAGACGAGAGAAGACATTTGGTTACTTGAACCCTCGGCTATAATGAGGCCACATTAGGGGACGACCCCAAAGTGGTCCTCAAAAAAGATGAGGGAAGGGTTAGTAGCATCAACAGTGAGCAAGCCATAATAAAATGAAATCAAGGAAGACAGCAATTATGGAAGAGACTGGTATTAATCAAATATAAGTGTTTTTACAAAGCCTTTGAACAAAATTACAAAAATAAGAGTATGGGCTACAGGCAGCCACCCTAGGGGACGACATCAGAGGGCAGAGCCTCATCATCAATGGGAATGGTCTCCTCAGGTACCAGCACCGGATGATCTTCAGATGTACCGACCCCTTCGAGCTGGACTTGGGCCTCCACTTGGTTGAGGGACTCGGCAATCAGGGGGTCGTCCAGTTGAACACCCTCCAGTGATAGGCGAACAGAGGAGACGACATCGCCAAATTTGAGGACGACCCATTGGCAGGCCGTCCTGATCCCCCTCTCAAGATTTTCAAGGCCGAAGCCCTGAAATTCATCTGAAGTCTTGTATGCTTCCACAGCATCAGCCTCAGCTTTCTTGATGGATGCTTCCAGATCAGTCTTATGACGGGCCTCCAGGTTGATCAGAGCCTCATCCTTGTCCTTGATCAACAAGTCCTTAGCCTGCAGATCGGCATCATGCTGCCTCGTCAGCTCATCAAGGACTCTAGCATGCTCAGTCCTTGTGCTCTCCAGCTCGGCCCTCGCAGTGTCCAGCTCTGTCCGTAGGTCAGCCTCTTGTTGGATGGCCCTCTCAGCTTCATGGAATTTCTGTTGATTCTCGGCCATCCACTTGGTGGCAGAGGTGAAGGCACAGACAGACTGCAAGAAAAATAAAGATATATCAAGGGGGGCCGAGGAAACACCGAAAGAATGAAATTAAAGGTCAGGGCCAATACCTGAGCAAGGGAGTGCAAACCGTAGTCATACACTTTGGCTGGAGGCATCTGCGCCAAGAACTCGAAGTCGGAGGCCGACGGTGCAGAGAACATAGAGGCCTTTGCTGCCCTCAGGTTGGCAATAAGAGATGAGGGGTCGGCCCTCAGATGGGACAGATTTTGAGACCAGAAGGCCCCCATGCTTGATGAAGAGGTTACTCCCTCAGAGGCCTCGGCCCTGGCCCTCGTCTTAGGGTCAGGACGAGGCTCGACTGGAGCCTCAGGCTCCTTCCTTTTGTGGCTAACAGCTGTCGGCTCAACAACTGTCGGCACTGAGGCCCTTGTCTTCTTAGGAGCTTGCTGAGGCTCCTTCCCCTTCTTCTTTGACAGACCAGCAAGAAGGCTTGGAGCAGTCATATCCCAGAGATAATCTGACACGCCTGCAGGACGACCTGAAAAGGATACGATGAATCAGAAAAGTTCAGAGATAAAGAGAGAACACTTCAAAAATAAGTAAAGAAGGGAAAATGTTCAGTATAACTCACATAGTTCTGTCAGAGGGCCGACCCTCAGACCAGCTTCTTTAAGGAAGCGAGGGGTCATCAAATCTTCGAACTTTGGGATCTCACCCTCTCTCCCTCGTCCCCTCACATACTCAACAATATCCCTCTCCTCCAAGCTAAGTCCGGGGTCTGACCTAGCTTTCATGGAGGGGTTAGACCATCTGTTAGGAACCCTCGGAGCATCGGCAGAAAGGGACGCCTCGGTGGAGCTCTCCCATGCCCCAGATATGAAGAAGAACCTTTTTTTCCAATCATGATTGGAAGTTTGAGCCACGTGGAGCAGCTTCTTCTCAGACCTTCTCGCTCCCAGATGATAGTATCCGGGCTGTTTAGATGAAGAGGTGATATTGTAGCAGGCCAAGAACACGTCGGACGAGGGCTCGTCAGTGAAAGCGTTTTTCCACAAAGAGATGTACCCCAGAATCGTCCTCCAAGAATTGGGTGGAAGTTGCGAGGGGGAGACGCCCAGAGCCGATAGAATATCTATAATGGCAGGGTGAAAGGGAAGTCTGACACCTACTTTGAACATTTGCTCGTAGAATGCAACTTCTCCCTCTTCACCCTCAAAGACCCTCTCATCCTCAGAGGGAACCCTCATAGTCACCCCAGGTGGCACTCCGTAAATATGCCTCCATATCAAAAGATCCCTATCCCTGACAGAGGAGATAAAAGACGAGGCATGGGAGGTATCAACCTCATCATCTGTATCATCGTCCTCATCCTCCTCATCACCTGCAGGAGGACCCTGAGGAAATGCCACTTGGAAGGCGTTGGGGGATAGGGTTGTCACAGGGACAGCCTCAGAGGGGATCGTACCATCGGCCTCTCGGGGAGGGCTAAGGTCAGGTGAGTCCCTTCTACCAGAAGTTCCAGCACCAGTTGGAGAGGAGGTTCTCTCGTCCATCTCACTTGGGTTGGGTGTCTCGGCTGGACGAGACGACGACCCACAAGACTCAGAGGGTTCAGATGGTCTAATGGTGGCAAGAGGAACGGGAAAGATGGGTCGTACCCAATTAGGGTCGGCCCCTCATCTCCTCTCTTCCTCTTCCTCTATTCGTCTGATCTCGGTAAATAGTTTTTCTCTTAGGGACGGGAATTCAGACACCAGGTTGTAAAGCCTCCTAAGCATTAAGGGGAAGACCCAACACTTAAAGAAATTGTACTAGACTTGGCTAATTTAACCACAAACACTTGGGAGATTGACCAGGATTGACCTTTGGATTAAATAAAGAACTCGAGGGTTTTCGTCAAGAACGTTCGAAGAACCAGTGACCGGAGAAGACGCCGGAAAAAGCTATGGGGGAACTCTAAGAACCAGACGACCTACGACCCTAAAAAATAGACAGAAATGAAGACAAAAGAAGGCAAAAGGAGAAAAAGGTTACCTGATGAGGAGAAGGGCAAGAACGCTGCTGAGACCTGGGAAATCGGAGGCTGAAATGGCAATGGGAACTGGTTCTAGAGAGAGAATAGACTTGGGCGCGAAGAAGAAGAAGATGAAGAGAGAGTTTGAAAAATCTCTTAAATACTCTTGTAATGAGTGGACCCATTTACCGAAGAAAGATATAATTAGGGCACAAGGCCCCAAGCGTACTGTACAGCCGCCCTGCCTTGGAAACTGGAACAGCAATGAGTATCTGCACAGGTGTCACTCACCTAACTGATCACACGTGTCTCGAATTCAGCAAATATCCCTCAGCCATCCCAATGACACCTATGGCTAAGGGCTGGGGGGTGATTGATGTACCCGTTTATACCCTCAGCATGGATGAGGATTACCTAAATACGGACGACACTACGAGGGGACGACCCTTCACCAGGCCCCAGCTGGCCACCACCAGGTCCAGACGACCCTACGAGGGGCCGACCCTCCACCAGGCTCTAGCCGACCCTACGAGGGGCCGACCCTTCACCAGGCTGTAGCCGACCCTACGAGGGGCCGACCCTTCCTCAGGCTCCAGACGACCCTACGAGGATATGACAGTACGAGGCCAGAATCAAACCAGGCTCCCTACCGGAAGAAACTTTTCCCTCGGCCTCGGCTCATAGGCCGAGGGTGACATCATGACAGCGCGTGGTCCGGGACACGCGTGGAACAGTGCGCGTCAGGCTCATATGACACGTGGCAGACCGTTATAACCGAATCACACCCTCACGTGAGGGAATATTATGTCATCATTTGGCATCTACAGGTGTCAACAGGGGATAGGTTAGATCATCATTCACATGAACCATGCTTACTTGGGGGGTACACTACAACCCCCAAGACCTATATAAACTTGTCACCTACAACCCTACAGGGGATCGATCAATTAACTGTAGCCCTAGCTAAAACTCTGCTTGTACAGACAGTAGAGAGAGAGAGAGGGTTATGTGCATTTTATCCAAGGCCATTAGTGCCCATACTTAGTGGATCACACACCCACAGTGGATGTAGGCCAATTTGGCTGAACCACAATATATCATTGTCTAATTTCCTCTTATACTCATCCCCTTCTATACACTTACATACTTATATACTTGCATCTCTATGGCTGCTACTGCTTGAGCTCACTATCACTTATCCAGTGGTGCTAAATCTTAGCATCATCAATCGTATTCTCAAACCGGGAGTCCCACGGCTGTGGGGTCAATTCCTATGAGTTTCATTGGTTCCATGGGAGATGTTGGTGCCACCCACGGGGCCGTTCGGGGGCTGTTTTAAGTTCTCACCCTCTAACGCCATATTTTTAAGATTAAGTCTATAAACATGCATATTACCATCATATTCTCAAACCGGGAGTCCCGCGGCTGCAGGGATAGTTCCTACGAGTTACATTGGTCCCGGGGGAGGTGTTGGCGCAACCCACGGGGCCGTTCGGGTGCTGTTTTGAGTTCTCACCCTCTAATGCCATGTTTTTATGCCTATGTCTATAAATATGCAAATTATCGTCGTATTCCCAAACCGAGAGTCCTGCGTCTACGGGGTCAGTTCCTACGAGTTACATTGGTCCCGTGGGACGTGTTGGTGCCACCCATGGGGCCATTCGGGGGAAGTTTCGAGATCTCACCCTCTAACGCCATGTTTTTAAGCCTAAGTCTATAAATATGCAAATCACCGTCGTATTCTCAAACCGGGAGTCCTGCAGCTGCGGGATCAATTCCTATGAGTTACATTGGTCCCATGGGAGGTGTTGGTGCCACCCACGGGGCCGTTCGGAGGCTGTTTCGAGTTCTCACCCTCTAATGCCATGTTTTTAAGCCTAAGTATATAAATATGCAAATTGCCATCGTATTCTCAAACCGGGAGTCCTGCGGCTACGGGGTCTATTTCCTACGAGTTACATTGGTCCCGTGGTACGTGTTGGTGCCACCCACAGGGTCGTTCGGAGGCAGTTTCGAGTTCTCAATCTCAAACGACATATTTTTAAGCCCAAGTCTAGAAATATGCAAATTACCGTCGTATTCTCAAACCGGGAGTCCTGCGCTGCGGTGTCAATTCCTCCGAGTTACATTGGTACCATGGGAGGTGTTGGTGCCAACCACGGGGCCGTTCGGGGGCTGTTTTAAGTTCTCACCCTCTAACGCCATATTTTTAAGCCTAAGTCTATAAACATGCATATTACATCATATTCTCAAATCGGGAGTCCCGCGGCTACAGGGTTAGTTCATACGAGTTACATTGGTCCGTGGGAGGTGTTGGTGCCACCCACGGTGCCGTTCGGGGGCTGTTTTGACTTCTCATCCTCTAACGCCATGTTTTTAAGTCTAAGTCTATAAATATGAAAGTTACCATCGTTTTCTCAAACTGGGAGTCCTGCAGTTGCAAGGTCAGTTCCTACGAGTTACATTGGTCCCGTGGGAGGTGTTGGTGCCAACCACGGGGACATTCGGGGGAAGTTTCGAGATCTCACCCTCTAACAGCATGTTCTTAAGCCTAAGTCTAGAAATGTGCAAATTATCATCGTTTTTCTCAATCCGAGAGTCCCGCGGCTGCGGGGTTAGTTACCACGAGTTACATTGGTCCCGTGGGAGCTGTTGGTCCCACCCACGGGGCCCTCTAACGCCATCTTTTTAAGCCTAAGTTTATAACAATGCAAATTACCATCGTATTCTCAAATCGGGAGTCCTGCGGCTACGGGGTCAGTTCCTACGAGTTACATTCGTCCCGTGGGACGTGTTGGTGCCACCCACGGGGCCGTTCGGAGGCAGTTTCGAGTTCTCACCCTCTAACGCCATGTTTTTAAGCCTAAGTCTAAAAATATGCAAATTACCTTCGTATTCTAAAACCGGGAGTCCTGCGGCTGCGGGGTCAGTTCCTACGAGTTACATTGGTCCCATGGGAGGTGTTGGTGCCACCCACGGGGCCGTTCGGGAGCAGTTTCGAGATCTCACCCTCTAACGCCATGTTTTTAACCCTAAGTCTATAAACATGCACATTACCATCGTATTCTCAAACCGATAGTCCCGCGGCAGCGGGGTCAGTTCCTACGAGTTACATTGGTCCCGTGGGAGGTCTTGGTTCCAGCCACGGGGCCGTTCGGGGGCAGTTTTGAGTTCTCACCCTCTAACGCCATGTTTTTTAAGCCTAAGTCTATAAATATGAAAATTACCATCATTTTCTCAAACTGGGAGTCCTGCGGTTGTGAGGTCAGTTCCTACGAGTTACATTGGTCCCGTGGGAGGTGTTGGTGCCAACCACGGGGACGTTTGGGGGCAGTTTCGAGATCTCACCCTCTAACGCCATGTTCTTAAGCCTAAGTCTAGAAATGTGCAAATTATCATCGGTTTGTCAAACCGAGAGTCCCGAGGCTGCGGGGTTAGTTACTACGAGTTACATTGGTCCCGTGGGATGAGTTAGTGCTACCCACGGAGACGTTCGGGGGCTGTTTCGAGTTCTCACCCTCTAACGCCATGTTTTTATGCCAAAGTCTTGAAATATGAAAACTATCGTCGAATTCTAAAACTGGGATTCCCGCGGTTGCCGGGGGTCAGTTCCTACGAGTTATATTGGTTCCGTGGGAGGTGTTGGTGCCACCCACGGGCCGTTCGGGGGCTGTTTCGAGTTCTCACCCTCTTACGCCATATTTTTTAGCCTAAGTCTATGAAGATGCATATTACCATCGTATTCTCAAACCAGGAGTCCCGCGGCTGCGGGGTCAGTTCCTACGACTTACATTGGTCCCGTAGGAGGTGTTGGTGCCACCCATGGGGCCGTTCGGGGGCAGTTTTGAGATCTCACCCTCCAACGCCATGGTTTTAGGCCTAAGTCTGTAAATATGCAAATTCTAGTCGTATTCTCAAACCGGGAGTTCTGCGGCTGCGGGGTCAGTTCCTACGAGTTACATTCATCCCGTGGGAGCTTTTGGTGCCACCCACGGGGTCGTTCGGGGGCTGTTTCGAGTTCTCACCCTCTAACTCCAGGTTTTTAAGCCTAAGTCTTTAAATATGCAAATTACCTCCTTATTCCCAAACTGGGAGTCCTGCGGCTATGGGGTCAGTTCCAACGAGTTACATTGGTCCCGTGGGACGTGTTGGTGCCACCCACGGGGTCGTTTGGAGGCTGTTTCAAGTTCTCACCCTCAAACGACATATTTTTAAGCCCAAGTTTAGAAATATGCAAATTACCATCGTAGTCTCAAATCGGGAGTCCCGCGGTTGTGGGGTCAGTTCCTACGAGTTACATTGGTCCCATGGGAGCTATTGGTGCCACCCACGGGGTCGTTCATGGACTGTTTCGAGTTCTCACCCTCTAACGCCATGTTTTTAAGCCTAAGTCTATAAATATGAAAATTACCGCCGTATTCTCAAACCGGGAGTCCTGCGGTTACAGGGTCAGTTCCTACGAGTTACATTGGTCACGTGGGACATGTTGGTGCCACCCACGGGGTCGTTTGGAGTCTGTTTCGAGTTCTCACCCTCAAACGACATATTTTTAAGCCCAAGTCTAGAAATATTCAAGTTACCATCGTATTCTCAAATCGGGAGTCCCGCGGATGCGGGGTCAGTTCCTACGAGTTACATTGGTCCCGTAGGAGGTGTAGGTGCCACCCATGGGGCCGTTCGGGGGCATTTTCGAGATCTCACCCTCTAACACCATGGTTTTATGCCTAAGTCTGTAAATATGCAAATTACCATCGTATTCTCAAACAGGGAGTCCCACGGCTGCGGAGTCAGTTCCTACGAGTTACATTGGTCCCGTGGGAGGTGTTGCTTCCACCCGCGGTGCCGTTCTGGGGCTGTTTCGAGTTCTCACCCTCTAACGCCTTATTTTTCAGCCTAAGTCTATAAACATGTGTATTACCATCGTATTCTCAAACCGGGAGTCCCACGGCTGCGGGGTCAGTTCCTATGAGTTTCATTGGTTCCATGGGAGATGTTGGTGCCACCCACGGGGCCGTTCGGGGGCTGTTTTAAGTTCTCACCATCTAACGCCATGTTTTTAAGCCTAAGTCTATAAACATGCATATTACCATCATATTCTCAAACCGGGAATCCCGCGGCTGCAGGGTCTGTTCCTACGAGTTACATTGGTCCCGTGGTAGGTGTTAGTGCAACCCACGTGGCCGTTCGGGTGTTGTTTTGAGTTCTCACCCTTTAACGCCATGTTTTTATGCCTATGTCTATGAATATGAAAATTATCGTCGTATTCCCAAACCGAGAGTCTTGCGTCTACGGGGTCAGTTCCTAGGAGTTACATTGCTCCCGTGGGACGTGTTGGTGCCACCCATGGTGCCATTCGGGGGCAGTTTCGAGATCTCACCCTCTAACGCCATGTTTTTAAGCCTAAGTCTATAAATATGCAAATTACCATCGTATTCTCAAACCGGGAGTCCTACGGCTGCGGGATCAATTCCTACGAGTTACATTGGTCCCATGGGAGGTGTTGGTGCCACCCACGGGGCCGTTCGGATGCTGTTTCAACTTCTCACCCTCTAATGCATGTTTTTAAGCCTAAGTCTATAAATATGCAAATTACAATCGTATTCTCAAACCGGGAGTCCTGCGGCTACGGGGTTAGTTCCTACGAGTTACATTGGTACCGTGGGACGTGTTGGTGCCACCCACGGGGTCGTTCGGAGGCAGTTTCAAGTTTTCAATCTCAAACGGCATATTTTTAAGCCCAAGTCCAGAAATATGAAAATTGCAGTCGTATTCTCAAACCGGGAGTCCTGCGGCTGCAGGGTCAATTCCTCCGAGTTACATTGGTCCCGTGGGAGGTGTTGGTGCCACCCACGGGGCCGTTCGGGGGCTGTTTTAATTTCTCACCATCTAACGCCATGTTTTTAAGCCTAAGTCTATAAACATGCATATTACATCATATTCTCAAACCGGGAGTCCCGCGGCTGCAGGGTCAGTTCCTACGAGTTACATTGGTCTCGTGGGAGGTGTTGGTGCCACCCACGGTGCCGTTCGGGTGCTGTTTTGAGTTCTCACCCTCTAACGCCATGTTTTTATGCCTATGTCTATAAATATGCAAATTGTCGTCGTATTCCCAAACCGAGAGTCTTGCGTCTACGGGGTCATTTCCTACGAGTTACAATGGTCCCGTGGGAGGTGTTGGTGCCACCCACGGGGTCGTTTGGAGGCTGTTTCGAGTTCTCACCCTCAAATGATACATTTTTAAGCCCAAGTCTAGAAATATGCAAATTACCATCGTATTATCAAATCGGGTGTCCCGCTGATGCGGGGTCAGTTCCTACGAGTTACATTGGTCCCGTAGGAGGTGTTGGTGCCACCCACGGGGGCGTTTGGAGGCTGTTTCGAGTTCTCACCCTCAAACGATATATTTTTAAGCCCAAGTCTAGAAATATGCAAATTACCATCGTATTATCAAATCGGGTGTCCCGCGGATGCGGGGTCAGTTCCTACGAGTTAGATTGGTCCCGTAGGAGGTGTTGGTGCCACCCATGGGTCCGTTCGGGGGCAGTTTCGATATCTCACCCTCTAACTCCATGGTTTTAGGCCTAAGTCTGTAAATATTCAAATTACCGTCGTATTCTCAGATCGGGAGTCCTGCGGCTGCGGGGTCAGTTCCTACGAGTTACATTGGTCCCATGGGTGCTGTTGGTGCCACCCACGGGGTCGTTCGGGGGCTATTTCGAGTTCTCACCCTCTAATGCCATGTTTTTAAGCCTAAGTATATAAATATGCAAATTACTGCCGTATTCTCAAACCGGGAGTCCTGCGGCTACGGTGCCAGTTCCTACGAGTTACATTGGTCCCGTGGGACGTGTTGGCGCCACCCACGGGGTCGTTTGGAGGCTCTTTCGAGTTCTCACCCTCAAATGATATATTTTTAAGCCCAAGTCTAGAAATATGCAAATTACCATCGTATTCTCAAATCGGGAGTCCCGCGGTTGCGGGGTCAGTTCCTACGAGTTACATTGGTCCGGTAGGAAGTGTTGGTGCCACCCATGGGGCCGTTCGGGGGCAGTTTTGAGATCCCACCCTCTGACGCCATGGTTTTAGGCCTAAGTCTGTAGATATTCAAATTACCGTCGTATTCTCAAACCGGGAGTCCCACGGCTGCGGAGTCAGTTCCTACGAGTTACATTTGTCCCGTGGGAGGTGTTGGTGCCACCCACGGTGCCGTTCTGGAGCTGTTTCGAGTTCTCACCCTCTAACGCCTTATTTTTAAGACTAAGTCTATAAACATGCGTATTACCATCGTATTCTCAAACCGGGAGTCCCACGGCTGCGGGGCCAGCTCCTATGAGTTTCATTGGTTCCATTGGAGATGTTGGTGCCACCCACGGGGCCGTTCGGGGGCTGTTTTATGTTCTCACCCTCTAACGCCATGTTTTTAAGCCTAAGTCTAAAAACATGCATATTTCCATCATATTCTCAAACCGGGAGTCCCGCGGCTGCAGGGTCAGTTCCAACGACTTACATTGGTCCCGTGGGAGGTGTTGGTGCCACCCACGGGGCCGTTCGGGTGCTGTTTTGAGTTCTCACCCTCTAACGCCCTGTTTTTATGCCTATGTCTATAAATATGCAAATTATCGTCGTATTCCCGAACCGAGAGTCCTGCATCAACGGGGTCAGTTCCTACGAGTTACATTGGTCCCGTTCGACGTGTTGGTGCCACCCATGGGGATATTCGGGGGCAGTTTCGAGATCTCACCCTCTAACGCCATGTTTTTAAGCCTAAGTCTACAAATATGCAAATTACCGTCGTATTCTCAAACCGGGAGTCCTGCGGCTGCGGGGTTAATTCCAACGAGTTACATTGGTCCCATGGGAGGTGTTAGTGCCACCCACGGGGCCGTTCAGAGGCTGTTTCGAGTTCTCACCCTCTAACGCCATGTTTTTAAGCCTAATTCTATAAAAATGCAAATTACCGTTGTATTCTCAAATCGGGAGTCCCGCGGCTACGGGGTCAGTTGCTATGAGTTACATTGGTCCCGTGGGAGGTGTTGGTGGCACCCACAGGGACGTTCGGGGGCTGTTTTGAGTTCTCACCCTCTAACGCTATTTTTTTAAGCTCAAGTCTAGAAAAATGAAAATTCTCATCCTATTCTCAAATCGGGAGTCCCGCGGCTGTGGGGTCAATTCCTACGAGTTACATTGGTCCCGTGAGAGGTGTTGGTGCCACCCATGGGGCCGTTCGGGGGCAGTTTCGAGATCTCACCCTCTAACGCCATGTTTTAAGCCTAAGTCTATAAATATGCAAATTACAGTCGTATTCTCAAACCTGGAGTCCTGCGGCTACGGGGCCTGTTCCTACGAGTTAGATTAGTCCCATGGGAGGTGTGGTGCCACCCATGGGGCCGTTCGGGGGATCTTTTGAGTTCTCACCCTCTAACGCCATGTTTTTAAGCCTAAGTCTTTAAACATGCATATAACCATCGTATTCTCCAACCGGGAGTCCCGCGACTGCGGGGTCAGTTCCTACGAGTTACATTGGTCCCGTGGGAGGTGTTGGTGCCACCCACGGGGCCGTTCGGGGGCTGTTTCGAGTTCTCACCCTCTAACGCCATGTTTTTAAGCCTAAGTCTATAAACATGCATATAACCATCGTATTCTCCAACCGGTAGTCCCGCGGCTGCGAGGTCAGTTCCTACGAGTTACATTGGTCCCGTGGGAGGTGTTAGTGCCACCCACGGGGCCGTTCGGGGTCTCTTTCGAGTTCTCACCCTCTAACACCATGTTTTTAAGCCTAAGTCTATAAACATGCATATAACCAATGTATTCTCCATCCGGGAGTCCCGCGACTGTGGGGTCAGTTCCTACGAGTTACATTTGTCCCGTGGGAGGTGTTGGTGCCCCCCACGGGGCCGTTCGGGGGCTGTTACAAGTTCGCACCCTCTAACACCATGTTTTTAAGCCTATGTCTATAAATATTAAAATTACCATCGTATTCTCAAATCGGGAGTCCTGCGGCTACGGGGTCAGTTACTACGAGTTACATTGGTCCCGTGGGACGTGTTGGTGCCACCCATGGGGCCGTTTGGGGGCCAGTTTCGAGATCTCACCCTCTAACGCCATGTTTTCAAGCCTAAGTCTAAAAATATTCAAATTACAGTCGTATTCACAAACCAGGAGTCCTGCAGCTGCGGGGTCAGTTCCTACGAGTTACATTGGTCCTGTGGGAGGTGTTGGTGCCACCCACGGGGCCGTTCGGGCGGTTTTGAGTTCTCACCCTCTAACGCCATGTTGTTAAGCCTAAGTCTATAAACATGCATATAACCATCGTATTCTCCAACCGGGAGTCCCGCGGCTGCGGGGTCAGTTCCTACGGGTTACATTGGTCCCGTGGGAGGTGTTGGTGCCACCCACGGGGCCGTTCGGGGGCTGTTTCGAGTTCACACCCTCTAATGCCATGTTTTTAAGTCTAAGCCTGTAAACATGCATATAACCATCGTATTTTCCAACCGGGAGTCCCACGGCTGCGAGGTCAGTTCCTACAAGTTACATTGGTCCCGTGGGAGGTGTTGGTGCCCCCCACGGGGCCGTTCGGGGGCTGTTTCGAGTTCTCACCCTCTAACGCCATGTTTTTAAACCTATGTCTATAAATATGAATATTACCATCGTATTCTCAAATCGGGAGTCTTGCGGCTACGGGGTCAGTTACAATGAGTAACATTCGTCCCGTGGGACGTGTTGGTGCCACCCATGGGGCCGTTCGGGGGAAGTTTTGAGATCTCACCATCTAACGCCATGTTTTTAAGCCTAAGTCTAAAAATATAAAAATTACAGTCGTATTCTCAAACCAGGAGTCCTGCGGCTGCGGGGTCAGTTCCTACGAGGTACATTGGCCCCATAGGAGGTGTTGGTGCCACCCACGGGGCCGTTCGGGGGCTGTTTCGAGTTCTCACCCACTAACGCCATGTTTTTAAGCCTAAGTGTATAAAGATGCATATTACCATCATAGTCTCAAATGGAGAGACCCGCGGCTGCGAGGTCAGTTCCTACGAGTTACATTGGTCCCGTGGGAGGTGTTGGTGCCACCCACGGGGCCGTTCGGGGGATGTTTCAAGTTCTCACCCTCTAACGCCATGTTTTTATGCCTAAGTCTATAAAATTGCAAATTACCGTCGTATTCTCAAACCGGGAGTCCTGCGGCTACGGGGTCAGTTCCTTCGAGTTACATTGGTCCCGTGGGACGTGTTGGTGCCACCCACGGGGCCGTTCGGAGGCAGTTTTGAGTTCTCACCCTCTAACCGCATATTTTTAAGCCCAAGTCTAGAAATATGCAAATTTCCATCGTATTCTCAAATCGGGAGTCCCGCGGCAGCGGGGTCAGTTGCTACGAGTTACATTGGTCCCGTGGGAGGTGTTGGTTCCACCCACGGGGCCGTTCGGGGGCAGTTTTGAGTTCTCACCCTCTAACGCCATGTTTTTAAGCCTAAGTCTATAAATATGAAAATTACCATCGTTTTCTCAAACTGCGTGTCCTGCGGTTGCGGGGTCAGTTCCTATGAGTTACATTGGTCCCGTGGGAGGTGTTGGTGCCACCCACGGGGACGTTCGGGGGCAGTTTCGAGATCTCACCCTCTACCGTCATGTTTTTAAGACTAAGTCTAGAAATATAAAAATTATCATCATTTTCTCAAACCGAGAGTCCCGCGGCTGTGGGTTTAGTTACCACGAGTTACATTGGTCCCGTGGGGGGTGTTGGTGGCACCCACGGGGACGTTCGGGGGCTGTTTCGAGTTCTCACCCTCTAACGCCATTTTTTTATTTATAAGTCTAGAAAAATGAAAATTCCCATCGTATTCTCAAATCGGGAGTCCCGCGGCTGCGGGGTCAGTTCCTACGAGTTATATTGGTCCCGTGGGAGGTGTTGGTGCCACCCATGGGGCCGTTCGGGGGCAGTTTCGAGATCTCACCCTCTAACGCCATGTTTTTAAGCCAAAGTCTATAAATATGCAAATTACAGTCGTATTCTCAAACCTGGAGTCCTGCGGCTACGGGGCCTCTTCCTACGAGTTAGATTAGTCCCATGGGAGGTGTGGTGCCACCCATGGGGCCGTTCGGGGGATGTTTTGAGTTCTCACCCTCTAACGCCATGTTTTTAAGCCTAAGTCTTTAAACATGCATATAACCATCGTATTCTCCAACCGGGAGTCCCGCGACTGCGGGATCAGTTCCTACGAGTTACATTGGTCCCGTGGGAGGTGTTGGTGCCACCCACGGGGCCGTTCGGGGGCTGTTTCGAGTTCTCACCCTCTAACGCCATGTTTTTAAGCATAAGTCTATAAGCATTCATATAACCATCGTATTCTCCAACGGGTAGTCCCGCGGCTGTGAGGTCAGTTCCTACGAGTTACATTGGTCCCGTGGGAGGTGTTAGTGCCACCCACGGGGCCGTTCGGGGTCTCTTTCGAGTTCTCACCCTCTAACACCATGTTTTTAAGCCTAAGTCTATAAACATGCATATAACCATTGTATTCTCCATCCGGGAGTCCCGCGACTGCGGGGTCAGTTCCTACGAGTTACATTTGTCCCGTGGGAGGTGTTGGTGCCCCCCACGGGGCCGTTCGAGGGCTGTTTTGAGTTCACATCGTCTAACGCCATGTTTTTAAGCCTATGTCTATAAATATTAAAATTACCATCGTATTCTCAAATCGGGAGTCCTGCGGCTACGGGGTCAGTTACTACGAGTTACATTGGTCCCGTGGGACGTGTTGGTGCCAACTATGGGGCCGTTTGGGGGCAATTTCGAGATCTCACCCTCTAACGCCATGTTTTCAAGCCTAAGTCTAAAAATATTCAAATTACAGTCGTATTCTCAAACCAAGAGTCCTGCGGCTGCGGGGTCAGTTCCTACGAGTTACATTGGTCCTATGGGAGGTGTTGGTGCCACCCACGGGGCCGTTCGGGGCGGTTTCGAGTTCTCACTCTCTAACGCCATGTTTTTAAGCCTAAGTCTACAAACATGCATATAACCATCGTATTCTCCAACCGGGAGTCCCGCGGCTGCGGGGTCAGTTCCTACGAGTTACATTGGTCCCGTGGGAGGTGTTGGTGCCACCCACGGGGCCGTTCGGAGGCTATTTCGAGTTCACACCCTCTAATGCCATGTTTTTAAGCCTAAGTCTATAAACATGCATATAACCATCGTATTCTCCAACCGGGAGTCCCACGGCTGCGAGGTCAGTTCCTACGAGTTACATTGGTCCCGTGGGAGGTGTTGGTGCCCCCCACGGGGCCGTTCGGGGGCTGTTTCGAGTTCTCACCCTCTAACGCCATGTTTTTAAGTCTATATCTATAAATATGAATATTACCATCGTATTCTCAAATCGGGAGTCTTGCTGCTACGGGGTCAGTTACTATGAGTAACATTGGTCCCGTGGGACGTGTTGGTGCCACCCATGGGGCCATTCGGGGGAAGTTTCGAGATCTCACCATCTAACGCCATGTTTTTAAGCCTAAGCCTAAAAATATGAAATTTACAGTCGTATTCTCAAACCAGGAGTCCTGCGGCTGCGGGGTCAGTTCTCACGAGGTACATTGGTCCCATGGGAGGTGTTGGTGCCACCCACGGGGCCGTTCGGGGGCTGTTTCGAGTTCTCACCCACTAACGCCATGTTTTTAAGCCTAAGTCTATAAAAATGCATATTACCATCGTAGTCTCAAATCGAGAGACCCGCGACTGCGAGGTCAGTTCATACGAGTTACATTGGTCCCGTGGGAGGTGTTGGTGCCACCCACAGGGCCGTTCGGGGGATGTTTCAAGTTCTCACCCTCTAACGCCATGTTTTTATGCCTAAGTCTATAAAAATGCAAATTACCATCATATTCTCAAACCGGGAGTCCTGCGGCTACGGGATCAGTTCCTTCGAGTTACATTGGTCCCATGGGACGTGTTGGTGCCACCCACGGGGCCGTTCGGAGGCAGTTTTGAGTTCTCACCCTCTAACCTCATATTTTTAAGCCCAAGTCTAGAAATATGCAAATTCCCATTGTATTCTCAAATCGGGAGTCCCGCGGCAGCGGGGTCAGTTGCTACGAGTTACATTGGTCCCGTGGGAGGTGTTGGTTCCACCCACGGGGCCGTTCGGGGGAAGTTTTGAGTTCTCACCCTCTAACGCCATGTTTTTAAGCCTAAGTCTATAAATATGAAAATTACCATCATTTTCTCAAACTGGGAGTCCTGCGGTTGCGGGGTCAGTTCCTATGAGTTACATTGGTCCCGTGGGAGGTGTTGGTGCCACCCAAGGGGCCGTTCGGGGGCAGTTTCGAGATCTCACCCTCTAACGTCATGTTTTTAAGACTAAGTCTAGAAATATAAAAATTATCATCATTTTCTCAAACCGAGAGTCCCACGGCTGTGGGGTTAGTTACCACGAGTTACATTTGTCCCGTGGGGTGAGTTGGTGCTACCCACGGGGACGTTGGGGGGCTGTTTTGAGTTCTCACCTTCTAACGCCATGTTTTTATTCCTAAGTCTAGAAATATGAAAATTATCGTCGAATTCTAAAACTGGGATTCCCGCGGTTGCGGGGTTAGTTCCTACGAGTTATATTGGTCCCGTGGGAGGTGTTGGTGCCACCCACGGGGCCGTTCGGGGGCTGTTTTAAGTTCTCACCCTCTAACGCCATGTTTTTAAGCCTAAGTCTGTAAATATGCAAATTACCGTCATATTCTCAACCCGGGTGTCCTGCGGCTGCGGGGTCAGTTCCTACGAGTTACATTGGTCCCATGGGAGGTGTGGTGCCCCCCACGGGGCCGTTCAGGGGATGTTTTGAGTTCTCACCCTCTAACGCCATGTTTTTAACCCTAAGTCTATAAACATGCATATAACCATCGTATTCTCCAACCGGGAGTCCCACGGCTGCGGGGTCAGTTCCTACGAGTTACATTGGTCCCGTGAGAGTTGTTGGTGCCACCCACGGGTCCGTTCGAGGGCTGTTTCAAGTTCTCACCCTCTAACGCCATGTTTTTAAGCCTAAGTCCATAAACATGCATATAACGATCGTATTCTCCAACCGGGAGTCCCGCGGATGCGGGGTCAGTTCCTACGAGTTACATTGGTCCCGTGGGAGGTGTTGGTGCCCCCCACGGGGCCGTTCCGGGGCCGTTTCGAGTTCTCACCCTCTAATGCCATGTTTTTAAGCCTAAGTCTATAAGTATGAAAATTACCGTAGTATTCTCAAATCGGGAGTCCTGCGGCTACGGGGTCAGTTCCTACGAGTAACATTGGTCATGTGGGACGTGTTGGTGCCACCCATGGAGCCGTTCGGGGGCAATTTCGAGATTTCACCCTCTAACGCCATGTTATTAAGCCTAAGTCTAAAAATATGGAAATTACCATCGTATTCTAAAACCGGGAGTCCTACAGCTACGGGGTCGGTTCCTACGAGTTACATTGGTCCCATGGGAGGTGTAGGTGCCACCCACGGGGCCGTTCGGGGGCTATTTAGAGTTCTCACCCTCTAACGCAATGTTTTTAAGCCTAAGTCTATAAACATGCATATAACCATCGTATTCTCCAACCGGTAGTCCCGCGGCTGCGAGGTCAGTTCCTACGAGTTACATTGGTCCCGTGGGAGGTGTTAGTGCCACCCACGGGGCCGTTCGGGGTCTCTTTCGAGTTCTCACCCTCTAACACCATGTTTTTAAGCCTAAGTCTATAAACATGCATATAACCATTGTATTCTCCATCCGGGAGTCCCGCGACTGCGGGGTCAGTTCCTACGAGTTACATTGGTCCCGTGGGAGGTGTTGGTGCCACCCACGGGCCCGTTCGGGGGCTGTTTCGAGTTCTCACCCTCTAACGCCATGTTTTTAAGCATAAGTCTATAAACATGAATATAACCATCGTATTCTCCAACCGGTAGTCCCGCGGCTGCGAGGTCAGTTCCTACGAGTTACATTGGTCCCGTGGGAGGTGTTAGTGCCACCCACGGGGCCGTTCGGGGTCTTTTTCGAGTTCTCACCCTCTAACACCATGTTTTTAAGCCTAAGTCTATAAACATGCATATAACCATTGCATTATCCATCCGGGAGTCCCGCGACTGCGGGGTCAGTTCCTACGAGTTACATTTGTCCCGTGGGAGGTGTTGGTGCCCCCCACGGGGCCGTTCAGGGGCTGTTTCGGGTTCGCACCCTCTAACGCCATGTTTTAAGCCTATGTCTATAAATATTAAAATTACCATCGTATTCTCAAATCGGGAGTCCTGCGGCTACGGGGTCAGTTACTACGAGTTACATTGGTCCCGTGGGACGTGTTGGTGCCACCCATGGGGCCGTTTGGGGGCAATTTCGAGATCTCACCCTCTAACGCCATGTTTTCAAGCCTAAGTCTAAAAATATTCAAATTACAGTCGTATTCACAAACCAGGAGTCCTGCGGCTCCGGGGTCAGTTCCTACGAGTTACATTGGTCCTGTGGGAGGTGTTGGTGCCACCCACGGGGCCGTTCGGGGCGGTTTTGAGTTCTCACCCTCTAACGCCATGTTTTTAAGCCTAAGTCTATAAACATGCACATAACCATCATATTCTCCAACCGGGAGTCCCGCGGCTGCGGGGTCAGTTCCTACGAGTTACATTGGTCCCGTGGGAGGTGTTGGTGCCACCCACGGGGCCATTCGGGGGCTGTTTCAAGTTCACACCCTCTAATGCCATGTTTTTAAGTCTAAGCCTATAAACATGCATATAACCATCGTATTTTCCAACCGGGAGTCCCACGGCTGCGAGGTCAGTTCCTACAAGTTACATTGGTCCCGTGGGAGGTGTTGGTGCCCCCCACGGGGCCGTTCAGGGGCTGTTTCGAGTTCTCACCCTCTAACGCCATGATTTTAAGCCTATGTCTATAAATATGAATATTACCATCATATTCTCAAATTGGGAGTCTTGCGGCTACGGGGTCAGTTACTATGAGTAACATTCGTCCCGTGGGACGTGTTGGTGCCACCCATGGGGCCGTTCGGGGGAAGTTTCGAGATCTCACCATCTAACGCCATGTTTTTAAGCCTAAGTCTAAAAATATGAAAATTACAGTCGTATTCTCAAACCAGGAGTCCTGCGGCTGCGGGGTGAGTTCCTACGAGGTACATTGGTCCCATAGGAGGTGTTGGTGCCACCCACGGGGCCGTTCGGGGGCTGTTTCGAGTTCTCACCCACTAACGCCATGTTTTTAAGCCTAAGTGTATAAAGATGCATATTACCATCGTAGTCTCAAATGGAGAGACCCGCGGCTGCGAGGTCAGTTCCTACGAGTTACATTGGTCCTGTGGGAGGTGTTGGTGCCACCCACGGGGCCGTTCGGGGGATGTTTCAAGTTCTCACCCTCTAACGCCATGTTTTTATGCCTAAGTCTATAAAATTTCAAATTACCGTCGTATTCTCAAACCAGGAGTCCTGCGGCTACGGGGTAAGTTCCATCGAGTTACATTGGTCCCGTGGGACGTGTTGGTGCCACCCACGGGGCCGTTCGGAGGCAGTTTTGAGTTCTCACCCTCGAACCGCATATTTTTAAGCCCAAGTCTAGAAATACGCAAATTTCCATCGTATTCTCAAATTCGGAGTCCCGCGGCAGCGGGGTCAGTTGCTACGAGTTACATTGGTCCCGTGGGAGGTGTTGGTTCCACCCACGGGGCCGTTCGGGGGCAGTTTTGAGTTCTCACCCTCTAACGCCATGTTTTTAAGCCTAAGTCTATAAATATGAAAATTACCATCGTTCTCTCAAACTGGGAGTCCTGCGGTTGCGGGGTCAGTTCCTATGAGTTACATTGGTCCCGTGGGAGGTGTTGGTGCCACCCACGGGGACGTTCGGGGGGCAGTTTCGAGATCTCACCCTCTAACGTCATGTTTTTAAGACTAAGTCTAGAAATATAAAAATTATCATCATTTTCTCAAACCGAGAGTCCCGCGACTGTGGGGTTAGTTACCACGAGTTACATTGGTCCCGTGGGGGGTGTTGGTGGCACCCACGGGGACGTTCGGGGGCTGTTTCGAGTTCTTACCCTCTAACTCCATTTTTTTATTTATAAGTCTAGAAAAATGAAAATTCCCATCGTATTCTCAAATCGGGAGTCCCGCGGCTGCGGGGTCAGTTCCTACGAGTTATATTGGTCCCGTGGGAGGTGTTGGTGCCACCCATGGGGCCGTTCGGGGGCAGTTTCGAGATCTCACCCTCTAACGCCATGTTTTTAAGCCTAAGTCTATAAATATGCAAATTACAGTCGTATTCTCAAACCTGGAGTCCTGCGGCTACGGGGCCTGTTCCTACGAGTTAGATTAGTCCCATGGGAGGTGTGGTGCCACCCATGGGGCCGTTCGGGGGATGTTTTGAGTTCTCACCCTCTAACGCCATGTTTTTAAGCCTAATTCTTTAAACATGCATATAACCATCGTATTCTCCAACCGGGAGTCCCGCGACTGCGGGGTCAGTTCCTACGAGTTACATTGGTCCCGTGGGAGGTGTTGGTGCCACCCACGGGCCCGTTCGGGGGCTGTTTCGTGTTCTCACCCTCTAACACCATGTTTTTAAGCATAAGTCTATAAACATGCATAAAACCATCGTATTCTCCAACCGGTAGTCCCGCGGCTATGAGGTCAGTTCCTACGAGTTACATTGGTCCCGTGGGAGGTGTTAGTGCCACCCACGGGGCCGTTCGGGGTCTCTTTCGAGTTCTCACCCTCTAACACCATGTTTTTAAGCCTATGTCTATAAACATGCATATAACCATTATATTCTCCATCCGGGAGTCCCGCGACTGCGGGGTCAGTTCCTTCGAGTTACATTTGTCCCGTGGGAGGTGTTGGTGCCCCCCACGGGGCCGTTCGGGGGCTGTTTCGAGTTCGCACCCTCTAACGCCATGTTTTTAAGCCTATGTCTATAAATATTAAAATTACCATCGTATTCTCAAATCGGGAGTCCTGCGGCTACGGGGTCAGTTACTACGAGTTACATTGGTCCCGTGTGACGTGTTGGTGCCACCCATGGGGCCGTTTGGGGGCAATTTCGAGATCTCACCCTCTAACGCCATGTTTTCAAGCCCAAGTCTAAAAATATTCAAATTACAGTCGTATTCTCAAACTAGGAGTCCTGCGGCTACGGGGTCAGTTCCTACGAGTTACATTGGTCCTATGGGAGGTGTTGGTGCCACCCACGGGGCCGTTCGGGGCGGTTTCGAGTTCTCACCCTCTAACGCCATGTTTTTAAGCCTAAGTCTACAAACATGCATATAACCATCGTATTCTCCAGCCGGGAGTCCCGCGGCTGCGGGGTCAGTTCCTACGAGTTACATTGGTCCCGTGGGAGATGTTGGTGCCACCCACGGGGCCGTTCGGGGGCTGTTTCGAGTTCACACCCTCTAATGCCATGTTTTTAAGCCTAAGTCCATAAACATGCATATAACCATCGTATTCTCAAACCGGGAGTCCCACGGCTGCGAGGTCAGTTCCTACGAGTTACATTGGTCCCGTGGGAGGTGTTGGTGCCCCCCACGGGGCCGTTCGGGGGCTGTTTCGAGTTCTCACCCTCTAACGCCATGTTTTTAAGTCTATGTCTATAAATATGAATATTACCATCGTATTCTCAAATCGGGAGTCTTGTTGCTACGGGGTCAGTTACTATGAGTAACATTGGTCCCGTGGGACGTGTTGGTGCCACCCATGGGGCCGTTCGGGGGAAGTTTCGAGATCTCACCATCTAACGTCATGTTTTTAAGCCTAAGTCTAAAAATATGAAAATTATAGTCGTATTCTCAAACTAGGAGTCATGCGGCTGCGGGGTCAGTTCCTACGAGGTACATTGGTCCCATGGGAGGTGTTGGTGCCACCCACGGGGCCGTTCGGGGGCTGTTTCGAGTTCTCACCCACTAACGCCATGTTTTTAATCCTAAGTCTATAAAAATGCATATTACCATCGTAGTCTCAAATCGAGAGACCCGCGACTGCAAGGTCAGTTCCTACGAGTTACATTGGTCCCGTGGGAGGTGTTGGTGCCACCCACGGGGCCGTTCGGGGGATGTTTCAAGTTCTCACCCTATAACGCCATGTTTTTATGCCTAAGTCTATAAAAATGCAAATTACCATCGTATTCTCAAACCGGGTGTCCTGCGGCTACGGGGTCAGTTCCTTCGAGTTACATTGGTCCCATGGGACGTGTTGGTGCCACCCACGGGGCCGTTCGGAGGCAGTTTTGAGTTCTCACCCTCTAACCGCATATTTTTAAGCCCAAGTCTAGAAATATGCAAATTCCCTTCGTATTCTCAAATCGGGAGTCCCGCGGCAGCGGGGTCAGTTGCTACGAGTTACATTGGTCCCGTGGGAGTTGTTGGTTCCACCCACGTGGCCGTTCGGGGGAAGTTTTGAGTTCTCACCCTCTAACGCCATGTTTTTAAGCCTAAGTCTATAAATATGAAAATTACCATCGTTTTCTCAAACTGGGAGTCCTACGGCTGCGGGGTCAGTTCCTATGAGTTACATTGGTCCCGTGGGAGGTGTTGGTGCCACCCACGGGGCCGTTCGGGGGCAGTTTCGAGATCTCACCCTCTAACGTCATGTTTTTAAGACTAAGTCTAGAAATATAAAAATTATCATCGTTTTCTCAAACCGAGAGTCCCAGGGCTGTGGGGTTAGTTACCACGAGTTACATTTGTCCCGTGGGGTGAGTTGGTGCTACCCACGGGGACGTTGGGGGGCTGTTTTGAGTTCTCCCCTTCTAACGCCATTTTTTTATTCCTAAGTCTAGAAATATGAAAATTATCGTCGAATTCTAAAACTGGGATTCCCGCGGTTGCGGGGTTAGTTCCTACGAGTTATATTGGTCCCGTGGGCGGTGTTGGTGCCACCCAAGGGGCCCTTCGGGGGCTGTTTTAAGTTTTCACCCTCTAACGCCATGTTTTTAAGACTAAGTCTGTAAATATGCAAATTACCGTCATATTCTCATACCGGGTGTCCTGCGGCTGCGGGGTCAGTTCCTACGAGTTACATTGGTCCCATGGGAGGTGTGGTGCCCCCCACGGGGCCGTTCGGGGGATGTTTTGAGTACTTACCCTCTAAAACCAAGTTTTTAACCCTAAGTCTATAAACATGCATATAACCATCGTATTCTCCAACCGGGAGTCCCACGGCTACGGGGTCAGTTCCTACGAGTTACATTGGTCCCGTGAGAGTTGTTGGTGCCACCCACGGGTCCGTTCGAGGGTTGTTTCAAGTTCTCATCCTCTAACGCCATGTTTTTAAGCCTAAGTCCATAAACATGCATATAACCATCGTATTCTCCAACCGGGAGTCCCGCGGCTGCGGGGTCAGTTCCTACTAGTTACATTGGTCCCGTGGGAGGTGTTGGTGCCCCCCACAGGGCCGTTCGGGTGCCGTTTCGAGTTCTCACCCTCTAACGCCATGTTTTTAAGCCTAAGTCTATAAATATGAAAATTACCATAGTATTCTCAAATCGGGAGTCCTGCGGCTACGGGGTCAGTTCCTACGAGTAACATTGGTCATGAGGGACGTGTTGGTGCCACCCATGGAGCCGTTCGGGGGCAGTTTCGAGATTTCACCCTCTAACACCATGTTAATAAGCCGAAGTCTAAAAATATGGAAATTACCATCGTATTCTCAAACCGGGAGTCCTACAGCTACGGGGTCGGTTCCTACGAGTTACATTGGTCCCATGGGAGGTGTTGGTGCCACCCACGGGGCCGTTCGGGTGCTGTTTAGAGTTCTCACCCTCTAACGCAATGTTTTTCAGCCTAAGTCTATAAACATGCATATTACCATCGTATTCTCAAACCGAGAGTCCCGCGGCTGCGAGGTCAGTTCCTACGAGTTACATTGGTCCCGTGGGAGATGTTGGTGCCACCCACGGGGCCCTCTAACGCCATGTTTTTAAGCCTAAGTTTATAAAAATGCAAATTACCATCGTATTCTCAAACCGGGAGTCCTTCGGCTACGGGGTCAGTTCCTACGAGTTACATTCGTCCCGTGGGACGTGTTGGTGCCACCCACGGGGCCGTTCGGAGGCAGTTTTGAGTTCTCACCCTCTAACGCCATGTTTTTAATCCTAAGTCTAAAAATATGCAAATTACCATCGTATTGTAAAACCGGGAGTCCTGCGGCTGCGGGGTCAGTTCCTACGAGTTACATTGGTCCCATGGGTGGTGTTGGTGCCACCCACGGGGCCGTTCGGAGGCAGTTTTGAGTTCTCACCCTCTAACGCCATGTTTTTAAGCCTAAGTCTCTAAACATGCACATTAACATCATATTCTCAAACCGAGAGTCCCGCGGCAGCGGGGTCAGTTCCTACGAGTTACATTGGTCCCGTGGGAGGTCTTGGATCCAGCCACGGGGCCGTTCGGGTGCAGTTTCGAGTTCTCACCCTCTAACGCCATGTTTTTAAGCCTAAGTCAATAAATATGAAAATTACGATCGTTTCCTCAAACTGGGATTTCCGCGGTTGCGGGGTCAGTTCTTACTAGTTATATTGGTCCCGTGGGAGGTGTTGGTGCCACCCACGGGGCCGTTCGGGGGATGTTTCGAGTTCTCACCCTCTCATGCCATATTTTTAAGCCTAAGTCTGTAAACGTGCATATTACCATCGTATTCTCAAATCAGGAGTCCCGCGGCTGCGACGTCAGTTCCTACGAGTTACATTGGTCCCATGGGACGTGTTGGTGCAACCCACGGGGCCGTTCAGAGGCAGTTTTGAGTTCTCACCCTCTAACCGCATATTTTTAAGCCCAAGTCTAGAAATATGCAAATTCCCATCGTATTCTCAAATCGGGAGTCCCGCGGCAGCGGGGGCCAGTTGCTATGAGTTACATTTGTCCCGTGGGAGGTGTTGGTTCCACCCACAGGGCCGTTCGGGGGCAGTTTTGAGTTCTCACCCTCTAACGCCATGTTTTTAAGCCTAAGTCTATAAATATGAAAATTACCATCGTTTTCTTAAAATGGGAGTCCTGCGGTTGCGGGGTCAGTTCCTACGAGTTACATTGGTCCCGTGGGAGGTGTTTGAGCCACCCACGGGGACGTTCGGGGGTAGTTTCGAGATCTCACCCTCTAACGTCATGTTTTTAAGACTAAGTCTAGAAATATAAAAATTATCATCGTTTTCTCAAACCGAGAGTCCCGCGGCTGTGGGGTTTGTTACCACGAGTTACATTTGTCCCGTGGGGTGAGTTGGTGCTACCCACGGGGACGTTCGGTCAGTTCCTACGAGTTACATTGGTCCCATGGGAGGTGTGTTGCCCCCCACGGGGCCGTTCGGGGGATGTTTTGAGTTCTCACCCTCTAACGCCATATTTTTATCCCTAAGTCTATAAACATGCATATAACCATCGTATTCTCCAACCGGGAGTCCCGCGGCTACAGGGTCAGTTCCTACGAGTAACATTGGTCATGTGGGACGTGTTGGTGCCACCCATGGAGCCGTTCGGGGGCAGTTTCGAGATCTCACCCTCTAGCGCCATGTTATTAAGCCTAAGTCTTAAAATATGGAAATTACCATCGTATTCTCAAATCGGGAGTGCTACAGCTACGGGGTCGGTTCCTACGAGTTACATTGGTCCCATGGGAGGTGTTGGTGCCACCCACGGGGTCGTTCGGGGGCTGTTTAGAGTTCTCACCCTCTAACGCAATGTTTTTAAGCCTAAGTCTATAAACATGCATATTACCATCGTATTCTCAAACCGAGAGTCCCGCGGCTGCGAGGTCAGTTCCTACGAGTTACATTGGTCCCGTGGGAGGTGTTGTTGCCACCCACGGGGCCCTCTAACGCCATGTTTTTAAGCCTAAGTTTATAAAAATGCAAATTACCATCGTATTCTCAAATCGGGAGTCCTTCGGCTACGGGATCAGTTCCTACGAGTTACATTTGTCCCGTGGGACGTGTTGGTGCCACCCACGGGGCCGTTCGGAGGCAGTTTTGAGTTCTCACCCTCTAACGCCATGTTTTTAATCCTAAGTCTAAAAATATACAAATTACCATCGTATTCTAAAACCGGGAGTCCTGCGGCTGCGGGGTCAGTTCCTACGAGTTACATTGGTCCCATGGGTGGTGTTGGTGCCACCCACGGGGCCGTTCGGAGGCAGTTTCGAGTTCTCACCCTCTAACGCCATGTTTTTAAGCCTAAGTCTCTAAACATGCACATTACCATCGTATTCTCAAACCGAGAGTCCCGCGGCAGCGGGGTCAGTTCCTACGAGTTACATTGGTCCCGTGGGAGGTCTTGGATCCAGCCACGGGGCCGTTCGGGTGCTGTTTCGAGTTCTCACCCTCTAAAGCCATGTTTTTAAGCCTAAGTCAATAAATATGAAAATTACCATCATTTTCTCAAACTGGGATTTCCGCGGTTTCGGGGTCAGTTCCTACGAGTTATATTGGTCCCGTGGGAGGTGTTAGTGCCACCCACGGGACCGTTCGGGGCATGTTTCGAGTTCTCAACCTCTCATGCCATATTTTTAAGCCTAAGTCTATAAACATGCATATTACCATCGTATTCTCAAATCAGGAGTCCCGCGGCTGCGACGTCAGTTCCTACGAGTTACATTGGTCCCATTGGACGTGTTGGTGCCACCCACGGGGCCGTTCAGAGGCAGTTTTGAGTTCTCACCCTCTAACCGCATATTTTTAAGCCCAATTCTAGAAATATGCAAATTCCCATCGTATTCTGAAATCGGGAGTCCCGCGGCAGCGGGGTCAGTTGCTACGAGTTACATTTGTCCCGTGGGAGGTGTTGGTTCCACCCACAGGGCCGTTCGGGTGAAGTTTTGAGTTCTCATCCTCTAACGCCATGTTTTTAAGCCTAAGTCTATAAATATGAAAATTACCATCGTTTTCTCAAACTGGGAGTCCTGCGGTTGTGGGTCAGTTCCTATGACTTACATTGGTCCCGTGGGAGGTGTTGGAGCCACCCACGGGGACGTTCGGGGCTAGTTTTGAGATCTCACCCTATAACGTCATGTTTTTTAGACAAAGTCTAGAAATATAAAAATTATCATCGTTTTCTCAAACCGCGAGTCCCGCGGCTGTGGGGTTTGTTACCACGAGTTACATTTGTCCCGTGGGGTGAGTTGGTGCTACCCACGGGGACGTTCGGGGGTTGTTTTGAGTTCTCACCTTCTAACGCCATGTTTTTATGCCTAAGTCTAGAAATATGAAAATTATCGTCGAATTCTAAAACTGGGATTCCCGCGGTTGCGGAGTCAGTTCCTACGAGTTATATTGGTCCCGTGGGAGGTGTTGGTGCCACCCACGGTGCCGTTCGGAGGCTGTTTCGAGTTCTCACCCTCTCATGCCATATTTTTAAGCCTAAGTCTATAAATATGAAAATTACCATCGTATTCTCAAACCGGGAGTCCTGCGGCTACGGGGTCAGTTATTACGAGTTACATTGGTCCCGTGGGACGTGTTGGTGCCACCCACGGGGTCGTTCGGAGGCAGTTTCGAGTTCTCACTCTCAAACGACATATTTTTAAGCCCAAGTCCAGAAATATCAAAATTACCGTCGTATTCTCAAACCGGGAGTCCTGCGGCTGCGGGGTCAATTCCTCCGAGTTACATTGGTCCCGTGGGAGGTGTTGGTGCCACCCACGGGGCCGTTCGGTGGCTGTTTTAATTTCTCACCCTCTAACGCCATGTTTTTAAGCCTAAGTCTATAAACATACATATTACATCATATTCTCAAACCGGGAGTCCCGCGGCTGCAGGGTCAGTTCCTACGAGTTACATTGGTCCCGTGGGAGGTGTTGGTGCCACCCACGGTGCCGTTCGGGGGCTGTTTTGAGTTCTCACCCTCTAACGCCATGTTTTTAAACCTAAGTCTATAAATATGCAAATTACCGCCGTATTCTCAAACCGGGAGTCCTGCGGCTATGGGGTCAGTTCCTACGAGTTACATTGGTCCCATGGGACGTGTTGGTGCCACCCACGGGGTCGTTTGGAGGCTGTTTTGTGTTCTCACCCTCAAACGATATATTTTTAAGGCCAAGTCTAGAAATGAGCAAATTATCATCGTTTTCTCAAACCGAGAGTCCCGCGGCTGCGGGGTTAGTTACCACGAGTGACGTTGGTCCCGTGGGATGAGTTGGTGCTACCTACGGAGACGTTCAGGGGCTGTTTCGAGTTCTCACCCTCTAACGCCATGTTTTTATGCCAAAGTCTAGAAATATGAAAATTATCGTCGAATTCTAAAACTGGGATTCCCGCGGTTGCGGGGTCAGTTTCTACGAGTTATATTGGTCCCGTGGGAGGTGTTGGTGCCACCCACGAGGCCGTTCGGGTGCTGTTTCGAGTTCTCACCCTCTCATGCCATATTTTTAAGCCTAAGTCTATAAACATGCATATTACCATCGTATTCTCAAATCGGGAGTCCCGCGGCTGTGGGGTCAGGTCCTACGAGTTACATTGGTCCCGTAGGAGGTGTTGGTGCCACCCATGGGGCCGTTCGGGGGCAGTTTTGAGATCTCACCCTCTAACGCCATGGTTTTAGGCCTAAGTCTGTAAATATGCAAATTACCTCCGTATTCTCAAACCGGGAGTCCTGCGGCTGAGGGGTCAGTTTCTACGAGTTACATTGGTCCCGTGGGAGCTGTTGGTGCCACCCACGGGGTCGTTCGGGGGTTGTTTCGAGTTCTCACCCTCTAACGCCATGTTTTTAAGCCTAATTCTATAAATATGCAAATTACCGCCGTATTCTCAAACCGGGAGTCCTGCAGCTACGGGGTATGTTCCTACGAGTTACATTTGTCCCGTGGGACGTGTTGGTGCAACCCACGGGGCCGTTCGGGTGCTGTTTTGAGTTTTCACCTTCTAACGCCATGTTTTTATGCCTATGTCTATAAATATGCAAATTACCGTCGTATTCTCAAACAGGGAGTCCTGCGGCTGCGGGATCAATTCCTACGAGTTACATTGGTCCCATGGGAGGTGTTGGTGCCACCCACGGGGCCATTCGGGGTAGTTTCGAGATCTCACCCTCTAACGCCATGTTTGTAAGCCTAAGTCTATAAATATGCAAATTACCGCCGTATTCTCAAACCGGGAGTCCTGCGGCTGCGGGGTCAGTTCCTACGAGTTACATTGGTCCCATGGGAGGTGTGGTTCCCCCCACGGGGCCGTTCGGGGGATGTTTTGAGTTCTCCCCTCTAACGCCATGTTTTTAACCCTAAGTCTATAAACATGCATATAACCATTGTATTCTCCAACCGGGAGTCCCCCGGCTGCGGTGTCAATTCCTACGAGTTACATTGGTCCCGTGAGAGGTGTCGGTGCCACCCACAGGTCCGTTCGGGGGCTGTTTCAAGTTCTCACCCTCTAACGCCATGTTTTTAAGCCTAAGTCCATAAACATGCATATAACCATCGTATTCTCCAACCGGGAGTTCCGCGACTGCGGGGTCAGTTCCTACGAGTTACATTGGTCCCGTGGGAGGTGTTGGTGCCCCCCACGAGGCCGTTCGGGGGCCGTTTCGAGTTCTCACCCTCTAACGCCATGTTTTTAAGCCAAAGTCAATAAATATGAAAATTACAGTAGTATTCTCAAATCGGGAGTCCTGCGGCTACAGGGTCAGTTCCTACGAGTAACATTGGTCATGTGGAACGTGTTGGTGCCACCCATGGAGCCGTTCGGGGGCAGTTTCGAGATCTCACCCTCTAACGCCATGTTTTTAAGAGTAAGTCTAGAAATGTGCAAATTATCATCATTTTCTCAAACCGAGAGTCCCGCGGCTGCGGGGTTAGTTACCACGAGTTACATTGGTGCCGTGGGAGGTGTTGGTCCCACCCATGGGGCCCTCTAACGCCATGTTTTTAAGCCTAAGTTTATAACAATGCAAATTACCATCGTATTCTCAAATCGGGAGTCCTGCGGCTACGGGGTCAGTTCCTACGAGTTACATTCGTCCCGTGGGACGTGTTGGTGCCACCCACGGGGCCGTTTGGAGGAATTTTCGAGTTCTCACCCTCTAACGCCATGTTTTTTAGCCTAAGTCTAAAAATATGGAAATTACCATCGTATTTTGAAACCGGGAGTCCTATGGCTACGGGGTCAGTTCCTACGAGTTACATTGGTCCCGTGGGAGGTGTTGGTGCCACCCACGGGGTCGTTCGGGAGCAGTTTCGAGATCTCACCCTCTAACGCCATGTTTTTATGCCTAAGTTTATAAACATGCACACTACCATCATATTCTCAAACTGGGAGTCCTGCGGTTGTGAGGTCAGTTCCTACGAGTTACATTGGTCCCGTGGGAGGTGTTGGTGCCAACCACGGGGACGTTCGGAGGCAGTTTCGAGATCTCACCCTCTAACGTCATGTTCTTAAGCCTAAGCCTAGAAATGAGCAAATTATCATCGTTTTCTCAAACCGAAAGTCCCGCGGCTGCGGGGTTAGTTACCACGAGTGACATTGGTCCCGTGGGATGAGTTGGTGCTACCCACGGAGACGTTCAGGGGCTGTTTCGAGTTCTCACCCTCTAATGCCATGTTTTTATGCCAAAGTCTAGAAATATGAAAATTATCGTCGAATTCTAAAACTTGGATTCCCGCGGTTGCGGGGTCAGTTTCTACGAGTAATATTGGTTCCGTGGGAGGTGTTGGTGCAACCGACGGGGCCGTTCGGGTGCCGTTTCGAGTTCTCACCCTCTCATGCCATATTTTTAAGCCTAAGTCTATAAACATGTATATTACCATCGTATTCTCAAACCGGGAGTCCCGCGGCTGCGGGGTCAGTTCCTACGAGTTACATTGGTCCCGTAGGAGGTGTTGGTGCCACCCATGGGGCCGTTCGGGTGCAGTTTTGAGATCTCACCCTCTAACGCCATGGTTTTAGGCCTAAGTCTGTAAATATGCAAATTATCGTCATATTCTCAAACCGGGAAACCTGCGGCTGCGGGGTCAGTTCCTACGAGTTACATTGGTCCCGTGGGAGCTGTTGGTGCCACCCATGGGGTCGTTCGGGGGTTGTTTCGAGTTCTCACCCTCTAACGCAATGTTTTTAAGCCTAATTCTATAAATATGCAAATTACCGCCGTATTCTCAAACCGGGAGTCCTGCGGCTACGGGGTCTGTTCCAACGAGTTACATTCTTCCTGTGGGAGGCGTTGCTTCCACCCGCGGTGTCGTTCAGGGGTTGTTTCGAGTTCTCACCCTCTAACGCCTTGTTTTTAAGCCTATGTCTATAAACTTGCGTATTACCATCGTATTCTATAATCGGGAGTCCCACGGCTGTGGGGTCAGTTCCTATGAGTTTCATTGGTTCCATGGGAGATGTTGGTGCCACCCACGGGGCCGTTCGGGGGATGTTTTTAGTTCTCAACCTCAAACGCCATGTTTTTAAGCCTAAGTCTATAAACATGCATATTACCATCATATTCTCAAACCGGGAGTCCCGCGGCTGCAGGGTTAGTTCCGACGAGTTACATTGGTCCCGTGGGAGGTCTTGGTGCCACCCATGGGGCCGTTCGGGTGCTGTTTTGAGTTCTCACCCTCTAACGCCATGTTTTTATGCCTACGTCTATAAATATGCAAATTATCGTCGTATTCCCTAACCGAGAGTCTTGCGTCTACGGGGTCAGTTCCTATGAGTTACATTGGTCCCGTGGGACATGTTGGTGCCACCCATGGGGCCATTCGGGGGCAGTTTCGAGATCTCACCCTCTAACGCAATGTTTTTAAGCCTAAGTCTATAAATATGCAAATTACCGTAGTATTCTCAAACCGGGAGTCCTGCGGCTGCGGGATCAATTCCTACGAGTTACATTGGTCACATGGGAGGTGTTGGTGCCACCCACGGGGCCGTTCGGAGGCTGTTTCGAGTTCTCACCCTCTCATGCCATATTTTTAAGCCTAAGTCTATAAATATGAAAATTACCATCGTATTCTCAAACCGGGAGTCCTGCGGCTACGGGGTCAGTTCCTACGAGTTACATTGGTCCCGTGGGACGTGTTGGTGCCACCCACGGGGTCGTTCGGAGGCAGTTTCGAGTTCTCACTCTCAAACGACATATTTTTAAGCCCAAGTCCAGAAATATCAAAATTACCGTCGTATTCTCAAACCGGGAGTCCTGCGGCTGCGGGGTCAATTCCTCCGAGTTACATTGGTCCCGTGGGAGGTGTTGGTGCCACCCACGGGGCCGTTCGGTGGCTGTTTTAATTTCTCACCCTCTAAGGCCATGTTTTTAAGCCTAAGTCTATAAACATACATATTACATCATATTCTCAAACCGGGAGTCCCGCGGCTGCAGGGTCAGTTCCTACGAGTTACATTGGTCCCGTGGGAGGTGTTGGTGCCACCCACGGTGCCGTTCGGGGGCTGTTTTGAGTTCTCACCCTCTAACGCCATGTTTTTAAACCTAAGTCTATAAATATTCAAATTACCGCCGTATTCTCAAACCGGGAGTCCTGCGGCTATGGGGTCAGTTCCTACGAGTTACATTGGTCCCATGGGACGTGTTGGTGCCACCCACGGGGTCGTTTGGAGGCTGTTTTGTGTTCTCACCCTCAAACGATATATTTTTAAGGCCAAGTCTAGAAATGAGCAAATTATCATCGTTTTCTCAAACCGAGAGTCCCGCGGCTGCGGGGTTAGTTACCACGAGTGACGTTGGTCCCGTGGGATGAGTTGGTGCTACCTACGGAGACGTTCAGGGGCTGTTTCGAGTTCTCACCCTCTAACGCCATGTTTTTATGCCAAAGTCTAGAAATATGAAAATTATCGTCGAATTCTAAAACTGGGATTCCCGCGGTTGCGGGGTCAGTTTCTACGAGTTATATTGGTCCCGTGGGAGGTGTTGGTGCCACCCACGAGGCCGTTCGGGTGCTGTTTCGAGTTCTCACCCTCTCATGCCATATTTTTAAGCCTAAGTCTATAAACATGCATATTACCATCGTATTCTCAAATCGGGAGTCCCGCGGCTGCGGGGTCAGGTCCTATGAGTTACATTGGTCCCGTAGGAGGTGTTGGTGCCACCCATGGGGCCGTTCGGGGGCAGTTTTGAGATCTCACCCTCTAACGCCATGGTTTTAGGCCTAAGTCTGTAAATATGCAAATTACCTCCGTATTCTCAAACCGGGAGTCCTGCGGCTGAGGGGTCAGTTTCTACGAGTTACATTGGTCCCGTGGGAGCTGTTGGTGCCACCCACGGGGTCGTTCGGGGGTTGTTTCGAGTTATCACCCTCTAACGCCATGTTTTTAAGCCTAATTCTATAAATATGCAAATTACCGCCGTATTCTCAAACCGGGAGTCCTGCAGCTACGGGGTATGTTCCTACGAGTTACATTTGTCCCGTGGGACGTGTTGGTGCAACCCACGGGGCCGTTCGGGTGCTGTTTTGAGTTTTCACCTTCTAACGCCATGTTTTTATGCCTATGTCTATAAATATGCAAATTACCGTCGTATTCTCAAACAGGGAGTCCTGCGGCTGCGGGATCAATTCCTACGAGTTACATTGGTCCCATGGGAGGTGTTGGTGCCACCCACGGGGCCATTCGGGGCAGTTTCGAGATCTCACCCTCTAACGCCATGTTTGTAAGCCTAAGTCCATAAACATGCATATAACCATCGTATTCTCCAACCGGGAGTTCCGCGACTGCGGGGTCAGTTCCTACGAGTTACATTGGTCCCGTGGGAGGTGTTGGTGCCCCCCACGAGGCCGTTCGGGGGCCGTTTCGAGTTCTCACCCTCTAACGCCATGTTTTTAAGCCAAAGTCAATAAATATGAAAATTACAGTAGTATTCTCAAATCGGGAGTCCTGCGGCTACAGGGTCAGTTCCTACGAGTAACATTGGTCATGTGGAACGTGTTGGTGCCACCCATGGAGCCGTTCGGGGGCAGTTTCGAGATCTCACCCTCTAACGCCATGTTTTTAAGAGTAAGTCTAGAAATGTGCAAATTATCATCATTTTCTCAAACCGAGAGTCCCGCGGCTGCGGGGTTAGTTACCACGAGTTACATTGGTGCCGTGGGAGGTGTTGGTCCCACCCATGGGGCCCTCTAACGCCATGTTTTTAAGCCTAAGTTTATAACAATGCAAATTACCATCGTATTCTCAAATCGGGAGTCCAGCGGCTACGGGGTCAGTTCCTACGAGTTACATTCGTCCCGTGGGACGTGTTGGTGCCACCCACGGGGCCGTTTGGAGGAATTTTCGAGTTCTCACCCTCTAACGCCATGTTTTTTAGCCTAAGTCTAAAAATATGGAAATTACCATCGTATTCTGAAACCGGGAGTCCTATGGCTACGGGGTCAGTTCCTACGAGTTACATTGGTCCCGTGGGAGGTGTTGGTGCCACCCACGGGGTCGTTCGGGAGCAGTTTCGAGATCTCACCCTCTAACGCCATGTTTTTATGCCTAAGTTTATAAACATGCACACTACCATCATATTCTCAAACTGGGAGTCCTGCGGTTGTGAGGTCAGTTCCTACGAGTTACATTGGTCCCGTGGGAGGTGTTGGTGCCAACCACGGGGACGTTCGGAGGCAGTTTCGAGATCTCACCCTCTAACGTCATGTTCTTAAGCCTAAGCCTAGAAATGAGCAAATTATCATCGTTTTCTCAAACCGAAAGTCCCGCGGCTGCGGGGTTAGTTACCACGAGTGACATTGGTCCCGTGGGATGAGTTGGTGCTACCCACGGAGACGTTCAGGGGCTGTTTCGAGTTCTCACCCTCTAATGCCATGTTTTTATGCCAAAGTCTAGAAATATGAAAATTATCGTCGAATTCTAAAACTTGGATTCCCGCGGTTGCGGGGTCAGTTTCTACGAGTAATATTGGTTCCGTGGGAGGTGTTGGTGCAACCGACGGGGCCGTTCGGGTGCCGTTTCGAGTTCTCACCCTCTCATGCCATATTTTTAAGCCTAAGTCTATAAACATGTATATTACCATCGTATTCTCAAACCGGGAGTCCCGCGGCTGCGGGGTCAGTTCCTACGAGTTACATTGGTCCCGTAGGAGGTGTTGGTGCCACCCATGGGGCCGTTCGGGTGCAGTTTTGAGATCTCACCCTCTAACGCCATGGTTTTAGGCCTAAGTCTGTAAATATGCAAATTATCGTCGTATTCTCAAACCGGGAAACCTGCGGCTGCGGGGTCAGTTCCTACGAGTTACATTGGTCCCGTGGGAGCTGTTGGTGCCACCCATGGGGTCGTTCGGGGGTTGTTTCGAGTTCTCACCCTCTAACGCAATGTTTTTAAGCCTAATTCTATAAATATGCAAATTACCGCCGTATTCTCAAACCGGGAGTCCTGCGGCTACGGGGTCTGTTCCTACGAGTTACATTCTTCCTGTGGGAGGCGTTGCTTCCACCCGCGGTGTCGTTCAGGGGTTGTTTCGAGTTCTCACCCTCTAACGCCTTGTTTTTAAGCCTATGTCTATAAACTTGCGTATTACCATCGTATTCTATAATCGGGAGTCCCACGGCTGTGGGGTCAGTCCCTATGAGTTTCATTGGTTCCATGGGAGATGTTGGTGCCACCCACGGGGCCGTTCGGGGGATGTTTTTAGTTCTCAACCTCAAACGCCATGTTTTTAAGCCTAAGTCTATAAACATGCATATTACCATCATATTCTCAAACCGGGAGTCCCGCGGCTGCAGGGTTAGTTCCGACGAGTTACATTGGTCCCGTGGGAGGTCTTGGTGCCACCCATGGGGCCGTTCGGGTGCTGTTTTGAGTTCTCACCCTCTAACGCCATGTTTTTATGCCTACGTCTATAAATATGCAAATTATCGTCGTATTCCCTAACCGAGAGTCTTGCGTCTACGGGGTCAGTTCCTACGAGTTACATTGGTCCCGTGGGACATGTTGGTGCCACCCATGGGGCCATTCGGGGGCAGTTTCGAGATCTCACCCTCTAACGCAATGTTTTTAAGCCTAAGTCTATAAATATGCAAATTATCGTAGTATTCTCAAACCGGGAGTCCTGCGGCTGCGGGATCAATTCCTACGAGTTACATTGGTCACATGGGAGGTGTTGGTGCCACCCACGGGGCCGTTCGGAGGCTGTTTCGAGTTCTCACCCTCTCATGCCATATTTTTAAGCCTAAGTCTATAAATATGAAAATTACCATCGTATTCTCAAATCGGGAGTCCTGCGGCTACGGGGTCAGTTCCTACGAGTTACATTGGTCCCGTGGGACGTGTTGGTGCCACCCACGGGGTCGTTCGGAGGAAGTTTCGAGTTCTCACTCTCAAACGACATATTTTTAAGCCCAAGTCCAGAAATATCAAAATTACCGTCGTATTCTCAAACCGGGAGTCCTGCGGCTGCGGGGTCAATTCCTCCGAGTTACATTGGTCCCGTGGGAGGTGTTGGTGCCACCCACGGGGCCGTTCGGTGGCTGTTTTAATTTCTCACCCTCTAACGCCATGTTTTTAAGCCTAAGTGTATAAACATACATATTACATCATATACTCAAACCGAGAGTCCCGCGGCTGCAGGGTCAGTTCCTACGAGTTACATTGGTCCCGTGGGAGGTGTTGGTGCCACCCACGGTGCCGTTCGGGGGCTGTTTTGAGTTCTCACCCTCTAACGCCATGTTTTTAAACCTAAGTCTATAAATATGCAAATTACCGCCGTATTCTCAAACCGGGAGTCCTGCGGCTATGGGGTCAGTTCCTACGAGTTACATTGGTCCCATGGGACGTGTTGGTGCCACCCACGGGGTCGTTTGGAGGCTGTTTTGTGTTCTCACCCTCAAACGATATATTTTTAAGGCCAAGTCTAGAAATGAGCAAATTATCATCGTTTTCTCAAACCGAGAGTCCCGCGGCTGCGGGGTTAGTTACCACGAGTGACGTTGGTCCCGTGGGATGAGTTGGTGCTACCTACGGAGACGTTCAGGGGCTGTTTCGAGTTCTCACCCTCTAACGCCATGTTTTTATGCCAAAGTCTAGAAATATGAAAATTATCGTCGAATTCTAAAACTGGGATTCCCGCGGTTGCGGGGTCAGTTTCTACGAGTTATATTGGTCCCGTGGGAGGTGTTGGTGCCACCCACGAGGCCGTTCGGGTGCTGTTTCGAGTTCTCACCCTCTCATGCCATATTTTTAAGCCTAAGTCTATAAACATGCATATTACCATCGTATTCTCAAATCGGGAGTCCCGCGGCTGCGGGGTCAGGTCCTATGAGTTACATTGGTCCCGTAGGAGGTGTTGGTGCCACCCATGGGGCCGTTCGGGGGCAGTTTTGAGATCTCACCCTCTAACGCCATGGTTTTAGGCCTAAGTCTGTAAATATGCAAATTACCTCCGTATTCTCAAACCGGGAGTCCTGCGGCTGAGGGGTCAGTTTCTACGAGTTACATTGGTCCCGTGGGAGCTGTTGGTGCCACCCACGGGGTCGTTCGGGGGTTGTTTCGAGTTCTCACCCTCTAACGCCATGTTTTTAAGCCTAATTCTATAAATATGCAAATTACCGCCGTATTCTCAAACCGGGAGTCCTGCAGCTACGGGGTATGTTCCTACGAGTTACATTTGTCCCGTGGGACGTGTTGGTGCAACCCACGGGGCCGTTCGGGTGCTGTTTTGAGTTTTCACCTTCTAACGCCATGTTTTTATGCCAATGTCTATAAATATGCAAATTACCGTCGTATTCTCAAACAGGGAGTCCTGCGGCTGCGGGATCAATTCCTACGAGTTACATTGGTCCCATGGGAGGTGTTGGTGCCACCCACGGGGCCATTCGGGGCAGTTTCGAGATCTCACCCTCTAACGCCATGTTTGTAAGCCTAAGTCTATAAATACGCAAATTACCGCCGTATTCTCAAACCGGGAGTCCTGCGGTTATGGGGTCAATTCCTACGAGTTACAATGGTCCCATGGGAGGTGTTGGTGCAACTCACGGAGCCGTTCGGAGGCTGTTTCGAGTTCTCACGCTCTAATGCCATGTTTTTAACCCTAAGTCTATAAATATGTAAGTTACCATTGTATTCTCAAACCGGGAGTCCTGCAGCTACAGGGTGAGTTCCTACGAGTTACATTGGTCCCGTGGGACGTGTTGGTGCCACCCACGGGGTCGTTCGGAGGCAGTTTCGAGTTCTCACCCTCAAACGGCATATTTTTAAGCCCAAGTCCAGAAATATGCAAATTACCGTCATATTCTCAAACCGAGAGTCCTGCGGCTGCGGTGTCTGTTCCTACGAGTTACATTGGTCCCGTGGGACGTGTTGGTACCACCCACGGGGTAGTTTGGAGGCTTTTTCGAGTTCTCACCCTCAAACGACATATTTTTAAGCCCAAGTCTATAAATATGCAAATTACCATCGTATTCTCAGATCGGGAGTCCCGCGGATGCGGGGTCAGTTCCTACGAGTTACATTGGTCCCGTAGGAGGTGTTGGTGCAACCCACGGGGCCGTTCGGGTGCTGTTTGGAGTTTTCACCTTCTAACGCCATGTTTTTATGCCTATGTCTATAAATATGCAAATTACCGTCGTATTCTCAAACCGGGAGTCCTGCGGCTGTGGGATCAATTCCTACGAGTTACATTGGTCCCATGGGAGGTGTTGGTGCCACCCACGGGGCCGTTCGGGGGCAGTTTCGAGATCCCACCCTCTAACGCCATGTTTGTAAGCCTAAGTTTATAAATATGCAAATTACCGCTGTATTCTCAAATCGGGAGTCCTGCGGTTACGGGATCAGTTCCGACAAGTTACATTGGTCCCATGGGAGGTGTTGGTGCCACCCACGGGGCCGTTCGGAGGCTGTTTCGAGTTCCCTCGCTCTAATGCCATGTTTTTAAGCCTAAGTCTATAAGTATGTAAGTAACCATTGTATTCTCAAACCGGGAGTCTTGCGGCTACGGGGTGAGTTCCTACGAGTTACATTGGTCCCGTGGGACGTGTTGGTGCCACCCACGGGGTCGTTCGGAGGCAGTTTTGAGTTCTCACTCTCAAACGGCATATTTTTAAGCCCAAGTCCATAAATATACAAATTACCGTTATATTCTCAAATCGGGAGTCCTGCGGCTGCGGGGTCAATTCCTCCGAGTTACATTGGTCCCGTGGGAGGTGTTGGTGCCACCCACGGGGCCGTTCGTGGGCTGTTTTAAGTTCTCACCCTCTAACGCCATGTTTTTAAGCCTAAGTCTATAAACATGCATATTACATCATATTCTCAAACCGAGAGTCCCGCGGCTGCAGGGTCAGTTCCTACGAGTTATATTGGTCCTATGGGAGGTGTTGGTGCCACCCACGGTGCCGTTCGGGGGATATTTTGAGTTCTCACCCTCTAACGCCATGTTTTTAAACCTAAGTCTATAAATATGCAAATTACCACTGTATTCTCAAACCGGGAGTCCTGCGGCTACGGGGTCAGTTCCTACGAGTTACATTGGTCCCATGGGACGTGTTGGTGCCACCCACGGGGTCGTTTTGAGGTTTTTTCATGTTCTCACCCTCAAACGATATATTTTTAAGCCCAAGTCTAGAAATATTCAAATTACCATCGTATTATCAAATCGGGTGTCCCGCGGATGCGGGGTCAGTTCCTACGAGTTACATTGGTCCAGTAGGAGGTGTTGGTGCCACCCATGGGGCCGTTTGGGGGCAGTTTCGAGATCTCACCCTTTAACGCCATGGTTTTAGGCCTAAGTCTGTAAATATGAAAATTACCGTCGTATTCTCAAACCGGGAGTCCTGCGGCTGCGGGGTCAGTTCCTACGAGTTACATTGGTCCCATGGGTGCTGTTGGTGCCACCCACAGGGTCATTCGGGGGCTGTTTTGAGTTCTCACCCTCTAACGCTATGTTTTTAAGCCTAAGTCTATAATTATGCAAATTACCACCGTATTCTCAAACCGGGAGTCCTGCGGCTACGGGGTCAGTTCCTACGAGTTACATTGGTCCTGTGGGACGTTTTGGTGCCACCCACGGGGTCGTTTGGAGGCTGTTTCGAGTTCTCACCCTCAAATGACATATTTTTAAGCCCATGTCTAGAAATATACAAATTACCATCGTATTCTCAAATCGGGAGTCCCGCGGATGCGGGGTCAGTTCCTACGAGTTATATTGGTCACGTAAGAGGTGTTGGTGCCACCCACGGGGCCGTTCGGAGGCTGTTTCGAGTTCTCACCCTCTAACACCATGTTTTTAAGCCTAAGTCTATAAATATGCAAATTACCATCATATTCTCAAACCGGGAGTCCTGCGGCTACGGGGTCAGTTCCTACAAGTTACATTGGTCCCGTGGGATGTGTTGGTGCCACCCTCGGGGTCGTTCGGAGGCAGTTTTGAGTTCTCACTCTCAAACGGCATATTTTTAAGCCCAAGTCCATAAATATACAAATTACCGTTATATTCTCAAACCGGGAGTCCTGCGGCTGCGGGGTCAATTCCTCCGAGTTACATTGGTCCCGTGGGAGGTGTTGGTGCCACCCACGGGGCCGTTCGTGGGCTGTTTTAAGTTCTCACCCTCTAACGCCATGTTTTTAAGCCTAAGTCTATAAACATGCATATTACATCATATTCTCAAACCGAGAGTCCCGCGGCTGCAGGGTCAGTTCCTACGAGTTATATTGGTCCTATGGGAGGTGTTGGTGCCACCCACGGTGCCGTTCGGGGGATATTTTGAGTTCTCACCCTCTAACGCCATGTTTTTAAACCTAAGTCTATAAATATGCAAATTACCACTGTATTCTCAAACCGGGAGTCCTGCGGCTACGGGGTCAGTTCCTACGAGTTACATTGGTCCCATGGGACGTGTTGGTGCCACCCACGGGGTCGTTTTGAGGTTTTTTCATGTTCTCACCCTCAAACGATATATTTTTAAGCCCAAGTCTAGAAATATTCAAATTACCATCGTATTATCAAATCGGGTGTCCCGCGGATGCGGGGTCAGTTCCTACGAGTTACATTGGTCCAGTAGGAGGTGTTGGTGCCACCCATGGGGCCGTTTGGGGGCAGTTTCGAGATCTCACCCTTTAACGCCATGGTTTTAGGCCTAAGTCTGTAAATATGAAAATTACCGTCGTATTCTCAAACCGGGAGTCCTGCGGCTGCGGGGTCAGTTCCTACGAGTTATATTGGTCACGTAAGAGGTGTTGGTGCCACCCACGGGGCCGTTCGGAGGCTGTTTCGAGTTCTCACCCTCTAACACCATGTTTTTAAGCCTAAGTCTATAAATATGCAAATTACCATCATATTCTCAAACCGGGAGTCCTGCGGCTACGGGGTCAGTTCCTACAAGTTACATTGGTCCCGTGGGATGTTTTGGTGCCACCCACGGGGTTGTTTGGAGGCTGTTTCGAGTTCTCACCCTCAAATGAAATATTTTTAAGCCCATGTCTAGAAATATACAAATTACCATCGTATTCTCAAATCGGGAGTCCCGCGGATGCGGGGTCAGTTCCTACGAGTTATATTGGTCACGTAAGAGGTGTTGGTGCCACCCATGGGGCCGTTCGGTGGCAGTTTCGAGATTTCACCCTCTAACGCCATGGTTTTAGGCCTAAGTCTGTAAATATGCAAATTACCATCGTATTCTCAAACCGGGAGTCCTGCGGCTACGGGGTCAGTCCCTACGAGTGACATTGGTCCCGTGGGACGTGGTGGTGCCACCCACGGGGTCGTTCGGAGGCAGTTTCGAGTTCTCACTCTCAAACGGCATATTTCTAAGCCCAAGTCTAGAAATATGCAAATTACCATCGTATTCTCAAACCGGGAGTCCTGCGGCTGCGGGATCAATTCCTACGAGTTACATTGCTCCCGTGGGAAGTGTTGGTGCCACCCACGGTGCCGTTCGGGGGCTGTTTTAATTTCTCACCCTGTAACACCATGTTTTAAGCCTATGTCTATAAACATGCATATTACATCATATTCTCAAACCGAGAGTCCCGCGGCTACAGGGTAAGTTCCAACGAGTTACATTGGTCCCGGGGGAGGTGTTGGTGCCACCCACGAGGCCGTTCGGGTGCTGTTTTGAGTTCTCACCCTCTAACGCCATGTTTTTATGCCTATGTCTATAAATATGCACATTATCGTCGTATTCCCAAATCGAGAGTCCTGCGTCTACGTGGTCAGTTCCTACGAGTTACATTGGTACCGTGGGACGTGTTGGTGCCACCCATGTGGCCATTTGTGTGCAGTTTCGAGATCTCACCCTCTAACGCCATGTTTTTATGCCTAAGTCAATAAATATGAAAATTACCGTCGTATTCTCAAACCGGGAGTCCTGCGGCTGCGGGGTCAATTCCTACGAGTTACATTGGTCCCATGGTAGGTGTTGGTGCCACCCACGGGGCCGTTCGGAGGCTGTTTCGAGTTCTCACCCTCTAACACCATGTTTTTAAGCCTAAGTCTATAAATATGCAAATTACCGTCATATTCTCAAACCGGGAGTCCTGCGGCTACGGGGTCAGTTCCTACAAGTTACATTGGTTCCGTGGGATGTGTTGGTTCCACCCACGGGGTCATTCAGAGGTAGTTTCAAGTTCTCACCGTCAAACGGCATATTTTTAAGCCCAAGTCTATAAATATGCGAATTACCGTCTTATTCTCAAACCGGGAGTCCTACGGCTGCGGGGTCAGTTCCTACGAGTTACATTGGTCCCGTGGGATGTGTTGGTGCCACCCACGGTGCCGTTCGGCGGCTATTTCGACTTCTCACCCTCTAACGCTATGTTTTTAAGCCTAAGTCTATAAATATGCAAATTACCGTCGTATTCTCAAACCGGGAGTCCTGCGACTACGGGGTCAGTTCTTACGAGTTACATTGGTTTCGTGGGATGTGTTGGTGCCACCCACGGGATCGTTCGGAGGCAGTTTTGAGTTCTCACCTTCTACCGCCATGTATTTAAGCCTAAGTATATAAATATGCAAATTACCATCGTATTCTCAAATCGGGAGTCCCGCGGCTGCGGGGTCAGTTCCTACGAGTTACATCGGTCCCGTGGGAGGTGTTGGTGCCATCCACGGGGATGTTCGGGGGCAGTTTCGAGATCTCACCCTCTAACGCCATGTTTTTAAGCCTATGTCTAGAAATATGAAAATTATCATCGTTTTATCAAACCGAGAGTCCCGCGGCAACGGGGTTAGTTACCACGAGTTACATTGGTCCCGTGGGATGAGTTGGTGCAACCTACGGGGACGTTCTTGGGCTGTTTTGAGTTCTCACACTCTAACGTCATGTTTTTCAGCCTAAGTCTAGAAATATGAAAATTATCATCGAATTCTAAAACAGGGATTCCCGCGGTTGCGGGGTCAGTTCCTACGAGTTATATTGGTCCCGTGGGAGGTGTTGGTGCCACCCACCGGGCCGTTCGGGGGCTGTTTTAAGTTCTCACCCTCTAACGCCATGTTTTTAAGGCAAAGTCTATAAATATGACAATTACCATCGTATTTCCAAATCGAGAGTCCTGCTCTTTCGGGGCAGTTCCTACGAGTTACATTGGTCCCGTGGGACGTGTTGGTGCCACCCATGGGGCCATTCGGGGGCAGTTTTGAGATCTCACCCTCTAACGCCATGTTTTTAAGCCTAAGTCTATAAATATGCAAATTACCTTCATATTCTCAAACCTGGAGTCCTGCGGCTGCGGGGTCAGTTCCTACGAGTTACATTGGTCCCATGGGAGGTGTTGGTGCCACCCACGGGGCCGTTCAGGGGCTGTTTCAAGTTCTCACCCTCTAACGCCATGTTTTTAAGCCTAATTCTATAAACATGCATATTACCTTCGTATTCTCAAACCGTGAGTCCCGGGGCTGCGAGGTTAGTTCCTATGAGTTACATTGGTCCCGTGGGAGGTGTTGGTGCCACCCATGGGGCCGTTCGGGCGCTGTTTCGAGTTCTCACCCTCTAACGCCATGGTTATATGCCTAAGTCTGTAAATATATAAATTACCATTGTATTCTCAAACCGGGAGTCCTGCGGCTACGGGGTCAGTCCCTACGAGTGACATTGGTCCCGTGGGACGTGGTGGTGCCACCCACGGGGTCGTTCGGAGGAAGTTTTGAATTCTCACTCTCAAACGGCATATTTTTAAGCCCAAGTCTAGAAATATGCAAATTACCATCGTATTCTCAAATCGGGAGTCCCGCGGCTGCGGGGTCAGTTCCTACGAGTTACATTGATCCCGTGGGAGGTGTTGGTGCCACCCATGTGGCCGTTCGGTGGAAGTTTCGAGATATCACCCTCTAACGCCATGTTTTTAAGCCTAAGTCTATAAATATGCAAATCACCATCGTATTCTCAAATCGGGAGTCCATCGGCTGCGGGGTCAGTTCCTATGAGTTTCATTGGTCCCATGGGAGATGTTGGTGCCACCCACGGGGCCGTTCGGAGGTTGTTTTGAGTTCTCACCCTCTCACGCCATGATTTTATGCCTAAGTCTATAAACATGCATATTACCATCGTATTCTCGAACCGGGAGTCCTGCGGCGGCGGGGTCAGTTCCTACGAGTTACATTGGTCCCGTGGGAGGTGTTGGTGCCATCCACGGGGACGTTCCGGTGCTGTTTTGAGTTCTTACCCTCTAACACCATGTTTTTAAGCGTAAGTCTATAAATATGAAAATTACCGTCATATTCCCAAATCGAGAGTCCTGCGTCTACGGGGCCAGTTCCTACGAGTTACATTGGTCCCGTGGGGTATGTTGGTGCCACCCATGGGGCCATTCGGGGGCAGTTTCGAGATCTCACCCTCTAACGCCATGTTTTTAAGACTAAGTCTATAAATATGCAAATTACTGTCGTATTCTCAAACCGAGAGTCCTGCGGCTGCGGGGTCAATTCCTACGACTTACATTGGTCCCATGGGAGGTGTTGGTGCCACCCACGGGGTCGTTCGGGGGCTGTTTCGATTTCTCACTCTCTAACGCCATGTTTTTAAGCCAAAGTCTATAAACATGCATATTACCATCTTATTCTCAAACCAGGAGTCCCCCGGCTGCGGGGTCAGTTCCTACGAGTTACATTGGTCCCGTGGGATGTGTTGGTGCCACCCACGGTGCCGTTCGGGGGCTGTTTCGAGGTCTCACCCTCTAACGCCATGTTTTTATTCCTAAGTCTATAAAAATGCAAATTACCATCATATTCTGAAACCGGGAGTCCTGCGGCTACGGGGTCAGTTCCAACATGTTACATTGGTCCCGTGGGATGAGTTGGTGCTACCCACGGGGACGTTCGGGGGCTGTACGAGTTCTCACCCTCTAACGCCATATTTTTAAGCCTAAGTCTATAAATATGCAAATTACCATCGTATTCTCAAACCTGGAGTCCCGCGGCTGCGGGGTCAGTTCCTACGAGTTACATTGGTCCCGTGGGAGGTGTTGGTGCCACCCATGTGGCGGTTCGGTGGAAGTTTCGAGATCTCACCCTCTAACGCCATGTTTTTAAGCCAAAGTCTATAAATATGCAAATCACCATTGTATTCTCAAATCGGGAGTCCATCGGCTGCGGGGTAAGTTCCTATGAGTTTCATTTGTCCCATGGGAGATGTTGGTGCCACCCACGGGGCCGTTCGGAGGTTGTTTTGAGTTCTCACCCTCTAACGCCATGTTTTTAAGCCTAAGTCTATAAACATGCATATTACCATCGTATTCTCGAACCGGGAGTCCTGCGGCGGCGGGGTCAGTTCCTACGAGTTACATTGGTCCCGTGGGAGGTGTTGGTGCCATCCACGGGGACGTTCCGGTGCTGTTTTGAGTTCTAACCCTCTAACCCCATGTTTTTAAGCGTAAGTCTATAATTATCAAAATTACCGTCATATTCCCAAACCGAGAGTCCTGCGTCTAAGGGGCCAGTTCCTACGAGTTACATTGGTCCCGTGGGGCATGTTGGTGCCACCCATGGGGCCATTCGGGGGCAGTTTCGAGATCTCACCCTCTAACGCCATATTTTTAAGACTAAGTCTATAAATATGTAAATTAATGTCATATTCTCAAACCGAGAGTCCTGCGGCTGCGGGGTCAATTCATACGAGTTACATTGGTCCCATGGGAGGTGTTGGTGCCACCCACGGGGCCGTTCGGGGGCTGTTTCGATTTCTCACTCTCTAACGCCATGTTTTGAAGCCAAAGTCTATAAACAAGCATATTATCATCTTATTCTCAAACCAGGAGTCCCCCTTTTGTGGGGTCAGTTCCTACGAGTTACATTGGTCCCGTGGGATGTGTTGGTGCCACCTACGGTGCCATTCGGGGGCTATTTCGAGGTCTCACCCTCTAACGAAATGTTTTTATTCCTAAGTCTATAAAAATGCAAATTACCGTCATATTCTGAAACCGGGAGTCCTGCGGCTACGGGGTGAGTTCCTACATGTTACATGGTCCCATGGGACGTGATGGTGCAAACCACGTGGTCGTTCGGATGCAGTTTCGAGTTCTCACCCTCTAACGGCATATTTTTATGCCCATGTCTAGAAATACGAAAATTACCATCGTATTCTCAAATCGGGAGTCCCGCGGCTGCGGGGTCAGTTCCTACGAGTTACATTGGTCCCTGGGAGGTGTTGGTTCCACCCACGGGGCCGTTCGGGTGCAATTTCGAGTTCTCACCCTCTAACGCCATGTTTTTAAGCTTAAGTCTATCAATAATCAAATTACCATCGTATTCTCAAACTGGGAGTCTTGTGATTGCGGGGTCAGTTCCTACGAGTTACATCGGTCCCGTGGGAGGTGTTGGTGCCACCCACGAGGACGTTCGGGGGAAGTTTTGAGATCTCACCATCTAATGCCACATTTTTAAGCCTAAGTCTAGAAATATGAAAATTATCGTCATTTTCTCAAACTGGGAGTGGGGTTAGTTACCACGAGTTACATTGGTCCCGTGGGATGAGTTGGTGCTACCCACGGGGACGTTCGGGGGCTGTACGAGTTCTCACCCTCTAACGCCATATTTTTAAGCCTAAGTGTAGAGATATGAAAATTATCGTCGTATTCTAAAGCTGGGAATACCGCGGCTGCGGGGTTTGTTCCTACGAGTTATATTGGTCCCGTGGGTGGTGTTGGTGCCACCCACGGGGCCGTTCGGGGGCTGTTTGGAGTTTTCACCCCCTAATGCCATGTTTTTAAGCCTAAGTCTATAATTATGCAAATTATCGTCGTATTCTCAAACAAGGAGTCCCGCGGCTTCGAGGTCAGTTCTTACGAGTTATATTGGTCCCGTGGGAGGTGTTGGTGCCACCCACGGGGCCGTTCGGTGGCTGTTTAGAGTTCTCACCCTCTTACGCCATGTTTTTAAGACTAATCTATAAATATGAAAATTACCGTCGTATTCTCAAACCAGGAGTCCCCCGGCTGCGGGGTCAGTTATTAAGTGTTACATTGGTCCCGTGGGAGGTGTTGGTACCACCCACGGGGCCGTTCATCGGCTGTTACGAGTTCTCACCTTCTAACGCCATGTTTTTAAGCCTAAGTATATAAACATGCATATAACCATCGTATTCTCAAACCGGGAGTCCTGCGGCTACGGGGTCAGTTCCTACGAGTGACATTGGTCCCATGGGAGGTGTTGGTGCCACCCACGGGGCCGTTCGGAGGAAGTTTCGAGTTCTCACTCTCAAACGGCATATTTTTAAGCCCAAGTCTAGAAATATGCAAATTACCATCGTATTCTCAAATCGGGAGTCCCGCGGCTGCGGGGTCAGTTCCTACGAGTTACATTGGTCCCGTGGGAGGTGTTGGTGCCACCCATGTGTCCGTTCGGTGGAAGTATCGAGATCTCACCCTCTAACGCCATGTTTTTAAGCCTAAGTCTATAAATATGCAAATCACCATCGTATTCTCAAATCGGGAGTCCATCGGCTGCGGGGTCAGTTCCTATGAGTTTCATTGGTCCCATGGGAGATGTTGGTGCCACCCACGGGGCCGTTCGGAGGTTGTTTTGAGTTCTCACCCTCTGACGCCATGCTTTTATGCCTAAGTCTATAAACATGAATATTACCATCATATTCTCGAACCGGGAGTCCTGCGGCGGCGGGGTCAGTTCCTACGAGTTACATTGGTCCCGTGGGAGGTGTTGGTGCCATCCACGGGGACGTTCCGGTGCTGTTTTGAGTTCTTACCCTCTAACGGCATGTTTTTAAGCGTAAGTCTATAAATATGCAAATTACCATCATATTCCCAAATCGAGAGTCCTGCGTCTACGGGGCCAGTTCCTACGAGTTACATTGGTCCCGTGGGGCATGTTGGTGCCACCCATGGGGCCATTCGGGGGCAGTTTCGAGATCTCACCCTCTAACACCATGTTTTTAAGACTAAGTCTATAAATATGAAAATTACTATCGTATTCTCAAACCGAGAGTCCTGCGGCTGCTGGGCCAATTCCTACGACTTACATTGGTCCCATGGGAGGTGTTGGTGCCACCCACGGGGTCGTTCGGGGGCTGTTTCGATTTCTCACTCTCTAACGCCATGTTTTTAAGCCAAAGTCTATAAACATGCATATTACCATCTTATTCTCAAACCAGGAGTCCCCCGGCTGCGGGGTCAGTTCCTACGAGTTACATTGGTCCCGTGGGATGTGTTGGTTCCACCCACGGTGCCGTTCGGGGGCTGTTTCGAGGTCTCACCCTCTAACGCCATGTTTTTATTACTAAGTCTATAAAAATGCAAATTACCCTCATATTCTGAAACCGGGAGTCCTGCGGCTACGGGGTCAGTTCCTACATGTTACAATTGTCCCGTGGGACGTGTTGGTGCCACCCACGTGGTCGTTCGGAGGCAGTTTCGAGTTCTCACCCTCTAACGGCATATTTTTAAGCCCATGTCTAGAAATATGACAATTACCATCGTATTCTCAAATCGAGAGTCCCGCGGCTGCGGGGTCAGTTCCTACGAGTTACATTGGTCCCTGGGAGGTGTTGGTTCCACCCACGGGGCCGTTCGGGTGCAATTTCGAGTTCTCACCCTCTAACGCCATGTTTTTAAGCTTAAGTCTATCAATAATCAAATTACCATCGTATTCTCAAACTGGGAGTCTTGTGATTGCGGGGTCAGTTCCTACGAGTTACATCGGTCCCGTGGGAGGTGTTGGTGCCACCCACGAGGACGTTCGGGGGACGTTTTGAGATCTCACCATCTAATGCCACATTTTTAAGCCTAAGTCTAGAAATATGAAAATTATCGTCATTTTCTCAAACTGGGAGTGGGGTTAGTTACCACGAGTTACATTGGTCCCGTGGGATGAGTTGGTGCTACCCACGGGGACGTTCGGGGGCTGTACGAGTTCTCACCCTCTAACGCCATATTTTTAAGCCTAAGTCTATAAATATGCAAATTACCATCGTATTCTCAAACCTGGAGTCCTGCGTCTGCGGGGTCAGTTCCTACGAGTTACATTGGTCCCATGGGAGGTGTTGGTGCCACCCACGGGTCGTTCAGGGGCTGTTTCAAGTTCTCACCCTGTAACGCCATGTTTTTAAGCCTAATTCTATAAACATGCATATTACCATCGTATTCTCAAACCGGGAGTCCCGGGGCTGCGAGGTCAGTTCCTATGAGTTACATTGGTCCCGTGGGAGGAGTTGGTGCCACCCACGGTGCCGTTCGGGGGCTGTTTCGAGTTCTCACCCTCTAACGCCATTTTTTTAAGCCTAAGTCTGTAAATATGTAAATTACCGTCGTAATCTCAGACCGGGAGACCTGTGGCTACGGGGTCAGTTCCAACGAGTTACATTGGACCCGTGAGATGTGTTGGTGCCACCCACGGGGTCGTTCGGAGGCAGTTTCGAGTTCTCACTCTCAAACTGCATATTTTTAAGCCCAAGTCTAGAAATATGCAAATTACCCTCGTATTCGCAAATCGGGAGTCCCGCGGCTGCGGGGTCAGTTCCTACGAGTTACATTGGTCCCGTGGGAGGTGTTGGTGCCACCCATGTGGCGGTTCGGTGGAAGTTTCGAGATCTCACCCTCTAACGCCATGTTTTTAAACCAAAGTCTATAAATATGCAAATCACCATCGTATTCTCAAATCGGGAGTCCATCGGCTGCGGGGTCAGTTCCTATGAGTTTCATTTGTCCCATGGGAGATGTTAGTGCCACCCACGGGGCCGTTCGGATGTTGTTTCGAGTTCTCACCCTCTAACGCCATGTTTTTAAGCCTAAGTCTATAAACATGCATATTACCATCGTATTCTCGAACCGGGAGTCCTGCGGCGGCGGGGTCAGTTCCTACGAGTTACATTGGTCCTGTGGGCGGTGTTGGTGCCATCCACGGGGACGTTCCGGTGCTGTTTTGAGTTCTAACCCTCTAACCCCATGTTTTTAAGCGTAAGTCTATAAATATGCAAATTACCGTCATATTCCCAAACCGAGAGTCCTGCGTCTAAGGGGCCAGTTCCTACGAGTTACATTGGTCCCGTGGGGCATGTTGGTGCCACCCATGGGGCCATTCGGGGGTAGTTTCGAGATCTCACCCTCTAACGCCATGTTTTTAAGACTAAGTCTATAAATATGCAAATTAATGTCGTATTCTCAAACCGAGAGTCCTGCGGCTGCGAGGTCAATTCATACGAGTTCCATTGGTCCCATGGGAGGTGTTGGTGCCACCCACGGGGCCGTTCGGGGGCTGTTTCGATTTCTCACTCTCTAACGCCATGTTTTTAAGCCAAAGTCTATAAACAAGCATATTACCATCTTATTCTCAAACCAGGAGTCCCCCGGCTGCGGGGTCAGTTCCTACGAGTTACATTGGTCCCATGGGATGTGTTGGTGCCACCCACGGTGCCATTCGGGGGCTATTTCGAGGTCTCACCCTCTAACGCCATGTTTTTATTCCTAAGTCTATAAAAATGAAAATTACCGTCATATTCTGAAACCGGGAGTCCGGCGGCTACGGGGTGAGTTCCTACAAGTTACATTGGTCCCGTGGGACGTGATGGTGCAACCCACGTGGTCGTTCGGATGCAGTTTCGAGTTCTCACCCTCTAACGGCATATTTTTATGCCCATGTCTAGAAATACGAAAATTACCATCGTATTCTCAAATCGGGAGTCCCGCGGCTGCGGGGTCAGTTCCTACGAGTTACATTGGTCCCTGGGAGGTGTTGGTTCCACCCACGGGGCCGTTCGGGTGCAATTTCGAGTTCTCACCCTCTAACGCCATGTTTTTAAGCTTAAGTCTATCAATAATCAAATTACCATCGTATTCTCAAACTGGGAGTCTTGTGATTGCGGGGTCAGTTCCTACGAGTTACATCGGTCCCGTGGGAGGTGTTGGTGCCACCCACGAGGACGTTCGGGGGAAGTTTTGAGATCTCACCATCTAATGCCAGATTTTTAAGCCTAAGTCTAGAAATATGAAAATTATCGTCATTTTCTCAAACTGGGAGTGGGGTTAGTTACCACGAGTTACATTGGTCCCGTGGGATGAGTTGGTGCTACCCACGGGGAAGCTCGGGGGCTGTACGAGTTCTCACCCTCTAACGCCATATTTTTAAGCCTAAGTGTAGAGATATGAAAATTATCGTCGTATTCTAAAGCTGGGAATACCGCGGCTGCGGGGTTTGTTCCTACGAGTTATATTGGTCCCGTGGGAGGTGTTGGTGCCACCCACGGGGCCGTTCGGGGGCTGTTTGGAGTTTTCACCCCCTAATGCCATGTTTTTAAGCCTAAGTCTATAATTATGCAAATTATCGTCGTATTCTCAAACAAGGAGTCCCGCGGCTTCGAGGTCAGTTCCTATGAGTTATATTGGTCCCGTGGGAGGTGTTTGTGCCACCCACGGGGCCGTTCGGGGGCTGTTTAGAGTTCTCACCCTCTTACGCCATGTTTTTAAGACTAAGTCTATAAATATGAAAATTACCGTCGTATTCTCAAACCAGGAGTCCCCCGGCTGCGGGGTCAGTTATTAAGAGTTACATTGGTCCCGTGGGAGGTGTTGGTGCCACCCAAGGGGCCGTTCGTCGGCTGTTACGAGTTCTCACCTTCTAACGCCATTGTTTTTAAGCCTAAGTCTATAAACATGCATATAACCATCGTATTCTCAAACCGGGAGTCCTGCGGCTGCGGGGTCAGTTCCTACGAGTGACATTGGTCCCATGGGAGGTGTTGGTGCCACCCACGGGGCCGTTCGGGGGCTGTTTCGAGTTCTCACCGTGTAACGCCATGTTTTTAAGCCTAAGTCTATAAACATGCATATTACCATCATATACTCAAATCGGGAGTCCCGCGGCTGTGGGGTCAGTTCGTACGAGTTACATTGGTCCCGTGGGAGGTGTTGGTGCCACCCACGGGGCCGTTCGGAGGCTGTTTCGAGTTCTCACCCTCTAATACCATGTTTTTAAGCCTAAGTCTATAAATATGCAAATTACTATCGTATTCTCAAACCGGGATTCCTGCGGCTACGGGGTCAGTTCCTACGAGTTACATTGGTCCCATAGGAGGTGTTGGTTCCACCCACGGGGCCGTTCGGGGGAAATTTCGAGTTCTCACGCTCTAACGCCATGTTTTTAAGCCTAAGTTTAGAAATATGAAAATTATCGTCGTATTCTTAAAATCGGGAGTCCCGCGGCTGCGGGGTCAGTTCCTACGAGTTACATTGGTCACGTGGGTGGTGTTGGTGCCAGCCATGGGGCTGTTCGGGGGCTGTTTCGAGTTCTCACCTTCTAACGCCATGTAATTAAGCCTAAGTATATAAATATGAAAATTATCGTCGTATTCTAAAACCGGGAGTCCCGCCACTGCGGAGCCAGTTCCTACAAGTTACATTGGTCCCGTGGGAGGTGTTGGTGCCGCCCACGGGGCCGTTCGGGAGTTGTTTCGATTTATCACTCTCTAACGCCATATTTTTAAGCCAAAGTCTATAAACATGTATATTACCATGTTATTCTCAAACCAGGAGTCCCCCGGCTACGGGGTCAGTTCCTACGAGTTACATTGGTCCCGTGGGAGGTGTTGGTGCCACCCACGGTGCCGTTCGGGGGCTGTTTCGAGTTCTCACCCACTAATGCCATGTTTTTATTCCTAAGTCCATAAAAATGAAAATTACCGTCGTATTCTCAAGACGGGAGTCCTGCGGCTACGGGATAAGTTCCTACGAGTTACATTGGTCCTGTGGGACGTGTTGGTGCCACCCACGTTGTCGTTCGGAGGAAATTTCTAGTTCTCACCCTCTAACGACATATTTTTAAGCCCAAGTCTAGAAATATGAAAATTACCATCGTATTCTCAAATCGGGAGTCCCACGGCTGCGGGGTCAGTTCCTACGAGTTACATTGGTCCCATGGGAGGTGTTGGTTCCACCCACGGGGCCGTTCGGGGGCAATTTAGAGTTCTCATGCTCTAACGCCATGTTTTTAAGCCTATGTTTAAAAATATGAAAATTATTGTCGTATTCTCAAATCGGGAGTCCCGCGGCTGCGGGGTCAGTTCCTACGAGTTACATTGGTCCCGTGGGAGCTGTTGGTGCCAGCCACGGGGCTGTTCGGGGACTGTTTCGAGTTCTCACCTTCTAACGCCATGTATTTAAGCCTAAGTATATAAATATGAAAATTACCGTCGTATTGTCAAACCGGGAGTCCCGCGACTGCGGGGCCAGTTCCAACAAGTTACATTGGTCCCGTGGGAGGTGTTGGTGCCACCCACGGGGCCATTCGGGTGCTGTTTTGAGTTCTCACCCTCTAACGCCATGTTTTTAAGCCTAAGTCTATAAATATGTAAATTACCGTTGTATTCTCAAATCCAGCGTCCTGCGGCTACGGGGTCAGTTCCTACGAGTTACATTGGTCCCGTGGGAGGTGTTGGTGCCAACCACGGGGCTGTTCGGGGGCTGTTTCGAGTTCTCACCTTCTAACGCCATGTATTTAAGCCTAAGTATATAAATATGCAAATTACCGTCGTATTGTCAAACCGGGAGTCCCGCGATTGCGGGGCCAGTTCCTACAAGTTACATTGGTCCCGTGGGAGATGTTGGTGCCACCCACGGGGACGTTCGGGGGCTGTTTTGAGTTCTCACCCTCTAACGCCATGCTTTTATGCTTAAGTATATAAAAATGCAAATTTCCATCGTATTCTCAAACTGGGTGTCCTGCGGTCACGGGGTCAGTTCCTACGAGTTACGTTGGTCCCGTGGGAGGTGTTGGTGCCACCCACGGGGACGTTCGGGGGCAGTTTCGAGATCTCACCCTCTAACGCCATGTTTTTAAGCCTAAGTCTAGAAATATGCAAATTATCGTCATTTTCTCAAATTGGGACTCCCGCGGCTACGGGTTTAGTTACCCAGAGTTACATTGGTCCCATGGGATGAGTTGGTGCTACCCACGGGGACGTTCGGGGGCTGTTTTGAGTTCTCACCCTCTAACGACATGTTTTTAAGCCTAAGTCTAGAAATATGAAAATTATCATCATATTAGAAAACTAGGATTCTCGCGGCTGCGGGGTCTGTTCCTACGAGTTGTATTAGTCCCGTGAGAGGTGTTGGTGCCACCCACGGGGCCGTTCGGGAGCTGTTTCGAGTTCTCACCCTCAAACGCCATGTTTTTAAGCCTAAGTCTATAAACATGCATATAACCATCGTATTCTCCAACCGGGTGTCCCGTGGCTGCGGGGTCAGTTCCTAGGAGTTATATTGGTCCCGTGGGAGGTTTTGGTGCCACGCATGGGCCCGTTCGGGGGCTGTTTTGAGTTCTCACCCTCATACGCCAAGTTTTTAAGCCTAAGTATATAAATTTGAAAATTACCGTAGTATTCTCAAACCAGGAGTCCCCCGACTGCGGGGTCAGTTCCTACGAGTTACATTGGTCCCGTGGGAGGTGTTCGTGCCACCCACGGGGCCGTTCAGAGGCTATTTCGAGTTCTCACCCTCTAACGCCATGTTTTTATGCCTAAGTCTATAAACATCCAAATTACCATCGTATTCTCAAACCGGGATTCCTGCGACTACGGGGTCAGTTCCTACGAGTTACATTATTCCCATGGGAGGTGTTGGTTCCATCCACGGGGCCGTTCGGGGGCAATTTCGAGTTCTCACGCTCTAACGCCATGTTTTTAAGCCTAAGTTTAGAAATATGAAAATTGTCATCGTATTCTCAAATCAAGAGTTTCGCGGCTGCGGGGTCAGTTCCTACGAGTTACATTGGTCCCGTGGGAGGTGTTGGTGCCAGCCACGGGGCCGTTCGGGGGATGTTTCGAGTTCTCACCTTCTAACGCCATGTATTTAAGCCTAAGTATATAAATATGCAAATTACCGCCGTATTCTAAAACCGGGAGTCTCGCGACGGCGGGGCCAGTTCCTACAAGTTACATTGGTCCCGTGGGAGGTGTTGGTGCCACCCACGGGGCCGTTCGGGTGCTGTTTTGAGTTCTCACCCTCTAACGCCATGTTTTTAAGCCTAAGTCTATAAATTTGTAAATTACCGTCGTATTCTCAAATCGAGCGTCCTGCGGCTACGGGGTCAGTTCCTACGAGTTAACATTGGTCCCGTGGGACGTGTTGGAGCGATCCATGGGGTCGTTCGGGGGCAGTTTCGAGATCTCACCATCGAATGCCATGTTTTTAAGCCTAAGTCTACAAATAAGAAAATTACCATCGTATTCTCCAACCGGGAGTCCTACGGCTGCGGGATCAGTTCCTACGAGTTACATCGGTCCCGTGGGAGGTGTTGGTGCCACCCATTGGGCCGTACGGGGGTTGTTTCGACTTCTCACCTTCTAACGCCATGTTTTTAAGCCTAAGTCTATAAACATGCATATTACCATCCTATTATAAAACCGGGAGTCCTGCGGCTGCGGGGTCAGTTCCTACGAGTTGCATTGGTCCTCTGGGAGGTGTTGGTGCCACCCACGGTGCCGTTCGGGGGCTGTTTCGAGTTCTCACCCTCTAACGCCATATTTTTAATGAAAAGTCTATAAATATGAAAATTACCGTCGTATTCTCAAATCGGTAGTCCTGCGGCTACGGGGTCAGTTCCTACGAGTTACATTGGTCCCGTGGGACGTGTTTGTGCCACCCAAGGGGACGTTCAGGGGCTGTTTCGAGTTCTTACCCTCTAACGCCATGTATTTATGATTAAGTCTATAAATATGCAAATTTCCATCGTATTCTCAAACTGGGTGTCTTGCGGTTACGGGGTCAGTTCCTACGAGTTACATTGGTCCCGTGGGAGGTGTTGGTGCCACCCACAGGGACGTTCGGCGGCAGTTTTGAGATCTCACCCTCTAATGCCATATTTTTAACCCTAAGTCTATAAATATAAAAATTATCATCGTATTCTCAAACCAGGAGTCCCGTTGCTACGGGGTCAGTTATTAAGAGTTACATTGGTCCCGTGGGAGGTGTTGGTGCCACCCACGGGGCCGTTCAGGGGCTGTTTCGATTTCTCACCTTCTAACGCCATGTTTTCAAGCCTACATTTATAAACATGCATATTACCATCATATTCTCAAATCGGGAGTCCCGCGGCTGCGGGGTCAGTTCCTACGAGTTACATTGGTCCTGTGGGAGGTGTTGGTGCCACCCACGGTGCCGTTCGGGGGCTGTTTCGAGTTCTCACCCTCTAATGCCATGTTTTTAAGCCTAAGTCTATAAACATGCATATAACCTTCGTATTCTCCAACCGGGAGTCCCGCGGCTGCGGGGGTCAGTTCCTACGAGTTACATTGGTCCCATGGGAGGTGTTGGTTCCACCCACGGGGCCGCTCGGGGGCAATTTAGAGTTCTCATGCTCTAACGCCATGTTTTTAAGCCTAAGTTTAGAAATATGAAAATTATTGTCGTATTCTCAAATCGGGAGACCCGCGGCTGCGGGGTCAGTTCCTACGAGTTACATTGGTCTCGTGGGAGCTGTTGGTGCCAGCCACGGGGCTGTTCGGGGGCTGTTTCGAGTTCTCACCTTCTAACGCCACGTATTTAAGCCTAAGTATATAAATATGTAAATTACCATCATATTCTCAAACCGCGAGTCTCGCGACTGCGGGGCCAGTTCCTACAAGTTACATTGGTCCCGTGGGAGGTGTTGGTGCCACCCACGGGGCCGTTCGGGTGCTGTTTTGAGTTCTCACCCTCTAACGCCATGTTTTTAAGCCTAAGTCTATAAATATGTAAATTACCGTTGAATTCTCAAATCCAGCATCCTGCAGCTACGGGGTCAGTTCCTACGAGTTACATTGGTCCCGTGGAAGGTGTTGGTGCCAGCCACGGGGCTGTTCGGGGGCTGTTTTGAGTTCTCACCTTCTAACGCCATGTATTTAAGCCTAAGTATATAAATATGCAAATTACCGTCGTATTGTCAAACCGGGAGTCCCGCGATTGTGGGGCCAGTTCCTACAAGTTACATTGGTCCCGTGGGAGATGTTGGTGCCACCCACGGGGACGTTCGGGGGCTGTTTTGAGTTCTCACCCTCTAACGCCATGCTTTTATGCTTAAGTATATAAAAATAATAATTTCCATCGTATTCTCAAACTGGGTGTCCTGCGGTCACGGGGTCAGTTCCGACGAGTTACATTGGTCCCGTGGGAGGTGTTGGTGCCACCCACGGGGACGTTCGGGGGCAGTTTCGAGATCTCACCCTCTAACGCCATGTTTTTAAGCCTAAGTCTAGAAATATGCAAATTATCGTCATTTTCTTAAATTGGGACTCCCGCGGCTACGGGTTTAGTTACCAAGAGTTACATTGGTCTCGTGGGATGAGTTGGTGCTACCCACGGGGACGTTCGGGGGCTGTTTTGAGTTCTCACCCTCTAACGCCACGTTTTCAAGCCTAAGTCTAGAAATATGAAAATTATTGTCATATTATAAAACTAGGATTCTCGCGGCTGCGGGGTCTGTTCCTACGAGTTGTATTGGTCCCGTGGGAGGTGTTGGTGCCACCCACGGGGCCGTTCGGGGGCTGTTTCGAGTTCTCACCCTCAAACGCCATGTTTTTAAGCCTAAGTCTATAAACATGCATATAACCATCGTATTCTCCAACCGGGTGTCCCGTGGCTGCGGGGTCAGTTCCTACGAGTTATATTGGTCCCGTGGGAGGTTTTGGTGCCACGCATGGGGCCGTTCGGGGGTTGTTTTGAGTTCTCACCCTGATACGCCAAGTTTTTAAGCCTAAGTATATAAATTTGAAAATTACCGTAGTATTCTCAAACCAGGAGTCCTCCGACTGCGGGGTCAGTTATTAAGAGTTACATTGGTCCCGTGGGAGGTGTTGGTGCCACCCACGGGGCCGTTCGGGGGCTGTTTCGAGTTTTCACCCTGTAAAGCCATGTTCTTAACCCTAAGTCTATAAACATGCATATTACCATCGTATACTCAAACCGGGAGTCCCGCGGCTCCGGGGTCAGTTCGTACGAGTTACATTGGTCCCGTGGGAGGTGTTGGTGCCACCCACGGGGCCGTTCAGAGGCTGTTTTGAGTTCTCACCCTCTAACGCCATGTTTTTATGCCTAAGTCTATAAACATGCAAATTACCATCGTATTCTCAAACCGGGATTCTTGCGACTACGGGGTCAGTTCCTACGAGTTACATTGGTCCCATGGGAGGTGTTGGTTCCATCCACGGGGCCGTTCGGGGGCAATTTCGAGTTCTCACGCTCTAACGCCATGTTTTTAAGGCTAAGTTTAGAAATATGAAAATTGTCATCGTATTCTCAAATCAAGAGTTCCGCGGCTGCGGGGTCAGTTCCTACGAGCTACATTGGTCCCGTGGGAGGTGTTGGTGCCAGCCACGGGGCCGTTCGGGGGCTGTTTCGAGTTCTCACCTTCTAACGCCATGTATTTAAGCTTAAGTAGATAAATATGCAAATTACCGTCGTATTCTAAAACAGGGAGTCTCGCGACGGCGGGGCCAGTTCCTACAAGTTACATTGGTCCCGTGGGAGGTGTTGGTGCCACCCACGGGGCCGTTCGGGTGCTGTTTTGAGTTCTCACCCTCTAACGCCATGTTTTTAAGCCTAAGTCTATAAATTTGTAAATTACCGTCGCATTCTCAAATCGAGCGTCCTGCGGCTACGGGGTCAGTTCCTACGAGTTAACATTGGTCCCGTGGGACGTGTTGGAGCGATCCATGGGGTCGTTCGGGGGCAGTTTCGAGATGTCACCATCGAACGCCATGTTTTTAAGCCTAAGTCTACAAATAAGAAAATTACCATCGTATTTTCCAACCGGGAGTCCTACGGCTGCGGGGTCAGTTCCTACGAGTTACATCGGTCCCGTGGGAGGTTTGGTGCCACCCACTGGGCCGTACGGGGGTTGTTTCGACTTCTCACCTTCTAACGCCATGCTTTTAAGCCTAAGTCTATAAACATGCATATTACCATCCTATTCTAAAACCGGGAGTCCTGCGGCTGCGGGGTCAGTTCCTACGAGTTGCATTGGTCCTGTGGGAGGTGTTGGTGCCACCCACGGTGCCGTTCGGGGGCTGTTTCGAGTTCTCACCCTCTAACGCCATATTTTTAATGAAAAGTCTATAAATATTCAAATTACCGTCGTATTCTGAAATCGGTAGTCCTGCGGCTACGGGGTCAGTTCCTACGAGTTACATTGGTCCCTTGGGACGTGTTTGTGCCACCCAAGGGGACGTTCAGGGGTTGTTTCGAGTTCTTACCCTCAAACGCCATGTATTTATGATTAAGTCTATAAATATGCAAATTTCCATCGTATTCTCAAACTGGGTGTCTTGCGGTTACGGGGTCAGTTCCTACGAGTTACATTGGTCCCGTGGGAGGTGTTGTTACAACCCACAGGGACGTTCGGCGGCAGTTTCGAGATCTCACCCTCTAACGCCATATTTTCAACCCTAAGTCTATAAATATAAAAATTATCATCGTATTATCAAACTAGGAGTCTCGTGGCTACGGGGTCAGTTATTAAGAGTTACATTGGTCCCGTGGGAGGTGTTGGTGCCACCCACGGGGTTGTTTCGATTTCTCACCTTCTAACGCCATGTTTTCAAGCCTACGTTTATAAACATGCATATTACCATCATATTCTCAAATCGGGAGTCCCGCGGCTGCGGGGTCAGTTCCTACGAGTTACATTGGTCCCGTGGGAGGTGTTGGTGCCAACCACGGGGCTGTTCGGGGGCTGTTTCGAGTTCTCACCTTCTAACGCCATGTATTTAAGCCTAAGTATATAAATATGCAAATTACCGTCGTATTGTCAAACCGGGAGTCCCGCGATTGCGGGGCCAGTTCCTACAAGTTACATTGGTCCCGTGGGAGATGTTGGTGCCATCCACGGGGACGTTCGGGGGCTGTTTTGAGTTCTCACCCTCTAACGCCATGCTTTTATGCTTAAGTATATAAAAATGCAAATTTCCATCGTATTCTCAAACTGGCTGTCCTGCGGTCGCGGGGTCAGTTCCTACGAGTTACATTGGTCCCGTGGGAGGTGTTGGTGCCACCCACGGGGACGTTCGGGGGCAGTTTCGAGATCTCACCCTCTAACGCCATGTTTTTAAGCCTAAGTCTAGAAATATGCAAATTATCGTCATTTTCTCAAATTGGGACTCCCGCGGCTACGGGTTTAGTTACCCAGAGTTACATTGGTCCCATGGGATGAGTTGGTGCTACCCACGGGGACGTTCCGGGGCTGTTTTGAGTTCTCACCCTCTAACGACATGTTTTTAAGCCTAAGTCTAGAAATATGAAAATTATCATCGTATTAGAAAACTAGGATTCTCGCGGCTGCGGGGTCTGTTCCTACGAGTTGTATTAGTCCCGTGAGAGGTGTTGGTGCCACCCACGGGGCCGTTCGGGAGCTGTTTCGAGTTTTCACCCTCAAACGCCATGTTTTTAAGCCTAAGTCTATAAACATGCATATAACCATCGTATTCTCCAACCGGGTGTCCCGTGGCTGCGGGGTCAGTTCCTAGGAGTTATATTGGTCCCGTGGGAGGTTTTGGTGCCACGCATGGGCCCGTTCGGGGGCTGTTTTGAGTTCTCACCCTCATACGCCAAGTTTTTAAGCCTAAGTATATAAATTTGAAAATTACCGTAGTATTCTCAAACCAGGAGTCCCCCGACTGCGGGGTCAGTTATTAAGAGTTACATTGGTCCCGTGGGAGGTGTTGGTGCCACCCACGGGGCCGTTCGGGGGCTGTTTCGAGTTTTCACCCTGTAAAGCCATGTTCTTAACCCTAAGTCTATAAACATGCATATTACCATCGTATACTCAAACCGGGAGTCCCGCGGCTCCGGGGTCAGTTCGTACGAGTTACATTGGTCCCGTGGGAGGTGTTAGTGCCACCCACGGGGCCGTTCAGAGGCAATTTCGAGTTCTCACCCTCTAACGCCATGTTTTTATGCCTAAGTCTATAAACATGCAAATTACCATCGTATTCTCAAACCGGGATTCCTGCGACTACGGGGTCAGTTCCTACGAGTTACATTAGTCCCATGGGAGGTGTTGGTTCCATCCACGGGGCCGTTCGGGGGCAATTTCGAGTTCTCACGCTCTAACGCCATGTTTTTAAGCCTAAGTTTAGAAATATGAAAATTGTCATCGTATTCTCAAATCAAGAGTTCTGCGGCTGCGGTGTCAGTTCCTACGAGTTACATTGGTCCCGTGGGAGGTGTTGGTGCCAGCCACGGGGTCGTTCGGGGGATGTTTCGAGTTCTCACCTTCTAACGCCATGTATTTAAGCCTAAGTATATAAATATGCAAATTACCGTCGTATTCTAAAACCGGGAGTCTCGCGACGGCGGGGCCAGTTCCTTCAAGTTACATTGGTCCCGTGGGAGGTGTTGGTGCCACCCACGGGGCCGTTCGGGTGCTGTTTTGAGTTCTCACCCTCTAACGCCATGTTTTTAAGCCTAAGTCTATAAATTTGTAAATTACCGTCGTATTCTCAAATCGAGCGTCCTGCGGTTACGGGGTCAGTTCCTACGAGTTAACATTGGTCCCGTGGGACGTGTTGGAGCGATCCATGGGGTCGTTCGGGGGCAGTTTCGAGATCTCACCATCGAATGCCATGTTTTTAAGCCTAAGTCTACAAATAAGAAAATTACCATCGTATTCTCCAACCGGGAGTCCTACGGCTGCGGGTCAGTTCCTACGAGTTACATCGGTCCCGTGGGAGGTGTTGGTGCCACCCATTGGGCCGTACGGGGGTTGTTTCGACTTCTCACCTTCTAACGCCATGTTTTTAAGCCTAAGTCTATAAACATGCATATTACCATCCTATTATAAAACCGGGAGTCCTGCGGCTGCGGGGTCAGTTCCTACGAGTTGCATTGGTCCTCTGGGAGGTGTTGGTGCCACCCACGGTGCCGTTCGGGGGCTGTTTCGAGTTCTCACCCTCTAACGCCATATTTTTAATGAAAAGTCTATAAATATGCAAATTACCGTCGTATTCTCAAATCGGTAGTCCTGCGGCTACGGGGTCAGTTCCTACGAGTTACATTGGTCCCGTGGGACGTGTTTGTGCCACCCAAGGGGACGTTCAGGGGCTGTTTCGAGTTCTTACCCTCTAACGCCATGTATTTATGATTAAGTCTATAAATATGCAAATTTCCATCGTATTCTCAAACTGGGTGTCTTGCGGTTACGGGGTCAGTTCCTACGAGTTACATTGGTCCCGTGGGAGGTGTTGGTGCCACCCACAGGGACGTTCGGCGGCAGTTTTGAGATCTCACCCTCTAATGCCATATTTTTAACCCTAAGTCTATAAATATAAAAATTATCATCGTATTCTCAAACCAGGAGTCCCGTTGCTACGGGGTCAGTTATTAAGAGTTACATTGGTCCCGTGGGAGGTGTTGGTGCCACCCACGGGGCCGTTCAGGGGCTGTTTCGATTTCTCACCTTCTAACGCCATGTTTTCAAGCCTACATTTATAAACATGCATATTACCATCATATTCTCAAATCGGGAGTCCCGCGGCTGCGGGGTCAGTTCCTACGAGTTACATTGGTCCTGTGGGAGGTGTTGGTGCCACCCACGGTGCCGTTCGGGGGCTGTTTCGAGTTCTCACCCTCTAATGCCATGTTTTTAAGCCTAAGTCTATAAACATGCATATAACCTTCGTATTCTCCAACCGGGAGTCCCGCGGCTGCGGGGGTCAGTTCCTACGAGTTACATTGGTCCCATGGGAGGTGTTGGTTCCACCCACGGGGCCGCTCGGGGGCAATTTAGAGTTCTCATGCTCTAACGCCATGTTTTTAAGCCTAAGTTTAGAAATATGAAAATTATTGTCGTATTCTCAAATCGGGAGTCCTGCGGCTGCGGGGTCAGTTCCTACGAGTTACATTGGTCCTGTGGGAGCTGTTGGTGCCAGCCACGGGGCTGTTCGGGGGCTGTTTCGAGTTCTCACCTTCTAACGCCACGTATTTAAGCCTAAGTATATAAATATGTAAATTACCATCATATTCTCAAACCGCGAGTCTCGCGACTGCGGGGCCAGTTCCTACAAGTTACATTGGTCCCGTGGGAGGTGTTGGTGCCACCCACGGGGCCGTTCGGGTGCTGTTTTGAGTTCTCACCCTCTAACGCCATGTTTTTAAGCCTAAGTCTATAAATATGTAAATTACCGTTGTATTCTCAAATCCAGCATCCTGCAGCTACGGGGTCAGTTCCTACGAGTTACATTGGTCCCGTGGAAGGTGTTGGTGCCAGCCACGGAGCTGTTCGGGGGCTGTTTTGAGTTCTCACCTTCTAACGCCATGTATTTAAGCCTAAGTATATAAATATGCAAATTACCGTCGTATTGTCAAACCGGGAGTCCCGCGATTGTGGGGCCAGTTCCTACAAGTTACATTGGTCCCGTGGGAGATGTTGGTGCCACCCACGGGGACGTTCGGGGGCTGTTTTGAGTTCTCACCCTCTAACGCCATGCTTTTATGCTTAAGTATATAAAAATACTAATTTCCATCGTATTCTCAAACTGGGTGTCCTGCGGTCACGGGGTCAGTTCCGACGAGTTACATTGGTCCCGTGGGAGGTGTTGGTGCCACCCACGGGGACGTTCGGGGGCAGTTTCGAGATCTCACCCTCTAACGCCATGTTTTTAAGCCTAAGTCTAGAAATATGCAAATTATCGTCATTTTCTTAAATTGGGACTCCCGCGGCTACGGGTTTAGTTACCAAGAGTTACATTGGTCTCGTGGGATGAGTTGGTGCTACCCACGGGGACGTTCGGGGGCTGTTTTGAGTTCTCACCCTCTAACGCCACGTTTTCAAGCCTAAGTCTAGAAATATGAAAATTATTGTCATATTATAAAACTAGGATTCTCGCGGCTGCGGGGTCTGTTCCTACGAGTTGTATTGGTCCCGTGGGAGGTGTTGGTGCCACCCACGGGGCCGTTCGGGGGCTGTTTCGAGTTCTCATCCTCAAACGCCATGTTTTTAAGCCTAAGTCTATAAACATGCATATAACCATCGTATTCTCCAACCGGGTGTCCCGTGGCTGCGGGGTCAGTTCCTACGAGTTATATTGGTCCCGTGGGAGGTTTTGGTGCCACGCATGGGGCCGTTCGGGGGTTGTTTTGAGTTCTCACCCTGATACGCCAAGTTTTTAAGCCTAAGTATATAAATTTGAAAATTACCGTAGTATTCTCAAACCAGGAGTCCTCCGACTGCGGGGTCAGTTATTAAGAGTTACATTGGTCCCGTGGGAGGTGTTGGTGCCACCCACGGGGCCGTTCGGGGGCTGTTTCGAGTTTTCACCCTGTAAAGCCATGTTCTTAACCCTAAGTCTATAAACATGCATATTACCATCGTATACTCAAACCGGGAGTCCCGCGGCTCCGGGGTCAGTTCGTACGAGTTACATTGGTCCCGTGGGAGGTGTTGGTGCCACCCACGGGGCCGTTCAGAGGCTGTTTTGAGTTCTCACCCTCTAACGCCATGTTTTTATGCCTAAGTCTATAAACATGCAAATTACCATCGTATTCTCAAACCGGGATTCTTGCGACTACGGGGTCAGTTCCTACGAGTTACATTGGTCCCATGGGAGGTGTTGGTTCCATCCACGGGGCCGTTCGGGGGCAATTTCGAGTTCTCACGCTCTAACGCCATGTTTTTAAGGCTAAGTTTAGAAATATGAAAATTGTCATCGTATTCTCAAATCAAGAGTTCCGCGGCTGCGGGGTCAGTTCCTACGAGCTACATTGGTCCCGTGGGAGGTGTTGGTGCCAGCCACGGGGCCGTTCGGGGGCTGTTTCGAGTTCTCACCTTCTAACGCCATGTATTTAAGCCTAAGTATATAAATATGCAAATTACCGTCGTATTCTAAAACAGGGAGTCTCGCGACGGCGGGGCCAGTTCCTACAAGTTACATTGGTCCCGTGGGAGGTGTTGGTGCCACCCACGGGGCCGTTCGGGTGCTGTTTTGAGTTCTCACCCTCTAATGCCATGTTTTTAAGCCTAAGTCTATAAATTTGTAAATTACCGTCGCATTCTCAAATCGAGCGTCCTGCGGCTACGGGGTCAGTTCCTACGAGTTAACATTGGTCCCGTGGGACGTGTTGGAGCGATCCATGGGGTCGTTCGGGGGCAGTTTCGAGATCTCACCATCGAACGCCATGTTTTTAAGCCTAAGTCTACAAATAAGAAAATTACCATCGTATTTTCCAACCGGGAGTCCTACGGCTGCGGGGTCAGTTCCTACGAGTTACATCGGTCCCGTGGGAGGTTTGGTGCCACCCACTGGGCCGTACGGGGGTTGTTTCGACTTCTCACCTTCTAACGCCATGCTTTTAAGCCTAAGTCTATAAACATGCATATTACCATCCTATTCTAAAACCGGGAGTCCTGCGGCTGCGGGGTCAGTTCCTACGAGTTGCATTGGTCCTGTGGGAGGTGTTGGTGCCACCCACGGTGCCGTTCGGGGGCTGTTTCGAGTTCTCACCCTCTAACGCCATATTTTTAATGAAAAGTCTATAAATATGCAAATTACCGTCGTATTCTGAAGTCGGTAGTCCTGCGGCTACGGGGTCAGTTCCTACGAGTTACATTGGTCCCGTGGGACGTGTTTGTGCCACCCAAGGGGACGTTCAGGGGTTGTTTCGAGTTCTTACCCTCTAACGCCATGTATTTATGATTAAGTCTATAAATATGCAAATTTCCATCGTATTCTCAAACTGGGTGTCTTGCGGTTACGGGGTCAGTTCCTACGAGTTACATTGGTCCCGTGGGAGGTGTTGTTACAACCCACAGGGACGTTCGGCTGCAGTTTCGAGATCTCACCCTCTAACGCCATATTTTCAACCCTAAGTCTATAAATATAAAAATTATCATCGTATTATCAAACTAGGAGTCCCGTGGCTACGGGGTCAGTTATTAAGAGTTACATTGGTCCCGTGGGAGGTGTTGGTGCCACCCACGGGGTTGTTTCGATTTCTCACCTTCTAACGCCATGTTTTCAAGCCTACGTTTATAAACATGCATATTACCATCATATTCTCAAATCGGGAGTCCCGCGGCTGCGGGGTCAGTTCCTACGAGTTACATTGGTCCTGTGGGAGGTATTGGTGCCACCCACGGTGCCGTTCGGGGGCTGTTTCGAGTTCTCACCCTCTAATGCCATGTTTTTATGCTTAAGTCTATAAACATGCATATAACCATCATATTCTCCAACCGGGAGTCCCGCGGCTGCGGGGTCAGTTCCTACGAGTTATATTGGTCCCGTGGGAGGTGTTGGTGCCACCCACGGGGCGGTTCGGGGCCTGTTTCGAGTTCTCACCCTCGTACGCCATGTTTCTAACCCTAAGTCTATAAATATGAAAATTACAATCATATTCTCAAACCAGGAGTCCCCCGGCTGCGGGGTTATTTATTAAGAGTTACATAGGTCCCGTGGGAGGTGTTGGTGCCACCCACGGGGCCGTTCAGAGGATGTTTCGAGTTCTCACCCTCTAATGCCATGTTTTTAAGCCTAAGTCTATAAACATGCAAATTACCATCGTATTCTCAAACCGGGATTCCTGCGACTACGGGGTCAGTTCCTGCGAGTTACATTTGTCCCATGGGAGGTGTTGGTTCCACCCACGGGGCCGTTCGGGGGCAATTTCGAGTTCTCACGCTCTAACGCCATGTTTTTAAGCCTAAGTTTAGAAATATGAAAATTATCATCGTATTCTCAAATCGGGAGTTCCGCGGCTGCGGGGTCAGTTCCTACGAGTTACATTGGTCCCGTGGGAGGTGTTGGTGCCCCCCACGGGGCCGTTCGGGGGCTGTTTCGAGTTCTCACCTTCTAACGCCATGTATTTAAGCCTAAGTATATAAATATAAAAATTACCGTCGTATTCTAAAACCGCGAGTCTCGCGACTGCGGGGCCAGTTCCTACAAGTTACATTGGTCCCGTGGGAGGTGTTGGTGCCACCCACGGGGCCGTTCGGGTGCTGTTTTGAGTTCTCACCCTCTAACGCCATGTTTTTAAGCCTAAGTCTATAAATATGTAAATTACCGTTGTATTCTCAAATCTAGCGTCCTGCAGCTACGGGGTCAGTTCCTACGAGTTACATTGGTCCCGTGGGAGGTGTTGGTGCCAGCCACGGGGCTGTTCGGGTGTTGTTTCGAGTTCTCACCTTCTAACGCCATGTATTTAAGCCTAAGTATATAAATATGAAAATTACCGTCGTATTCTCAAACCGCGAGTCTCGCGACTGCGGGGCCAGTTCCTACAAGTTACATTGGTCCCGTGGGAGGTGTTGGTGCCACCCACGGGGCCGTTCGGGTGCTGTTTTGAGTTCTCACCCTCTAACGCCATGTTTTTAAGCCTAAGTCTATAAATATGTAAATTACCGTTGTATTCTCAAATCTAGCGTCCTGCAGCTACGGGGTCAGTTCCTACGAGTTACATTGGTCCCGTGGGAGGTGTTGGTGCCAGCCACGGGGCTGTTCGGGGGCTGTTTTGAGTTCTCACCTTCTAACGCCATGTATTTAAGCCTAAGTATATAAATATGCAAATTACCGTCGTATTGTCAAACCGGGAGTCCCGCGATTGTGGGGCCAGTTCCTACAAGTTACATTGGTCCCGTGGGAGATGTTGGTGCCACCCACGGGGACGTTCGGGGGCTGTTTTGAGTTCTCACCCTCTAACGCCATGCTTTTATGCTTAAGTATATAAAAATACTAATTTCCATCGTATTCTCAAACTGGGTGTCCTGCGGTCACGGGGTCAGTTCCGACGAGTTACATTGGTCCCGTGGGAGGTGTTGGTGCCACCCACGGGGACGTTCGGGGGCAGTTTCGAGATCTCACCCTCTAACGCCATGTATTTAAGCCTAAGTCTAGAAATATGCAAATTATCGTCATTTTCTCAAATTGGGACTCCCGCGGCTACGGGTTTAGTTACCAAGAGTTACATTGGTCCCGTGGGATGAGTTGGCGCTACCCACGGGGACGTTCGGGGGCTGTTTTGAGTTCTCACCCTCTAACGCCATGTTTTCAAGCCTAAGTCTAGAAATATGAAAATTATTGTCGTATTATAAAACTAGGATTCTCGCAGCTGCGGGGTCTGTTCCTACGAGTTGTATTGGTCCCGTGGGAGGTGTTGGTGCCACCCACGGGGCCGTTCGGGGGCTGTTTCGAGTTCTCACCCTCAAACGCCATGTTTTTAAGCCTAAGTCTATAAACATGCATATAACCATCGTATTCTCCAACCGGGTGTCCCGTGGCTGCGGGGTCAGTTCCTACGAGTTATATTAGTCCCGTGGGAGGTTTTGGTGCCACGCATGGGGCCGTTCGGGGGTTGTTTTGAGTTCTCACCCTGATACGCCAAGTTTTAAAGCCTAAGTATATAAATTTGAAAATTACCGTAGTATTCTCAAACCAGGAGTCCCCCGACTGCGGGGTCAGTTATTAAGAGTTACATTGGTCCCGTGGGAGGTGTTGGTGCCACCCACGGGGCCGTTCGGAGGTTGTTTCGAGTTTTCACCCTGTAAAGCCATGTTCTTAACCCTAAGTCTATAAACATGCATATTACCATCGTATACTCAAACCGGGAGTCCCGCGGCTCCGGGGTCAGTTTGTATGAGTTACATTGGTCCCGTGGGAGGTGTTGGTGCGACCCACGGGGCCGTTCAGAGGCTGTTTCGAGTTCTCACCCTCTAACGCCATGTTTTTATGCCTAAGTCTATAAACATGCAAATTACCATCGTATTCTCAAACCGGGATTCTTGCGACTACGGGGTCAGTTCCTACGAGTTACATTGGTCCCATGGGAGGTGTTGGTTCAATCCACGGGGCCGTTCGGGGGCAATTTCGAGTTCTCACGCTCTAACGCCATGTTTTTAAGCCTAAGTTTAGAAATATGAAAATTGTCATCGTATTCTCAAATCAAGAGTTCCGCGGCTGCGGGGTCAGTTCCTACGAGTTACATTGGTCCCGTGGGAGGTGTTGGTGCCAGCCACGGGGCCGTTTGGGGGCTATTTCGAGTTCTCACCTTCTAACGCCATGTATTTAAGCCTAAGTATATAAATATGCAAATTACCGTCGTATTCTAAAACAGGGAGTCTCGCGACGGCGGGGCCAGTTCCTACAAGTTACATTGGTCCCGTGGGAGGTGTTGGTGCCACCCACGGGGCCGTTCGGGTGCTGTTTTGAGTTCTCACCCTCTAACGCCATGTTTTTAAGCCTAAGTCTATAAATTTGTAAATTACCGTCGTATTCTCAAATCGAGCGTCCTGCGGCTACGGGGTCAGTTCCTACGAGTCAACATTGGTCCCGTGGGACGTGTTGGAGCGATCCATGGGGTCGTTCGGGGGCAGTTTCGAGATCTCACCATCGAACGCCATGTTTTTAAGCCTAAGTCTACAAATAAGAAAATTACCATCGTATTTTCCAACCGGGAGTCCTACGGCTGCGGGGTCAGTTCCTACGAGTTACATCGGTCCCGTGGGAGGTGTTGGTGCCACCCACTGGGCCGTACGGGGGTTGTTTCGACTTCTCACCTTCTAACGCCATGCTTTTAAGCCTAAGTCTATAAACATGCATATTACCATCCTATTCTAAAACCGGGAGTCCTGCGGCTGCGGGGTCAGTTCCTACGAGTTGCATTGGTCCTGTGGGAGGTGTTGGTGCCACCCACGGTGCCGTTCGGGGGCTGTTTCGAGTTCTCACCCTCTAACGCCATATTTTTAATGAAAAGTCTATAAATATGCAAATTACCGTCGTATTCTGAAATCTGTAGTCCTGCGGCTACGGGGTCAGTTCCTACAAGTTACATTGGTCCCGTGGGACGTGTTTGTGCCACCCAAGGGGACGTTCAGGGGTTGTTTCGAGTTCTTACCCTCTAACGCCATGTATTTATGATTAAGTCTATAAATATGCAAATTTCCATCGTATTCTCAAACTGGGTGTCTTGCGGTTACGGAGTCAGTTCCTACGAGTTACATTGGTCCCGTGGGAGGTGTTGGTGCAACCCACAGGGACGTTCGGCGGCAGTTTCGAGATCTCACCCTCTAACGCCATATTTTCAACCCTAAGTCTATAAATATAAAAATTATCATCGTATTATCAAACCAGGAGTCCCGTGGCTACGGGGTCAGTTATTAAGAGTTACATTGGTCCCGTGGGAGGTGTTGGTGCCACCCACGGGGTTGTTTCGATTTCTCACCTTCTAACGCCATGTTTTCAAGCCTACATTTATAAGCATGCATATTACCATCATATTCTCAAATCGGGAGTCCCGCGGCTGCGGGGTCAGTTCCTACGAGTTACATTGGTCCTGTGGGAGGTGTTGGTGCCACCCACGGTGCCGTTCGGGGGCTGTTTCGAGTTCTCACCCTCTAATACCATGTTTTTATGCTTAAGTATATAAACATGCATATAACCATCGTATTCTCCAACCGGGAGTCCCGCGGCTGCGGGGTCAGTTCCTACGAGTTATATTGGTCCCGTGGGAGGTGTTGGTGCCACCCACGGGGCGGTTCGGGGCCTGTTTCGAGTTCTCACCCTCGTACGCCATGTTTCTAACCCTAAGTCTATAAATATGAAAATTACAATCATATTCTCAAACCAGGAGTCCCCCGGCTGCGGGGTTATTTATTAAGAGTTACATAGGTCCCGTGGGAGGTGTTGGTGCCACCCACGGGGCCGTTCAGAGGATGTTTCGAGTTCTCACCCTCTAATGCCATGTTTTTAAGCCTAAGTCTATAAACATGCAAATTACCATCGTATTCTCAAACCGGGATTCCTGCGACTACGGGGTCAGTTCCTGCGAGTTACATTGGTCCCATGGGAGGTGTTGGTTCCACCCACGGGGCCGTTCGGGGGCAATTTTGAGTTCTCATGCTCTAACGCCATGTTTTTAAGCCTAAGTTTAGAAATATGAAAATTGTCATCGTATTCTCAAATCGGGAGTTCCGCGGTTGCGGGGTCAGTTCCTACGAGTTACATTGGTCCCGTGGGAGGTGTTGGTGCCCCCCACGGGGCCGTTCGGGGGCTGTTTCGAGTTCTCACCTTCTAACGCCATGTATTTAAGCCTAAGTATATAAATATGAAAATTACCGTCGTATTCTAAAACCGGGAGTCTCGCGACTGCGGGGCCAGTTCCTACAAGTTACATTGGTCCCGTGGGAGGTGTTGGTGCCAGCCACGGGGCTGTTCGGGTGGTGTTTCGAGTTCTCACCTTCTAACGCCATGTATTTAAGCCTAAGTATATAAATATGAAAATTACCGTCGTATTCTAAAACCGGGAGTCTCGCGACTGCGGGGCCAGTTCCTACAAGTTACATTGGTCCCGTGGGAGGTGTTGGTGCCACCCACGGGGCCGTTCGGGTGCTGTTTTGAGTTATCACCCTCTAACGCCATGTTTTTAAGCCTAAGTCTATAAATATGTAAATTATTGTCGTATTCTCAAATCGAGCGTCCTGCGGCTACGGGGTCAGTTCCTACGAGTTAACATTGGTCCCGTGGGACGTGTTGGAGCGATCCATGGGGCCGTTCGGGGGCAGTTTCGAGATCTCTCCATCTAACGCCATGTTTTTAAGCCTAAGTCTACAAATAATAAAATTACCGTCGTATTCTCAAACCGGGAGTCCTACGGCTACGGGGTCAGTTCCAACGAGTTACATCGGTCCCGTGGGAGGTGTTGGTGCCACCCACGGGGCCGTACGGGGGTTGTTTCGACTTCTCACCTTCTAACGCCATGTTTTTAAGCCTAAGTCTATAAACATGCATATTACCATCGTATTCTAACACCGGGAGTCCTGCGGCTGCAGGGTCAGTTCCTACGAGTTGCATTGGTCCCGTGGGAGGTGTTGGTGCGACCCACGGGGACGTTCGGGGCTATTTCGAGTTCTCACCCACTAACGCCATGTTTTTAAGCCTAAGTCTATAAAGATGCATATTACCATCATATACTCAAACCAGGAGTCCCGCGGTGGAGGGGTCAGTTCGTGCGTGTTACATTGGTCCCGTGGGAGGTGTTGGTGCCACCCACGGGGCCGTTCGGAGGCTGTTTCGAGTTCTCACCCTCTAACGCCATGTTTTTAAGCCTAAGTCTATATATATGGAAATTACCATCGTATTATCAAACCGGGATTCCTGCGGCTACGAGGTCAGTTCCTAGGAGTTATATTAGTCCCGTGGGAGTTGTTGGTGCCACGCACGGGGCCGTTCGGGGGAAATTTCGAGTTCTCACCCTCTAACGCCATGTTTTTAAGCCTAAGACATAAATATGCAAATTACCATCGTATTCTCAAACTGTGAGTCCTGCAGTTGCTAGGTCAGTTTCTACGAGTTACATTGGTCCCGTGGGAGGTGGTGGTTCCACCCACGGGGACGTTCGGGTGCTGTTTCCAGGTCTCAACCTCTAATGCCATGTTTTTAAACCGAAGTCTAGAAATATGCAAATTATTGTCGTATTCTCAAACTGGGAGTCCCGCGGCTGTGGAGTCAGTTCTTACGAGTTACATTGGTCCCGTGGGAGGTGTTGGTGCCACCCACAGGGCCGTTCGGGGGCAGTTTCGAGATCTAACCCTCTAACGCAATGTTTTTAAGCTTAAGTATATAAATATGCAAATTTCCATCGTATTCTCAAACTGGGTGTCCTGCGGTTGCGGGGTCAGTTCCTACGAGTTATATTGGTCCCGTGGGAGGTGTTGGTGCCACCCACGGGGCGGTTCGGGGCCTGTTTCGAGTTCTCACCCTCGTACGCCATGTTTCTAACCCTAAGTCTATAAATATGAAAATTACAATCATATTCTCAAACCAGGAGTCCCCCGGCTGCGGGGTTATTTATTAAGAGTTACATAGGTCCCGTGGGAGGTGTTGGTGCCACCCACGGGGCCGTTCAGAGGATGTTTCGAGTTCTCACCCTTTAATGCCATGTTTTTAAGCCTAAGTCTATAAACATGCAAATTACCATCGTATTCTCAAACCGGGATTCCTGCGACTACGGGGTCAGTTCCTGCGAGTTACATTGGTCCCATGGGAGGTGTTGGTTCCACCCACGGGGCCGTTCGGGGGCAATTTCGAGTTCTCACGCTCTAACGCCATGTTTTTAAGCCTAAGTTTAGAAATATGAAAATTGTCATCGTATTCTCAAATCGGGAGTTCCGCGGTTGCGGGGTCAGTTCCTACGAGTTACATTGGTCCCGTGGGAGGTGTTGGTGCCCCCCACGGGGCCGTTCGGGGGCTGTTTCGAGTTCTCACCTTCTAACGCCATGTATTTAAGCCTAAGTATATAAATATGAAAATTACCGTCGTATTCTAAAACCGGGAGTCTCGCGACTGCGGGGCCAGTTCCTACAAGTTACATTGGTCCCGTGGGAGGTGTTGGTGCCAGCCACGGGGCTGTTCGGGTGGTGTTTTGAGTTCTCACCTTCTAACGCCATGTATTTAAGCCTAAGTATATAAATATGAAAATTACCGTCGTATTCTAAAACCGGGAGTCTCGCGACTCCGGGGCCAGTTCCTACAAGTTACATTGGTCCCGTGGGAGGTGTTGGTGCCACCCACGGGGCCGTTCGGGTGCTGTTTTGAGTTATCACCCTCTAACGCCATGTTTTTAAGCCTAAGTCTATAAATATGTAAATTATTGTCGTATTCTCAAATCGAGCGTCCTGCGGCTACGGGGTCAGTTCCTACGAGTTAACATTGGTCCCGTGGGACGTGTTGGAGCGATCCATGGGGCCGTTCGGGGGCAGTTTCGAGATCTCACCATCTAACGCCATGTTTTTAAGCCTAAGTCTACAAATAATAAAATTACCGTCGTATTCTCAAACCGGGAGTCCTACGGCTACGGGGTCAGTTCCAACGAGTTACATCGGTCCCGTGGGAGGTGTTGGTGCCACCCACGGGGCCGTACGGGGGTTGTTTCGACTTCTCACCTTCTAACGCCATGTTTTTAAGCCTAAGTCTATAAACATGCATATTACCATCGTATTCTAACACCGGGAGTCCTGCGGCTGCAGGGTCAGTTCCTACGAGTTGCATTGGTCCCGTGGGAGGTGTTGGTGCGACCCACGGGGACGTTCGGGGCTATTTCGAGTTCTCACCCACTAACACCATGTTTTTAAGCCTAAGTCTATAAAGATGCATATTACCATCATATACTCAAACCAGGAGTCCCGCGGTGGAGGGGTCAGTTCGTGCGTGTTACATTGGTCCCGTGGGAGGTGTTGGTGCCACCCACGGGGCCGTTCGGAGGCTGTTTCGAGTTCTCACCCTCTAACGCCATGTTTTTAAGCCTAAGTCTATATATATGGAAATTACCATCGTATTCTCAAACCGGGATTCCTGCGGCTACGAGGTCAGTTCCTAGGAGTTATATTAGTCCCGTGGGAGTTGTTGGTGCCACGCACGGGGCCGTTCGGGGGAAATTTCGAGTTCTCACCCTCTAACGCCATGTTTTTAAGCCTAAGACATAAATATGCAAATTACCATCGTATTCTCAAACTGTGAGTCCTGCAGTTGCTAGGTCAGTTTCTACGAGTTACATTGGTCCCGTGGGAGGTGGTGGTTCCACCCACGGGGACGTTCGGGTGCTGTTTCCAGGTCTCAACCTCTAATGCCATGTTTTTAAACCGAAGTCTAGAAATATGCAAATTATTGTCGTATTCTCAAACTGGGAGTCCCGCGGCTGTGGAGTCAGTTCTTACGAGTTACATTGGTCCCGTGGGAGGTGTTGGTGCCACCCACAGGGCCGTTCGGGGGCAGTTTCGAGATCTAACCCTCTAACGCAATGTTTTTAAGCTTAAGTATATAAATATGCAAATTTCCATCGTATTCTCAAACTGGGTGTCCTGCGGTTGCGGGGTCAGTTCCTATGAGTTACATTGGTCCCGTAGGAGGTGTTGGTGCCACCCACGGGGACGTTCGGGGGCAGTTTCGAGATCTCACAATGTAACGCCATGTTTTTAAGCCTAAGTCTAGAAATATGCAAATTATCATCATTTTCTCAAATTGGGACTCCCGCGGCTGCGGGTTTAGTTACCAAGAGTTACATTGGGCCCGTGGGATGAGTTGGTGCTACCCACGGGGACGTTCGGGGGTTGTTTTGAGTTCTCACCCTCTAACGCCATGTTTTTAAGCCTAAGTCTAGAAATATGAAAATTATCATCGTATTATAAAACTAGGATTCTCGCGGCTGCGGGGTCTGTTCCTACGAGTTGTATTGGTCCCGTGAGAGGTGTTGGCGCCACCCACGGGGCCGTTCGGGGGCTGTTTCGAGCTCTCACCCTCTAACGCCATGTTTTTCAGCCTAAGTCTATAAACATGCATATAACCATCGTATTCTCCAACAGGGTGTCCCGCGGCTGCGGGGTCAGTTCCTACGAGTTATAATGGTCCCGTGGGAGGTTTTAGTGCCACGCATGGGGCCGTTCGGAGGCGGTTTTGAGTTCTCACCCTGATACGCCATGTTTTTAAGCCTAAGTATATAAATATGAAAATTACCATCTTATTCTCAAACCAGGAGTCCCCCGGCTGCGGGGTCAGTTATTAAGAGTTACATTGGTCCCGTGGGAGGTGTTGGTGCCACCCACGGGGCTGTTCGGGGGCTGTTTCGAGTTCTCACCTTCTAACGCCATGTTTTTAAGCCTAAGTCTATAAACATTCATATTACCATTGTATTCTCAAACCGGTAGTCCTGCGGCTGCGGGGTCAGTTCCTACGAGTTACATTGGTCCCATGGGAGGTGTTGGTGCCACCCACGGGGCCGTTCGGGGGTTGTTTCGAGTTCTCACCCTGTAACGCCATGTTCTTAACCCTAAGTTTATAAACATGCATATTACCATCGTATACTCAAACCGGGAGTCCCGCGGCTCCGGGGTCAGTTCGTACGAGTTACATTGGTCACGTGGGAGGGGTTGGTGCCACCCACGGGGCCGTTCAGAGGCTGTTTCGAGTTCTCACCCTCTAACGCCATGTTTTTAAGCCTAAGTCTATAAAAATGCAAATTACCATCGTACTCTCAAACCGGGATTCCTGCGACTATGGGGTCATTTCCTACGAGTTACATTGGTCCCATGGGAGGTGTTGGTTCCACCCACGGGGCCGTTCGGGGGAAATTTCGAGTTCTCACGCTCTAACGCCATGTTTTTAAGCCTAAGTTAAGAAATATGAAAATTGTCATTGTATTGTCAAATCGGGTGTTCCGCGGCTGCGGGGTCAGTTCCTACGAGTTACATTGGTCCCGTGGGAGGTGTTGGTGCCACCCACGGGGCTGTTCGGGGGCTGTTTCGAGTTCTCACCTTCTAACGCCATGTATTTAACCCTAAGTATATAAATATGCAAATTACCATCGTATTCTAAAACCGGGAGCCTCGTGACTGCGGGGCCAGTTCCTACAAGTTACATTGGTCCCGTGGGAGGTGTTGGTGCCACCCACGGGGCCGTTCGGGTGCTGTTTTGAGTTCTCACCCTCTAACGCCATGTTTTTAAGCCTGACTCTATAAATATGTAAATTACCGTCGTATTCTCAAATCGAGCGTCCTGCGGCTACGGGGTCAGTTCCTACGAGTTAACATTGGTCCCGTGGGACATGTTGGAGCGATCCATGGGGTCGTTCGGGGGCAGTTTCAAGATCTCACCATCTAACGCCATGTTTTAAAGCCTAAGTCTACAAATAAGAAAATTAACGTCGTATTTTCAAACCGGGAGCCCTACGGCTGCGGGGTCAGTTCCTACGTGTTACATCGGTCCCGTGGGAGGTGTTGGTGCCACCCACGGGGCCGTACGGGGGTTGTTTCGACTTCTCACCTTCTAACGCCATGTTTTTAAGCCTAAGTCTATAAACATGCATATTACCATCGTATTCTAAAACCGGGAGTCCTGCGGCTGCGGGGTCAGTTCCTACGAGTTGCATTGGTCCTGTGGGAGGTGTTGGTGCCACCCACGGTGCCGTTCGGGGGCTGTTTCGAGTTCTCACCCTCTAACGCCATATATTTTAATGCAAAGTCTATAAATATGCAAATTACCGTCGTATTCTCAAATCGGTAGTCCTGCGGCTACGGGGTCAGTTCCTACGAGTTACATTGGTCCCGTGGGACGTGTTTGTGCCACCCACGGGGACTTTTAGGGGCTGTTTCTAGTTCTTAGCCTCTAACGCCATGTTTTTATGCTTAAGTCTATAAATATGCAAATTTCCATCGTATTCTCAAACTGGGTGTCATGCGGTTACGGGGTCAGTTCCTACGAGTTACATTGGTCCCGTGGGAGGTGTTGGTGCCACCCACAGGGACGTTCGGCGGCAGTTTCGAGATCTCACCCTCTAACGTCATATTTTTAACCCTAAGTCTATAAATATGAAAATTATCATCGTATTCTCAAACCAGGAGTCCCGTGGCTGCGGGGTCAGTTATTAAGAGTTACATTGGTCCCGTGGGAGGTGTTAGTGCCACCCACGGGGCCGTTCGGGGGCTGTTTCGAGTTCTCACCTTCTAACGCCATGTTTTCAAGCCTAAGTTTATAAACATGCATATTACCATCGTATTCTCAAATCGGGAGTCCCGCGACTGCGGGGTCAGTTCCTACGAGTTACATTGGTCCTGTGGGAGGTGTTGGTGCCACCCACAGTGCCGTTCGGGGGCTGTTTCGAGTTCTCACCCTTTAATGCCATGTTTTTAAGCCTAAGTCTATAAACATGCATATAACCATAGTATTCTCCAACCGGGAGTCCCGCGGCTGCGGGGTCAGTTCCTACGAGTTATATTGGCCCCTTGGGAGGTGTTGGTGCCACCCACGGGGCGGTTCGGGGCCTGTTTTGAGTTCTCACCCTCGTACGCCATGTTTCAAAGCCTAAGTCTATAAATATGAAAATTACAATCGTATTCTCAAACCAGGAGTCCCCCGGCTGCGGGGTCATTTATTAAGAGTTACATTGGTCCCGTGGGAGGTGTTGGTGCCACCCACGGGGCCGTTCAGAGGCTGTTTTGAGTTCTCACCCTCTAACACCATGTTTTTAAGCCTAAGTCTATAAACATGAAAATTACCATCGTATTCTCAAATCGGGATTCCGGCGACTATGGGGTCAGTTCCTACGAGTTACATTGGTCCCATGGGAGGTGTTGGTTCCACCCACAGGGCCGTTCGGGGGCAATTTCGAGTTCTCACGCTCTAACGCCATGTTTTTAAGCCTAAGTTTAGAAATATGAAAATTGTCATCGTATTCTCAAATCGGGAGTTCCGCGGCTGCGGGGTAAGTTCCTACGAGTTACATTGGTCCCGTGGGAGGTGTTGGTGCCAGCCACGGGGCCGTTCGGCGGCTGTTTCGAGTTCTCACCTTCTAACGCCATGTATTTAAGCCAAAGTATATAAATATGCAAATTACCGTCGTATTCTAAAACCAGGAGTCTCGCGACTGCGGGGCCAGTTCCTACAAGTTACATTGGTCCCGTGGGAGGTGTTAGTGCCACCCACGGGGCCGTTCGGGTGCTGTTTTGAGTTCTCACGCTCTAACGCCATGTTTTTAAGCCTAAGTCTATAAATATGAAAATTACCGTCGTATTCTCAAATCGAGTGTCCTGCGGCTACGGGGTCAGTTCCTACGAGTTAACATTGGTCCCGTGGGACGTGTTGGAGCGATCCATGGGGCCGTTCGGGGGCAGTTTCGAGATCTCACCATCTAACGCCATGTTTTTAAGCCTAAGTCTACAAATAAGAAAATTATCGTCGTATTCTCAAACAGGGAGCCCTACGGCTGCGGGGTCAATTCCTACGAGTTACATCGGTCCCGTGGGAGGTGTTGTTGCCACCCACGGGGCCGTACGGGGGTTGTTTCGACTTCTCACCTTCTAACGCCATGTTTTTAAGCCTAAGTCTATAAACATGCATATTACCATCGTATTCTAAAACCGGGAGTCCTACGGCTGCGGGGTCAGTTCCTACGAGTTGTATTGGTCCCGTGGGAGGTGTTGGTGCCACCCACGGGGACGTTCGTGGGCTATTTCGAGTTCTCACCCACTAACGCCGTGTTTTTAAGACTAAGTCTATAAAGATGCATATTACCATCATATACTCAAACCGGGAGTCCCGCGGTGGAGCGGTCAGTTCGTGCGTGTTACATTGGTCCCATGGGAGGTGTTGGTGCCACCCACGGGGCCGTTCGGAGGCTGTTTCGAGTTCTCACCCTCTAACGCATTGTTTTTAAGCCTAAGTCTATATATATGCAAATTACCATCGTATTCTCAAACCGGGATTCCTGCAGCTATGAGGTCAGTTCCTACGAGTTACATTGGTCCCCTGGGAGGTATCGGTTCCACCCACGGGGCCGTTCGGGGGCAATTTGGAGTTCTCACCCTCTAACGCCATGTTTTTAAGCCTAAGTCATAAATATGCAAATTGCCATCGTATTCTAAAACTGTGAGTCCTGCGGTTGCTGGGTCAGTTCCTACGAGTTACATTGGTCTCGTGGGAGGTGGTGGTGCCACCCACGGGGACGTTCGGGGGCAGTTTCCAGATCTCAACCTCTAACGCCATGTTTTTAAACTTAAGTCTAGAAATATGCAAATTACTGTCGTATTCTCAAACTGGGAGTCCCGCGGCTGTGGAGTCAGTTCTTACGAGTTACATTGGTCCCGTGGGAGGTGTTGGTGCCATCCACAGGGTTGTTCGGGGGCAGTTTCGAGATCTAACCCTCTAACGCAATGTTTTTAAACCTAAGTCTAGAGTTATACAAATTAACGTCGTATTCTCAAATTGGAGTCCCGCGGTTGCGGGATCAGTTCTTACGAGTTACATTGGTCCCGTGGGATGAGTTGGTGCCACCCACAGGGACGTTCGGGGGCTGTTTCAAGTTCTGAACCTCTAACGCCATATTTTTATGCCTAAGTCTAGAAATATGAAAATTATCGTCATATTCTCAAACCGGGAGTCCCGCGGCAGCGGGGTCAGTTCCTACGAGTTATATTGGTCCCGTGGGAGGTGTTGGTGCCACCCATGAGGACGCTAGGGGGCTGTTTCGAGTTCTCACCCTCTAACTCCATGTTTTTAAGCCTAAGTCTAGAAATGTGGAAATTACCATCGTATTCTCAAATCGGGAGTCCCACGGCTGCGGGGTCAGTTCCCACCAGTTACATTGGTCCCGTGGGTCGTGTTGGTGCCACCCACGGGGACGTTCGGGGACAGTTTCAAGATCTCACCCTCTAACGCCATGTTTTTAAGCCTAAGTCTTTAAATATGCAAATTACAGTCGTATTCTCAAACCGGGGGTCCAGCGGCTGCGGGGTCAATTCCGACGAGTTTCATTGGTCCCATGGGAGGTGTCGGTGCCACCACTTGTTGTTTGGGGACTGTTTTGAGTTCTCACCCTCTAACGCCATGTTTTTAAGCCTATGTCTATAAACATGCATATTACCATCGTATTCTCAAATTGGGTGTCCCGCGGCTGCGGGGTCAGTTCCTACGAGTTAACATTGGTCCCGTGGGACGTGTTGGTGCCACCTATTGGGCCGTTCGGGGGCAGTTTTGAGATCTCACCATCTTACGGCATGTTTTTAAGCCCAAGTCTATAAATAAGAAAATTAATGCCGTATTCTCAAACCGGGAGTCCCGCGGCTGCGGGGTCAGTTCCTACGAGTTACATTGGTCCCATGGGAGGTGTTGGTGCCACCCATGGGGCCGTTCGGGGGTTGTTTCGTGTTCTCACCCTCTAACGCCATGTTTTTAAGCCTAAGTCTATAAACATGAAAATTACCATTGTATTCTCAAACCGGGAGTCCTGCGGCTACGGGGTAAGTTCCTAGGAGTTACATTGGTCCCGTGAGACATGTTGGTGACACCCACAGGGACGTTCGAGGGCTGTTTCGAGTTCTCACCCTCTAACGCCATGTTTTTAAGCTTAAGTCTATAAATATGCAAATTACCATCGTATTCTCAAACTGGGAGTCATGCGGTTGCGGGGTTAGTTCCTACGAGTTACATTGGTCATGTGCGAGGTGTTAGTGCCACCTACGGGGACGTTTGGGGGGCAATTTCAAGATCTCGTCCTCTAACGCCATATTTTTAAGCCTAAGTCTAGCAATATGCAAATTATTGACGTATTCTCAAATCGGGAGTCCCGCAGCTGCGGGGTCAGTTCCTACGAGTTACATTGGTCCCGTGGTAGGTGTTGGTGCCACCCACGGGGACGTTCGGGTGCTGTTTCGAGTTCTGACCCTCTAACGCCATGTTTTTAAGCCTAAGTCTAGAAATATGCAAATTAACGTCGTATTCTCAAATCGGGAGTCCCGCGGATGCGGGGTCAGTTCCTACGTGTTACATTGGTCCCGTGGCAGGTGTTGGTGCCACCCATGGGGCCGTTCGGGGGCAGTTTCGAGATCTCACCCTCTAACGCAATGTTTTAAGCCTAAGCCTATAAATATGAAAATTAGCATCGTATTCTCAAACCGGGAGTCCTGCGGCTGCGGGGTCTCTTCCTATGAGTTACATTGGTCCCATGGGAGGTGTGGTGCCACCCACGGGGCCGTTCGGGGGATGTTTTTAGTTCTCACCCTCTAACTCCATGTTTTTAACCCTAAGTCTATAAACATGCATATAACCATCGTATTCTCCAACCGGGAGTCCCGCGGCTGCGGGGTCAGTTGCTACGAGTTACATTGGTCCCGTGGGAGGTGTTGGTGCCACCCACGGGACCGTTCGGGGGATGTTTCGAGTTCTCACCCTCTAACGCCATGTTTTTAAGCCTAAGTGTATAAACATGCATATAACCATCATATTCTCCAACCGGGAGTACTGCGGCTACGGGGTCAGTTCCTACGAGTTACATTGGCCCTGTGGGACGTGTTTGTGCCACCCACGGGGACGTTCGGGTGCTATTTCCAGTTCTCACCCACTAACACCATGTTTTTATGCTTAAGTATATAAATATGCAAATTACCATCGTATTCTAAAACTGGGAGTCCTGCGGTTGCGGGGTCAGTTCCTACGAGTTACATGGGTCCCGTGGGAGGTGTTGGTGCCGCCCACGGAGACGTTCGGGGGCAGTTTCGAGATCTCACCCTCAAACGCCATGTTTTTAAGCCTAAGTCTAAAAAAATGCAAATTATCGTCGTTTTCTCAAATCGGGACTCCCGCGGCTGTGGGGTTAGTTACCACGAGTTACATTGGTCCCGTGGGATGAGGTGGTGCTACCCACGGGGACTTTTGGGGGCTGTTTCCAGTTCTCACCCTATAACGCCATGTTTTTAAGCCTAAGCCTAGAAATATGACAATTATCGTCGTATTCTAAAACTGGGATTCCCGCGGCTGCGGGGTCAGTAACTACGAGTTATATTGGTCCCGTGGGAGGTGTTGGTGCAACCCACGGGGCCGTTCGGGGGCTGTTTCGAGTTCTGACCCTCTTACGCCTTGTTTTTAAGCCTAAGTCTACAAATATGAAAATTACTGTCGTATTCTCAAACCAGGAGTCCTGCGGCTGTGGGGTCATTTATTAAGAGTTACATTGGTCCCGAGGGACGTGTTGGTGCCACCCACAGGGCCGTTCGGGGGCTGTTTCGAGTTCTCACTTTCTAACGCCATGTTTTTATGCCTAAGTCTATAAACATGCATATTACCATTGTATTATCAAATCGGGAGTCATGCGGCTGCGGGGTCAGTTTCTACGAGTTACATTGGTTCCGTGGGACGTGTTTGTGCCACCCACGGGGACGTTCGGGGGCTGTTTCGAGTTCTCACCCTCTAACGCCGTGTTTTTAAGCTTTAGTCTATCAATATGCAAATTACCATCATATTTTCAAACTGGGAGTCCTGCGGTTGCGGGGTAAGTTCCTACGAGTTACATCGGTCCCGTGGGAGGTGTTGGTTCCACCCACGGGGACGTCCGGGGGCAGTTTCGAGATCTCACCCTCTAATGCCATGTTATTAAGCCTAAGTCTAGAAATATGAAAATTATCGTCGTATTCTAAAACTAGGATTCTCGCGGCTGCGGGGTCTGTTCCTACGAGTTATATTGGTCCCGTGGGAGGTGTTGGTGCCACCCACGGGGCCGTTCGGGGGCTGTTTCGAGTTCTCACCCTCTAACGCCATGTTTTTAAGCCTAAGTCTATAAATATGCAAATTATCGTCGTATTCTCAAACCAGGAGTCCCGCGGCTGCGGGGCTAGTTTCTAAGAGTTACATTGGTCCCGTGGGAGGTGTTGGTGCCACCCACGGGGACGTTCGGGGGCTATTTAGAGTTCTCATCCACTAACGTCATATTTTTAAGCCTAAGTCTATAAATATGCAAATTACCGTCGTATTCTCAAACCGGGAGTCCTGCGGCTGCGGGGTCAGTTCCTACGAGTTGCATTGGTCCTATGGGAGGTGTTGGAGCCACCCACGGGGCCATTCTTGGGCAGTTTCGAGATCTCACCCTCTAACGCCATGTTTTTAAGCCTAAGTCTATAAATAAGAAAATTACCGTCGTATTCTCAAATCGGGAGTCCCGCGGCTGCGGGGTCAGTTCCTACGAGTTACATTGGTCCCATGGGAGGTGTTGGTGCCACCCACGGGGCCGTTCGGGGGCTGTTTCGTGTTCTCACCCTCTAACGCCATGTTTTTAAGCCTAAGTCTATAAACATGCAAATTACCGTCGTATTCTCAAATCGGGAGTCCTGCGGCTACGGGGTCAGTTCCTAGGAGTTACATTGGTCCCGTGAGACATGTTGGTGACACCCACGGGGACGTTCGGGGGCTGTTTCGAGTTCTCACCCTCTAACGCCATGTTTTTAAGCCTAAGTCTATATATATGCAAATTACAATCGTATTCTCAAACCGGGATTCCTGCGGCTACGAGGTCAGTCCCTACGAGTTACATTGGTCCCCTGGGAGGTATCGATTCCACCCACGGGGCCGTTCGGGGGAAATTTCGAGTTCTCACCCTCTAATGCCATGCTTTTAAGCCTAAGTTATAAATATGCAAATTACCATCGTATTCTCAAACTATGAGTCTTGCTGGGTCAGTTCCTACGAGTTACACTGGTCCCGTGGGAGGTGGTGGTGCCACCCACGGGGACGTTCGGGGGAAGTTTCCAGATCTCAACCTCTAACGCCATGTTTTTAAACCTAAGTCTAGAAATATGAAAATTACAGTCGTATTCTCAAACCAGGAGTCCCGCGGCTATGGAGTCAGTTCTTACGAGTTACATTGGTCCCGTGGGAGGTGTTGGTGCCACCCACAGGGCCGTTCGGGGGCAGTTTCTAGATCTAACCCTCTAACGCAATGTTTTTAAGCCTAAGTCTAGAGTTATACAAATTAACGTCGTATTCTCAAATTGGAGTCCTGCGGTTGCGGGGTCAGTTCTTACGAGTTACATTAGTCCCGTAGGAGGTGTCGGTGCCACCCACGGGGCCGTTCGGGGTCAGTTTTGAGATCTCACCCTCAAACGCCATGTTTTTAAGCCTAAGTCCATAAATATGCAAATTATCACTGTATTCTCAAATCGAGAGTCCCGCGGCGGTGGGGGTAGTTCTTACGAGTTACATTGGTCCCGTGGGATGAGTTGGTGCCACCCACAGGGACGTTCGGGGGCTGTTTCGAGTTCGGAACCTCTAACACCATATTTTTATGCCTAAGTCTAGAAATATGAAAAGTATCGTCATATTCTCAAACCAGGAGTACCGCGGCTGCGGGGTCAGTTCCTACGAGTTATATTGGTCCCGTGGGAGGTGTTGGTGCCACCCATGGGGACACTAGGGGGTTGTTTCGAGTTCTCACCCTCTAACGCCATGCTTTAAAGCCTAAGTCTAGAAATGTGGAAATTACCATCGTATTCTCAAATCGGGAGTCCTGCGGCTGCGGGATCAGTTCCCACCAGTTACATTAGTCCCGTGAGTCGTGTTGGTGCCACCCCCGGGGACGTTCGGGGACAGTTTCAAGATCTCACCCTCTAACGCCATGTTTTTAAGCCTAAGTCTATAAATATGCAAATTACAATCGTATTCTCAAATCGGGGGTCCTGCGACTGCGGGGTCAGTTCCTACGAGTTTCATTTGTCCCATGGGAGGTGTCGGTGCCACCCACTTGTTGTTTGGGGGCTGTTTTGAGTTCTCACCCTCTAACGCCATGTTTTTAAGCCTATGTCTATAAACATGCATATTACCATCGTATTCTGAAATCGGGTGTCCCGCGGCTGCGGGGTCAGTTCCTACGAGTTAACATTGGTCCCGTGGGACGTGTTGGTGCCACCTATTGGGCCGTTCGGGGGCAGTTTTGAGATCTCACCATCTAACGCCATGTTTTTAAGCCTAAGTCTATAAATAAGAAAATTACCGTCGTATTCTAAAACCGGGAGTCCCGCGGCTGCGGGGTCAGTTCCTATGAGTTACATTGGTCCCATGGGAGGTGTTGGTGCCACCCACGGGGCCGTTCGAGGGCTGTTTCGTGTTCTCACCCTCTAACGCCATGTTTTTAAGCCTAAGTCTATAAACATGCAAATTACCGTCGTATTCTCAAACCGGGAGTCCTGCGGCTACGGGGTCAGTTCCTAGGAGTAACATTGGTCCCGTGAGACATGTTGGTGACACCCACGGGGACGTTCGGGGGCTGTTTCGAGTTCTCACCCTCTAATGCCATGTTTTTAAGCTTAAGTCTATAAATATACAAATTACCATCGTATTCTCAAACTGGGAGTCCTGCGGTTGCGGGGTCAGTTCCTATGAGTTACATTGGTCCCGTACGAGGTGTTGGTGCCACCTACGGGGACGTTTGGGGGCAATTTGAAGATCTCGTCCTCCAACGCCATGTTTTTAAGCCTAAGTCTAGAAATACGCAAATTACTGACGTATTCTCAAATCGGGAGTCCCGCAGCTGCGGGGTCAGTTCCTACGAGTTACATTGGTCCCGTGGTAGGTATTGGTGCCACCCACGGGGACGTTCGGGTGCTGTTTCGGGTTCTCACCCTCTAACGCCATGTTTTTAAGCCTAACTCTATTAATATGCAAATTAACGTCGTATTCTCAAATCGGGAGTACCGCGGATGCGGGGTCAGTTCCTACGAGTTACATTGGTCCCGTGGGAGGTGTTGGTGCCATCCATGGGGCCGTTCGGGGGCAGTTTCGAGATCTCACCCTCTAACGCAATGTTTTAAGCCTAAGCCTACAAATATGAAAATTAGCGTCGTATTCTAAAACCGGGAGTCCTGCGGCAGCGGGGTCTCTTCCTATGAGTTACATTGGTCCCATGGGAGGTGTGGTGCCACCCACGGGGCCGTTCGGGGGATGTTTTGAGTTCTCACCCTCTAACGCCATGTTTTTAACCCTAAGTCTATAAAAATGTATATAACCATCGTATTCTCCAACCGGGAGTCCCGCGGCTGCGGGGTCAGTTGCTACGAGTTATATTGGTCCCGTGGGAGGTGTTGGTGCCACCCACGGGGCCGTTCGGTGGATGTTTCGAGTTCTCACCCTCTAACGCCATGTTTTTAAGCCTAAGTGTATAAACATGCATATAACCATCATATTCTCCAACCGGGAGTCCTGCGGCTACGGGGTCAGTTCCTATGAGTTACATTGGCCTCGTGGGACGTGTTTGTGCCACCCACGGGGTCGTTCGGGGGCTATTTCGAGTTCTCACCCGCTAACACCATGTTTTTATGCTTAAGTCTATAAATATGCAAATTACCATCGTATTCTAAAACTGGGAGTCCTGCGGTTGCGGGGTCACTTCCTACGAGTTACATTGGTCCCGTGGGAGGTGTTGGTGCCACCCACGGAGACGTTCGGGGGCAGTTTCGAGATCTCACCCTCTAACGCCATGTTTTTAAGCCTATGTCTAAAAATATGCAAATTATCGTCGTTTTCTCTAATCGGGACTCCCGCGGCGGCGGGGTTAGTTACCACGAGTTTCATTGGTCTCGTGGGATGAGGTGGTGCTACCCACGGGGACATTCGGGGGATGTTTCGAGTTCTCACCCTATAACGCCATGTTTTTAAGCCTAAGCCTAGAAATATGACAATTATCGTCATATTCCAGAACTGGGATTCCCGCGGCTGTGGGGTCAGTAACTACGAGTTATATTGGTCCCGTGGGAGGGGTTGGTGCCTCCCACGGGGCCGTTCGGGGGCTGTTTCGAGTTCTGACCCTCTTACGCCATGTTTTTAAGCCTAAGTCTACAGATATGAAAATTACCGTCGTATTCTCAAAAAAGGAGTCCTGCGGCTGCGGGGTCATTTATTAAGAGTTACATTGGTCCTGTGGGACGTGTTGGTGCCACCCACAGGGCCGTTCGGGGGCTGTTTCGAGATCTCACTTTCTAACGCCATGTTTTTATGCCTAAGTCTATAAACATGAATATTACCATCGTATTCTCAAAACGGGTGTCCTGCGGCTGCGGGGTCAGTTTCTACGAGTTACATTGGTCCGGTGGGACGTGTTTGTGCCACCCACGGGGACGTTCCGGGGCTGTTTCGAGTTCTCACCCTCTAAGGCCGTGTTTTTAAGCTTTAGTCTATCAATATGCAAATTACAATCGTATTCTCAAACTGGGAGTCCTGCGGTTGCGGGGTAAGTTTCTACGAGTTACATCGGTCCCGTGGGAGGTGTTGGTGCCACCCACGGGGACGTTCGGGGGCATTTTCAAGATCTCACCCTCTAATGCCATGTTATTAATCCTAACTCTAGAAATATACAAATTATCGTCATTTTCTCAAACCGGGAGTCCCGCAGCTGCGGGGTTTGTTACCACGAGTTTCATTGGTCCCGTGGGATGAGTTGGTGCTACTCACGGGGACGTTCGGGGGATGTTTTGAGTTCTCACCCTCTAACGCCATGTTTTTAAGTCTAAGTCTAGAAATATGAGAATTATCGTCATATTCTAAAACTAGGATTATCGCGGCTGCGGGGTCTGTTCCTACGAGTTATATTGGTCCCGTGGGAGGTGTTGGTGCCACCCACGGGGCCGTTCGGGGGCTGTTTCGAGTTCTCACCCTCTAACGCCATGTTTTTAAGCCTAAGTCTATAAATATGCAAATTACCGTCGTATTCTCAAACTGGGAGTCCCGCGGCTGTGGAGTCAGTTCCTATGAGTTACATTGGTCCCGTGGGAGGTGTTGGTGCCATCCACGGGGCCGTTCGGGGGCTGTTTCGAGTTCTCACCCTCTAACGCCATGTTTTTAAGCCTAAGTCTATAAATATGCAAATTATCATCGTATTCTCAAATCTGGAGTCCCGCGGCTGCGGGTCTTGTTACTAAGAGTTACATTGGTCCCGTGGGAGGTGTTGGTGCCACCCACGGGGACGTTCGGGGGCTATTTCGAGTTCTCACCCACTAACGCCAGGTTTTTAAGCCTAAGTCTGTAAACATGCATATTACGATCATATACTCAAATCGGGAGTCCCGCGGTTGCGGGGTCAGTTCGTACGAGTTACATTGGTCCCATGGGAGGTGTTGGTGCCACCCACGGGACCGTTTGGAGGCTGTTTCGAGTTCTAACCCTCTAACGCCATGTTTTTAAGCCTAAGTCTATAAATATGAAAATTACCGTCGTATTCTCAAACCGGGATTCCTGCGGCTACGGGGTCAGTTCCTACGAGTTACATTGGTCCCATGGGAGGTGTTGGTTCCACCCACGAGGCCGTTCGGGGGCAATTTCGAGTTCCCACCCTCTAACGCCATGTTTTTAAGCCTAAGTCATAAATATGCAAATTACCATTGTATCGTCAAACTGTGAGTCCTGCGGTTGCAGGGTCAGTTCCTACGAGTTACATTGGTCCCATGGGAGGTGTTGGTGCCACCCACGGGGACATTCGGGGCAGTTTTGAGATCTCACCCTCTAACGCCATGTTTTTAAGCGTAAGTCTAGAAATATACAAATTAACATCGTATTCTCAAATTTGAGTCCCGTGGTTGCGGGGTCAGTTCTTACGAGTTACATTGGTCCCGTAGGAGGTGTTAGTGCCGCCCACGGGGCCGTTCGGCGTCAGTTTGGAGATCTCACCCTCAAACGCCATGTTTTTAAGCCTAAGTCTAGAAATATGCAAATTATTGATGTATTCTCAAATCGAGAGTCCCGCGGCGGCGGGGTTAGTTTGTACGAGTTACATTGGTCCCGTGGGATGAGTTGGTGCCACCCACGGGGACGTTCGGGGGCTGTCTCGAGTTCTCAACCTCTAACGCCATATTTTTAAGCCTAAGTCTAGAAATATGAAAATTATCGTCGTATTCTCAAACCGTGAGTCCCGTGGCTGCGGGGTCAGTTCCCACGAGTTATATTGGTCCCGTGGGAGGTGTTGGTGCCACCCATGGGGACGCTAGGGGCTGTTTCGAGTTCCCACCCTCTAACGCCATGTTTTTATGCTTAAGTCTAGAAATGTGCAAATTACCATCGTATTCTCAAATTAGGAGTCCCGCGGCTGCGGGGTCAGTTCCTACGAGTTACATTGGTCCCGTGGGTGGTGTTGGTGCCACCCACGGGGACGTTCGGGGACAGTTTCGAGATCTCACCCTCTAACGCCATGTTTTTAAGCCTAAGTCTATAAATATTCAAATTACAGTCGTATTCTCAAACCGGGAATCCTGCCGCTGCGGGGTCAGTTCCTACGAGTTTCATTGGTCGCGTGGGAGGTTTTGGTGCCACCCTCGGGGCCGTTCGGGTGCTATTTTGAGTTCTCACCCTCTAACACCATGTTTTTATGGCTAAGTCTATAAATATGAAAATTACCGTCGTATTCTCAAACCAAGACTCCTGCGGCTACGGGGTCAGTTCCTATGAGTTAACATTGGTCCCGTGGGACGTGTTAGTGCCACCCATGGGGCGGTTCGGGGGCAGTTTTTAGATCTCACCATCTAACGCCATATTTTTAAGCCTAAGTCTATGAATAAGTAAATTACCGTCGTATTCTCAAACTGGGAGTCCTGCGGATGCGGGGTGAGTTCCACGAGTTACATTGGTCCCATGGGAGGTGTTGGTGCCACCCATGGGGCCGTTCGGGGGCCGTTTCGAGTTCTCACACTCTAATGCCATGTTTTTAAGCCTAAGTCTATAAACATGCATATTACCACCGTATTCTCAAACCGGGAGTCCCACGGCTGCGGAGTCAGTTCCTATGAGTTACATTGGTCCTCTGGGAGGTGTTAATGCCACCCACGGTGCCGTTCAGGGGCTGTTTCGAGTTCTCACCCTCTAACGCCATGTTTTTTAGCTTAAGTCTATAAATATGCAAATTACCATCGTATTCTCAAACTGGGAGTCCTGCGGCTACGGTGTCAGTTCCTACGAGTTACATTGGTCCCGTGGGACGTGTTGGTGACACCCACGGGGACGTTCTGGGGGTGTTTCGATTTCTAGCCCTCTAACGCCATGTTTTTCAGATTAAGTCTATTCATATGAAAATTACCATCGTATTCTCAAACTTGGAGTCCTACAGTTGCGGTATAAGTTCCTACGAGTTACATTGGTCCCGTGCGAGGTGTTGGTCCCACCTACGGGGACGTTGGGGATTAATTTCGAGATCTCGTCCTCTAACGCCATGTTTTTCAGCCTAAGTCTAGAAATATGCAAATTACTGACATATTCTCAAACCGGGAGTCCCGCGGCTACGGGGTTAGTTCCTACGAGTTACATTGGTCCTCTGGGAGGTGTTAATGCCACCCACGGGGACGTTCGGGGGCTGTTTCGAGTTCTCACCCTCCATCTCCATGTTTTTTAGCCTAAGTCTATAAATATGTAAATTACCGTCGTATTCTCAATCCGGGTGTCCTGCGGCTACGAGGTCAGTTCCTACGAGTTACATTGGTCCCGTGGGACGTGTTGGTTTCACCCACGGGGACGTTTGGGGGGTGTTTCGAGTTCTCACCCTCTAACGCCATGTTTTTAAGCTTAAGTCTATAAATATGCAAATTACCATCGTATTCTCAAACTGGGAGTCCTACGATTGCGGGATCAGTTCCAACGAGTTACATTGGTCCCGTGCGAGGTGTTGGTGCCACCTACGGGTACGTTCGGGGGCAATTTCGAGATCTCATCCTCTAACGGCATGTTTTTAAGCCTAAGTCTAGAAATATGCAAATTAATGACATATTCTCAAATCGGGAGTCCCGCAGCTGCGGGGTCAGTTCCTAAGAGTTACATTAGTCTCGTGGGAGGTCTTAGTGCCACCCATGGGGCCGTTCGGGGGCAGTTCCTAGAACTCACCCTCTAACGCCATGTTTTTAAACCTAAGTCCATAAATATGCGAATTACCGTTGTATTCTCAAACCGAGAGTCCTGCGGTGGCGGGGTCTGTTCCTATGAGTTACATTGGTCCCATGGGAGGTGTGGGGCCACCCACGGGGCCGTTCGGGGGATGTTTTGAGTTCTCACCCTCTAACGCCATGTCTTTAAGCCTAAGTCTATAAACATGCATATAACCATTGTATTCTCCAACCGGGAGACCCTCGGCTGCGGGGTCAGTTGCTACGAGTTACATTGGTCCCGTGGGAGGTATTGGTGCCACCCACGGGGCCGTTCGGGGGCTGTTTCGAGTTCTCACCCTCTAACGCCATGCTTTTAAGCCTGAGTCTATAAACATGCATATAACCATTATATTCTCCAACCGCGAGTCCTGCGGCTGCGGGGTCAGTACGTATGAGTTACATTGGTCCCGTGGGACGTGTTGGTGGCACCTATCGTGCCGTTCGGGTGCAGTTTCGAGATCTCACCCTCTAACGCCATATTTTTAAGCCTAAGTCTAAAAATAAGCAAATTACTGTCCTATTCTCAAATCGGGATTCCTGCGGCTACGGGGACAGTTCCTACAAGTTACATTGGTCCCATGGGAGGTGTTGGGGCCACCCACGGGGCCGTTCGGGGGCTGTTTCGAGTTCTCACCCTCTAACGCCATGTTTTTAAGCCTCAGTCTATAAACATGCATATTACCATCGTATTCTCAAACCGGGTGCCCCGCGGCTGCGCGGTCAGTTCCTACGAGTTACATTCGTCCCGTGGGAGGTGTTGGTGCCACCCACGGGGCCGTTCGGAGGCTGTTTCGAGTTCTCACTCTCTAATGCCATGTTTTTAAGCCTAAGTCTATAAATATGAAAATTACCGTCGTATTCTCAAATCGGGAGTCCTGCGGCTACGGGGTCAGTTCGTACGAGTTACATTGGTCCTGTTGGACGTGTTGGTGCCACCCATGGGGCCGTTCGGGGGCAGTTTCGAGATCTCACCCTCTAACGCCATGTTTTTAAGCCTAAGTCTATAAACATGCATATAACGATCGAATTCTCCAACCGGTAGTCCCGCGGCTGTGGGGTCAGTTCCTACGAGTTACATTGGTCCCATGGGAGGTGTGGTGCCACCCACGGGGCCGTTCGGGGGATGTTTTGAGTTCTCACCCTCTAACGCCATGTTTTTAACCCTAAGTCTATAAACATGCATATAACCATCGTATTCTCCAACCGGGAGTCCCGTGGCTGCGGGGTCAGTTCCTACGAGTTACATTGGTCCCACGGGAGGTTTGGTGCCACCCACTGGGCCGTTTGGGGGGATGTTTTGAGTTCTCACCCTGTAACGCCATGTTTTTAAGCCTAAGTCTATAAACATGCATATAACCATCGTATTCTCCAATCGGGAGTCCCGCGGCTGCGGGGTCAGTTCCTACGAGTTACATTGGTCCCGTGGGAGGTGTTGGTGCCCCCCACGGTTCCGTTCGGAGGCTTTTTCAAGTTCTCACCCTCTAACGCCATGTTTTAAGCCTAAGTCTATAAATATGAAAATTACCGTCGTATTCTCAAATCGGGAGTCCTGCGGCTACGGTGTCAGTTCCTACGAGTTACATTGGTCCTGTGGGACGTGTTGGTGCCACCCATGGGGCCGTTCGGGGGCAGTTTTGAGATCCCACCCTATAACGCCATGTTTTTAAGCCTAAGTCTAAAAATATGCAAATTACCATCGTATTCTCAAACCGGGAGTCCTGCGGCTATCGGGTCAGTTCCTAGGAGTTACATTGGTCCCATGGGAGGTGTTGGTGCCACCCACGGGGCCGTTCGAGGGTTGTTTCGAGTTCTCACCCTCTAACGTCAAGTTTTTAAGCCTAAGTCTATAAACATGCATATTACCATTGTATTCTCAAACCGAAAGTCCCGCGGCTGCGAGGTCACTTCCTGCGAGTTACATTAGTCCCGTGGGAGGTACTGGTGCCACCCACGGGGCCGTTCGGGGGCTGTTTCGAGTTCTCACCCTCTAACGCCATGTTTTTAGGCCTAAGTCTATTAAAATGCAAATTACTGTCGTATTCTCAAACCGGGAGTCCGGCGGCTACGGGGTCAATACCTACGAGTTACATTGGTCCCGTGGGACGTGTTGGTGCCACCCACGGGGCCGTTCGGAGGAAGTTTCGAGTTCTCACCCTCTAACGGCATATTTGTAACCCCAAGTCTAGAAATATGCAAATTCCCATCATATTCTCAAATCGGGAGTCCCGCGTTAGCGGGTTCAGTTCCTACGAGTTACATTGGTCCCGTTGGGAGGTGTTGGTTCCACCCACGGGGCCGTTCGGGGGCAGTTTCAAGTTCTCACCCTCTAACGCCATGTTTTTAAGCCTAAGTCTATAAATATGAAAATTACCATCATTTTCCCAAACTAGGAGTCCTGCGGTTGCGGGGTTAGTTACCACGAGTTACATTGGTCTCGTGGGATGAGTTGGTGCTACCCACGGGGACGTTCGGGGGCTGTTTCGAGTTCTCACCCTCTAACGCCATGTTTTTATGCCTAAGTCTAGAAATAGGAAAATTATCGTCGAATTATAAAACTTGGATTCCCGCGGTTGCGGGGTCAGTCCCTACGAGTTATATTGGTCACGTGAGAGGTGTTGGTGCCACCCACGGGCCGTTCGGGGGCTGTTTCGAGTTCTCACCCTCTCACGCCATATTTTTAAGCCTAAGTCTATAAATATGCCAATTACCGTCGTATTCCCTAACCCGGAGTCCTACGTCTACGGGGTCAGCTCCTACGAGTTACATTGGTCCCGTGGGACGTGTTGGTGCCACCCATGGGGCCATTCGGCGGCAGTTTCGAGATCTCGCCCTCTAATGCCATGTTTTTAAGCTTAAGTCCATAAATATGCAAATTACCATTGTATTCTCAAACTGGGAGTCCCGCGGTTGCGGGGTCAGTTCCTACGAGTTACATTGGTCCCGTGCGAGGTGTTGGTGCCACCCACGGGGACGTTTTGGGGAAGTTTTGAGATCTCACCCTCTAGCTCCTTGTTTTTAAGCCAAAGTCTAGAAATATGCAAATTACCATCGTATTGTCAAACCGGGTGTCCCGCGGCTGCGGGGTCAGTTCCTACGAGTTACATTGGTCCCGTGGGAGGTGTTTGTGCCACCCACGGGGACGTTCGGGGGATGTTTTCAGTTCTTACCCTTGAACGCCATGTTTTTAAGCCTAAGTATAGAAATATGCAAATTAACGTTGTATTCTCAAATCGGGAGTCCCGCGGTTGCGGGGTCAGTTCCTACGAGTTACATTGGTCCCATGGGAGGTGTTGGTGCCACCCATGGGACCGTTCGGGGGCAGTTTCGAGATCTCACCCTCTAACGCCATGTTTTTAAGCCTAAGTCTATAAATATGTAAATTACCATCATATGCTCAAACCGGGAGTCCTGCGACTACGGGGTCTGTTCCTACGAGTTACATTGGTCCCATGGGAGGTGTTGGTGCCACCCACGGGGCCGTTCGGGGGTTGTTTCGAGTTCTCACCCTCTAACGCCATGTTTTTAAGCCTAAGTCTATAAACATGCATATTATCATCGTATTCTCAAATCGCGAGTCCCGTGGCTGCGAGGTCACTTCCTACGAGTTACGTTGGTCCCGTGGGAGGTACTGGTGCCACCCACGGGGCCGTTCGGGGGCTGTTTCGAGTTCTCACCCTCTAACGCCATGTTTTTAGGCATAAGTCTATTAAAATGTAAATTACTGTCGTATTCTCAAACCGGGAGTACAACGGCTATGGGGTCAATTCCTACGAGTTACATTGGTCCCGTGGGACGTGTTGGTGCCACCCACGGGGCCATTCGGAGGCAGTTTCGAGTTCTCACCCTCTAACGGCATATTTTTAAGCCCAAGTCTAGAAATATGCAAATTCCCATCGTATTCTCAAATCGGGAGTCCCGCGGCAGCGGGTTCAGTTCCTACGAGTTACATTGGCCCCGTGGGAGGTGTTGGTTCCACCCACGGGGCCGTTCAGGGGAAGTTTCGAGTTCTCACCCTCTAACGCGATGTTTTTAAGCCAAAGTCTATAAATATGAAAATTACCATTGTTTTCTCAAACTGCGAGTCCTGCGGTTGTGGGGTTAGTTACCACGAGTTACATTGGTCCCGTGGAATGAGTTGGTGCTACCCACGGGGACGTTCGGGGGCTGTTTCGAGTTCTCACCCTCTAACGTCATGTTTTTATGCCTAAGTCTAGAAATAGGAAAATTATCGTCGAATTATAAAACTTGGATTCCCGCGGTTGCGGGGTCAGTCCCTACGAGTTATATTGGTCCCGTGAGAGGTTTTGGTGCCACCCACGGGCCGTTCGGGGGCTGTTTCGAGTTCTCACCCTCTCACGCCATATTTTTAAGCCTATGTCTATAAATATGCCAATTACTGCCGTATTCCCTAACCCGGAGTCCTACGTCTACGGGGTAAGCTCCTACGAGTTACATTGGTCCCGTGGGACGTGTTGGTGCCACCCATGGGGCCATTCGGAGGCAGTTTCGAGATCTCGCCCTCTAACGCCATGTTTTTAAGCTTAAGTCTATAAATATGCAAATTACCATTGTATTCTCAAACTGGGAGTCCCGCGGTTGCGGGGTCAGTTCCTACGAGTTACATTGGTCCCGTGCGAGGTGTTGGTGCCACCCACGGGGACGTTCGGGGGAAGTTTTGAGATCTCACCCTCTAGCTCCATGTTTTTAAGCCAAAGTCTAGAAATATGCAAATTAACGTCGTATTCTCAAATCAGGAGTCCCGCGGTTGCAGGGTCAGTTCCTACGAGTTACATTGGTCCCATGGGAGGTGTTGGTGCCACCCATGGGACCGTTCGGGGGCAGTTTCGAGATCTCACCCTCTAACGCCATGTTTTTAAGCCTAAGTCTATAAATATGTAAATTACCATCGTATGCTCAAACCGAGAGTCTTGCGACTGCGGAGTCTGCTCCTACGAGTTACATTGGTCCCATGGGAGGTGTTGGTGCCACCCACGGGGCCGGTCGGGGGTTGTTTCGAGTTCTCACCCTCTAACGCCATGTTTTTAAGCCTAAGTCTATAAACATGCATATTACCATCGTTTTCTCAAACCGAAAGTCCCGCGGCTGCGAGGTCACTTCCTACGAGTTACGTTGGTCCCGTGGGAGGTACTGGTGCCACTCACGGGGCCGTTCGGGGGCTGTTTCGAGTTCTCACCCTCTAACGCCATGTTTTTAGGCCTAAGTCTATTAAAATGCAAATTACTGTCGTATTTTCAAACCGGGAGTCCAGCGGCTACGGGGTCAATTCCTACGAGGTACATTGGTCCCGTGGGACGTGTTGGTGCCACCCACGGGGCCGTTCGGAGACAGTTTCGAGTTCTCACCCTCTAACGGCATATTTTTAAGCCCAAGTCTAGAATTATGCAAATTCCCATCGTATTCTCAAATCGGGAGTCCCGCGGCAGCGGGTTCAGTTCCTACGAGTTACATTGGCCCCGTGGGAGGTGTTGGTTCCACCCACGGGGCCGTTCGGGGGAAGTTTCGAGTTCTCACCCTCTAATGCCATGTTTTTAAGCCAAAGTCTATAAATATGAAAATTACCATCGTTTTCTTAAACTGCGAGTCCTGCGGTTGCGGGGTTAGTTACCACGAGTTACATTGGTCCCGTGGGATGAGTTGGAGCTACCCACGGGGACGTTCGGGGGCTGTTTCGAGTTCTCACCCTCTAACGCCATCTTTTTATGCCTAAGTTTAGAAATACGAAAATTATCATCGAATTATAAAATTTAAATTCCCGCGGTTGCGGGGTCAGTTGCTACGAGTTATATTGGTCCCGTGAGAGGTGTTGGTGCCACCCAAGGGCCGTTCGGGGGCTGTTTCGAGTTCTCACTCTCTCACGCCATATTTTTAAGCCTAAGTCTATAAATATACCAATTACCGTCGTATTCCCAAACCGAGAGTCCTACGTCTACGGGGTCAGCTCCTATGAGTTACATTCGTCCCGTGGGATGTGTTGGTGCCACCCATGGGGCCATTCGGTGGCAGTTTCGAGATCTCGCCCTCTAACGCCATGTTTTTAAGCTTAAGTCTATAAATATGCAAATTACCATTGTATTCTCAAACTGGGAGTCCCGCGGTCGCGGGGTCAGTTCCTACGAGTTATATTGGTCCCGTGCGAGGTGTTGGTGCCACCCATAGGGACGTTCGGGGGAAGTTTTAAGATCTCACCCTCTAACTCCATGTTTTTAAGCCTAAGTCTAGAAATATGCAAATTACCATCATATTCTCAAACCGGGTGTCCCGCAGCTACGGGGTCAGTTCCTACGAGTTACATTGGTCCCGTGGGAGGTGTTGGTGTCACCCACTGGGCCGTTCGGGGGATGTTTTGAGTTCTCACCCTCTAACGCCATGTTTTTAAGCCTAAGTCTATAAACATGCTTATAACCATCGTATTCTCCAATCGGGAGTCCCGCGGCTACGGGGTCAGTTCCTTCGAGTTACATTGGTCCCGTGGGAGGTGTTGGTGCCACCCACGGGGCCGTTCGGGAGAGGTTTCGAGTTCTCACCCTCTAACGCCATGTTTTTAAGCCTAAGTCTATAAACATGCATATAACCATCGAATTCTCCAACCGGGAGTCCCGCGGCTATTGGGTCAGTTCCTACGAGTTACATTGGTCCCATGGGAAGTGTGGTGCCACCCACGGGGCCGTTCGGGGGATGTTTTGAGTTCTCACCCTCTAACGCCATGTTTTTAAGACTAAGTCTATAAACATGCATATAACCATCGTATTCTCCAATCGGGAGTCCCGCGGCTACGGGGTCAGTTCCTACGAGTTACATTGGTCCTGTGGGAGGTGTTGGTGCCACCCACGGGGCCGTTCAGGGGCTGTTTCGAGTTCTCACCCTCTAACGCCATGTTTTTAAGTCTAACTCTATAAACATGCATATAACCATCGTATTCTCCAACCGGGAGTCCCGCGGCTGCGGGGTCAGTTCCTACGAGTTACATTGGTCCCGTGGGAGGTGTTGGTGCCCCCCACGGGGCCGTTCGGAGTCTGTTTCAAGTTCTCACCCTCTAACGCCATGTTTTTAAGCATAAGTATATAAATATGAAAATTACTGTCGTATTCTCAAATCGGGAGTCCTACGGCTACGGGGTCAGTTCCTACGAAATACATTGGTCCCGTGGGACGTGTTGGTGCCACCCATGGGGCTGTTCGGGGGCAGTTTCGAGATCCCACCCTCTAACGCCATGTTTTTAAGCCTAAGTCTAAAAATATGCAAATTACCGTCGTATTCTCAAACCGGGAGTCCTGCGGCTGCGGGGTCAATTTCTACGAGTTACATTGGTCCCGTGGGACTTGTTGGTGTCACCCACGGGGCCGTTCGGAGGCAGTTTCAAGTTCTCACCCTCTAACGACATATTTTTAAGACCAAGTCCAGAAATATGCAAATTCCCATCGTATTCTCAAATCGGGAGTCCCGCGGCAACGGGTTCAGTTCCTACGAGTTACATTGGTCTCATGGGATGTGTTGGTTCCACCCACGGGGCCGTTCGGGGGCAGTTTCAAGTTCTCACCCTCTAACACCATGTTTTTAAGCCTAAGTCTATAAATACGAAAATTACCATCGTTTTCTCAAACTGGGAGTCCTGCGGTTGCGGGGTTAGTTACCACGAGTTACATTGGTCCCGTGGGATGAGTTGGTGCTACCCACGGGGACGTTCGGGGGCTGTTTCGAGTTCTCACCCTCTATCGCCATTTTTTTATGCCTAAGTCTAGAAATAGGAAAATTATCGTCGAATTATAAAATGGGGATTCCCGCGGTTGCGGGGTCAGTTCCTACGAGTTATATTGGTCCCGTGAGAGGTGTTGGTACCACCTACGGGCCGTTCGGGGGATGTTTCGAGTTCTCACCCTCAAACGGCATATTTTTAAGCCTAATTCTATAAATATGCCAATTACCGTTGTATTCACAAACCGAGATTCCTACGTATACGGGGTCAGTTCCTACGAGTTACATTGGCCCGTGGGACGTGTTGGTGCCACCCATGGGGCCGTTCGGGGGCAGTTTCGAGATCTCGCCCTCTAACGCCATGTCTTTAAGCCTAAGTCTGTAAATATGCAAATTACCGTCGTATTCTCAAACCGGGAGTCCTGCGAATGCGGGGTCAGTTCCTATGAGTTTCATTGGTCCCATGGGAGATGTTGGTTCCACCCACGGGGCCGTTCGGGGACTGTTTTGAGTTCTCACCCTCTCATGCCATGTTTTTAAGCCTAAGTCTATAAACATGCATATTACCATTGTATTCTCAAACCGAGAGTCCCGTGGCTGCAGGGTCAGTTCCTACGAGTTACATTGGTCCCGTGGGAGGTGTTGGTGCCACCCACGGCGCCGTTCGGGTGCTATTTTGAGTTCTCACCCTCTAAGGCCATGTTTTTATGCCTAAGTCTATAAATATGCAAATTACCGTCATATTCCAAAACCGAGAGTCCTGCATCTATGGGGTCAGTTCCTACGAGTTACATTGGTCCCGTGGGACGTGTTGGTGCCACCCATGGGTCCATTCGGGGGCAATTTCGAGATCTCACCCTCTAACGCCATGTTTTTAAGCTTAAGTCTATAAATATACAAATTACCATCGTATTCTCAAACCGGGAGTCCTGCAGCTAGGGGGTCAGTTCCTACTAGTTACATTGGTCCCGTGGGACGTGTTGTTGCCACCCACGGGGTCGTTGGGAGGAAGTTTTGAGTTCTCACCCTCTAACGACATATTTTTAAGCCCAAGTCTAGAAATATGCAAATTTCCATCATATTCTAAAATCGGGAGTCCCGCGGCAGCGGGGTCAGTTCCTACGAGTTACATTGGTCCCGTGGGAGGTGTTGGTTCCACCCACGGGACCGTTCGGGGGCAGTTTCGAGTTCTCACCCTCTAACTCCATGTTTTTAAGCCTAAGTCTATAAATATGAAAATTACCATCATTTTCTCAAACTGGGAGTCCTGCGGTTGCGGGGTTAGTTACCACGAGTTACATTGGTCCCGTGGGATTAGTTGGTGCTACCCACGGGGACGTTCGGGGGCTGTTTCGAGTTCTCACCCTCTATCGCCATTTTTTTATGCCTAAGTCTAGAAATAGGAAAATTATCATCGTGTTCTCAAGCCGAGAGTCCCGCGGCTGCGGGGTTAGTTACCACGAGTTACATTGCTCTCGTGGGACGAGTTGGTGCTACCCGCGGGGACGTTCGGGGGCTATTTCGAGTTCTCACCATCTAACTTCATGTTTTCTTGCCTAAGTCTAGAAATTGGAAAATTACCATCGTTTTCTCAAACTGGGAGTCCTGCGGTTGCGGGGTTAGTTCCCACGAGTTACATTGGTCCCGTGGGATGAGTTGGTGCTACCCACGGGGACGTTTGGGGGATGTTTCGAGTTCTCACCCTCTATCGCCACGTTTTTATGCCTAAGTCTAGATATAGGAAAATTATCATCGAATTATAAAACGAGGACTCCCGCGGTTGCGGGGTCAGTTCTTACGAGTTATATTGGTCCCGTGGGAGGTGTTGGTGCCACCCACGGGCCGTTCGGGGGCTGTTTCGAGTTCTCACCCTCTCACGCCATATTTTTAAGCCTAAGTTTATAAATATACCAATTACCGTCATATTCCCAAACCGAGAGTCCTACGTCTACGGGGTCAGTTCCTACGAGTTACATTGGTCCCGTGGGACGTGTTGGTGCCACCCATGGGGCCATTCGGCGGCAGTTTCGAGATCTCTCCCTCTAACGCCATGTTTCTAAGCCTAAGTCTGTAAATATGAAAATTATCGTCGTATTCTCAAACCGGGAGTGCTGCGGTTGCGGGGTCAGTTCCTATGAGTTTCATTGGCCCCATGGGAGATGTTGGTGCCACCCACGGGGCCGTTCGGGGACTGTTTTGAGTTCTCAACCTCTAATGCCATGTTTTTAAGCCTAAGTCTATAAACATGCATATTACCATCATATTCTCAAACCGGGAGTCCCGCGGCTGCAGGGTCAGTTCCTACGAGTTACATTGGTCCCGTGGGAGGTGTTAGTGCCACCCACGGGGCCGTTCGGGTGCTGTTTCGAGTTCTCAACCTCTAAAGCCATGTTTTTATGCCTATGTCTATAAATATGCAAATTACCGTCATATTCCAAAACCGAGCGTCCAGCATCTACGGGGTCAGTTCCTACGAGTTACATTGGTCCCGTGGGACGTGTTGGTGCCACCCATGGGGCCATTCGGGGACAGTTTCGAGATCTCACCCTATAACGCCATCTTTTTAAGCATAAGTCTATAAATATGAAAATTACTGTCGTATTCTCAAACCGAGAGTCCTGCGGCTATGGGGTCAGTTCCTACTAGTTACATTGGTCAGGTGGGACGTGTTGATGCCACCCACGGGGTCGTTCGGAGGCAGTTTCGAGTTCTCACCCTCAAACGGCATATTTTTAAGCCCAAGTCTAGAAATATGAAAATTCCTATCGTATTCTCAAATCGGGAGTCCCACGGTAGCGGGGTCAGTTCCTATGAGTTACATTGGTCCCGTGGGAGCTGTTGGTTCCACCCACGGGGCCGTTCGGGGGCTGTTTCGAGTTCTCACCATCTAACGCCATGTTTTTATGCCTAAGTCTAGAAATAGGAAAATTATCGTCGAATTATAAAACTGGGATTCCCGCGGTTGCGGGGTCAGTTCCTACGAGTTATATTGGTCCCGTGGGAGGTGTTGGTGCCACCCACGGGGCCGTTCGGGGCTGTTTCGAGTTCTTACCCTCTCACGCCATATTTTTAAGCCTAAATCTATAAATATGCCAATTACCGTCGTATTCCCAAACTAAGAGTCCAGCGTCTACGGGGTCATATCCTACGAGTTACATTGGTCCCGTGGGACGTGTTGGTGCCACCCTTGGGGCCATTCGGGGGCAGTTTCGAGATCTCACCCTCTAACGCCATGTTTTACAGCCTAAGTCTGTAAATATGCAAATTATCGTCGTATTCTCAAACCGAGAATCCTGCGGCCGCGGGGTCAGTTCCTACGAGTTACATTGGTCCCATGGGAGGTGTTGGTGCCACCCACGGGGCCGTTCGGGGGCTGTTTCGAGTTCTCACCCTCAAACGGCATATTTTTAAGCCCAATTCTATAAATATGCCAATTACCGTCGTATTCACAAACCGAGAGTCCTACGTCTACAGGGTCAGTTCCTACGAGTTACATTGGCCCGTGGGACGTGTTGGTGCCACCCATGGGGCCGTTCGGGGGTAGTTTCGAGATCTCGCCCTCTAATGCCATGTCTTTAAGCCTAAGTCTGTAAATATGCAAATTACCGTCGTATTCTCAAACCGGGAGTCCTGCGAATGCGGGGTCAGTTCCTATGAGTTTCATTGGTCCCACGGGAGATGTTGGTGCCACCCACGGGGCCGTTCGGGGACTATTTTGAGTTCTCACCCTCTAATGCCATGTTTTTAAGCCTAAGTCTATAAACATGCATATTACCATTGTATTCTCAAACCGAGAGTCCCGTGGCTACAGGGTCAGTTCCTACGAGTTACATTCGTCCCGTGGGAGGTTTTGGTGCCACCCACGGGGCCGTTCGGGTGCTGTTTTGAGTTCTCACCCTCTAAGGCCATGTTTTTATGCCTAAGTCTATAAATATGCAAATTACCGTCATATTCCAAAACCGAGAGTCCTGCGTCTACGGGATCAGTTCCTACGAGTTACATTGGTCCCGTGGGACGTGTTGGTGCCACCCATGTGGCCATTCGGGCGCAATTTCGAGATCTCACCCTCTAACGCCATGTTTTTAAGCCTAAGTCTATAAATATGCAAATTACCATCGTATTCTCAAACCGGGAGTCCTGCGGCTAGGGGGTCAGTTCCTACTAGTTACATTGGTCCCGTGGGACGTGTTGTTGCCACCCACGGGGTCGTTCGGAGGAAGTTTCGAGTTCTCACCCTCTAACGACATATTTTTAAGCCCAAGTCTAGAAATATGCAAATTTCCATCATATTCTCAAATCGGGAGTCCCGCGGCAGCGGGGTCAGTTCCTACGAGTTACATTGGTCCCGTGGGAGGTGTTGGTTCCACCCACGGGACCGTTCGGGGGCAGTTTCGAGTTCTCACCCTCTAACGCCATGTTTTTAAGCCTAAGTCTATAAATATGAAAATTACAATCGTTTTCTCAAACTGGGAGTCCTTCGGTTTCGGGGTTAGTTACCACGAGTTACATTGGTCCCGTGGGATTTGTTGGTGCTACCCACAGGGACGTTCGGGGGCTGTTTCGAGTTCTCACCCTCTATCGCCATTTTTTTATGCCTAAGTCTAGAAATAGGAAAATTATCATCGTGTTCTCAAGCCGAGAGTCCCGCGGCTGCGGGGTTAGTTACCACGAGTTACATTGCTCCCGTGGGACGAGTTGGTGCTACCCGCGGGGACATTCGGGGGCTGTTTCGAGTTGTCACCATCTAACGTCATGTTTTCATGCCTAAGTCTAGAAATTGGAAAATTACCATCGTTTTCTCAAACTGGGAGTCCTGCGGTTGCGGGGTTAGTTACCACGAGTTACATTGGTCCCGTGGGATGAGTTGGTGCTACCCACGGGGACGTTCGAGGGATGTTTCGAGTTCTCACCCTCTATCGCCACGTTTTTATGCCTAAGTCTAGAAATAGGAAAATTATCATCGAATTATAAAACGAGGATTCCCGCGGTTGCGGGGTCAGTTCCTACGAGTTATATTGGTCCCGTGGGAGGTGTTGGTGCCACCCACGGGCCGTTCGGGAGCTGTTTCGAGTTCTCACCCTCTCACGCCATATTTTTAAGTCTAAGTTTATAAATATACCAATTACCGTCATATTCCCAAACCGAGAGTCCTACGTCTATGGGGTCAGTTCCTACGAGTTACATTGGTCCTGTGGGACGTGTTGGTGCCACCCATGGGGCCATTCGGCGGCAGTTTCGAGATCTCTCCCTCTAACGCCATGTTTCTAAGCCTAAGTCTGTAAATATGCAAATTACCGTCGTATTCTCAAATCGGGAGTCCTGCGGTTGCGGGGTCAGTTCCTATGAGTTTCATTGGCCCCATGGGAGATGTTGGTGCCACCCACGGGGCCGTTCGGGGACTGTTTTGAGTTCTCAACCTCTAATGCCATGTTTTTAAGCCTAAGTCTATAAACATGCATATTACCATCATATTCTCAAACCGGGAGTCCCGCTGCTGCAGGGTCAGTTCCTACGAGTTACATTGGTCCCGTGGGAGGTGTTAGTGCCACCCACGGGGCCGTTCGGGTGCTGTTTCGAGTTCTCACCCTCTAACGCCATGTTTTTATGCCTATGTCTATAAATATGCAAATTACCGTCATATTCCAAAACCGAGCGTCCTGCGTCTCCGGGGTCAGTTCCTACGAGTTACATTGGTCTCGTGGGACGTGTTGGTGCCACCCATGGGGCCATTCGGGGACAGTTTCGAGATCTCACCCTATAATGCCATCTTTTTAAGCCTAAGTCTATAAATATGAAAATTACCATCGTATTCTCAAACCGGGAGTCCTGCGGCCATGGGGTCAGTTCCTACTAGTTCAATTGGTCCGGTGGGACGTGTTGATGCCACCCACGGGGTCGTTCGGAGGCAGTTTCGAGGTCTCACCCTCAAACGGCATATTTTTTAGCCCAAGTCTAGAAATATGAAAATTCCTATCGTATTCTCAAATTGGGAGTCCCGCGGTAGCGGGGTCAGTTCCTATGAGTTACATTGGTCCCGTGGGAGTTGTTGATTCCACCCACGGGGCCGTTCGGGGGCTGTTTCGAGTGCTCACCATCTAACGCCATGTTTTTATGCCTAAGTCTAGAAATAGGAAAATTATTGTCGAATTATAAAACTGGGATTCCCGCGGTTGCGGGGTCAGTTCCTACGAGTTATATTGGTCCCGTGGGAGGTGTTGGTGCCACCCACGGGGCCGTTCGGGGGCTGTTTTGAGTTCTAACCCTCTCACGCCATATTTTTAAGCCTAAATCTATAAATATGCCAATTACCGTCGTATTCCCAAACTGAGAGTCCAGCGTCTACGGGGTCATATCCTACGAGTTACATTGGTCCCGTGGGACGTGTTGGTGCCACCCTTGGGGCCATTCGGGGGCAGTTTCGAGATCTCACCCTCTAACGCCATGTTTTATAGCCTAAGTCTGTAAATATGCAAATTATCGTCGTATTCTCAAACCGAGAATCCTGCGGCTGCGGGGTCAGTTCCTACGAGTTACATTGGTCCCATGGGAGGTGTTGGTGCCACCCACGGGGCCGTTCGGGGGCTGTTTCGAGTTCTCACCCTCTAGCGCCATGTTTTTAAGCCTAAGTCTATAAACATGCAAATTACCATCGTATTCTCAAATCGGGAGTCCCACGGCTACGGAGTCGGTTCCTACGAGTTACATTGGTCCCGTGGGAGGTGTTGTGCCACCCACGGTGCCGTTCTGGGGCTGTTTCAAGTTCTCACCCTCTAACGCCATGTTTTTAAGCCTAAGTCTATAAACAGGTATATTACAATCGTATTCTCAAATCGGGGGTCCCGCGGCTGCGGGGTCAGTTCCTACGAGTTACATTGGTCCCGTGGGAGGTGTTGGTGCCACCCACGGTGCCGTTCGGGGGCTATTTTGAGTTCTCACCCTCTAACGCGATGTTTTTATGCCTAAGTCTATAAATATGCAAATTACCATCATATTCTCAAACCGGGAGTCCTGCGGCTACGGGGTCAGTTCCTACGAGTTACATTGGTCCCGTGGGACGTGTTGGTGCCACCCACGGGGTCGTTCGGAGGCAGTTTCGAGTTCTCACCCCCAAACGGCATATTTTTAAGCCCAAGTCTAGAAATATGCAAATTACCATCGTATTCTCAAATCGGGAGTCCCGAGGTTGCGGGGTCAGTTCCTACGAGTTACATTGGTCCCGTGGGAGGTGTTGGTGCCACCCATGGGGCCGTTCGGGGGCAGTTTCGAGATCTCACCCTCCAACGCCATGTTTTTAAGCCTAAGTCTATAAATATGCAAATCACTGTCGTATTCTCAAACCGAGAGTCCTCCGGCTGCGGGTTCATATCCTACGAGTTACATTGGTCCCATGGAAGATGTTGGTGCCTCCCACGGGGCCGTTCAGGGGCTGTTTTATGTTCTAACCCTCTAACGCCATGTTTTTAAGCCTAAGTCTATAAACATGCATATTACCATCATATTCTCAAACCGAGAGTCTCGCGGCTGCAGGGTCAATTCCTACGAGTTACATTGGTCCTGTGGGAGGTGTTGGTGCCACCCACGAGGCCGTTCGGGTGCTGTTTTGAGTGCTCACCCTCAAACGCCATGTTTTTATGCCTAAGTCTATAAATATGCAAATTACCGTCATATTCCCAAACCGAGAGTCCTGCGTCTACGGGGTCAGTTCCTACGAGTTACATTGGTCCCGTGGGACGTGTTGGTGCCACCTATGGGGCCATTCGGGGGCAGTTTCGAGATCTCACCCTCAAACGCCATGTTTTTAAGCCTAAGTCTATAAATATGAAAATTACCGTCGTATTCTCAAACCGAGAGTGTTGTGGCTACGGGGTCAGTTCCTATGAATTAACATTGGTCCCGTGGGAGGTGTTGGTGCCACCCACGGGGCCGTTCGGAGGCTGTTTCGAGTTCTCACCCTCTAATGCCATGTTTTTAAGCCTAAGTCTATAAATATGAAAATTACCATCGTATTCTCAAATCGGGAGTCCCGCGGCTGCGGGGTCTGTTCCTACGAGTTACATTGGTCCCGTGGGAGGTGTTGGTTCCACCCACGGGGCCGTTCGGGGGAAATTTTGAGTTCTCACCCTCTAACACCTTATTTTTAACCTTAAGTTTATCAATATGCAAATTACCATCGCATTCTCAAAATGGAAATCCTGCGGTTGCAGGGTCAGTTCCTAGGAGTTATATTTGTCCCGTGGGAGGTGTTGGTGCCACCCACAGGGCCGTTCGGGGGCTGTTTCGAGTTCTCACCCTCGAACGCCATGTTTTTAAGCCTAAGTCTATAAATATGACAATTACCGTCGTATTCCCAAATCGAGAGTCCTGCGTCTACGGGGTCAGTTCCTACGAGTTACATTGGTCCCAAGGGACGTGTTGGTGCCACCCATGGGGCCATTCGGGGGTAGTTTTGAGATCTCACCCTCTTACGCCATGTTTTTAAGCCAAAGTCTATAAACATGAAAATTACCATTGTATTCTCAAACCGGGAGTCCCACGGCTGCGGAGTTAGTTCCTACGAGTTACATTGGTCCCGTGGGAGGTGTTGGTGCCACCCACGGTGCCGTTCTGTGGCTGTTTCGAGTTCTCACCCTCTAACGACTTGTTTTTCAGCCTAAGTCTATAAACATGCATATTACCATCGTATTCTCAAACCGGGAGTCCCTCGGTAGTGGGGTCAGTTCCTACGAGTTAGATTGGTCCCGTGGGACGTGTTGGTGCCACCCACAGGGTTGTTCGGATGCAGTTTCGAGTTCTCACCCTCTAGCGGCATATTTTTAAGCCCAAGTCTAGAAATATGCATATTACCATCGTATTCTAAAATTGGGAGTCCGGCGGATGCGGGGTCAGTTCCTACGAGTTACAATGGTCCCGTGGGAGGTGTTGGTTCCACCCACGGGGCCGTTCGGGGTCAATTTCAAGTTCTCACCCTCTAACGCCTTGTTTTTAAGCTTAAGTCTATCAATATGCAAATTACCATCGCATTCTCGAACTGGGAATCCTGCGGTTGCAGGGTCAGTTTCTACGGGTTACATCTATCCCGTGGGAGGTGTTGGTGCCACCCACGGGGATGTTCGGGGGCAGTTTCAAGATCTCACCCTCTAACGCCATGTTTTTAAGCCTAAGTCTAGAAATATGCAAATTATCATCGTTTTCTCAAACCGAGAGTCCCGCGGCTACGGGGTCAGTTCCTACGAGTTATATTGGTCCCGTGGGATGAGTTGGTGCTACCCACGGGAACGTTCGGGGGCTGTTTCGAGTTCTCACCCTCTAACGCCATGTTTTTAAGCCTAAGATTAGAAATATGAAAATTATCGTCGAATTCTGAAATCGAGAGTCCTGCGTATATGGGATCAGTTCCTACGAGTTACATTGGTCCCGTGGGACGTGTTGGTACCACCCATGGGGCCATTCGAGGGCAGTTTTGAGATCTCACGCTCGAACGCCATGTTTTTAAGCCTAAGTCTATAAATATGAAAATTACCATCGTATTCTCAGACCGGGAGTCCTGCGGATGTGGGGTCAGTTCCTACGAGTTACATTGGTCCCGTGGGAGGTGTTGGTGCCACCCACGGGGCCGTTCGGGGTCTATTTCGAGTTCTCACCCTCTAACGCCATGTTTTTAAGCCTAAGTCTGTAAATATGCAAATTACCGTCATATTCTCAAACCGGGAATCCTGCGGTTGCGAGGTCAGGTCCTACGAGTTACATTGGTCCCGTTGGAGGTGTTGGTGCCACCCACGGGGACGTTTCGTGGCAGTTTTGAGATCTTACCCTCTAACGCCATGTTTTTAAGCCTAAGTCTAGAAATATGCAAATTATCATCGTTTTCTCAAATCGGGAGTCCCGCAGCTGGCGGGTTACTTACCGCGAGTTACATTGGTCCCGTGGGATGAGTTGGTGCTACCCACGGGGACGTTCAGGGGCAGTTTCGAGTTCTCATCCTCTAACGCCATGTTTTTAAGCCTTATTGTAGAAATAATAAAATTATCATCATATTCTAAAACTGGGATTCCCGCGGCTGCGGGGTAAGTTCCTACGAGTTATATTGGTCCCTTGGGAGGTGTTGGTGCCACCCGTGGGGCCGTTCGGGGGCTGTTTCGAGTTCTCACCCTCTAACGCCATGTTTTTAAGCCTAAGTCTATAAATATGAAAATTACCGTCGTATTATCAAACCAGGAATCCCGCGGCTGCGGGGTCAGTTCTTAAAAGTTACATGGGTCCCGTGGGAGGTGTTGGTGCCACCCACGGGGACGTTCGGAGGCTATTTCTTGTTCTCACCCACTAATGCCATGTTTTACTTAAGTTTAGAAATATGCAAATAACCGTCATATGGTCTAACCACGAGGCCCGCGGCTGCGGGGTCCGTTCCTACGAGTTACATTGGTCCCGTGGGAGGTGTTGGTTCCACCCACGGGGCCGTTCGAGAGTAATTTCGAGTTCTCACCCTCTAACGCCATGTTTTTAAGCTTAAGTCTATCAATATGAAAATTACCATCGCATTCTCAAACTGGGAGTCCTGCGGTTGCGGAGTAAATTCGTACGAGTTACATCGGTCCCGTGGGAGGTGTTGGTGCCACCCACGGGTACGTTCGGGGTCTATTTCGAGTTCTCACCCACTAACACCATATTTTGCTTAAGTTTAGAAATATGTAAATTACCGTCTTAATGTCTAACCGAGAGGCCTGCGGCTGCGGGGTCAGTTCCTACGAGTTACATTGTTCCCATGGGAGGAGTTGGTGCCAACCACGGGGCCGTTCAGGGGCTGTTTCGAGTTCTCATCCTCTAACGCCATGTTTTTAAGCCTGAGTCCATAAATATGCAAATTACCATCATATAATCAAACCGGGAGTCCTGCGGCTGCGGGGTCAGTTCCTATGAGTTACATTGGTCCCATGGGAGGTGTTGGTGCCAACCACGGGGTCGTTCGGGGGTTGTTTCGAGTTCTCACCCTCTAACGCCATGTTTTTAAGCCTAATTCTATAAATATGAAAATTACTGCCGTATTCTCAAACCGGGAGTCCTGCGGCTACGGGGTCTGTTCCTACGAGTTACATTGGTCCCGTGGGACGTGTTGGTGCCACCCACGGGGCCGTTCGGGGTCAGTTTCGAGTTCTCACCCTCTAACGCCATGTTTTTAAGCCTAAGTCTATAAATATGCAAATTACCGTCGTATTCTCAAATCGGGATTCCGGCGGCTATGGGGTCAGTTCCTACGAGTTACATTGGTCCCATGGGAGGTGTTGGTTCCACCCACGGGGCCGTTCGGGGGAAATTTCGAGTTCTCACCCACTAACGCCATGTTTTTAAGCCTTAGTCATAAATATGCAAATTACCATCGTATTCTCAAACGGGGAGTCCTACGGTTGCGGGGTCAGTTCCTACGAGTTACATTGGTCGCGTGGGAGGTGTTGTTGCCACCCACGGGGACACTCGGGGGCAGTTTCGAGATCTCACCCTCTAACGCAATGTTTTTAAGCCTAAGTTTAGAAATATGAAAATTATCTTCGTATTCTTAAATCGGGAGACCCGCGGCTGAGGGGTCAGTTCCTACGAGTTACATTGGTCCCGTGGGAGGTGTTGGTGCCACCCACGGGGCCGTTCGGGGGCAGTTTCGAGATCTAACCCTCTAACACCATGTTTTTAAGCCTAAGTTTAGAAATATGAAAATTATCATCGTATTCTCAAATCGGGAGTCCCGCGGCTGAGGGGTCAGTTCCTACGAGTTACATTGGTCCCGTGGGCGGTGTTGGTGCCACCCACGGGGCCTTTTGGTGGCTGTTTCGAGTTCTCACCTTCTAACGCCATGTTTTTAAGCCTAAGTCTATAAATATTCAAATTACCGTCGTATTCTCAAATCGGGACTCCTGCGGCTACGGGGTCAGTTCCTACCAGTTAGACGTGTTGGTGCCACCCACGGGGACTTTCGGGGGCTGTTTCGAGTTCTCACCCTTTAACGCCATGTTTTTATTCTTAACTCTATAAATATGAAAATTACCATCGTATTGTCAAACTGGGAGTCCTGCGGTTGCGGGGTCAGTTCCTACGAGTTACATTGGTCCCGTGGGAGGTGTTGGTGCCACCCACGGGGACGTTCGGGGGCAGTTTCGAGATCTCAGCCTCTAACGCCATGTTTTTAAGCCTAAGTCTAGAAATATGAAAATTATCGTCGTTTTCTCAAATTGGGAGTCCCACGGCTGCGGGGTTAGTTATCACGAGTTACATTGGTCCCGTGGGATGAGTTGGTGCTGCCCACGGGGACGTTCGGCGGCTGTTTCGAGTTCTCACCCTCTAACGCCATGTTTTTAAGCCTAAGTCTAGAAATATGACAATTATCGTCATAGTCTAAAACTGGGATTCCCGCGGCTGCGGGGTCAGTTCCTACGAGTTATATTGGTCCCGTGGGAGGTGTTGGTGCCACCCGTGGGGCTGTTTCGAGTTCTCACCCTCTAACGCCATGTTTTTAAACCTAAGTCTATAAATAGGAAAATTACCGTCGTATTATCAAACCAGGAATCCCGCGGCTGCGGGGTCAGTTCTTAAGAGTTACATTGGTCCCGTGGGAGGTGTTGGTGCCACCCACGGGGACGTTCGGGGGCTATTTCGAGTTCTCACCCACTAACGCCATGTTTTACATAAGTTTAGAAATATGAAAATTACCGTCATATGGTCTAACCGGGAGGCCCGCGGCTGCGTGGTCAGTTCCTACGAGTTACATTGGTCACGTGGGAGGTGTTGGTTCCACCCACGGGGCCGTTCGGGGGCAATTTAGAGTTCTAACCCTCTAACGCCATATTATTAAGCCTAAGTCTATCAATATGCAAATTACCATCGTATTTTTAACTCGGAATCCTGCGGTTACGGGGTAAGTTCCTACGAGTTACATCGGTCCCGTGGGAGGTGTTGGTGCCACCCAAGGGGACGTTCGGGGGCAGTTTCTACATCTCAACCTCTAACGCCATGTTTTTAAGCCTAAGTCTAGAAATATGCAAATTATCGTCGTTTTCTCAAACCGGGAGTCCCGCGGCTGCGGGGTTAGTTACCACGAGTTACATTAGTCCCGTGGGATGAGTTGGTGCTACACACGGGGACGTTCGGGGGCTGTTTCGAGTTCTCACCCTCAAACGCCATGTTTTTAAGCCTAAATCTAGAAATATGACCATTAGCGTCGTATTCTAAAACTGGGATTCCCGCGGCTGCGGGGTCAGTTCCTACGAGCTACATTGGTCCCATTGGAGGTATTGGTGCCACCCACGAGGCCTTTTGGGGGCTGTTTCGAGTTCTCACCTTCTAACGCCATGTTTTTAAGCCTAAGTCTATAAATATGCAAATTACCGTCGTATTCTCAAATCGGGAGTCCTGCGGCTACGGGGTCTGTTCCTACCAATTACATTGGTCCCGTGGGACGTGTTGGTGCCACCCACGGGGACTTTCGGGGGATGTTTCGAGTTCTCACCCTCTAATGCCATGTTTTTAAGCCAAAGTCTAGAAATATATGCAAATTACTGTCGTATTCTCAAACGGGGAGTCCCGTGGCTGCGAGGTCAGTTCCTACGAGTGACATTGGTCCCGTGGGAGGTGTTGGTGCCACCCACGGGGCCGTTCGGGGGTTGTTTCGAGTTCTCACCATCTAATGCCATGTTTTTAAGCCTAAGTCTATAAATATGAAAATTACCGTCGTATTCTCAAACCAGGAGTCCCGCGGTTGCGGGGTCAGTTATTAAGAGTTACATTGGTCCCGTGGGGGGTGTTGGTGCCACCCACCGGGACGTTCGGGGGCTATTTCGAGTTCTCACCCACTAACGCCATGTTTTTAAGCCTAAGTCTATAAATATGTAAATTACAATCATATTCTCAAACTGGGAGTCCTGCGGTTGCGGGGTTAGTTCCTATGAGTTACATTGGTCCCGTGGGGAGGTGTTGGTGCCACCCACCGGGCCGTTCGGGGGCTGTTTCGAGTTCTCACCCTCTAACGCCGTGTTTTTAAGCCTAAGTCTATAAATATGCAAATTACCATCATATTCTCAAATCGGGAGTCTTGCGGCTGCGGGGTCAGTTGCTACGAGTTACATTGGTCCCATGGGAGGTGTTGGTGCCACCCACAGGGCCGTTCGGAGGCTGTTTCGAGTTCTCACCCTATCACGCCATGTTTTTAAACCTAAGTCTATAAACATGCATATTACCATCGTAAACTCAAACCGGGAGTCCCGCGGTCGTGGGGTCAGTTCCTACGAGTTACATTGGTCCCGTGGGAGGTGTTGGTGCCACCCATGGGACCGTTCGGAGGCTGTTTCAAGTTCTCACCCTCTAACGCCATGTTTTTAAGCCTATGTCTATAAATTTGTGAATTACCATCGTATTCTCAAACCGGGAGTACTGCGGCTATGGGGTCAGTTCCTACGAGTTACATTGGTCCCATGGGAGGCATTGGTACCACCCACGGGGCTGTTCGGGGGATGTTTCGAGTTCTCACCTTCTAACGCCATGTTTTTAAGCCAAAGTCTTTAAATATGCAAATTACCGTCGTATTCTCAAACCGGGAGTCTCGTGGCTACGGGGTCAGTTACTACGAGTTATATTGGTCCCGTGGGAGGTGTTGGTGCCACCCACGAGGCCGTTCGGGGGCTATTTCGAGTTCTCACCCTCTAACGCCATGTATTTAAGCCTAAGTCTATAAATATGAAAATTACTGTCATATTCTCAAACCGGGAGTCCCGCGGCTGCGGGGCCAGTTCCAACGGGTTACATTGGTCCCATGGAAGGTGTTGGTACCACCCACGGGGACGTTCGGGAGCTGTTTCGGGATCTCACCCTCTAACGCCATGTTTCTAATCCTAAGTCTAGAAATATACAAATTAACGTCGTATTCTCAAATTGGAGTCCCGTGGCTGCGGGGTCAGTTCTTACGAGTTACATTGGTCCCGTAGGAGGTGTTGGTGCCACCCACGGGGCCGTTCAGGGGCAATTTTGAGATCTCACCCTCTAACGCCATGTTTTTAAGCCTAAGTCTAGAAATATGTAAACTGTTGTTGTATTCTCACACCGAGAGTCCTGCGGTGGTTGGGTTAGTTCCTACGAGTTACATTGGTCCCGTGGGATGAGTTGGTGCTACCCACAGGGACATTCGTGGGATATTTCGAGTTCTCACCCTCTAACGCCATATTTTTAAGCCTAAGTCTAGAAATACAAAAATTATCGTCGTATTCTCAAGCCGGGAGTCCCGCGGCTGCAGAGTCAGTTCCTACAAGTTACATTGGTCCCGTGGGAGGTGTTGGTGCCACCGATGGCGACGTTAGGGGGCTGTTTCCAATTAAAGCCATGTTTTTAAGGGTAAGTCTATAAATATGCAAATTACCATCGTATTCTCAAACCGATAGTCGTGCGGCTACGGGGTCAGTTCCTACGAGTTAACATTGGTCCTGTGGGACGAATTGGTGCCACCCATGGGGCCGCTCGGGGGCAGTTTCGAGAGCTCACCCTCTAATGCCATGTTTTTAATTATAAGTCTATAAATAAGCAAATTACCATCATATTCTCATACCGGGAGTCCTGCGGCTGTGGGGTCAGTTCCTACGAGTTACATTGGTCCCATGGGAGGTGTTAGTGCCACCCACGGGGCCGTTCGGGGCCTGTTTTGAGTTCTCACCCTCTAACGCCATGTTTTTAAGCCTAAGTCTATAAACATGCATATTACCATCGTATTCTCAAACCGAGAGTTCCGCGGCTGCGGGGTTAGTTCCTACGAGTTACATTGGTCCCGTGGGAGGTGTTGGTGCCACCCACGGTGCCATTCGGGGGGCTGTTTTGAGTTCTCAACCTCTAACGCCATGTTTTTAAGCCAAAGTCTATAAATATGAAAATTACCATCGTATTCTCAAATTGGGAGTCCTGCGGTTACGAGGTCAGTTCCTACAAGTTACATTAGTCCCGTGGGAGGTGTTGGTACCACCATAGGGAGGTTCGGGGAAATTTCGAGATCTCGCCCTCTAACGCCATGTTTTTTAGCGTAAGTCTAGAAATATGCAAATTATTGTCGTTTTCTCAAACCGGAAGTCTCGCGGCTGCGGTGTTAGTTACCACGAGTTACATAGGTCCCGTGGGATGAGTTGGTACTACCCACGGGGACGTTCGGTGGCTGTTTCGAGTTCTCACCCTCTAACGCCATGTTTTCAAGCGTAAGTCTAGAAATATGACAATTATCGTCGTATTCTCAAACTAGGAGTCCCGCGGCTGCGGGGTAAGTTACTAAGAGTTACATTGGTCCCGTGGGAGGTGTTGGTGCCACCCACGGGGACGTTCGGGGGCTATTTCGAGTTCTCCCCCACTAACGCCCTGTTTTGCTAAAGTTAAGAAATATGCAAATTACCGTCGTCTGGTCTAATCGGGATGCCCGCGGTTGCGGGGTCAGTTCCTACGAGTTACATTGGTCTCATGGGAGGTGTTGGTGCCACCCACGAGCCCGTTCGGGGGTAGTTTCGAGTTCTCACCCTCTAACGCCATGTTTTTAAGCCTAAGTCTATAAATATGCAAATTACCATCGTATTCTTAAACCGGGAGTCCTGCGACTTTGGGGTCAGTTCCTACGAGTTACATTGGTCCCATGGGAGGTGTTGGTGCCACCCACGGGGCCGTTCGGAGGCTATTTCGATTCCTAACCCTCTAACTCCATGTTTTTAAACCTAAGTCTATAAACATGCATATTACCATCGTATACTCAAACCGGGAGTCCCACAGCTGCGATGTCAGTCCTACAAGTTACATTGGTCCCGTGGGAGGTGTTGGTGCCACCCACGGGGCCGTTCAGAGGCTGTTTCGAGTTCTCACCCTCTAACGCCATGTTTTTAATCCTAAGTCTATCAATATGTAAATTACCATCGTATTCTCAAACTGGGAGTCCTGTGGCTACGGGGTCAGTTCCAACGAGTTACATTGGTCCCATGAGAGGTGTTGGCTCCACCCACAGGGCCGTTCGTGGGAAATTTCAAGTTCTCACCCTCTAACGCCATGCTTTTAAGCCTAAGTCTATAAATATGAAAATTACCATCTATTCTCAAACTGGGAGTCCTGCGGTTGCGGGGTCAGTTCCTACGAGTTACATTGGTCCCGTGGGAGGTGTTGGTGCCACCTATGGGGACGTTCGGGGGCAGTTTCGAGATCTCACCCTCTAACGCCATGTTTTTAAGCCAAGGTCTAGAAATATATGCAAATTATTGTCGTATTCTCAAACGGGGAGTCCCACGGCAGTGGGGTCAGTTCCTATGAGTTACATTGGTCCCGTGGGAGGTGTTGGTGCCACCCACAGGACCGTTCGGGGGCAGTTTCGAGATCTCACCATCTAACGCCATGTTTTTAAGCCTAAGTCTTTAAATATGCAAATTACCATCGTATTCTCAAACCGGGAGTCTCGCGGTGGTGGGGTCAGTTACTACGAGTTACATTGGTCCCGTGGGAGGTATTGGTGCCAAGCACGGGGCCGTTCGGGGGCTGTTTCGAGTTCTCACCCTCTAACGCCATGTTTTTAAGCCTCACTATATAAACATGCATATTACCATCGTATTCTCAAACCTGGTGCCCCGCGGCTGCGCGGTCAGTTCCAACGAGTTACATTGGTCCCGTGGGAGGTGTTGGTGCCACCCACGGGGCCGTTCGGGTGCTGCTTTGAGTTCTCACCCTCTAACGCAATGTTTTTAAGGCTAAGTCTATAAATATGAAAATTACCGTCATATTCTCAAACCGAGAGTGCTGTGGCTACGGGGTCAGTTCGTACGAGTTAACATTGGTCCCGTGGGACATGTTGGTGCCACCCATTGGGCCGTTCGGGGGCAGTTTCGAGATCTCACCATCTAACGCCATGTTTTTAAGCCTAAGTCTATTAAAATGAAAATTATCGTCGTATACTCAAACCGGGAGTCCCGCGGCTTCGGGTTCAGTTCCTACGAGTTACATTGGTCGCATGGGAGGTGTTGGTGCCACCTACAGGGCCGTTCGGGGGCAATTTCGAGTTCTCACCCTCTAACGCCATGTTTTTTATCCTATGTCTATAAATATGTAAATTACCATTGTATTCTCAAACCGATAGTCGTGCGGCTACGGGGTCAGTTCCTACGAGTTAACATTGGTCCTGTGGGACTAATTGGTGCCACCCATGGGGCCGTTCGGGGGCAGTTTCGAGAGTTCACCCTCTAATGCCATGTTTTTAATTATAAGTCTATAAATAAGCAAATTACCATCATATTCTCATACCGGGAGTCCTGCGGCTGTGGGGTCAGTTCCTACGAGTTACATTGGTCCCATTGGAGGTGTTAGTGCCACCCACGGGGCCGTTCGGGGCCTGTTTTGAGTTCTCACCCTCTAACGCCATGTTTTTAAGCCTAAGTCTATAAACATGCATATTACCATCGTATTCTCAAACCGAGAGTTCCGCGGCTGCGGGGTTAGTACCTACAAGTTACATTGGTCCCGTGGGAGGTGTTGGTGCCACCCACGGTGCCATTCGGGGGGCTGTTTTGAGTTCTCAACCTCTAACGCCATGTTTTTAAGCCAAAGTCTATAAATATGAAACTACCATCGTATTCTCAAATTGGGAGTCCTGCGGTTACGAGGTCAGTTCCGACGAGTTACATTAGTCCCGTGGGAGGTGTTGGTACCACCCACAGGGAGGTTCGGGGGAATTTCGAGATCTCACCCTCTAACGCCATGTTTTTTAGCGTAAGTCTAGAAATATGCAAATTATTGTCGTTTTCTCAAACCGGAAGTCTCGCGGCTGCGGGGTTAGTTACCACGAGTTACATTGGTCCCGTGGGATTAGTTGGTACTATCCACGGGGACGTTCGGTGGCTGTTTCGAGTTCTCACCCTCTAACGCCATGTTTTCAAGCCTAAGTCTAGAAATATGACAATTATCGTCGTATTCTCAAACCATGAGTCCCGCGGCTGCGGGGTAAGTTACTAAGAGTTACATTGGTCCCGTGGGAGGTGTTGGTGCCACCCACGGGGACGTTCGGGGGCTATTTCGAGTTCTCCCCCACTAACGCCATGTTTTGCTTAAGTTTAGAAATATGCAATTTACCGTCGTCTGGTCTAATCGGGATGCCCGCGGCTGCGGGGTTAGTTCCTACGAGTTACATGGGTCTCATGGGAGGTGTTGGTGCTACCCACGGGCCCGTTCGGGGGCAGTTTTGAGTTCTCACCCTCTAACGCCATGTTTTTAAGCCTAAGTCTATAAATATGCAAATTACCATCGTATTCTTAAACCGGGAGTCCTGCGACTGTGGGGTCAGTTCCTACGAGTTACATTTGTCCCATGGGAGGTGTTGGTGCCACCCACAGGGCCGTTCGGAGGCTGTTTCGATTCCTAACCCTCTAACTCCATGTTTTTAAACCTAAGTCTATAAACATGCATATTACCATCGTATACTCAAATCGGGAGTCCCGCGGCTGCGGGGTCAGTCCTACAAGTTACATTGGTCCCGTGGGAGGTGTTGGTGCCACCCACGGGGCCGTTCGGAGGCTGTTTCGAGTTCTCACCCTCTAACCCCATGTTTTTAATGCTAAGTCTATCAATATGTAAATTACCGTCGTATTCTCAAACTGGGAGTCCTGTGGCCACGGGGTCAGTTCCAACGAGTTACATTGGTCCCATGAGAGGTGTTGGTTCCACCCACAGGGCCGTTCGTGGGCAATTTCAAGTTCTCACCCTCTAACGCCATGTTTTTAAGCCTAAGTCTATAAATATGAAAATTACCATCGTATTCTCAAACTGGGAGTCCTGCGGTTGCGGGGTCAGTTCCTACGAGTTACATTGGTCCCGTGGGAGGTGTTGGTGCCACCTATGGGGACGTTCGGGGGCAGTTTCGAGATCTCACCCTCTAACGCCATGTTTTTAAGCCAAGGTCTAGAAATATATTCAAATTATTGTCGTATTCTCAAGCGGGGAGTCCCACGGCAGTGGGGTCAGTTCCTATGAGTTACATTGGTCCCGTGGGAGGTTTTGGTGCCACCCACAGGACCGTTCGGGGGCAGTTTTGAGATCTCACCATCTAACGCCATGTTTTTAAGCCTAAGTCTTTAAATATGCAAATTACCATCGTATTCTCAAACCTGGTGCCCCGCGGTGGCGGGGTCTGTTACTACGAGTTACATTGGTCCCGTGGGAGGTGTTGGTGCCACCCACGGGGCCGTTCGGGGGCAGTTTCGAGTTCTCACCCTCTAACGCAATGTTTTTAAGCATAAGTTTATAAATATGAAAATTACCGTCATATTCTCAAACTGGGAGTCCTGCGGTTGTGGGGTCAGTTCCTACGAGTTACATTGGTCCCGTGGGAGGTGTTGGTTCCACCCACGGGGACATTCGTGGGCAGTTTCGAGATCTCACCCTCTAACGCCATGTTTTTAAGCCTAAGTCTAGCAATATGCAAATTACTGTCGTATTCTCAAACCGGGACTCCCGCGGCTGTGGGGTCAGTTCCTACGAGTTACATTGGTCCCGTGTGAGGTTTTGGTGCCACCGGCGGGAACGTTCGGGGGCAGTTTCGAGATCTCAACCTCTAACGCCATATTTTTAAGCCAAAGTCTAGAAATATGCAAATAACTATGGAATTCTCAAACCGGGAGTCCCGCGGCGATGGGGTCAGTTTCTATGAGTTATATTGGTCCCGTGGGAGGTGTTGGTGACACCCACGGGGCCGTTCAGGTGCAGTTTCGAGGTCTCACCCTCTAACGCCATGTTTTTAAGCCTAAATTTAGAAATATGAAAATTATCGTCGTATTCTCAAATCGAAAGTCCCACAACTGCGGGGTCAGTTCCTACGAGTTACAATGGTCCCGTGGGAAGTGTTGGTGCCACCCACGGGGCCGTTCGGAGACTGTTTCGAGTTCTCACCCTCTAACGCTGTGTTATTAAGCCTAAGTCTATAAACTTGAAAATTACGGTCGTATACTCAAACTCGAAGTCCCGCGGCTGTGGGGTCAGTTCCTACGAGTTACATTGGTCCCATGGGAGGTGTTGGTGCAACCCATAGGGCCGTTCGGTGGAAATTTCGAGTTCTCATCCTCTAACGCCATGTTTTTAAGCCTATGTCTATAAATATGTAAATTACCATCGTATTCGCAAATCGGGAGTCCCGTGGCTGCGGGGTCAGTAATTACGAGTTACATTGGTGTCGTGGGAGGTGTTGGTGCCTCCCACGGGGACGTTTGGGGGCAGTTTCGAGATCTCACCCTCTAACGCCATGTTTTTAAGCCTAAGTCTATAAATATGAAAATTACCGTTGTATTCTCAAACTGGGAGTCCTGCGGCTCCGGGGTCATTTCCTACGAGTTACGTTGGTCCCATAGGAGGTGTTGGTGCCACCCACGGGGCCGTTCGGGGGCTGTTTCGAGTTCTCACCCTCAAACGCCGTGTTTTTAATCATAAGTCTATAAACATGCATATTACCATCGTATACTCAAATCGGGAGTCCCGCGGCTGTGGGGTCAGTTCGTACGAGTTACATTGATCCCGGGGGAGGTGTTGGGGCCAGCCACGGGGCGGTTCGGTGGCTGTTTCAAGTTCTCACCCTCTAACGCCATGTTTTTAAGCCTAAGTCTATATATATGAAAATTACCGTCGTATTCTCAAACCGGGAGTCCCGCGGCTACGATGTCAGTTCCTACGAGTTATATTGGTCCCGTGGGAGGTGTTAGTGCCACCCACGGGGACATTAGGGGGATGTTTCGAGTTCTCAGCCTCTAACGCCATGATTTTAAGCCTAAGTCTAGAAATTTGCAAATTACCGTCGTATTCTCAAATCGGGAGTCCTACGGCTGCGGGGTCAGTTCCTACGAGTTACATTGGTCTCGTGGGAGGTGTTGGTGCCACCCACGGGGACGTTGGGGGGCCATTTTGAGATCTCACCCTCTAACGCCTTGTTTTTAAGCCTAAGTTTAGAAGTATGAAAATTATCATCGTATTCTCAAATCGGGAGTCCCACGGCTGCGCGGTCAATTCCTACGAGTTACATTGGTCCCGTGGGAGGTGTTGGTGCCACCCACGGGGCCGTTCGGGGGCAGTTTCAAGTTCTCACCTTCTAACGCCATGTTTTTAAGACTACGTCTTTAAATATCCAAATTATTGTCGTATTATCAAACCGGGAGTCCTGCGGCTGCAGGGTCAGTTAATACGAGTCACATTGGTCCTGTGGGAGGTGATGGTGCCACCCACGGGGCCGTTCGGGGTCTTTTTCGAGTTCCCACCAGCTAACACCATGTTTTTAAGCCTAAGTCTAGAAATATGCAAATTACCATTGTATTCTCAAACCAGGAGTCCCGCGGATGTGGGGTCAGTTCCTACGAGTTACATTGGTCCCGTGGGAGGTGTTGATTTCACCCACGGGGCCGTTCGGGGACAGTTTCGAGTTCTCACCCACTAACGCCATATTTTTCTTAAGTTTAGAAATATTCAAAGCATAAGTCTATAAATATGCAAATTACCATCGTATTGTGAAACCGGGAGTCCCGCGGCTGTGGGGTCAGTTCGTACGAGTTACATTGGTCCCGTGGGAGGTGTTGGTGCCACCCACAGGATCGTTCGGGGGCTATTTCGAGTTCTCACCCTCTAACGCCACGTTTTTAAGCATAAGTCTATAAACCTGCAAATTACAATTGTATTCTCAAACCGGGAGTCCCGCGGCAACATGGTCAGTTCCTACGTGTTACATTGGTCCCGTGGGAGGTGTTGCTGCTACCCACAGGGCCGTTCGTCCGTTCTTTTGAGTTCTCACCGTCTAACGCCATGTTATTAAGCCTATGTCTAGAAATATGAAAATTTTCATCGTATTGTCACACCGGGAGTCCCGCGGATGTGGGGTCAGTTCCTACGAGTTATATTTGTCCCGTGGGAGGTGTTGGTGCCACCCATGGGGACGTTTGAGGGCTCTTTGAAGTTCTCACCCTCTAACGCCATGTTTTTAAGCCTAAGTCTAGAAATATGCCAATAACTGACGTATTCTCAACTCGGGAGTCCCGCAGTTGCAGTGTCAGTTCCTACGAGTTACATTGATCCCGTGGGAGTGTTGGTGCCACCCACGGGGACGATCGGGGGAAGTTTTGAGATCTCACCCTCTAACGCCATGTTTTTAAGCATAAGTCTTGAAATAAGTAAATTATCGTCTTATTCTCAAACCGGGAATCCCGCGGCTACGGGGTCAGTTCCTACAAGTTAAGTTGGTCCCGTGGGAGGTGTTGGTGCCACCCACGGGGACGTTTGGGGGTTATTTTGAGTTCTCACCCTCTAACGCCATTTTTTTAAGACTATGTCAAGAAATATGCAAATTACTAATGTATTCTCAAATCGGGAGTCCCGCAGCTGCGGGTCAGTTCCTACGAGTTACATTGGTCCCGTGGGAGGTGTTGGTGCCACCCACGGGGACGATAGGGGGAAGTTTCGAGATCTCACCCTCTAACGCCATATTTTTAAGCATAAGTCTTGAAATAAGCAAATTATCGTCTTATTCTCAAACCGGGAATCCCGCGACTACGGGGTCAGTTCCTACAAGTTGCGTTGGTCCCGTGGGAGGTGTTGGTGCCACCCACGGGGCCGTTGGGGGACTCTTTCGAGTTGTCACCCTCTAACGCCAGGTTTTTAATCCTAAGTCTTTAAATATGCAAATTACCGACATATTCTCAAACCGAGATTCCCGCGACTACGGGGTCAGTTTCTAAGAGTTACATTGGTCCCGTGGGAGGTGTTGGTGCCACCCATGGGGACGTTCGGGGGTTGTTTTGAGTTCTCACCCTCTAACGCCATGTTTTTAAGCCTAAGTCTAGAAATATGCAAATTACTAATGTATTCTCAAATCGGGAGTCCCGCAGTTGCGGGGTCAGTTCCTACGAGTTACATTGGTCCCGTGGGAGATGTAGGTGCCACCCACGGGGACGATCGGGGGAAGTTTCGAGATCTCACCCTCTAACGCCATGTTTTTAAGCATAATTCTTGAAATAAGAAAATTATCATCGTATTCTCAAACCGGGAATCCCACGGCTACGGGGTCAGTTCCTACAAGTTACGTTGGTCCCGTGGGAGGTGTTGGTGCCACCCACAGGCCCGTTCGGGGGCTGTTTTGAGTACTCACCCTCTAACGCCATGTTTTTAATCCTAAGTCTTTAAATATGCAAATTACCATCGTATTCTCAAACCGGGGGTCCGGCGACTGCGGGGTCAGTTCCTACGAGTTACATTGGTCCCGTGACAGGTGTTGGTGCCACCCACGCTGAAGTTCAGGGGAAGTTTTGAGATCTCCCCCTCTAACGCCATGTTTTTAATCCTAAGTCTTTAAATATGCAAATTACCGTCATATTCTCAAACCGGGAGTCCCGCGACTGCGGGGTCAGTTCCTAGGAGTTAAATTTGTCCCGTGGGAGGTGTTGGTGCCACCCACGGGGCCGTTCGGGGGCTGTTTCGAGTTCTCACCCTCTAACGCCATGTTTTTAATCCTAAGTCTTTAAATATGCAAATTACCGTCGTATTCTCAAACTGGGAGTCCCGCAACTACGGGGTCAGTTCCTACGAGTAACATTGGTCCCTTGGGAGGTGTTGCTGCCACCCATGGGGACGTTCGGTGGTTGTTTTGAGTTCTCACCGTCTAACGCCATGTTTTTAAGCCTAAGTCTAGAAATATGCAAATTACTGACGTATTCTCAAATCGGGAGTCCCGCAGCTGCGGGGTCAGTTCCTACGAGTTACATTGGTCCTGTGGGACGTGATGGTGCCACCCACGGGGACGATCGGGGAATGTTTTGAGATCTCACCCTCTAACGCCATCTTTTTAAGCATAAGTATAGAAATAAGAAAATTATCATCGTATTCTCAAACCGGGAATCCTGCGGCTACGGGGTCAGTTCCTACAAGTTACATTGGTCCCGTGGGAGGTGTTGGTGCCACCCATGGGGCCGTTCGGGGGATGTTTCTAGTACTCACCCTCTAACGCCATGTTTTTTATCCAAAGTTTTTAAATATGCAAATTACCATCGTATTCTCAAACCGGGAGTCCCGCAGCTGCGGGGTTTGTTCCTACGAGTAACATTGGTCCCGTGGGAGATGTTGGTGCCACCCACGGGGCCGTTCGGGGGCTATTTCGAGTTCTCACCCTCTAACGCCATGTTTTTAATCCTAAGTCTATAAACATGGAAATTACCATTGTATTCTAAAACCGGGAGTCCCGCGGCTACAGGGTCAGTTCCTACGTGCTACATTGGTCCTGTGGGAGGTGTTGGTGCCACCCACGGGGCCGTTCGGGGGTTGTTTCGAGTTCTCACCTTCTAACGCCATATTTTTTAGTCTTAGTCTATTAATATGCAAATTACCATCGTATTCTCAAACTGTGAGTCCCGCAGCTGTGGGGTCAGTTCCTACGAGTTATATTGGTCCCGTGGGAGGTGTTGGTGCCACCCACGGGGCCGTTCTGGGGAAGTTTCGAGGTCTCACCCTCTAACGCCATGTTTTTAAGCCTAAGTTTAGAACTATGAAAATTATCGTCGTATTCTCAAATCGGGAGTCCCACGGCTGCGGGGTCAGTTCCTACGGGTTACATTGGTCCCGTGGGAGGTGGTTGTACCACCCACGGGGACGTTCGGGAGCTGTTTCAGGATCTCACCCTCTAACACCATGTTTTTAAGCCTATGTCAAGAAATATACAAATTAACATCGTATTCTCAAATTGGAGTCCCGCAGCAGCGGTGTCAGTTCCTATGAGTTACATTGATCCCGTGGGAGGTGTTGGTGCCACCCACGGGGACGAATGGGGGAAGTTTTGAGATCTCACCCTCTAACACCATGTTTTTAAGCATAAGTCTTGAAATAAGCAAATTATCATCTTATTCTCAAACCGGGAATCCCGCGGCTACGGGATCAGTTCCTACAAGTTGCGTTGGTCCCGTGGGAGGTGTTGGTGCCACCCACGGGGCCGTTTCGGGGCTGTTTCGAGTTCTCACCCTCTAACGCCAGGTTTTTAATCCTAAGTCTTTAAATATGCAAATTACCGTCATATTCTCAAACTGGGAGTCGCGCGGCTGCGGGGTCAGTTCCTACGAGTTACATTGGTCTCATGGGAGGTGTTGGTGCCACCCACGGGCCCGTTCGGGGGAAGTTTCGAGTTCTCACCCTCTAACGCCATGTTTTTAAGCCTAAGTCTATAAATATGCAAATTACCATCGTATTCTCAAATCGGGAGTCCTGCGACTGTGGGGTCAGTTCCTACGAGTTACATTGGTCCCATGGGAGGTGTTGGTGCCACCCACGGGGCCGTTCGGAGGCTGTTTCGATTCCTAACCCTCTAACGCCATGTTTTTAATCCTAAGTCTATAAACATGCATATTACCATCGTATACTCAAACCGGGAGTCCCGCGGCTACGGGGTCAGTCCTACAAGTTACATTGGTCCCGTGGGAGGTGTTGGTGCCACCCACGGGGCCGTTCGGAGCCTGTTTCGAGTTCTCACCCTCTAACGCCATGTTTTTAATCCTAAGTCTATCAATATGTAAATTATCGTTGTATTCCCAAACTGGGAGTCCTGTGGCTACGGGGTCAGTTACAACGAGTTACATTGGTCCCATGAGAGGTGTTAGTTCCACCCACAGGGCCGTTCGGTGGCAATTTCAAGTTCTCACCCTCAAACGCCATGTTTTTAAGCCTAAGTCTATAAATATGAAAATTACCATCGTATTCTCAAACTGGGAGTCCTGCGGTTGCGGGGTCAGTTCCTACGAGTTACATTGCTCCCGTGGGAGGTGTTGGTGCCACCTATGGGGACGTTCGGGGGCAGTTTCGAGATCTCACCCTCTAACGCCATGTTTTTAAGCCAAGGTCTAGAAATATATGCCAATTATTGTCGTATTCTCAAACGGGGAGTCCCACGGCAGTGGGGTCAGTTCCTATGAGTTACATTGGTCCCGTGGGAGGTGTTGGTGCCACCCACAGGACCGTTCGGGGGCAGTTTCGAGATCTCACCCTCTAACGCCATGTTTTTAAGCCTAAGTTTAGAAATATGAAAATTATCATCGTATTCTCAAATCGGGAGTCCCGCAGCTGCGGGGTCAGTTCCTACGAGTTACTTTGGTCCCGTGGGAGGTGTTGGTGCCACCCACGGGGCCGTTCGGGGGCTGTTTCAAGTTCTCACCTTCTAACGCCATGTTTTTAAGCCTAAGTCTTTAAATATGCAAATTACCATCGTATTATCAAACTGGGAGTCTCGCGGTGGCAGGGTCAGTTACTACGAGTTACATTGGTCCCGTGGGAGGTGTTGGTGCCACCCACGGGGCCGTTCGGGGGTTGTTTCGAGTTCTCACCCTCTAAAGCCATGTTTTTAAGCCTCACTCTATAAACATGCATATTACCATCGTATTCTCAAACTGGTGCCCCGCGGCTGCGCGGTCAGTTCCTACGAGTTACATTGGTCCCGTGGGAGGTGTTGGTGCCACCCACGGGGCCGTTCGGGTGCTGTTTTGAGTTCTCACCCTCTAACGCAATGTTTTTAAGCCTAAGTCTATAAATATGAAAATTACCGTCGTATTCTCAAACCGAGAGTGCTGTGGCTACGGGGTCAGTTCGTACGAGTCAACATTGGTCCCGTGGGACATGTTGGTGCCACCCATGGGGCCGTTCGGGGGCAGTTTCGAGATCTCACCATCTAACGCCATGTTTTTAAGCCTAAGTCTATAAAAAAGAAAATTACCATCGTATACTCAAATCGGGAGTCCCGCGGCTTCGGGCTCAGTTCCTACGAGTTACATTGGCCGCATGGGAGGTGTTGGTGCCACCTACAGGGCCGTTCGGGGGCAATTTCGAGTTCTCACCCTCTAACGCCATGTTTTTAAGCCTATGTCTATAAATATGTAAATTACCATTGTATTCTCAAACTGGGAGTCCTGCGGTTGCGGGGTCAGCTCCTACGAGTTACATTGGTCCCGTGGGAGGCGTTGGTTCCACCCACGGGGACATTCGGGTGCAGTGTCAAGATATCACCCTCTAACGCCATGTTTTTAAGCCTAAGTCTAGAAATATGCAAATTAATGTCGTATTCTCAAACCGGGACTCCCGCGGCTGTGGGGTCAGTTCCTACGAATTACATTGGTCCCGTGGGAGGTGTTGGTTCCACCCACGGGGACGTTCGAGGGCAGTTTCGAGATCTCACCCTCTAACGCCATATTTTTAAGCCTAAGTCTAGAAATATGCAAATTACTGTGGTATTCTCAAACCGAGAGTCCCGCGGCTGTGGGGTCAGTTCCTACGAGTTATATTGGTCCCTTGAGAGGTGTTGGTGCCACCCACGGGGCCGTTCGGGGGAAGTTTCGAGGTCTCACCCTCTAACGCCATGTTTTTAAGCCTAAGTTTAGAAATATGAAAATTATCGTCGTATTCTCAAATCGGGAGTCCCGCGACTGCGGGTTCAGTTCCTACGAGTTATATTGGTCCCGTGGGAGGTGTTGGTGCCACCCACGGGGCCATTCGGGGGAAGTTTCGAGGTCTCACCCTCTAATGCCATGTTTTTAAGCCTAAGTTTAGAAATATGAAAATTATCATCGTATTCTAAAATCGGGAGCCCCGCGACTGCGGGTTCAGTTCCTACGAGTTACAATGGTCCCGTGGGATAGTGTTGGTGCCACCCAAGGGGCCGTTCGGAGGCTATTTTGAGTTATCACCCTCTAACGCCATGTTTTTAAGCATAAGTCTATAAACATGAAAATTACCATCGTATACTCAAACCGTGAGTCCCGCGGCTGCGGGGTCAGTTCCTACGAGTTACATTGGTCCCGTGGGAGGTGTTGGTGCCACCAATAGGGCCGTTCGGGGGTAATTTCGAGTTCTCACCCTCAAACGCCATGTTTTTAACCCTAAGTCTATAAATATGTAAATTACCATCCTATTCTGAAACCGGGAGTCCCGCGGCTATAGGGTCAGTTCCTATGAGTTACATTGGTCCCGTGGGAGGTGTTGGGGCCTCCCGCGGGGCCGTTCTGGGGCAGTTTCGAGTTCTCACCCTCTAACGCCATGTATTTAAGCCTGAGTCTATAAATAAGCAAATTACCATCGTATTCTCCAACCGGGAGTCCCGCGGCTACGGAGTTAGTTCCTACGAGTTACATTGGTCCCGTGGGAGGTGTTGGTGCCACCCACGTGGCCGTTCGGGTGCAGTTTCGAGTTCTCACCCTCTCACGCCATGTTTTTAAACCTAAGTCTATAAATATGAAAATTACCGTCGTCTACTCAAACCGTGAGTCCCGCGGCTGTGGGGTCAGTTCTTACGAGTTACTTGGTCCCCTAGGAGGTGTTGGTGCCACCCATGGGGCCGTTCGGAGGCTGTTTCGAGTTCTCACCCTCTAACGCCATGTTTTTAAGCCTAAGTCTATAAACATGAAAATTACCGTCTTATACTCAAACCGGGAGTCCCGCGGCTGCAAGGTCAGTTCTTACGAGTTACATTAGTCCCATGGGAGGTGTTGGTGCCACCCACAGGGCCGTTCGGGGGCAGTTTCGAGATCTCACCCTCTAACGCCATGTTTTTAAGCCTATGTCTATAAATATGTAAATTACCATCGTATTCTCAAACTGGGAGTCCTGCGGTTGTGGGGTCCGTTCCTACGAGTTACATTGGTCCCGTGGGAGGTGTTGATTCCACCCACGGGGACATTCGGGGGCAGTTTCGAGATCTCACCCTCTAACGCCATGTTTTTAAGCCTAAGTCTAGCAATATGCAAATTACTATCGTATTCTCAAACCGGGAGTCCCGCAGCTGTGGGGTCAGTTCCTACGAGTTACATTGGTCCCGTGTGAGGTGTTGGTGCCACCCACGGGGCCGTTCGGGGGAAGTTTCGAGGTCTCACCCTCTAACGCCATGTTTTTAAGCCTAAGTTTAGAAATATGAAAATTATCGTCGTATTCTCAAATCGGGAGTCCCGCGACTGCGGGTTCAGTTCCTACGAGTTATATTGGTCCCGTGGGAGGTGTTGGTGCCACCCACGGGGCCGTTCGGGGGAAGTTTCGAGGTCTCACCCTCTAATGCCATGTTTTTAAGCCTAAGTTTAGAAATATGAAAATTATCATCGTATTCTAAAATCGGGAGCCCCGCGACTGCGGGTTCAGTTCCTACGAGTTACAATGGTCCCGTGGGATAGTGTTGGTGCCACCCAAGGGGCCGTTCGGAGGCTATTTTGAGTTATCACCCTCTAACGCCATGTTTTTAAGCATAAGTCTATAAACATGAAAATTTGCATCGTATACTCAAACCGTGAGTCCCGCGGCTGCGGGGTCAGTTCCTACGAGTTACATTGGTCCCGTGGGAGGTGTTGGTGACACCAATAGGGCCGTTCGGGGGTAATTTCGAGTTCTCACCCTCAAACGCCATGTTTTTAACCCTAAGTCTATAAATATGTAAATTACCATCCTATTCTGAAATCGGGAGTCCCGCGGCTATAGGGTCAGTTCCTATGAGTTACATTGGTCCCGTGGGAGGTGTTGGGGCCTCCCGCGAGGCCGTTCTGGGGCAGTTTCGAGTTCTCACCCTCTAACGCCATGTATTTAAGCCTGAGTCTATAAATAAGCAAATTACCATCGTATTATCCAACCGGGAGTCCCGCGGCTACGGAGTTAGTTCCTACGAGTTACATTGGTCCCGTGGGAGGTGTTGGTGCCACCCACGTGGCCGTTCGGGTGCAGTTTCGAGTTCTCACCCTCTCACGCCATGTTTTTAAACCTAAGTCTATAAATATGAAAATTACCGTCGTCTACTCAAACCGTGAGTCCCGCGGCTGTGGGGTCAGTTCCTACGAGTTACATTGGTCCCCTAGGAGGTGTTGGTGCCACCCATGGGGCCGTTCGGAGGCTGTTTCGAGTTCTCACCCTCTAACGCCATGTTTTTAAGCCTAAGTCTATAAACATGAAAATTACCGTCTTATACTCAAACCGGGAGTCCCGCGGCTGCAAGGTCAGTTCTTACGAGTTACATTAGTCCCATGGGAGGTGTTGGTGCCACCCACAGGGCCGTTCGGGGGCAGTTTCGAGATCTCACCCTCTAACGCCATGTTTTTAAGCCTAAGTCTATAAATATGTAAATTACCATCGTATTCTCAAACTGGGAGTCCTGCGGTTGTGGGGTCCGTTCCTACGAGTTACATTGGTCCCGTGGGAGGTGTTGGTTCCACCCACGGGGACATTCGGGGGCAGTTTCGAGATCTCACCCTCTAACGCCATGTTTTTAAGCCTAAGTCTAGCAATATGCAAATTACTATCGTATTCTCAAACCGGGAGTCCCGCAGCTGTGGGGTCAGTTCCTACGAGTTACATTGGTCCCGTGTGAGGTGTTGGTGCCACCCACGGGGCCGTTCGGGGGAAGTTTCGAGGTCTCACCCTCTAACGCCATGTTTTTAAGCCTAAGTTTAGAAATATGAAAATTATCGTCGTATTCTCAAATCGGGAGTCCCGCGACTGCGGGTTCAGTTCCTACGAGTTATATTGGTCCCGTGGGAGGTGTTGGTGCCACCCACGGGGCCGTTCGGGGGAAGTTTCGAGGTCTCACCCTCTAATGCCATGTTTTTAAGCCTAAGTTTAGAAATATGAAAATTATCATCGTATTCTAAAATCGGGAGCCCCGCGACTGCGGGTTCAGTTCCTACGAGTTACAATGGTCCCGTGGGATAGTGTTGGTGCCACCCAAGGGGCCGTTCGGAGGCTATTTTGAGTTATCACCCTCTAACGCCATGTTTTTAAGCATAAGTCTATAAACATGAAAATTACCATCGTATACTCAAACCGTGAGTCCCGCGGCTGCGGGGTCAGTTCCTACGAGTTACATTGGACCCGTGGGAGGTGTTGGTGCCACCAATAGGGCCGTTCGGGGGTAATTTCGAGTTCTCACCCTCAAACGCCATGTTTTTAACCCTAAGTCTATAAATATGTAAATTACCATCCTATTCTGAAACCGGGAGTCCCGCGGCTATAGGGTCAGTTCCTATGAGTTACATTGGTCCCGTGGGAGGTGTTGGGGCCTCCCGCGGGGCCGTTCTGGGGCAGTTTCGAGTTCTCACCCTCTAACGCCATGTATTTAAGCCTGAGTCTATAAATAAGCAAATTACCATCGTATTCTCCAACCGGGAGTCCCGCGGCTACGGAGTTAGTTCCTACGAGTTACATTGGTCCCGTGGGAGGTGTTGGTGCCACCCACGTGGCCGTTCGGGTGCAGTTTCGAGTTCTCACCCTCTCACGCCATGTTTTTAAACCTAAGTCTATAAATATGAAAATTACCGTCGTCTACTCAAACCGTGAGTCCCGCGGCTGTGGGGTCAGTTCCTACGAGTTACATTGGTCCCCTAGGAGGTGTTGGTGCCACCCATGGGGCCGTTCGGAGGCTGTTTCGAGTTCTCACCCTCTAACGCCATGTTTTTAAGCCTAAGTCTATAAACATGAAAATTACCGTCTTATACTCAAACCGGGAGTCCCGCGGATGCAAGGTCAGTTCTTACGAGTTACATTAGTCCCATGGGAGGTGTTGGTGCCACCCACAGGGCCGTTCGGGGGCAGTTTCGAGATCTCACCCTCTAACGCCATGTTTTTAAGCCTAAGTCTATAAATATGTAAATTACCATCGTATTCTCAAACTGGGAGTCCTGCGGTTGTGGGGTCCGTTCCTACGAGTTACATTGGTCCCGTGGGAGGTGTTGGTTCCACCCACGGGGACATTCGGGCGCAGTTTCGAGATCTCACCCTCTAACGCCATGTTTTTAAGCCTAAGTCTAGCAATATGCAAATTACTATCGTATTCTCAAACCGGGAGTCCTGCAGCTGTGGGGTCAGTTCCTACGAGTTACATTGGTCCCGTGTGAGGTGTTGGTGCCACCCACGGGGCCGTTCGGGGGAAGTTTCGAGGTCTCACCCTCTAACGCCATGTTTTTAAGCCTAAGTTTAGAAATATGAAAATTATCGTCGTATTCTCAAATCGGGAGTCCCGCGACTGCGGGTTCAGTTCCTACGAGTTATATTGGTCCCGTGGGAGGTGTTGGTGCCACCCACGGGGCCGTTCGGGGGAAGTTTCGAGGTCTCACCCTCTAATGCCATGTTTTTAAGCCTAAGTTTAGAAATATGAAAATTATCATCGTATTCTAAAATCGGGAGCCCCGCGACTGCGGGTTCAGTTCCTACGAGTTACAATGGTCCCGTGGGATAGTGTTGGTGCCACCCAAGGGGCCGTTCGGAGGCTATTTTGAGTTATCACCCTCTAACGCCATGTTTTTAAGCATAAGTCTATAAACATGAAAATTACCATCGTATACTCAAACCGTGAGTCCCGCGGCTGCGGGGTCAGTTCCTACGAGTTACATTGGACCCGTGGGAGGTGTTGGTGCCACCAATAGGGCCGTTCGGGGGTAATTTCGAGTTCTCACCCTCAAACGCCATGTTTTTAACCCTAAGTCTATAAATATGTAAATTACCATCCTATTCTGAAACCGGGAGTCCCGCGGCTATAGGGTCAGTTCCTATGAGTTACATTGGTCCCGTGGGAGGTGTTGGGGCCTCCCGCGGGGCCGTTCTGGGGCAGTTTCGAGTTCTCACCCTCTAACGCCATGTATTTAAGCCTGAGTCTATAAATAAGCAAATTACCATCGTATTCTCCAACCGGGAGTCCCGCGGCTACGGAGTTAGTTCCTACGAGTTACATTGGTCCCGTGGGAGGTGTTGGTGCCACCCACGTGGCCGTTCGGGTGCAGTTTCGAGTTCTCACCCTCTCACGCCATGTTTTTAAACCTAAGTCTATAAATATGAAAATTACCGTCGTCTACTCAAACCGTGAGTCCCGCGGCTGTGGGGTCAGTTCCTACGAGTTACATTGGTCCCCTAGGAGGTGTTGGTGCCACCCATGGGGCCGTTCGGAGGCTGTTTCGAGTTCTCACCCTCTAACGCCATGTTTTTAAGCCTAAGTCTATAAACATGAAAATTACCGTCTTATACTCAAACCGGGAGTCCCGCGGCTGCAAGGTCAGTTCTTACGAGTTACATTAGTCCCATGGGAGGTGTTGGTGCCACCCACAGGGCCGTTCGGGGGCAGTTTCGAGATCTCACCCTCTAACGCCATGTTTTTAAGCCTAAGTCTATAAATATGTAAATTACCATCGTATTCTCAAACTGGGAGTCCTGCGGTTGTGGGGTCCGTTCCTACGAGTTACATTGGTCCCGTGGGAGGTGTTGGTTCCACCCACGGGGACATTCGGGGGCAGTTTCGAGATCTCACCCTCTAACGCCATGTTTTTAAGCCTAAGTCTAGCAATATGCAAATTACTATCGTATTCTCAAACCGGGAGTCCCGCAGCTGTGGGGTCAGTTCCTACGAGTTACATTGGTCCCGTGTGAGGTGTTGGTGCCACCCACGGGGACGTTCGGGGGCAGTTTCGAGATCTCACCCTCTAACGCTATATTTTTAAGCCTAAGTCTAGAAATATGCAAATTACTGTGGAACTCTCAAATCGGGAGTCCCGCGGCGATGGGGTCAGTTCCTATGAGTTATATTGGTCCCGTGGGAGGTGTTGGTGCCACCCACGGGGCCGTTCGGGTGTAGTTTTGAGGTCTCACCCTCTAACGCCATGTTTTTAAGCCTAAATTTAGAAATATGAAAATTATCCTCGTATTCTCAAATCGGAAGTCCCGCAGCTGCGGGGTCAGTTCCTACGAGTTACAATGGTCCCGTGGGAAGTGTTGGTGCCACCCACGGGGCCGTTCGGAGACTGTTTCGAGTTCTCACCCTCTAACGCCATGTTTTTAAGCCTAAGTCTATAAACTTGAAAATTATGGTCGTATACTCAAACTCGGAGTCCCGCGGCTGTGGGGTCAGTTCCTACGAGTTACATTGGTCCCATGGGAGGTGTTGGTGCAACTCACAGGGCCGTTCGGGGGAAATTTCGAGTTCTCATCCTCTAACGCCATGCTTTTAAGCCTATGTCTATAAATATGTAAATTACCATCGTATTCTCAAATCAGGAGTCCCGCGGCTGCGGGGTCAGTAAGTACGAGTTACATTGGTGTCGTGGGAGGTGTTGGTGCCTCCCATAGGGACGTTCGGGGGCAGTTTCGAGATCTCACCCTTTAACGCCATGTTTTTAAGCCTCAGTCTATAAATATGCATATTACCGTTGTATTCTCAAACTGGGAGTCCTGCGGCTCCGGGGTCAGTTCCTACGAGTTACATTGGTCCCATAGGAGGTGTTGGTGCCACCCACGGGGCCGTTCGGAGGCTATTTCGAGTTCTCACCCTCAAACGCCGTGTTTTTAATCCTAAGTCTATAAACATGCATATTACCATCGTATACTCAAATCGGGAGTCCCGCGGCTATGGGGTCAGTTCGTACGAGTTACATTGATCCCGTGGGAGGTGTTGGTGCCACCCACGGGGCGGTTCGGGGGCTGTTTCAAGTTCTCACCCTCTAACGCCATGTTTTTAAGCCTAAGTCTATAAATATGAAAATTACCGTCGTATTCTCAAACCGGGAGTCCCGCGGCTGCGATGTCAGTTCCTACGAGTTATATTGGTCCCGTGGGAGGTGTTAGTGCCACCCACGGGGACATTAGGGGGCTGTTTCGAGTTCTCAGCCTCTAACGCCATGTTTTTAAGCCTAAGTCTAGAAATTTGCAAATTACCGTCGTATTCTCAAATCGGGAGTCCTACGGCTGCGGGGTCAGTTCCTACGAGTTACATTGGTCCCGTGGGAGGTGTTGGTGCCACCCACGGGGACGTTGGGGGCAGTTTTGAGATCTCACCCTCTAACGCCTTGTTTTTAAGCCTAAGTTTAGAAGTATGAAAATTATCATCGTATTCTAAAATCGGGAGTCCCGCGGCTTCGGGGTCAGTTCCTACGAGTTACATTGGTCCCGTGGGAGGTGTTGGTGCCACCCACGGAGCCGTTCGGGGGCAGTTTCAAGTTCTCACCTTCTAACGCCATATTTTTAAGCCTAAGTCTTTGAATATCCAAATTATTGTCGTATTATCAAATCGGGAGTCCCGCGGCTGCAGGGTCAGTTAATACGAGTCACATTGATCCCGTGGGAGGTGATGGTGCCACCCACGGGGCCGTTCGGGGGCTTTTTCGAGTTCCCACCAGCTAACACCATGTTTTTAAGCCTAAGTCTAGAAATATGCAAATTACCATTGTATTCTCAAACCAGGAGTCCCGCAGATGTGGGGTCAGTTCCTACGAGTTACATTGGTCCCGTGGGAGGTGTTGATTTCACCCCCGGGGCCGTTCGGGGACTGTTTCGAGTTCTCACCCACTAACGCCATATTTTTCTTAAGTTTAGAATTATTCAAAGCATAAGTCTATAAATATGCAAATTACCATCGTATTGTGAAACCGGGAGTCCCGCGGCTGTGGGGTCAGTTCCTACGAGTTACATTGGTCCCGTGGGAGGTGTTGGGGCCACCCACAGGACCGTTCGGGGGCTATTTCGAGTTCTCACCCTCTAACGCCATGTTTTTAAGCATAAGTCTATAAACCTGCAAATTACAATTGTATTCTCAAACCGGGAGTCCCGCGGCAACAGGGTCATTTCCTACGTGTTACATTGGTCCCGTGGGAGTTGTTGCTACTACCCAGAGGGCCGTTCGTCGGTTCTTTTGAGTTCTCACCGTCTAACGCCATGTTTTTAAGCCTAAGTCTAGAAATATGAAAATTTTCATCGTATTGTCACACCGGGAGTCCCGCGGCTGTGGGGTCAGTTCCTACGAGTTATATTTGTCCCGTGGGAGGTGTTGGTGCCAACCATGGGGACGTTTGAGGGCTGTTTGAAGTTCTCACCCTCTAACACCATGTTTTTAAGCCTAAGTCTAGAAATATGCCAATAACTGACGTATTCTCAAATCGGGAGTCCCGCAGTTGCGGTGTCAGTTCCTACGAGTGATATTGATCCCGTGGGAGGTGTTGGTGCCACCCACGGGTACGATCGGGGGAAGTTTTGAGATCTCACCCTCTAACGCCATGTTTTTAAGCATAAGTCTTGAAATAAGCAAATTATCGTCTTATTCTCAAACCGGGAATCCCGCGGCTATGGGGTCAGTTCCTACAAGTTACGTTGGTCCCGTTGGAGGTGTTGGTGCCACCCACGGGGCCGTTCGGGGGCTGTTTCGAGTACTCACCCTCTAACGCCATGTTTTTAGTCCAAAGTCTTTAGATATGCAAATTACCGTCGTATTCTCAAACCAGGGGTCCGGCGACTGGGGGGTCAGTTCCTACGAGTTACATTGGTCCCATGAGAGGTGTTGGTGCCATCCACGGTTAAGTTCAGGAGAAGTTTAGAGATCTCCCCCTCTAACGCCATGTTTTTAATCCTACGTCTTTAAATATGGAAATTACCATCGTATTCTTAAACCGGGAGTCCCGCGACTGCGGGGTCAGTTCCTACGAGTTACATTTGTCCCGTGGGCGGTGTTGGTTCCACCCATGGGGACGTTCGGTGGCTGTTTTGAGTTCTCATCCTCTAACGCCATGTTTTTAAGCTTAACTCTGGAAATATGCAAATTACTGACGTATTCTCAAATCGAGAGTCCCGCAGCTGCGGGGTCAGTTCCTACGAGTTTCATTGGTCCCGTGGGAGGTGTTGGTGCCACCCACGGGGATGATCGGGGGAAGTTTCGAGATCTCACCCTCTAACGCCATGTTTTTAAGCATAAGTCTAGAAATAAACAAATTATCATCGTATTCTCAAACCGGGAATCCCGCGGCTACGGGGTCTGTTGCTACAAGTTACGTTGGTCCCGTGGGAGGTGTTGGTGCCACCCACGGGGCTGTTTCGAGTTCTCATCCTCTAACGCCATTTTTTAATCCTAAGTCTTTAAATATGCAAATTACCATCGTATTCTCAAACCGGGGGGCCGGCGACTGCGGGGTCAGTTCCTATGAGTTACATTGGTCCCGTGGGAGGTGTTTGTGCCAGCCACGGGGCCGTTCGGGGGTTGTTTCGAGTTCTCACCTTCTAACGCCATATTTTTAAGTCTTAGTCTATAAATATGCAAATTACCATCGTATTCTCAAACTGGGAGTCCCGCAGCTGTGGGGTCAGTTCCTACGAGTTATATTGGTCCCGTGGGAGGTGTTGGTGCCACCCACGGGGCCGTTCAGGGGCAGTTTCGAGGTCTCACCCTCTAACGCCATGTTTTTAAGCCTAAGTTTAGAACTATGAAAATTATCATCGTATTCTCAAATCGGGAGTCCCGCGGCTGCGGGGTCAGTTCCTACGGGTTACATTGGTCCCGTGGGAGGTGGTTGTACAACCCACGGGGACGTTCGGGAGCTGTTTCAAGATCTCACCCTATAACGCCATGTTTTTAAGCCTATGTCTAGAAATATACAAATTAACATCGTATTCTCAAATTGGAGTCCCGCAGCAGCGGTGTCAGTTCCTACGAGTTACATTGATCCCGTGGGAGGTGTTGGTGCCACCCACGGGGACGATCGGGGGAAGTTTTGAGATCTCACCCTCTAACACCATGTTTTTAAGCATAAGTCTTGAAATAAGCAAATTATCATCTTATTCTCAAACCGGGAATCCCGCGGCTATGGGGTCAGTTCCTACAAGTTGCGTTGGTCCCGTGGGAGGTGTTGGTGCCACCCACGGGGCCGTTCGGGGGCTTTTTCGAGTTCTCACCCTCTAACGCCAGGTTTTTAATCCTAAGTCTTTAAATATGTAAATTACCGTCATATTCTCAAACCGAGAGTCCCGCGACTGCGGGGTCAGTTTCTACGAGTTACATTGGTCCCGTGGGAGGTGTTGGTGCCACCCATGGGGATGTTCGGGGGTTGTTTTGAGTTCTCACCCTCTAACGCCATGTTTTTAAGCCTAAGTCTTGAAATATGCAAATTACTAATGTATTCTCAAATCGGGAGTCCCGCAGTTGCGGGGTCAGTTCCTACGAGTGACATTGGTCCCGTGGGAGGTGTTGGTGCCACCCACGGGGACGATCGGGGGAAGTTTCGAGATCTCAACCTCTAACGCCATGTTTTTAAGCATAATTCTTGAAATAAGAAAATTATCATCGTATTCTCAAACCGGGAATGCCACGGCTACGGGGTCAGTTCCTACAAGTTACGTTGGTCCCGTGGGAGGTGTTGGTGCCACCCACTGGCCCGTTCGGGGGCTATTTCGAGTACTCACCCTCTAACGCCATGTTTTTAATCCTAAGTCTTTAAATATGCAAATTACCGTCGTATTCTCAAACCGGGGGTCCGGCGACTGCGGGGTCAGTTCCTCCGAGTTACATTGGTCCCGTGAGAGGTGTTGGTGCCACCCACGCTGAAGTTCAGGGGAAGTTTTGAGATCTCCCCCTCTAACGCCATATTTTTAATCCTAAGTCTTTAAATATGAAAATTATCGTCATATTCTCAAACCGGGAGTCTCGCGACTGCGGGGTCAGTTCCTACGAGTTACATTTGTCCCGTGGGAGGTGTTGGCGCCACCCACGGGGCCGTTCGGGGGCTGTTTCGAGTTCTCACGCTCTAACGCCATGTTTTTAATCCTAAGTCTTTAAATATGCAAAATACCGTCGTATTCTCAAACTGGGAGTCCCGCAACAACGGGGTCAGTTCCTACGGGTGACATTGGTCCCGTGGGAGGTGGTTGTACAACCCACGGGGACGTTCGGGAGATGTTTCAAGATCTCACCCTCTAACGCCATGTTTTTAAGCCTATGTCTAGAAATATACAAATTAACATCGTATTCTCAAATTGGAGTCCCGCAGCAGCGGTGTCAGTTCCTACGAGTTACATTGATCCCGTGGGAGGTGTTGGTGCCACCCACGGGGACGATCGGGGGAAGTTTTGAGATCTCACCCTCTAACACCATGTTTTTAAGCATAAGTCTTGAAATAAGAAAATTATCATCTTATTCTCAAACCGGGAATCCCGCGGCTACGGGGTCAGTTCCTACAAGTTGCGTTGGTCCCGTGGGAGGTGTTGGTGCCACCCACGAGGCCGTTCGGGGGCTGTTTCGAGTTCTCACCTCTAACGCCAGGTTTTTAATCCTAAGTCTTTAAATATGCAAATTACCGTCATATTCTCAAACCGAGAGTCCCGCGACTGCGGGGTCAGTTTCTACGAGTTACATTGGTCCCGTGGGAGGTGTTGGTGCCACCCATGGAGACGTTCGGGGGTTGTTTTGAGTTCTCACCCTCTAACGCCATGTTTTTAAGCCTAAGTCTAGAAATATGCAAATTACTAATGTATTCTCAAATCAGGAGTCCCGCAGTTGCGGGGTCAGTTCCTACGAGTTACATTGGTCCCGTGGGAGGTGTTGGTGCCACCCACGGGCACGATCGGGGGAAGTTTCGAGATCTCACCCTCTAACGCCATGTTTTTAAGCATAAGTCTAGAAATAAGAAAATTATCATCGTATTCTCAAACCGGGAATCCCACGGCTACGGGGTCAGTTCCTACAAGTTACGTTGGTCCCGTGGGAGGTGTTGGTGCCACCCATGGGGCCGTTCGGGGGATGTTTCTAGTACTCACCCTCTAACGCCATGTTTTTTATCCAAAGTCTTTAAATATGCAAATTACCATCGTATTCTCAAACCGGGAGTCCCGCAGTTGCGGGGTCAGTTCCTACGAGTAACATTGGTCCCGTGGGAAATGTTGGTGCCACCCACGGGGCCGTTCGGGGGCTGTTTTGAGTTCTCACCCTCTAACGCCATGTTTTTAATCCTAAGTCTATAAACATGAAAATTACCATTGTATTCTCAAACCGGGAGTCCCGCGGCTACAGGGTCAGTTCCTACGTGCTACATTGGTCCCGTGGGAGGTGTTGTTGCTACCCACAGGGCCGTTCGTGGGTTGTTTCGAGTTATCACCGTCTAATGCCATGTTTTTAAGCCTAAGTCTAGAAATATGAAAATTATAATCGTATTCTCACACCGAGAGTCCCGCGGCTGTGGGGTCAGTTCCTACGAGTTATATTGGTCCCCTGGGAGGTGTTGGTGCCACCCACGGGGACGATCGGGGGAAGTTTTGAGGTCTCACCCTCTAACGCCTTGTTTTTAAGCATAAGTCTAGAAATAAGCAAATTATCATCGTATTCTCAAACTGGGAATCCCGCGGCTACGGGGTCAGTTCCTACAAGTTACGTTTGTCCCATGGGAGGTGTTGGTGCCACCCACGGAGCCGTTCGGGGTCTGTTTCGAGTTCTCACCCTCTAACGCCATGTTTTTAAACCTAAGTCTTTAAATATGCAAATTACCGTCGTATTCTCAAATCGGGAGTCCCGCGACTGCGGGGTCAGCTCCTCCGAGTTACATTGGTCCCGTGGGAGGTTTTGGTGCCACCCATGGGGACGTTCAGGGGATGTTTCGAGTTATCACCCTATAACACCATGTTTTTAAGCCTAAGTCTAGAAATATGCAGATTACTGACGTATTCTCAAATCGGGAGTCCCGCAGCTACGGGGTCAGTTCCTACGAGTTTCATTGGTCCCGTGGGAGGTGTTGGTGCCACCCATGGGGATGATCGGCGGAAGTTTCGAGATCTCACGCTCTAACGCCATGTTTTTAAGCATAAGTCTAGAAATAAACAAATTATCATCGTATTCTCATATCGGGAATCCCGCGGCTACGGGTTCTGTTCCTACAAGTTACGTTGGTCCCGTGGGAGGTGTTGGTGCCACCCACGGGGCTGTTTTGAGTTCTCACCCTCTAATGCCATTTTTTAATCCTAAGTCTTTAAATATGCAAATTACCATCGTATTCTCAAATCTGGGGGCCGGCGACTGCGGGGTCAGTTCCTACGAGTTACATTGGTCCCGTGGGAGGTGTTGGTGCCACCCACGGGGCCGTTCGGGGGTTGTTTCGAGTTCTCACCTTCTAACGCCATATTTTTAAGTCTTAGTCAATAAATATGCAAATTACAATTGTATTCTCAAACTGGGAGACCCGCAGCTATGGGGTCAGTTCCTACGAGTTATATTGGTCCCGTGGGAGGTGTTGGTGCCACCCACGGGGCCGTTCAGGGGCAGTTTCGAGGTCTCACCCTCTAACGCCATGTTTTGAAGCCTAAGTTTAGAACTATGAAAATTATCATCGTATTCTCAAATCGGGAGTCCCGCGGCTGCGGTGTCAGTTCCTACGGGTTACATTGGTCCCGTGGGAGGTGGTTGTACCACCCACGGGGACGTTCGAGAGCTGTTTCAAGATCTCACCCTCTAAGGCCATGTTTTTAAGCCTAAGTCTAGAAATATACAAATTAACAAAGTATTCTCAAATTGGAGTCCCGCAGCAGAGGTGTCAGTTCATACGAGTTACATTGATCCCGTGGGAGGTGTTTGTGCCACCCACGGGGACGATCGGGGGCAGTTTTGAGATCTCACCCTCTAACGCCATGTTTTTAAGCATAAGTCTTGAAATAAGAAAATTATCGTCTTATTCTCAAACCGGGAATCCCGCGGCTACGGGGTCAGTTCCTACAAGTTGCGTTGGTCCCGTGGGAGGTGTTGGTGCCACCCACGGGGCCGTTCGGGGGTTGTTTCGAGTTCTCACCCTCTAACGCCAGGTTTTTAATCCCAAATCTTTAAATATACAAATTACCATCGTATTCTCAAACTGGGAGTCCCGCAACTGCGGGGTCAGTTCCTACAAGTAACATTGGTCCCTTGGGAGGTGTTGGTGCCACCCATGGGGACGTTCGGTGGCTGTTTTGAGTTCTCACCCTCTAACGTCATGTTTTTAAGCCTAAGTCTAGAAATATGCATATTACTGACGTATTCTCAAATCGGGAGTCCCGCAGCTGCGGGGTCAGTTCCTACGAGTTACATTGGTCCTGTGGGACGTGATGGTGCCACCCACGGGGATGATCGGGGAAAGTTTTGAGATCTCACCCTCTAACGCCATGTTTTTAAGCATAAGTCTAGAAATAAGAAAATTATCATCGTATTCTCAAACCGGGAATCCTGCGGCTACGGGGTCAGTTCCTACAAGTTACATTGGTCCCGTGGGAGGTGTTTGATATACCCGTTTATACCATACGGACGACCCTACGAGGGGCCGACCCTTGACCAGGCTCCAGCTGGCCCCCACCAGGCCCAAACGACTCTACGAGGGGCCGACCCTCCACCAGGCCTAGATGACCCTACGAGGGGCCGACCCTCCTCCAGGCTCCGGACGACCCTACGAGGGGCCGACCCTTCCTCAGGCTCCGGACGACACTACGAGGGTACGACAGTACGAGGCCAAGATCAAGCCAGGCTCCCTACCGGAAGAAACTTTGCCCTCGGCCTCGGCTCATAGGCCGAGGGTGGTATCATGACGGCGCGTGGTTTGGGAGACGCGTGGAACAGTTCGCGCCAGGCTCATATGACACGTGGCAGACCGTTATAACAGAATCACACCCTCACGTGAGAGAATATTATGTCATCATTTGGCATCTACAGGTGTCAACAGGGGATTGGTTAGATCACCATTCACATGCACCATGTTTACTTGGGGGGTACACTACACCCCCCAAGGCCTATATATACTTGTCACCTACAACCCTACAGGGGATCGATCCATGAACAGTAGCCCTAGCTAAAACTCTGCTTGTACACACACAGTGGAGAGAGAGAGAGGGTTATGTGCATTGTATCCAAGGCCATTAGTGCCCATACTTAGTGGATCACACACTCACAGTGGATGTAGGCCAATTTGGCTGAACCACTATACATCATTGTCTTATTTCCTCTTATACTCATCCCCTTCTACGTACTTATACACTTATATACTTGCATCTCTATGGCTGCCATAGCTACTACTGTTTGAGCTCACTATCACTTACCTGGTGGTGCTAAATCTTAGCATCATCAGTTTGGCGCCGTCTGTGGGAACGCGAGGACATCTCTTCCTTTGTACAGCTTGACCTCACTGGGCACTCTGGTGGTGAACCAACACTCCCCCTGAGAGGAGGTGTTTCACCATTGAAAGAGACCCACTAAGGTTCCCAAGCTCACCAGTATTTCTTCAGTTCAACTTTTCATAGCTCAAGCACATGGCACCTTAGATGCCACCACCACCTCTTCCCCCGCCGGATGAGGGGGGAAGACCCAGTTCCAGTCAGCCGCCGCCTCAGTCTGAGATGGCTGATGTGGCAGCAGCCCTAAAGTCTCTGGCAGCCAGCCAGCGGATGATGCAGGAGCAGTTCACAGCCCTAAGTCAGAACATACTGAGACCACCGGGGGTCTCACCTGAGATGATTACTCCGGCAGCAGCTCCAGGACAGCATGAGGCCAAGGGACCACCCCAGGCACCACGTAAAGACCTGCCACCCCCTCAGCGGCGTAGGGATGTTGCTGACCCCCGGCGTTTACGCCTGGGGAGGAAAGGAAACCCTTGCCCTGAGGACAGGTATGACGATCTGGAGGTGGAAGAGGCTCCAGTAGAATGCTGGGAGCCGTATGAGGTCTCCAACAATACTGTACGACCTCTCCTGGACAGTAGAGTAAAGTGCGGGAGACCAAACCCTGATGATCGCCCAAGAGGCTCTGCTTTTGACCGCCTGAGCAGGGGGTCGGCCTTCGAGAGGCTGGGCCCAGTGAATGACCTGCGGGACAAGTTGTCCAAGTCAAGAAGCGCAGCAAGATCTAGGAAAGAGGTAGCAGAAGGCCGACCTCAAAGACGGGATGACGGCCAAAGGGAAGTAAACAGCCGACACAGGCTTGCCGTAGCGGAGCCCTCCATCCACCTCCGAGAGGCAGCGGGGGATAACATCGTCCAGGCCGACCCTGTGAGGCCCTGGAACGACTCAATCCAGCGGTTAGAGGATAAGATTAGCGACATACTGAAGAGCCGGGACCCTCTTCAGAGGGGATACACCATAGGCTCACCCTTTGTGGCAAAGATAGTCAACTTCCCGATGCCATCAAAGTTCAGGCCTCCTGTGGTCACCCCAAGATACGATGGGAGCACCAACCCTGTCCACCACGTGGATATGTATCAATCCGCGGCAGACATATACTCTATCTCAGATGAGATGAGATGTCGTGCCTTCTCTGGTACCTTGACAGGGGCTGCGCATGTCTGGTACACATCTCTTCCAAGAAATTCTATTGGAAACTTTAAGCAGTTGGCAGACCTGTTCATCCATAATTTCTTCTTTGGGGTGAGACCACGGAAGAAGACCACACACCTGCTCTATGTTAAGCAGGGAAAGAATGAGAGTCTGAGGGACTACATAGCCAGATTCAATAAAGAGAAGCTGGAGGTGGAAGACTATGAGGAGAGCATAGCTATGACAGCCCTGATTGGAGGGCTCCAGAAGGTGAAGCTATTATGGAAGCTTGCCGAAGACCCTCCGAGGACGATGGCTGAGCTGTTGTCTACAGCAGGAAAGGTGATGAACGCCGAAGAGGCGATGGCTGCAAAATATGAGGACGAAAGAGGAGGTGCAAGTGGGAGTAAATACCCCAAGAAGAACAAAGAGGGGAAGAAGAGAACCATGGATGATAAGTTCGCGGGGTACACCCCTCTGACGGTCAGCTGTGAACAGATCCTCAATGAGATAAAGAGTGACAAGACGCTGAAGTGGCCTGAGAAGCTGAGAGCAGCTCCCGGCAAGAGGAATAAGAACCTGTGGTGTGAATTTCACCAAGACCACGGCCACGTAACAGACAAATGCTTTGCTCTGAAAGATGAGATTGAGAAGATGCTGAAGGAAGGGAAGCTCAGAAAGTACGTCGATAAAGCCGACTTCAAGAGGGGCCGAGGGGACGACCCGAGAAAGAAGCGAGTCGATGCCTGCAGAGAAGGTCCTCAAAAAAGAGGGGACGACCCCTCTGATGATGAGGATGACCCTGACCTCCCGCCGAGAGACGACCAAGGCCCTGTCAAGAGGCTCAATATGATCTCGCTCGGGGTGGGAATGATCTCCGAGGGACTTGCAGGAGGAGGGTCTGAGGTCGCCGACAGGAAGGCCCATGTCGCTGAGGCTAAGGCAGTGACGAAGATGGTGCACTCAACCTTCCTAGAGGTCAAGTCAGAAAAAAGGAAGAAGGTTGACATGGACACTTTGATAGTGGGATTTTCAAGGATGGACTTCAAAGGCCTCTTGGCCCCGCATGATGACCCTCTTGTCATCACTACCAGGGTGCACGGGTGCGAAGTGCCGAGGATCCTGGTAGATGGGGGCTCATCCGCAGATGTGATGTTTTGGCCATGCTTCAAGGCCTTGGGCCTCAGTCGTGCCAGACTTGTCCCATACCATCATCCATTGATTGGGTTCAGTGGGGAGAAGGTTCACCCCCTAGGAATATATGAGGCTGATGTCAGGATGGGGGACGAGTGGCCGAGATGGCTCACCAAGAGGGTCAGTTTCTTTGTGCTGGATGAGCATGTGTTTTCGGCATACAACATCATACTGGGACGTGTGGCCCTCAAGGGGTTTGAAGCTGTGCCATCCACAGTCCACCAGATGGTTAAGTTCCCTACCCCTTATGGGGTGGGGGAAGTCCAGGGAGACCAGACGACAGCGAGAGAATGCTACTACAACTCCGCTGAAGAAAAGGAGGCACACAAGAGGGCTACAGCCACTTACAACATTGATACCCTAGACCCCAGGGATGAGACGAAGCTCAAAAAAGGGGAGGCCGCTGAGGAGGTAGAACCCATCATCCTCGATGAGGATGACCCGGGAAAAATCGTCCAAGTTGGCAAGTCTCTGAAGCCCAGTATTAAGGAAGACCTCATCAAACTGTTGAGGAGAAGGCGAAGCGTCTTCGCGTGGAGTCATGTAGATATGCCAGGGATCGACCCTGAAATCATGTGCCACAAACTCAATGTGGTAGAGGGAGTGAAGCCGGTAAAGCAGAAGAGGAGGATTTACTCTAGAGAAAAGTATGAGGTCATCAGGGATGAGGTTAAAAAATTAGAAGACACTGAATTTATCAGAGAGGTCATCTACCCTGAGTGGCTATCCAATGCAGTCATCGTCCCAAAGGCCAACGGCAAGTGGAGAATGTGCGTGGACTTCACAGACCTCAACAAGCATTGTCGCAAAGACAGCTTCCCTCTCCCCCGCATCGACCAGATGGTAGACGCTACCGCAGGCCATGAGCTCATGAGTTTCATGGATGCCTACTCAGGGTATAACCAGATTTTCATGAACCCTGAGGACTCGGAGAGGACCGCCTTCATCACTGACAAGGGGACATACTGTTACAGGGTCATGCCCTTTGGCCTAAAAAATGCGGGGGCAACGTACCAGTGCCTCGTAAACAAAATGTTCGAAGACCAAATTGGGAAGTCTATGGAGGTTTACGTAGATGACATGCTGACTAAGAGTCTGAAGGCAGAGGATCATGTGGCAGACCTGGAGAGGACCTTTAATACAATGGACAAATACAAAATGAAGCTCAATCCGGCCAAGTGTCTCTTCGGGGTCGGAGCGGGGAAGTTCTTGGGGTTCATTGTCAATCAAAGAGGCATCGAGGCCAATCCTGAAAAGATAAAGGCCCTTATTGAGATGAAGACCCCAAAGTCCATTAAAGACGTTCAGAGGCTCACAGGGAGAGTGGCTGCCTTGAACAGATTTGTGTCAAGGGCTACAGACAGGTGTCTACCATTCTTCAAGATCCTCAGGAAGGCCTTCAAATGGAGCGAAGAGTGTGATGAGGCTTTCAAGGAGCTAAAATCATACTTAGGGTCTCCCTTGCTGCTGTCACGACCCGTGCAGGGTGAACGACTTTACGTGTACCTTGCTGTCTCAGAGTCCGCTATCAGTGCAGCAATCGTAAGAGACGAAGATGGGATACAGAAGCCCGTATATTTCAACAGCAAGGCACTCTAGGGGGCAGAGCACAGATACCCGAGGATGGAGAAGTTGGCATATGCCTTGATCCATGCCTCAAGGAAGATGAAACCGTACTTCCAGTCCCATACTATGGTCATCCTTACTGACTCTCCTCTTAGGCAGGTCCTACACAAGCCTGAAAAATCAGGAAGGCTAATGACCTGGGCTATAGAGCTGGGGGAGTTCGACATTGTGTATCAGCCTAAGACAGCCATTAAGGGGCAGGCCTTGGCAGACTTTGTGGCTGAGTTCACCTGGGAAGATGATGAGGCTGAGGGTGAGACCCTCGGGAAGACGGATACAGAAGACAAACCCGCAGACACACTCGCAGATATGGCTGAGACGAGCACCGCTAGAAGAAAAGTGACTGAAAACGAAGAGGGAAGATACATCTTTAGACGGGGGTCCCTCTCTGAGGGAAATTTCTCTGAAGGAAAAACTCCATGGAGCCTCTTCGTTGACGGGTCCTCCTGTGATAGCGGAAGTGGTGCTGGACTGATACTATCAGCACCCGATGGCACAGACGTCGAGTATGCCCTGAGGTTCAATTTCAAAGCCTCCAACAATGAGGCTGAGTATGAGGCCTTGATAGCTGGCCTCTCCTTGGCCAAATCCCTTAGTGTCAGCCAAATGTCGGTTCACAGTGATTCAAGGCTGGTGGTGAATCAGATACTAGGAGTCTATGAGGCCAAAGACGAGAGGATGGCTAGGTATCTTGATAAGGTGAGGTCATTGCTAAAAAACTTCAAAGAAGTGAAATTCAAGAGGATACCTAGGCTCGACAATGGCCGTGCTGACGCCCTTGCAAGGTTGGCCTCAGCTACTAAGACAGACATAAGGAGGACAGTCCCGGTAGAAATCTTGCTTCGACCAACTATCGAAGACGTCGGGGGAACACTTGGTGTTTGCATGAATGTTTTTCAAGAACCTTCATGGATGGACCCCCTGATCAGATACATTAGAGGGGGAGAGATGCCAGAAGCGAGCCAAGAGACGAAGAAGCTGAGATACAGGGCTGCAAAGTTCGCTGTCATCGGAGACACGCTGTACAAAAAGGGGTTTCTGCTCCCCTTACTTAGGTGTGTGCATCCCTCAGAGGTCCCTTCCATTTTACAAGACGTGCATGAAGGGTCGTGCTCAAGCCATATTGGGGGTAGATCCTTGGCAAAGAGGGTGATCACCCAAGGCTACTGGTGGCCGACCTTGGGGAAAGATGCTGCCGCATATGTTAAAAAGTGTGATAAATGCCAAAGATTTGCTACCATCCCTCACCAACCTCACCATCCTCTCACCTCCATTACATCCCCATGGCCGTTCGCAGTATGGGGGATTGATCTGGTAGGACCCTTACCGAGAGCAGTCAATAACTATCGGTTCCTCATCGTAGCAATTGACTACTTTTCAAAGTGGGTAGAGGCCGAACCGATGGTCACGATCACGGAGCAGAAGACCTTCCAGTTCATCTGGAAGAATGTGATATGCAGATATGGTCTACCCAACACCCTCATCTCGGATAACGGGACTCAATTCAAGAATGCCTCTCTGCAGAAGTACTGTGAGAGGGTAAGCATCAAATAATTTTTCTCCACCCCAGGCCGACCTCAGGCCAATGGGCAAACCGAAGTTACGAACAGGACAATCCTAGTTGGGATTAAGAAGAGGCTTGAGGAGGCAAAAGGAAGATGGGTCGAGGAGTTATATGCAGTGTTGTGGGCATACAGGACGACAGTAAGGACCTCTACCGGGGAGACCCCATTCATGTTAGCTTATTGATCAGAAGCAGTCATCCCCACCGAAGTGGAGTTTCCTACTCATAGGGTCCAAATGTATGACCCCCAGGGGAATACGAAAGAGAGAAGACTTGACCTAGACCTGATTGAGGAAAGAAGGGAGGATGCTGAGATAAGGCAAGCTTCCTACCAGCAGAGGACCGCAAGGTTTTACAACCAAAGGGTGAAACAGAGGCCTATCGCAGTGGGAGACTTGGTTCTTAAAAAGACTTGGCAGAAACCCAACAAGCTCCATCGTAATTGGCATGGCCCATATAGGGTCATCGATGAAGTTGTCCCAGGGACCTACAGGCTAGAAAACTTAGAGGGGGAACCTTTTTCAAACCCCTGGAATGCAGATCATTTGAAGAAATACTATCAGTAGTGTTGTAAGGTCTTGAAAGGCCATAATTGTAATTAGGGTTGCTCCAACAGAACACATGGAAAATTAATGAGAAATATCAGTGTTTCCTTCATCCTATTGTCAGTCCTAGCATGCATGGGAAGTTGATCCCTCGGCTATAATGGGGACCAGTGGAGGGGACGACCCCTCCACTCTCCTCAAAAAAGACGAGGGAAGACTAAATTAAAATCCATTAATTTGGTTAGTTGAACCCTCGGCTATAATGGGGACTAGTGGAGGGGACGACCCCTCCACTCTCCCCAAAAAAGACGAGGGAAGACTAAATTAAAATCCATTAATTTGGTTAGTTGATCCCTCGGCTATAATGGGGACCAGTGGAGGGGACGACCCCTCCACTCTCCTCAAAAAAGACGAGGGAAGACTAAATTAAAATCCATTAATTTGGTTAGTTGATCCCTCGGCTATAATGGGGACCAGTGGAGGGGACGACCCCTCCACTCTCCTCAAAAAAGACGAGGGAAGACTAAATTAAAATCCATTAATTTGGTTAGTTGAACCCTCGGCTATAATGGGGACCAGTGGAGGGGACGACCCCTCCACTCTCCTCAAAAAAGACGAGGGAAGACTAAATTAAAATCCATTAATTTGGTTAGTTGAACCCTCGGCTATAATGGGGACCAGTGGAGGGGACGACCCCTCCACTCTCCTCAAAAAAGACGAGGGAAGACTAAATTAAAATCCATTAATTTGGTTAGTTGAACCCTCGGCTATAATGGGGACCAGTGGAGGGGACGACCCCTCCACTCTCCTCAAAAAAGACGAGGGAAGACTAAATTAAAATCCATTAATTTGGTTAGTTGATCCCTCGGCTATAATGGGGACCAGTGGAGGGGACGACCCCTCCACTCTCCTCAAAAAAGACGAGGGAAGACTAAATTAAAATCCATTAATTTGGTTAGTTGAACCCTCGGCTATAATGGGGACCAGTGGAGGGGACGACCCCTCCACTCTCCTCAAAAAAGACGAGGGAAGACTAAATTAAAATCCATTAATTTGGTTAGTTGAACCCTCGGCTATAATGGGGACCACTGGAGGGGACGACCCCTCCACTCTCCTCAAAAAAGACGAGGGAAGACTAAATTAAAATCCATTAATTTGGTTAGTTGATCCCTCGGCTATAATGGGGACCAGTGGAGGGGACGACCCCTCCACTCTCCTCAAAAAAGACGAGGGAAGACTAAATTAAAATCCATTAATTTGGTTAGTTGAACCCTCGGTTATAATGAGGGCCAGTGGAGGGGACGACCCCTCCACTGTCCTCAAAAAAGACGAGAGAAGACATTACTTAAAAGTCATTTGGTTACTTGAACCCTCGGCTATAATGAGGCCACATTAGGGGACGACCCCACAGTGGTCCTCAAAAAAGACGAGGGAAGGGTTAGTAGCATCAACAATGAGCAAGCCATAATAAAATGAAATAAGGAAGACAGCAAATATGGAAGAGACTGGTATTAATAAAATATAAGTGTCAAGTGTTTTTACAAGGCCTTTGAACAAAAAGTACAAAAATAAGGGTATGGGCTACAGGCAGCCACCCTAGGGGACGACATCAGAGGGCTGGGCCTCAACAATGGGAATGGTCTCCTCAACAATGGGATGATCTTCAGATGTACCGACCCCTTCAATCTGGACTTGCGACTCCACTTGGTTGAGGGCCTCTGCAATTAGAGGGTCGTCCAATTGAACACCCTCCAGTGATGGGCGAACAGAGGAGACGACATCGCCAAATTTGAGGACGACCCATCGGCAGGCCGTCCTGATCCCCCTCTCAAGATATTCAAGGCCGAAGCCCTGAAATTCATCTGAAGTCTTGTACGCCTCCACAGCATCAGCCTCAGCTTTCTTGATGGCTGCTTCCAGATCAGTCTTATGCTGGGCCTCCAGGTTGAGCAGAGCCTCATCCTTGCCCTTGATCAACAAGTCCTTGTCCTTGATCAGCAAGTCCTTAGCCTGAAGATCGGCATCATGTTGCTTCGTCAGCTCATCAAGGACTCTAGCGTGCTCAGTCCTTGCGCTCTCCAGCTCGGCCCTAGCAGTGTCCAACTCTGTCCGTAGGTCAGCCTCTTGTTGAATGGCCCTCTCAGCTTCATGGAATTTCTGTTGGTACTCAGCCATCCACTTGGTGGCTGAGGTGAGGGAACAGACAGACTGCAAGAAAAAATGAAGAAATATCAAAGGGGGCCGAGGGAACAGTTTGTGAAAATGAAATTAAAAAAAGTCAAGACCAATACCTGAGCAAGGGAGTGCAGACCGTAGTCATACACTTTGGCAGGGGGAATCTTTGCCAAGAACTCGTAGTTAGAGGCCGACGGTGCAGAGAAAATCGAAGCCTTGGCCGCCCTCAAATTGGCAATAAGAGATGAGGGGTCGGCCCTCAGATGGGTCAGACTCTGAGACCAGAAGGCCCCCATGCTTGATGAAGAGGTTGCCCCCTCAGAGGCCTCGGGCCTGGCCCTCGTCTTAGGGTCAGGACGAGGCTCGACTGGAGCCTTAGGCTCCTTCCTTTTGTGGCTAACAGGTGTCGGCTCAACAACTGTCGGCCCTGAGGCCCTTGTCTTCTTAGGAGCTTGCTGAGGCTCCTTCCCCTTCTTCTTTGACAGACCAGCAAGAAGGCTTGGAGCAGTCATATCCCAGAGATAATCTGACACGCCTGCTGGATGACCTGAAAAGGATACGATGAATCAGAAAAGTTCAGAGATAAAGAGAGAACACTTCAAAAATAAGTAAAGAAGGGAAAATGTTCAGTATAACTCACATAGTTCTGTCAGAGGGCCGACCCTCAGACCAGCTTCTTTAAGGAAGCGAGGGGTCATCAAATCTTCGAACTTTGGGATCTCACCCTCTCTCCCTCGTCCCCTCAGATACTCAACAATATCCCTCTCCTCCAAGCTAAGTCTGGGGTCTGACCTAGCTTTCATGGAGGGGTTAGACCATCTGTTAGGAACCCTCGGAGCATCGGCAGAAGGGGACGCCTCGGTGGAGCTCTCCCATGCCCCAGATATGAAGAAGAACCTTTTTTTCCAATCATGATTGGAAGTTTGAGCCACGTGGAGCAGCTTCTTCTCAGACCTTCTCACTCCCAGATGATAGTATCCGGGCTGTTTAGATGAAGAGGTGATATTGTAGCAGGCCAAGAACACGTCGGACGAGGGCTCATCAGTGAAAGAGTTTTTCCACAAAGAGATATAACCCAGAATCGTCCTCCATGAGTTGGGTGGAAGTTGAGAGGGGGAGACGCCCAGAGCCGACAGAATATCTACAATGGCAGGATGGAAGGGAAGCCTAACACCTACCTTGAACATTTGCTCATAGACCGCAATCTCTCCCTCAAAAACCCTCTCAGTGTCAGAGGGAGCCCTCATAGTCACCCCAGATGGCACTCCGTAAATATGCCTCCATATCAGAAGGTCCCTATCCCTAACAGAGGAGATAAAAGACGAGGCATGGGAGGTATCAACCTCATCATCTGTATCGTCGCCCTCGTCCTCCTCATCACCTGCAGGAAGACCCTGAGGAAAAGCCACTTGGAAGGCGTTGGGAGACAGGGTTGTCACAGGGACAGCCTCAGAGGGGATTGTACCCTCAGTCTCTCGTCCTGGGCTAAGGTCAGGTGAGTCCCTTCTACCAGAAGTTTCAGCACCAGTTGGAGAGGAGTTTCTCTCGTCCATTTCACTTGGTTTGGGAGTATCGGCCGGACGAGACGACGACCCACAAGACTCAGAGGGCTCAGATGGTCTTATGGTGGCAAGAGGAATGGGAAAGATGGGTCGTACCCAATTAGGGTCGGCCCCTCGTCTCCTCTCTTCCTCTTCCTCTATCCGTCTGATCGGTAAATAGCTTCTCTCTCAAGGACAGGAATTCAGACACCAGGTTGTAAAGCCTCCCAAGCATTAAGGGGAAGACCCTACACTTAAAGAAATTATACTAGACTTGGCTAATTTAACCACAAACACTTGGGAGATTGACCAGGGTTGACCTTTGGATTAAATAAAGAACTCAAGGGTTTTTCGTCAAGAACGTTCGAAGAACCAATGACCGAAGAAGACACCGAAAAAAGCTATGGGGGAACTCTAAGAACCAGACGACCTACGACCCTAAAAAATAGACAGAAATGAAGACAAAAGAAGGCAAGAGGAGAAAAAGGTTACCTGATGAGGAGAAGGGCAAGAAAGCTGCTAGGTCCTGAAGGTTTGAAGGCTGAAAATGGCGGTAGAAACTGGTTCTAGAGAGAGAATAATCTTTGGCGCGAAGAAGAAGAAGATGAAGAGAGAGAGTTTGAAAATCTCTTAAGTACTTTGGTAATGAGTGGACCCATTTACCAAAGAAAGGTATAATTAGTGCACAAGGCCCCAAGTGCACTAGGCAGCCGCCCTGCCTTGGAAACTGGAACATCAATGAGTACCTGCCCAGGTGTCACTCACCTAACTGATCGTACACGCATCTGAATTTTAGCATTATCCCTCAGCCATCTCAATGACACCTATGGCTAAGGGCTGGGTGGTGATTGATATACCCGTTTATACCATACGGACGACCCTACGAGGGGTCGACCCTTGACCAGGCTCCAGCTGGCCCCCACCAGGCCCAGACGACTCTACGAGGGGCCGACCCTCCACCAGGCCTAGATGACCCTACGAGGGGCCGGCCCTCCTCCAGGCTCCGGACGACCCTACGAGGGGCCGACCCTTCCTCAGGCTCCGGACGACACTACGAGGGTACGACAGTACGAGGCCAGGATCAAGCCAGGCTCCCTACCGGAAGAAACTTTGCCCTCGGCCTCGGCTCATAGGCCGAGGGTGGTATCATGACGGCGCGTGGTTTGGGAGACGCGTGGAACAGTGCGCGTCAGGCTCATATGACACGTGGCAGACCGTTATAACAGAATCACACCCTCACGTGAGAGAATATTATGTCATCATTTGGCATCTACAGGTGTCAACAGGGGATTGGTTAGATCACCATTCACATGCACCATGTTTACTTGGGGGGTACACTACACCCCCCAAGGCCTATATATACTTGTCACCTACAACCCTACAGGGGATCGATCCATGAACAGTAGCCCTAGCTAAAACTCTTCTTGTACACACACAGTGGAGAGAGAGAGAGGGTTATGTGCATTGTATCCAAGGCCATTAGTGCCCATACTTAATGGATCACACACTCACAGTGGATGTAGGCCAATTTGGCTGAACCACTATACATCATTGTATTATTTCCTCTTATACTCATCCCCTTCTACGTACTTATACACTTATATACTTGCATCTCTATGGCTGCCATAGCTGCTACTGTTTGAGCTCACTATCACTTACCTGGTGGTGCTAAATCTTAGCATCATCAGTGTTGGTGCCACCCACGGGGCCGTTCGGGGGCTGTTTCTAGTACTCACCCTCTAACCCCATGTCTTTTATCCTAAGTCTTTAAATATCCAAATTATCGTCGTATTCTCAAACCGGGAGTCCCGCAGCTCCGAGGTCAGCTCCTACGAGTTACATTGGTCCCGTTGGAGGTGTTGGTGCCACCCACGGGGCCGTTCGGGGCCTGTTTCGAGTTCTCACCCCCTAACGCCATGTTTTTAATCCTAAGTCTATAAACATGGAAATTACCATTGTATTCTCAAATTGGGAGTCCCGCGGCTATAGGGTCAGTTCCTACGTGCTATATTGGTCCCGTGGGAGGTGTTGTTGCAACCCACCGGGCCGTTCGTGGCTTGTTTCGAGTTCTCACCGTCTAACGCCATGTTTTTAAGCCTAAGTCTAGCAATATGAAAATTATAATCGTATTCTCACACCGGGAGTCCCGTGGCTGTGGGGTCAGTTCCTACGAGTTATATTGCTCCCGTGGGAGGTGTTGGTGCCACCCACGGGGACGATCGGGGGAAGTTTTGAGATCTCACCCTCTAACGCCTTGTTTTTAAGCATAAGTCTAGAAATAAGAAAATTATCATCGTATTCTCAAACCGGGAATCCCGCGGCTACGGGGTCAGTTCCTACAAGTTACGTTTGTCCCGTGGGAGGTGTTGGTGCCACCCACGGGGCCGTTCGGGGACTGTTTCGAGTTCTCACCCTCTAACGCCATGTTTTTAATCCTAAGTCTTTAAATATGCAAATTACCGTCGTATTCTCAAACCGGGAGTCCCGCGACTGCGGGGTCAGCTCCTCCGAGTTACATTGGTCCCGTGGGAGGTGTTGGTGCCACCCATGGGGACGTTCAGGGGATGTTTCGAGTTATCACCCTCTAACACCATTTTTTTAATCCTAAGTCTAGAAATATGCAAATTACTGACGTATTCTCAAATCGGGAGTCCCGCAGCTACGGGGTCAGTTCCTACGAGTTTCATTCGTCCCGTGGGAGGTGTTGGTGCCACCCACGGGGATGATTGGCGGAAGTTTCGAGATCTCACGCTCTAACGCCATGTTTTTAAGCATAAGTCTAGAAATAAACAAATTATCATCGTATTCTCTAACCGGGAATCCCGCGGCTACGGGGTCTGTTCCTACAAGTTACGTTGGTCCCGTGGGAGGTGTTGGTGCCACCCACGGGGCTGTTTTGAGTTCTCACCCTCTAACGCCATTTTTTAATCCTAAGTCTTTAAATATGCAAATTACCATCGTATTCTCAAATCTGGGGGCCGGCGACTGCGGGGTCAGTTCCTACGAGTTACATTGGTCCCGTGGGAGGTGTTGGTGCCACCCACGGGGCCGTTCGGGGGTTGTTTCGAGTTCTCACCTTCTAACGCCATATTTTTAAGTCTTAGTCAATAAATATGCAAATTACCATTGTATTCTCAAACTGGGAGTCCCGCAGCTGTGGGGTCAGTTCCTACGAGTTATATTGGTCCCGTGGGAGGTGTTGGTGCCACCCACGGGGCCGTTCAGGTGCAGTTTCGAGGTCTCACCCTCTAACGCCATGTTTTTAAGCCTAAGTTTAGAACTATGAAAATTATCGTCGTATTCTCAAATAGGGATTCCCGCGGCTGCGGTGTCAGTTCCTACGGGTTACATTGGTCCCGTGGGAGGTAGTTGTACCACCCACGGGGACGTTCGGGAGCTTTGTCAAGATCTCACCCTCTAAGGCCATGTTTTTAAGCCTAAGTCTAGAAATATATAAATTAACAACGTATTCTCAAATTGGAGTCCCGCAGCAGAGGTGTCAGTTCATACGAGTTAAATTGATCCCGTGGGAGGTGTTTGTGCCACCCACGGGGACGATCGGGGGCAGTTTTGAGATCTCACCCTCTAACGCCATGTTTTTAGGCATAAGTCTTGAAATAAGAAAATTATCGTCTTATTCTCAAACCGGGAATCCCGCGGCTACGGGGTGAGTTCCTACACGTTGCGTTGGTCCCGTGGGAGGTGTTGGTGCCACCCACGGGGCCGTTCGGGGGTTGTTTCGAGTTCTCACCCTCTAACGCCAGGTTTTTAATCCCAACTCTTTAAATATGCAAATTACCGTCGTATTCTCAAACCGGGGGTCCGGCGACTGCGGGGTCAGTTCCTACGAGTTACATTGGTCCCGTGAGAAGTGTTGGTGCCACCCACGGGGAAGTTCAGGGGAAGTTTCGAGATCTCCCCCTCTAACGCCATGTTTTTAATCCTAAGTCTTTAAATATGCAAATTACCGTCATAATCTCAAACAGGGAGTCACGCGACTGCGGGGTCAGTTCCTACGAGTTATATTTGTCCCGTGGGAGGTGTTGGTGCCACCCACGGGGCCGTTCGGGGGCTGTTTCGAGTTCTCACCCTCTAACGCTATGTTTTTAATCCTAAGTCTTTAAATATGCAAATTACCGTCGTATTCTCAAACTGGGAGTCCCGCAACTGCGGGGTCAGTTCCTACGAGTAACATTGGTCCCTTGGGGGGTGTTGGTGCCACCCATGGGGACGTTCGGTGGCTGTTTTGAGTTCTCAACCTCTAATGCCATGTTTTTAAGCCTAAATCTAGAAATATGCAAATTACTGACGTATTCTCAAATCGGGAGTCCCGCAGCTGCGGGGTTAGTTCCTACGAGTTACATTGGTCCTGTGGGACGTGATGGTGCCACCAACGGGGACAATCGGGGAAAGTTTTGAGATCTCACCCTCTAACGCCATGTTTTTAATCATAAGTCTAGAAATAAGAAAATTATCATCGTATTCTCAAACCGGGAATCCTGCGGCTACGGGGTCAGTTCCTACAAGTTACATTGGTCCCGTGGGAGGTGTTGGTGCCACCCACGGGGCCGTTCGGGGGCTGTTTCGAGTTCTCACCCTCTAACGCCATTTTTTAATCCTAACTCTTTAAATATGCAAATTATCATCGTATTCTCAAATCGGGAGGCCGACGACTGCGGGGTCAGTTCCGACGAGTTACATTGGTCCCGTGGGAGGTGTTGGTGCCACCCACGGGGCCGTTCGGGGGTTGTTTCGAGTTCTCACCTTCTAACGCCATATTTTTAAGTCTTAGTCTATAAATATGCAAATTACCATCGTATTCTCAAACTGGGAGGCCCGCAGCTGTGGGGTCAGTTCCTACGAGTTATTTTGGTCCCGTGGGAGGTGTTGGTGCCACCCACGGGGCCGTTCAGGGGAAGTTTCGAGATCTCACCCTCTAACGCCATGTTTTTAAGCCTAAGTTTAGAACTACGAAAAATATCGTCGTATTCTCAAATAGGGAGTCCCGCGGCTGCGGTGTCAGTTCCTACGGGTTATATTGGTCCCGTGGGAGGTGGTTGTACCACCCACGGGGACGTTCGGGAGCTGTTTCAAGATCTCACCCTCTAAGGCCATGTTTTTAAGCCTAAGTCTAGAAATATACAAATTAACAACGTATTCTCAAATTGGAGACCCGCAGCAGAGGTGTCAGTTCATATGAGTTACATTGATCCCGTGGGAGGTGTTGGTGCCACCCACGGGGACGATCGGAGGCAGTTTTGAGATCTCACCCTCTAACGCCATGTTTTTAAGCATAAGTCTTGAAATAAGAAAATTATATTCTTCTTCTCAAACCGGGAATCCCGCGGCTACGGGGTCAGTTCCTACAAGTTGCGTTGGTCCCGTGGGAGGTGTTGGTGCCACCCACGAGGCCGTTCGGGGGCTGTTTCGAGTTCTCACCCTCTAACGCTAGGTTTTTAGTCCTAAGTCTTTAAATATGCAAATTACCATCGTATTCTCAAACCGGGGGTCCGGCGACTGCAGGGTCAGTTCCTACGAGTTACATTGGTCCCATGAGAGGTGTTGGTGCCACCCACGGGGAAGTTCAGGGGAAGTTTTGAGATCTCCCCCTCTAACGCCTTGTTTTTAATCCTAAGTCTTTAAATATGCAACTTACCGTCATATTCTCAAACCGGGAGTCTCACGACTGCGGGTTCAGTTCCTACGAGTTACATTTGTCCCGTGGGAGGTGTTGGTGCCACCCACGGGGCCGTTCGGGGGCTGTTTCGAGTTCTCACCCTCTAACGCCATGTTTTTAATCCTAAGTCTTTAAATATGCAAATTACCGTCGTATTTTCAAACTGGGAGTCCCGCAACTGCGGGGTCAGTTCCTACGAGTAACATTGGTCCCTTGGGAGGTGTTGGTGCCACACATGGGGACGTTCGGGGGCTGTTTTGAGTTCTCACCCTCTAACGCCATGTTTTTAAGCCTAAGTCTAGAAATATGCAAATTACTGACGTATTCTCAAATCGGGAGTCCCGCAGCTGCGGGGTCAGTTCCTACGAGTTACAATGGTCCTATGGGACGTGATGGTGCCACCCACGAGGAGGATCGGGGAAAGTTTTGAGATCTCACCCTCTAACGCCGTGTTTTTAAGCATAAGTCTGGAAATAAGAAAATTATCATCGTATTCTCAAACCGGGAATCCTGCGGCTACGGGGTCAGTTCCTACAAGTTACATTGGTCCCGTGGGAGGTGTTGGTCCCACCCACGGGGCCGTTCGGGGGCTGTTTCTAGTACTCACCGTCTAACGCCATGTTTTTTATCCTAAGTCTTTAAATATGAAAATTACCATCGTATTCTCAAACCGGGAGTCCAGCAGCTGCGGGGTCAGTTCCCACGAGTTGCATTGGTCCCGTGGGAGGTGTTGGTGCCACCCACGGGGCCGTTCGGGGGCTATTTCGAGTTCTCACCCTCTAACGCCATGTTTTTAATCCTAAGTCTATAAACATGGAAATTACCATTGTATTCTCAAACCGGGAATCTCGCGGCTAGGGGGTCAGTTCCTACAAGTTACGTTTGTCCTGTGGGAGGTGTTGGTGCCACCCACGAGGCCGTTCGGGGGCTGTTTCGAGTTTTCACCCTCTAATGCCATGTTTTTAATCCTAAGTCTTTAATTATGCAAATTTTCGTCGTATTCTCAAACCGGGAGTCTCGCGACTGCGGGGTCAGCTCCTCCAAGCTACATTGGTCCTGTGGGAGGTGTTGGTGCCACCCATGGGGACGTTCGGGGGATGTTTCGAGTTGTCACCCTCTAACACCATGTTTTTAAGCCTAAGTCTAGAAATATGGAAATTACTGACGTATTCTCAAATCTAGAGTCCCGCAGCTGCGGGGTGAGTTCCTACGAGTTACATTGGTCCCGTGGGAGGTGGTTGTGCCACCCACGGGGATGATCGGGGGAAGTTTCGAGATCTCACCCTCTAACGCCATGTTTTTAAGCATAAGTCTAGAAATAAACAAATTATCATCGTATTCTCAAACCGGGAATCCCGCGGCTACGGGGTCTGTTCCTACAAGTTACGTTGGTCCCGTGGGAGGTGTTAGTGCCACCCACGGGGCTGTTTCGAGTTCTCACCCTCTAACGCCATTTTTTAATCCTAAGTCTTTAAATATGAAAATTACCATCGCATTCTCAAACCGGGGGTCCGGCGACTGTTGGGTCAGTTCCTACGAGTTACATTGGTCCCGTAAGAGGTGCTGGTGCCACCCACGAGGCCGTTCGGGGGTTGTTTCGAGTTCTCACCTTCTAACGCCATATTTTTAAGTCTTAGTCTATAAATATGCAAATTACCATCGTATTCTCAAACTGGGATTCCCGCAGCTGTGGGGTCAGTTCCTACGAGTTATATTGGTCCCGTGGGAGGTGTTGGTGCCACCCACGTGGCCGTTCGGGGGCAATTTCAAGGTCTCACCCTCTAACGCCATGATTTTAAGACTAAGTTTAGAACTATTAAAATTATTGTCGTATTCTCAAATCGAGAGTCCCGCGGCTGCGGGGTCAGTTCCTACGGGTTACATAGGTCACGTGGGAGGTGGTTGTACCACCCACGGGGACGTTCGGGAGCTGTTTCAAGATCTCACCCTCTAACGCCATGTTTTTAAGCCTAAGTCTAGAAATATACAAATTAACATCGTATTCTCAAATTGAAGTCCCGCGGCTGTGGGGTCAGTTCTTACGAGTTACATTGGTCCCGTAGGAGGTGTTTGTTCCAACCACGGGGATGATCGGAGGATGTTTCGAGATCTCACCCTGTAACGCCATGTTTTTAAGAATAAGTCTAGAAATAAGCAAATTATCATCGTATTCTCAAACCGGGAATCCCGTGGCTACGGGGTCAGTTCCTACAGGTTACGTTGGTCCCGTGGGAGGTGTTGGTGCCACCCCCGGGTCCGTTCAGGGGCTGTTTCGAGATCTCACCCTCTAACGCCATGTTTTTAATCCTAAGTCTTTAAATATGAAAATTACCGTCGTATTCTCAAACCGGGAGTCCGGCGACTGCGGGATCAGTTCCTACGAGTTACATTGGTCCCGTGGGAGGTGTTGGTTCCACCCATGGGGACGTTCGGTGGCTGTTTTGAGTTCTCACCCTCTAACGCCATGTTTTTAAGCCTAAGTCTAGAAATATGCAAATTACTGACGTATTCTTAAATCGGGAGTCCCGCCGCTCAGGGGTCAGTTCCTACGAGTTACATTGGTCCCGTGGGAGGTGTTAGTGCCACCCATGGGGACGATCGGGGAAAGTTTTGAGATCCCACCCTCTAACGCCATGTTTTTAAGCATAAGTCTAGAAATACGCTAATTATCATCGTATTCTCAAACCGGGAATCCCGCGACTACGGGGTCAGTTCCTACAAGTTGTGTTGGTCCCGTGGGAGGTGTTGGTGCCACCCATGGGGCCGTTCGGGGGCTGTTTCGAGTTCTCACCCTCTAACGCCAGGTTTTTAATCCTAAGTCTTTAAATATGCAAATTACCATCGTATTCTCAAATCGGGGGTCCGGCGACTGCGGGGTCAGTTCCTACGAGTTACATTGGTCCCGTGAGATGTGTTGGTGCCACCCACGGGGAAGTTGTCACAACCCGTCTAAAATAATAACGGGTGGCCAGCCCTATACTATATTAAATGAGGAGTTTCAGATGGTCCAGTCTCCACATCAAGAGTCGTTACTATATAATATAGGACTAACTACCCGAAATCACATGAGCGGGATGTGAATTTTTTTTTTAATAAAATGTGCAACAACCAACCAACTAACACTACTCAAGAAAAGAAAGATGCATGAAAGAACTAGGAAGAATGAAATGCTAGAAATAAAATGAACTAAATAAACATACCCGAATGTACTACAAAAAGTAGACCCGAATAAGCTGTCGGGCCACAGCCAATACAATAACTGAAATGGAATAAATATAAACATGTATATAAATATCCTTTGGGTACAAACCCGATACACAACTTGAATCCTACCTAGAATTTTAAAGAAGTAGGAAGCGGCTACAGAAACATCCCGCAACAGTCCGCACCTGTCACGGCTCCCAAGACTCTGGATAGAAATCATTCGGCATCCCTGCGGTAGGATAGCTTTGGTAATATATATATATACAAGGAAGAGAGAAAAGTAAACGGGTAAGAGCCCCGAATGTGAAAAATATTTAGCAAGTGTGATAACCGTGCATAATAAATTCCGGTGTACATTTTTTTCATAATTAAAGTGAGACCGTTCTCTCGTGAAACCTCAACTCACCTCTCATCTAAAGGCGCGCAACTATTCACGTCCTCAAGTTTTAGTTAAATTACCCCATCGCTATTAGGACAACCTAACTTATCATAGGCCTAGTCTATACCCACGAGAGCTACTTTCCGTCACAATCTAAGGATCCACCCCTTCTAATCCTACTAGATTATAATTACAACAATTATGCCATAAGGCTTAAAGGATTTCGATTTATAATCATAATGAATTATAAGTCTTAATACGTTACCCCTATATATATATACATATACATATATATATATATATATATACATATATATAGGCTAAAATGTAAGAATTTATATTCTTAATATCATGCACATGGAATATTGGCAAAACCTCTCTCTAATCTCAAACTTGTACTATGTTTCATGCGTAGGGAGTCTCGCAAAGAGAAATCCAAACAAGGAACCGCCCCGTTACACTACTCCTGACAAGGTCAAGACCAGAGATCCGAGATGCCACAAATAGAATTACTTCTCTCAAATCTCGACATAGCACTGCGTTTCGTGCGTGAGGCGTCTCGCAAAGCGAAATCCAAACAAGGAACCCCCTCGTTACACTACTCCTGGGCAATGTCGATCCTAGAGATCCATAATTCTTAACATACTATATAGTACTACCATTACTGCTAAACTAACTAACAAAGAAAGAAAGAAAGAAAGAAAAGAAAACAAAAGAAATAAAATAAAAGAATCTCCAATAATATCATTGGGATGATGTAACCGAATAATACCTTATGTGCGATACATCAACCCCCATCAATCTAGTACAACATAATCATCTAAGATGTACTTTACCAAGACTCTATATCCTTTCCTATATAGGATATATAAATATATATATATATACGTATTTTATGCTCACCATATATATACATATACCAATCATCCATATACCCATGATTAAGTGCACCAACCATATGTGATGTACAATGGCCATGCAAATGTAATTCCCGGCTATATATAGCGCCGATAAAACTGCATCAATTCTATCATCTTCCCAGAGTCCGGCTCACGTAACAACTGGGGACCACCTGGTGGGGATCAACGACACCCACCTCGTGATATACTAACACACACGACGTCCCGGGAAGCGGTCATAGTTCCAGCCGGCAATGAGACGAAACATACCCACCACGTCTCATTCCAAAATATATATCTATGTCGTATAATAACACAAGGGATGACTATGACCTGGGGAATATCCACACCCTACACTATAATTAACATCGTATTCTCAAATTGAAGTCCCGCGGCTGTGGGGTCAGTTCTTACGAGTTACATTGGTCCCGTAGGAGGTGTTTGTGCCAACCACGGGGATGATCGGGCGAAGTTTCGAGATCCCACCCTGTATCGCCATGTTTTTAAGCATAAGTCTAGAAATAAGCAAAATATCATCGTATTCTCAAACCGGGAATCCCGCGGCTACGGGGTCAGTTCCTACAGGTTACGTTGGTGCCGTGGGAGGTGTTGGTGCCACCCACGGGTCCGTTCAGGGGCTGTTTCGAGATCTCACCCTCTAACGCCATGTTTTTAATCCTAAGTCTTTAAATATGCAAATTACCATCGTATTCTCAAACCGGGTGTCCGGCGACTGCGGGGTCAGTTCCTACGAGTTACATTGGTCCCGTGGGAGGTGTTGGTTCGACCCATGAGGATGTTCGGTGGATGTTTTGAGTTCTCACCATCTAACGCCATGTTTTTAAGCCTAAGTCTAGAAATATGCAAATTACTGACGTATTCTTAAATCGGGAGTCCCGCCGCTCAGGGGTAAGTTCCTACGAGTTACATTGGTCCCGTGGGAGGTGTTAGTGCCACCCATGGGGACGATCGGGGAAAGTTTTGAGATCCCACCCTCTAACGCCATGTTTTTAAGCATAAGTCAAGAAATACGCAAATTATCATCGTATTCTCAAACCGGGAATCCCGCGACGACGGGGTCAGTTCCATCAAGTTACGTTGGTCCCGTGGGAGGTGTTAGTGCCACCCACGGGGACGTTCGGGGGCTGTTTCGAGTTCTCACCCTCTAACGCCATGTTCCTAATCCTAAGTCTATAAACATGGAAATTACCATTGTATTCTCAAACCGGGAGTCCAGCAGCTGCGGGGTCACTTCCTACGAGTTACATTGGTCCCGTGGGAGGTGTTGGTGCCACCCACGGGGCCGTTCGGGGGCTGTTTCGAGTTCTCACCCTCTAACGCCATGTTTTTAATCCTAAGTCTATAAACATGGAAATTACCATTGTATTCTCAAACCGGGATTCCCGCGACTACAGGGTCAGTTCCGACGTGCTACATTGGTCCCGTGGGAGGTGTTGTTGCTACCCACAGGGCCGTTCGTGGGTTGTTTCGAGTTTTCACCGTCTAACACCATGCTTTTAAGCCTAAGTCTAGAAATATGAAAATTATCGTCGTATTCTCACACCGGGAGTCCCGCGGCTGTGGGGTCAGTTCCTACGAGTTATATTGGTCCCGTGGGAGGTGTTGGTGCCACCCATGGGGACGTTTGGGGGTTGTTTCAAGTTCTCACCCTCTAACGCACAGTTTTTAAGCATAAGTCTAGAAATATGCAAATAACTGACGTATTCTCAAATTGGGAGTCCTGGAGCTGCGGGGTCAGTTCCTACGAGTTACATTGGTCCCGTGGGAGGTGTTGGTGCCACCCACGGGGACGATCGGGGGAAGTTTTGAGATCTGACCCTGTAACGCCTTGTTTTTAAGCATAAGTCTAGAAATAAGCAAATTATCGTCGTATTCTCAAACCGGGAATCCCGCGGCTACGGGGTCAGTTCCTACAAGTTACGTTTGTCCCGTGGGAGGTGTTGGTGCAACTCACGGGGCCATTCAGGGGATGTTTCGAGTTCTCACCCTCTAACGCCATGTTTTTAATCCAAAGTCTTTAAATATGCAAATTACCGTCGGATTCTCAAATCGGGAGTGCCGCGACTGCGGGGTCAGCTCCTCCGACTTACATTGGTCCCGTGGGGAGGTGTTGGTGCCACCCATGGGGACGTTCGGGGGATGTTTCTAGTCTTCACCCTCTAACACCGTGTTTTTAAGCCTATGTCTAGAAATTTGGAAATTACGAACGTATTCTCAAATCGGGAGTCCCGCAGCTGCGGGGTTAGTTCCTACGAGTTACATTGGTCCCATGGGAGGTGTTGGTGCCACCCACGGGGATGATCGGGGGAAGTTTCGAGATCTCACCCGTTAACGCCATGTCTTTAAGCCTAAGTCTGTAAATATGCAAATTACCGTCGTATTCTTAAACCGGGAATCCCGCGGCTACGGGGTCAGTTCCTATAAGTTACGTTGGTCCCGTGGGAGGTGTTGGTGCCACCCACGGGGCCGTTCGGGGGTTGTTTCGAGTTGTCACCCTATAACGCCATGTTTTTAATCCCAAGTCTTTAAATATGCAAATTACAATCGTATTCTCAAACCGGGGGTCCGGCGACTGCGGGGTCAGTTCCTACGAGTTACATTGGTCCCGTGAGAGGTGTTGGAGCAACCCACGGGGACGTTCAGGGGCAGTTTCGAGATCTCACCCTATAACACCATGTTTTCAAGCCTAAGTCTAGAAATATGGAAATTAATGTCGTATTCTTAAATCGGGAGTCCCGTGGCTGCGGGGTCAGTTCCTACGAGTTACCTCGGTCCCGTGGGAGGTCTTGGTGCTACCCACGGGGCCGTTCGGGGGCTGTTTCGAGTTCTCAACTTCTAAAGCCATATTTTTAAGTCTTAGTCTAGAAATATGTAAATTACTATGGTATTCTCAAACCGGGAGTCCCGCAGCTGTGGGGTCAGTTCCTACGAGTTATATTGGTCCCGTGGGAGGTGTTGGTGCCACCCACGGGGCCGTTCGGGGGCAGTTTCGAGGTCTCACCCTCTAACGCCATGTTTTTAATCCTAAGTTAGAACTATGAAAATTATCGTCGAATTCTCAAATCGGGAGTCCCGCGGCTGCGGGGTCAGTTCCTACGGGTTACATTGGTCCCGTGGGAGGTGGTTGTACCACCCACGGGGACGTTCGGGAGCTATTTCAAGATCTCACACTCTAACGCCATGTTTTTAAGCCTAAGTCAAGAAATATACAAATTAACATCGTATTCTAAAATTGGAGTCCCGCGGCTGTGGGGTCAGTTCTTACGAGTTACATTGGTCCCGTAGGAGGTGTTTGGGCCACCAACGGGGCCGTTCGGGGGCAGTTTCGAGATCTCACCCTCTAACGCCATGTTTTTAAGCCTAAGTCTAGAAATATGTAAATTATCGTTGTAATCTCAAACCGAGAGAACCGCGGCGGCGGGGTTAGTTCCTACGAGTTACATTGGTCCCGTGGGATGAGTTGGTGCTACCCACAGGGCCGTTCATGGGCTATTTCGAGTTCTTACCCTCTAACACCATATTTTTAAGCATAAGTCTAGAAATATGAAAATTATCGTTTTATTCTCAAACCGGGAGTCCCGCGACTGCGGGGTCAGTTCCTACGAGTTACATTGGTACCGCGGGAGGTGTTGTTGCCACCCATGGGGACGTTAGGTGGATGTTTCGAGTTCTCACCCTCTAACGCCATGTTTTTAAGCCAAAGTCTATAAATATGCAAATTACCATCGCATTCTCAAATCGGGAGTCCGACGGCTGCGGGGTCAGTTCCTACGAGTTACATTGGTCCCTAGGGAGGTGTTGGGGCCACCCACGGGGACGTTGGGGGGTTGTTTTGAGATATCACCCTCTAACGCCATGTCTTTAAGGCTAAGTCTAAAAATACATAAATTACTATCGTATTCTCAAATCGGGAGTCCCGCGGCTGTGGAGTCAGTTCATACGAGTTACATTGGTCCCGTGGGAGGTGTTGGTGCCACCCACGGGGCCATTCGGGGTAAGTTTCAAGATCTTACTCTCTAACGCATTATTTTTAAGCCTCAGTTTTGCAATATGAAAATTATTATCGTATTCCCAAATCGGGAGTCCCGGGGCTGCGGGGTCAGTTCCTACGAGTTATATTGGTCCCGTGGGAGGTGTTGGTGCCACCCACGGGGCCGTTCGAGGGTTGTTTCGAGTTCTCACCCTCTAACGCCATGTTTTTAAGCCTAAGTCTATAAACATGCAAATTACCATCGTATTATCAAACCATGAGTCCCGCTGCTACGGGGTCAGTTCCTACGAGTTACATTGGTCCCGTGGGAGGTGTTGGTGCCACCGACGGGGCCGTTCGGGTGCAGTTTTGAGATCTAACCCTCTAACGCCATGTTTTTAAGCTTAAGTCTATAAATATGCAAATTACCGTCGTATTCTCAAACTAGGAGCCCCACAGTTGCGGGGTCAGTTCCTACGAGTTACATTGATCCCATGGGAGGTGTTGGTGCCACCCACGGGGCCGTTCGGGGGCTGTTTCGAGATCTCACCCTCTAACGCCGTGTTTTTAAGCCTAAGTCTATAAACATGCATAGTACCATCGTATACTCAAACCGGGAGTTCCGCGGCTGCGGGGTCAGTTCCTGCTAGTTACATTGGTCCCGTGGGAGGTTTTGGTGCCACCCACGGGGCCGCTCGGGGGCTGTTTCCAGTTCTCACCCTCTCACGACATGTTTTTAAGCCCAAGTCTATAAATATGCAAATTACCGTCGTATTCTCAAAATGGGAGTCCTGTGGCTATGGGGTCCGTTCCTACGACTTACGTTGTTCCCGTGGGACGTGTTGGTGCCACCCACGGGGCCGTTCGGAAGCAGTTTCGAGATCTCACACTCTAACGCAATGTTATTAAGCCTAAGTCTAGAAATAAGCAAATTAACATCGTATTCTCAATGTGGGAGTCCCGCGGCTGCAGGGTCAGTTCTTACCAGTTACATTAGTCCCGTGGGAGGTGTTGGTGCCACCCACGGGGCCGTTCGGGGGCAGTTTTGAGATCTCACCCTCTAACGCCATGTTTTTAAGCCTAAGTCTAGAAATATGCGAATTAATGTCGTATTCTCAAACCGGGAGTCCCGCGGCTGCGGGGTCAGTTCCTACGAGTTATATTGGTCCCGTGGGAGGTGTTGGTGCCACCCATGGGGACATTAGGGGGCTGTTTCGAGTTCTCACCCCCTAACGCCATGTTTTTAAGCCTAAGTCTAGAAATATACAAATTACCGTCGTATTCTCAAATCGGGAGTCCCCCGGATGTGGGGTCAGTTCCTACGAGTTACATTGGTACCGTGGGAGGTGTTGGTGCCACCCATGGGGACGTTGGGTGGAAGTTTCGAGATCTCACCCTCTAACGACATGTTTTTGTGCCTAAGTCTATAAATATGCAAATTACCATCGTATTATGAAACCGGGAGTCCCGCGGTTGCGGGGTCAGATCCGAAGAGTTACGTTGGTCCCGTGGGAGGTGTTGGTGCCACCCACGGGGCCGTTCGGGGGCTGTTTCGAGTTCTCAACCAGTAACGCCATGTTTCTAATTCTAAGTCTTTAAATATGCAAATTACCGTCGTATTCTCAAACCGGGAGTCCCGCGACTGCGGGGTCAGTTCCTACGAGTTACATTGGTCCCTTGGGAGGTGTTGGTGCCCCCCATGGGGATGTTCGGGGGATGTTTCAAGTTCTCACCCTCTAATGCCATGTTTTTAAGCCTTAGTCTAGAAATATGCAAATTGCTGACGTATTCTCAAATCGGGAGTCCCGCAGCTGCGGGGTCATTTCCTACGAGTTACATTGGTCCCGTGGGAGGTATTGGTGCCACCCACGGGGACGATCGGGGGAAGTTTTGAGATCTAACCCTCTAACGCCATGTTTTTAAGCATAATTCTAGAACTAAGCAAATTATCGTTGTATTCTCAAACCGGGAATCCCGCGGCTATGGGGTCAGTTCCTACAAGTTACGTTGGTCCCGTGGGAGGTGTTGGTTCCACCCACGGGGCCGTTCGGGGGTTGTTTCGGGTTCTCACCCTCTAACGCCATGTTTTTAATCCTAAGTCTTTAAATATGCAAATTACCGTTGTATTCTCAAACCGGGGGTCCGGCGACTGCGGGGTCAGTTCTTACGAGTTACATTGGTCCCGTGAGAGGTGTTGGTGCCACCCACGGGGACGTTCAGGGGCAGTTTCGAGATCTCACCCTCTAACGCCATGTTTTGAAGCCTAAGTCTAGAAATATGCAAATTAACGTCGTATTCTTAAATCGGGAGTCCCGTGGCTACGAGGTCAGTTCCTACGAGTTACATTGGTCACGTGGGAGGTGTTGGTGCCACCCACGGGGACGATCGGAGGAAGTTTCGAGATCTCACCCTCTAACGCCATGTTTTTAAGCATAATTCTAGAAATATGCAAATTAACGTCGTATTCTTAAATCAGGAGTCCCGTGGATGCGGGGTCAGTTCCTACGAGTTACATTGGTCCCGTGGGAGGTGGTTGTGCCACCCACGGTGCCGTTCGGGGGAAGTTTCGAGATCTCACCCACTAACGCCATATTTTTAACCCTTAGTCTAGAAATATGCAAATTACTATGGTATTCTCAAACCGGGAGTCCCGCGGATGTGGGGTCAGTTCCTACGAGTTATATTGGTCCCGTGGGAGGTGTTGCTGCTACCCACAGGGCCGTTCGTGGGTTGTTTCGAGTTCTCACCGTCTAACGCCATGATTTTAAGCCTAAATCTTGAAATATGAAAATTATCGTCGTATTCTCACACCGGGAGTCCCGCGGCTGTGGGGTCAGTTCCTACGAGTTATATTGGTCCCGTGGGAGGTGTTGGTGCCACCCATGGGGACATTTGGTGGCTGTTTCAAGTTCTCACCCTCTAACGCCTTGTTTTTAAGCATAAGTCTAGAAATATGCAAATAACTGACGTATTCTCAAATCGGGAGTTCTGAAGCTGCGGGGTCAGTTCCTACGAGTTACAATGGTCCCGTGGGAGGTGTTGGTACCACCCACCGGGACGATCGGGGGAAGTTTTAAGATCTCACCCTCTAACGCCTTGTTTTTAAGCATAAGTCTAGAAATATGAAAATTATCATTGAATTCTCAAACCGGGAGTCCCGCGGCCACGGGGTCAGTTCCTACGAGTTACATTGGTCCCGTTGGAGGTGTTGGTGCCACCCATGGGGTCGTTAGGTGGATGTTTCGAGTTCTCACCCTCTAACGCCATGTTTTTAAGCTTAAGTCTAGAAATATGCAAATTACCATCGTATTCTCAAATCGGGAGTCCGACGGCTGCGGGGTCAGTTCCTACGAGTTACATTGGTCCCATGGGAGGTGTTGGGGCCACGCACGGGGACGTTGGGGGGCTGTTTCGAGATATCACCCACTAACTCCATTTCTTTAAGGCTAAGTCCAAAAATACGAAAATTACTATAGTATTCTCAAACCGGGAGTCCCGCGGCTATGAGGTCAGTTCATACGAGTTACATTGGTCCCGTGGGAGGTGTTGGTGCCACCCACGGGTCCATTTGGGGGAAGTTTCGAGATCTTACCCTCTAATTCAATGTTTTTAAACCTAAGTTTAGATATATGAAAATTATCATCGTATTCTCAAATCAGGAGTCCCGCGGCTGCGGGGTCATTTCCTACGAGTTATATTGGTCCCGTGGGAGGTGTTGGTGCCACCCACGGGGCCGTTCGGGGGCTTTTTCGAGTTCTCACCCTCTAACGCCATATTTTTAAGCCTAAGTCTATAAATATGCAAATTACCGTCAGATTCTCAAACTGGGAGTCCCGCGGATGTGGGGTCAGTTCCTACGAGTAACAGTGGTCCCGTGGGAGGTGTTGGTGCCACCCACGGGGCCGTTCGGGGGCTGTTTCGAGTTCTCACCCTCTAACGCCATGTTTTTAAGCCTAAGTCTATAAAAATGCAAATTACCATCGTATTCTCAAACCGGGAGTCCCGCTGCTACGGGGTCAGTTCCTACGAGTTACATTGGTCCCGTGGGAGGTGTTGGTGCCACCGACGGGGCCGTTCGGGTGCAGTTTCGAGATCTAACCCTCTAATGCCATGTTTTTAAGCCTAAGTCTATAAATATGCAAATTACCGTCGTATTCTCAAACTAGGAGCCCCACAGTTGCGGGGTCAGTTCCTACGAGTTACATTGATCCCATGGGAGGTGTTGGTGCCACCCACGGGGCCGTTCGGGGGCTGTTTCGAGATCTCACCCTCTAACGCCGTGTTTTTAAGCCTAAGTCTATAAACATGCATAGTACCATCGTATACTCAAACCGGGAGTTCCGCGGCTGCGGGGTCAGTTCCTGCTAGTTACATTGGTCCCGTGGGAGGTTTTGGTGCCACCCACGGGGCCGCTCGGGGGGCTGTTTCCAGTTCTCATCCTCTCACGACATGTTTTTAAGCCCAAGTCTATAAATATGCAAATTACCGTCGTATTCTCAAAATGGGAGTCCTGTGGCTATGGGGTCAGTTCCTACGACTTACATTGTTCCCGTGGGACGTGTTGGTGCCACCCACGGGGCCGTTCGGAAGCAGTTTCGAGATCTCACACTCTAACGCAATGTTATTAAGCCTAAGTCTAGAAATAAGCAAATTAACATCGTATTCTCAAATTGGGAGTCCCGCGGCTGCAGGGTCAGTTCTTACCAGTTACATTGGTCCCGTGGGAGGTGTTGGTGCCACCCACGGGGCCGTTCGGCGGCAGTTTTGAGATCTCACCCTCTAACGCCATGTTTTTAAGCCTAAGTCTAGGAATATGCGAATTAATGTCGTATTCTCAAACCGGGAGTCCCGCGGCTGCGGGGTCAGTTCCTACGAGTTATATTGGTCCCGTGGGAGGTGTTGGTGCCACCCATGGGGACATTAGGGGGCTGTTTCGAGTTCTCACCCCCTAACGCCATGTTTTTAAGCCTAAGTCTAGAAATATACAAATTACCGTCGTATTCTCAAATCGGGAGTCCCCCGGATGTGGGGTCAGTTCCTACGAGTTACATTGGTACCGTGGGAGGTGTTGGTGCCACCCACGGGGACGTTGGGTGGCAGTTTCGAGATCTCACCCTCTAACGACACGTTTTTATGCCTAAGTCTATAAATATGCAAATTACCATCGTATTGTGAAACCGGGAGTCCCGCGGTTGCGGTTTCAGATCCGAAGAGTTACGTTGGTCCCGTGGGAGGTGTTGGTGCCACCCACGGGGCCGTTCGGGGGCTGTTTCGAGTTCTCAACCAGTAACGCCATGTTTCTAATTCTAAGTCTTTAAATATGCAAATTACCGTCGTATTCTCAAACCGGGAGTCCCGCGACTGCGGGGTCAGTTCCTACGAGTTACATTGGTCCCTTGGGAGGTGTTGGTGCCCCCCATGGGGATGTTCGGGGGATGTTTCAAGTTCTCACCCTCTAACGCCATGTTTTTAAGCCTTAGTCTAGAAATATGCAAATTGCTGACGTATTCTCAAATCGGGAGTCCCGCAGCTGCGGGGTCATTTCCTACGAGTTACATTGGTCCCGTGGGAGGTATTGGTGCCACCCACGGGGACGATCGGGGGAAGTTTTGAGATCTAACCCTCTAACGCCATGTTTTTAAGCATAATTCTAGAACTAAGCAAATTATCGTTGTATTCTCAAACCGGGAATCCCGCGGCTATGGGGTCAGTTCCTACAAGTTACGTTGGTCCCGTGGGAGGTGTTGGTGCCACCCACGGGGCCGTTCGGGGGTTGTTTCGGGTTCTCACCCTCTAACGCCATGTTTTTAATCCTAAGTCTTTAAATATGCAAATTACCGTTGTATTCTCAAACCGGGGGTCCGGCGATTGCGGGGTCAGTTCTTACGAGTTACATTAGTCCCGTGAGAGGTGTTGGTGCCACCCACGGGGACGTTCAGGGGCAGTTTCGAGATCTCACCCTCTAACGCCATGTTTTGAAGCCTAAGTCTAGAAATATGCAAATTAACGTCGTATTCTTAAATCGGGAGTCCCGTGGCTACGAGGTCAGTTCCTACGAGTTACATTGGTCACGTGGGAGGTGTTGGTGCCACCCACGGGGACGATCGGAGGAAGTTTCGAGATCTCACCCTCTAACGCCATGTTTTTAAGCATAATTCTAGAAATATGCAAATTAATGTCGTATTCTTAAATCAGGAGTCCCGTGGATGCGGGGTCAGTTCCTACGACTTACATTGGTCCCGTGGGAGGTGGTTGTGCCACCCACGGTGCCGTTCGGGGGAAGTTTCGAGATCTCATCCTCTAACGCCATATTTTTAAGCATTAGTCTAGAAATATGCAAATTACTATGGTATTCTCAAACCGGGAGTCCCGCGGATGTGGGGTCAGTTCCTACGAGTTATATTGGTCCCGTGGGAGGTGTTGGTGCAACCCACGGGGCCATTCGGGGGATGTTTCGAGGTCTCATCCTCGAACGCCATGATTTTAAGCCTAAGTTTAGAACTATGAAAATTATCATCGTATTCTCAAATCGGGAGTCCCGCGGCTGTGGGGTCAGTTCCTAAGAGTTACATTGGTCCCGTGGGAGGTGTTGGTGCCACCCACGGGGCCGTTCGGAGGCTGTTTCTAGTTCTCACCTTCTAACGCCATGTTTTTAAGCTTTAAATATGAAAATTACCATCGTATTCTCAAACGAGGAGTCTCGCGACTACAGGGTCAGTTCCTACGTGTTACATTGGTCCCGTGGGAGGTGTTGCTGCTACCCACAGGGCCGTTCGTGGGTTGTTTCGAGTTCTCACCGTCTAACGCCATGATTTTAAGCCTAAATCTTGAAATATGAAAATTATCGTCGTATTCTCACACCGGGAGTCCCGCGGCTGTGGGGTCAGTTCCTACGAGTTATATTGGTCCCGTGGGAGGTGTTGGTGCCACCCATGGGGACATTTGGTGGCTGTTTCAAGTTCTCACCCTCTAACGCCTTGTTTTTAAGCATAAGTCTAGAAATATGCAAATAACTGACGTATTCTCAAATCGGGAGTTCTGAAGCTGCGGGGTCAGTTCCTACGAGTTACAATGGTCCCGTGGGAGGTGTTGGTACCACCCACGGGGACGATCGGGGGAAGTTTTAAGATCTCACCCTCTAACGCCTTGTTTTTAAGTATAAGTCTAGAAATATGAAAATTATCATTGAATTCTCAAACCGGGAGTCCCGCGGCCACGGGGTCAGTTCCTACGAGTTACATTGGTCCCGTTGGAGGTGTTGGTGCCACCCATGGGGTCGTTAGGTGGATGTTTCGAGTTCTCACCCTCTAACGCCATGTTTTTAAGCCTAAGTCTAGAAATATGCAAATTACCATCGTATTCTCAAATCGGGAGTCCGACGGCTGCGGGGTCAGTTCCTACGAGTTACATTGGTCCCGTGGGAGGTGTTGGGGCCACGCACGGGAACGTTGGGGGGCTGTTTCGAGATATCACCCACTAACTCCATTTCTTTAAGGCTAAGTCCAAAAATACGAAAATTACTATAGTATTCTCAAATCGGGAGTCCCGCGGCTATGAGGTCAGTTCATACGAGTTACATTGGTCCCGTGGGAGGTGTTGGTACCACCCACGGGTCCATTTGGGGGGAAGTTTCGAGATCTTACCCTCTAATTCAATGTTTTTAAACCTAAGTTTAGATATATGAAAATTATCGTCGTATTCTCAAATCAGGAGTCCCGCGGCTGCGGGGTCATTTCCTACGAGTTATATTGGTCCCGTGGGAGGTGTTGGTGCCACCCACGGGGTCGTTCGGGGGCTTTTTCGAGTTCACACCCTCTAACGCCATATTTTTAAGCCTAAGTCTATAAATATGCAAATTACCGTCAGATTCTCAAACTGGGAGTCCCGCGGATGCGGGGTCAGTTCCTACGAGTAACAGTGGTCCCGTGGGAGGTGTTGGTGCCACCCACGGGGCCGTTCGGGGGTTGTTTCCAGTTCTCACCCTCTAACGCCATGTTTTTAAGCCTAAGTCAATAAAAATGCAAATTACCATCGTATTCTCAAACCGGGAGTCCCGCTGCTACGGGGTCAGTTCCTACGAGTTACATTGGTCCCGTGGGAGGTGTTGGTGCCACCGACGGGGCCGTTCGGGTGCAGTTTCGAGATCTAACCCTCTAACGCCATGTTTTTAAGCCTAAGTCTATAAATATGCAAATTACCGTCGTATTCTCAAACTAGGAGCCCCACAGTTGCGGGGTCAGTTCCTACGAGTTACATTGATCCCATGGGAGGTGTTGGTGCCACCCACGGGGCCGTTCGGGGGCTGTTTCGAGATCTCACCCTCTAACGCCGTGTTTTTAAGCCTAAGTCTATAAACATGCATAGTACCATCGTATATTCAAACCGGGAGTTCCGCGGCTGCGGGGTCAGTTACTGCTAGTTACATTGGTCCCGTGGGAGGTTTTGGTGCCACCCACGGGGCCGCTCGGGGGCTGTTTCCAGTTCTCACCCTCTCACGACATGTTTTTAAGCCCAAGTCTATAAATATGCAAATTACCGTCGTATTCTCAAAATGGGAGTCCTGTGGCTATGGGGTCAGTTCCTACGACTTACATTGTTCCCGTGGGACGTGTTGGTGCCACCCACGGGGCCGTTCGGAAGCAGTTTCGAGATCTGACACTCTAACGCAATGTTATTAAGCCTAAGTCTAGAAATAAGCAAATTAACATCGTATTCTCAAATTGGGAGTCCCGCGGCTGCAGGGTCAGTTCTTACGAGTTACATTGGTCCCGTGGGAGGTGTTGGTGCCACCCACGGGGCCGTTCGGTGGCAGTTTTGAGATCTCACCCTCTAACGCCATGTTTTTAAGCCTAAGTCTAGAAATATACGAATTAATGTCGTATTCTCAAACCGGGAGTCCCGCGGCTGCGGGGTCAGTTCCTACGAGTTATATTGGTCCCGTGGGAGGTGTTGGTGCCACCCATGGGGACATTAGGGGGCTGTTTCTAGTTCTCACCCTCTAACGCCATGTTTTTAAGCCTAAGTCTAGAAATATACAAATTACCGTCGTATTCTCAAATCGGGAGTCCCCCGGATGTGGGGTCAGTTCCTATGAGTTACATTGGTACCGTGGGAGGTGTTGGTGCCACCCACGGGGACGTTGGGTGGCAGTTTCGAGATCTCACCCTCTAACGACATGTTTTTATGCCTAAGTCTATAAATATGCAAATTACCATCGTATTGTGAAACCGGGAGTCCCGCGGTTGCGGGGTCAGATCCGAAGAGTTACGTTGGTCCCGTGGGAGGTGTTGGTGCCACCCACGGGGCCGTTCGGGGGCTGTTTCGAGTTCTCAACCTGTAACGCCATGTTTCTAATTCTAAGTCTTTAAATATGCAAATTACCGTCGTATTCTCAAACCGGGAGTCCCGCGACTGCGGGGTCAGTTCCTACGAGTTACATTGGTCCCTTGGGAGGTGTTGGTGCCCCCCATGGGGACGTTCGATGGATGTTTCAAGTTCTCACCCTCTAACGCCATGTTTTTAAGCCTTAGTCTAGAAATATGCAAATTGCTAACGTATTCTCAAATCGGGAGTCCCGCAGCTGGGGGGTCATTTCCTACGAGTTACATTGGTCCCGTGGGAGGTATTGGTGCCACCCACGGGGACGATCGGGGGAAGTTTTGAGATCTAACCCTCTAACGCCATGTTTTTAAGCATAATTCTAGAACTAAGCAAATTATCGTTGTATTCTCAAACCGGGAATCCCGCGGCTATGGGGTCAGTTCCTACAAGTTACGTTGGTCCCGTGGGAGGTGTTGGTGCCACCCACGGGGCCGTTCGGGGGTTGTTTCGGGTTCTCACCCTCTAACGCCATGTTTTTAATCCTAAGTCTTTAAATATGCAAATTACCATTGTATTCTCAAACCGGGGGTCCGGCGACTGCGGGGTCAGTTCTTACGAGTTACATTGGTCCCGTGAGAGGTGTTGGTGCCACCCACGGGGACGTTCAGGGGCAGTTTCGAGATCTCACCCTCTAACGCCAATTTTTGAAGCCTAAGTCTAGAAATATGCAAATTAACGTCGTATTCTTAAATCGGGAGTCCCGTGGCTACGAGGTCAGTTCCTACGTGTTACATTGGTCACGTGGGAGGTGTTGGTGCCACCCACGGGGACGATCGGAGGAAGTTTCGAGATCTCACCCTCTAACGCCATGTTTTTAAGCATAATTCTAGAAATATGCAAATTAATGTCGTATTCTTAAATCAGGAGTCCCGTGGATGCGGGGTCAGTTCCTACGAGTTACATTGGTCCCGTGGGAGGTGGTTGTGCCACCCACGGTGCCGTTCGGGGGAAGTTTCGAGATCTCACCCTCTAACGCCATATTTTTAAGCCTTAGTCTAGAAATATGCAAATTACTATGGTATTCTCAAACCGGGAGTCCCGCGGATGTGGGGTCAGTTCCTACGAGTTATATTGGTCCCGTGGGAGGTGTTGGTGCAACCCACGGGGCCGTTCGGGGGATGTTTCGAGGTCTCATCCTCGAACGCCATGATTTTAAGCCTAAGTTTAGAACTATGAAAATTATCATCGTATTCTCAAATCGGGAGTCCCGCGGCTGCGAGGTCAGTTCCTAAGAGTTACATTGGTCCCGAGGGAGGTGTTGGTGCCACCCACGGGGCCGTTCGGAGGCTGTTTCTAGTTCTCACCTTCTAACGCCATGTTTTTAAGCTTTAAATATGAAAACTACCATCGTATTCTCAAACGAGGAGTCTCGCGACTGCAGGGTCAGTTCCTACGTGTTACATTGGTCCCGTGGGAGGTGTTGCTGCTACCCACAGGGCCGTTCGTGGGTTGTTTCGAGTTCTCACCGTTTAACGCCATGATTTTAAGCCTAAATCTTGAAATATGAAAATTATCGTCGTATTCTCACACCGGGAGTCCCGCGGCTGTGGGGTCAGTTCCTACGAGTTATATTGGTCCCGTGGGAGGTGTTGGTGCCACCCATGGGGACATTTGGTGGCTGTTTCAAGTTCTCACCCTCTAACGCCTTGTTTTTAAGCATAAGTCTAGAAATATGCAAATAACTGACGTATTCGCAAATCGGGAGTTCTGAAGCTGCGGGGTCAATTCCTACGAGTTACAATGGTCCCGTGGGAGGTGTTGGTACCACCCACGGGGACGATCGGGGGAAGTTTTAAGATCTCACCCTCTAACGCCTTGTTTTTAAGCATAAGTCTAGAAATATGAAAATTATCATTGAATTCTCAAATCGGGAGTCCCGCGGCCACGGGGTCAGTTCCTACGAGTTACATTGGTCCCGTTGGAGGTGTTGGTGCCACCCATGGGGTCGTTAGGTGGATGTTTCGAGTTCTCGCCCTCTAACGCCAAGTTTTTAAGCCTAAGTCTAGAAATATGCAAATTACCATCGTATTCTCAAATCGGGAGTCCGACGGCCGCGGGGCCAGTTCCTACGAGTTACATTGGTCCCGTGGGAGGTGTTGGGGCCACCCACGGGGACGTTGGGGGGTTGTTTCGAGATATCACCCTCTAATGCCATGTCTTTAAGGCTAAGTCTAAAAATTATAGTATTACTATAGTATTCTCAAACCGGGAGTCCCGCGGCTATGGAGTCAGTTCATACGAGTTACATTGATCTCGTGGGAGGTGTTGGTGCCACCCACGGGGCCATTCGGGGGAAGTTTCGAGATCTTACCCTCTAATGCAATGTTTTTAAGCCTAAGTTTAGAAATATGAAAATTATCATTGTATTCTCAAATCAGGAGTCCCGCGGCTGCGGTGTCATTTCCTACGAGTTATATTGGTCCCGTGGGAGGTGTTGGTGCCACCCACGGGGCCGTTCGGAGGCTTTTTCGAGTTCTCACCCTCTAACGCCATATTTTTAAGCCTAAGTCTATAAAAATGCAAATTACCATCGTATTCTCAAACAGGGAGTCCCGCAGCTGTGGGGTCACTTCCTACGAGTTACATTGGTCCCGTGGGAGGTGTTGGTGCCACCCACGGGGCCGTTCGGGTGCAGTTTCGAGATCTCAGACTCTAACGCCATGTTTTTAAGCCTATGTATATAAATATGAAATTACCATCGTATTCTCAAACTGGGAGTCCCACAGTTGCGGGGTCAGTTCCTACGAGTTACATTGATCCCATGGGAGGTGTTGGTGCCACCCACGGGGCCGTTCGTGGGCTGTTTCGAGATCTCACCCTCTAACGCCGTGTTTTTATGCCTAAGTCTATAAACATGCATAGTACCATCGTATACTCAAACCGGGAGTCTCGCGGCTACGGGTTCAGTTCCTACGAGTTACATTGGTCCTGTGGGAGGTGTTGGTGCCACCCACGGAGCCGTTCGGGGGCTGTTTCGAGTTCTCACCCTCTCACGCCATGTTTCTAAGCCCAAGTCTATAAATATGAAAATTACCGTCGTATTCTCAAACTGGGAGTCCTGTGGCTATGGGGTCAGTTCCTACGACTTACATTGGTCCCGTGGGACGTGTTGGTGCCACCCACGGGGCCGTTCGGAAGCAGTTTCGAGATCTCACACTCTAACGCCATGTTATTAAGCCTAAGTCTAGAAATAAGCAAATTAACATCGTATTCTCAAATTGGGAGTCCCGCGGCTGCCGGGTCAGTTCTTACGAGTTACATTGGTCCCGTGGGAGGTGTTGGTGCCACCCACGGGGCCGTTCGGGGGCAGTTTTGAGATCTCACCCTCTAACGCCATGTTTTTAAGCCTAAGTCTAGAAATATGCAAACTACCATCGTATTCTCAAACCGGGAGTCCTGCGGCTGCGGGGTCAGTTCCTACGAGTTATATTGGTCCCGTGGGAGGTGTTGGTGCCACCCATGGGGACATTAGGGGGTTGTTTCGAGTTCTCACCCTCTAACGTCATGTTTTTAATCCTAAGTCTAGAAATATACAAATTACCGTCCTATTCTCAAATCGGGAGTCCCACGGCTGTGGGGTTAGTTCCTACGGGTTACATTGGTAGCGTGGGAGGTGTTCGTGCCACCCACGGGGACGTTGGGGGACAGTTTCGAGATCTCACCCTCTAACGACATGTTTTTATGCCTAAGTCTATAAATATGCAAATTACCATCGTATTGGGAAACCGGGAGTCCCGTGGTTGCGGGGTCAGTTCCGAAGAGTTACGTTGATCCCGTGGGAGGTGTTGGTGCCACCCACGGGGACGATCGGGGGAAGTTTTGAGATCTAACCCACTAACGCCTTGTTTTTAAGCATAATTCTAGAACTAATCAAATTATCGTCGTATTCTCAAACCGAGAATCCCACGGCTATGGGGTCAATTCCTACAAGTTACGTTGGTCCCGTGGGAGGTGTTGGTGCCACCCACGGGGCCGTTCGGGGGTTGTTTTGGGTTCTCACCCTCTAACGCCATGTTTTTAATCCTAAGTCTTTAAATATGCAAATTACCGTTGTATTCTCAAACCGGGGGTCCGGCGACTGCGGGGTCAGTTCCTATGAGTTACATTGGTCCCGTGAGAGGTGTTGGTGCCACCCACGAGGACGTTCAGGGGAAGTTTCGAGCTCTCACCCTCTAACGCCATGTTTTGAAGCCTAAGTCTAGAAATAGGCAAATTAACGTCGTATTCTTAAATTGGGAGTCCCGTGGCTGCGGGGTCAGTTCCTACGAGTTACATTGGTCCCGTGGGAGGTGTTGGTGGCACCCACGGGGACGATCGGAGGAAGTTTCGAGATCTCACCCTCTAACGCCATGTTTTTAAGCATAACTCTAGAAATATGCAAATTAACATCGTATTCTTAAATCGGGAGTCCCGTGGTTGTGGGGTCAGTTCCTACGAGTTACATTGGTCCCGTGGGAGGTGTTGGTGCCACCCACGGTGCCGTTCGGGGGCAGTTTCGAGATCTCACCCTCTAACGCCATATTTTTAAGCCTTAGTCTAGAAATATGGAAATTACTATGGTATTCTCAAACCGGGAGTCCCACGGATGTGGGGTCAGTTCCTACGAGTTATATTGGTCCCGTGGGAGGTGTTGGTGCCACCCATGGGGCCGTTCGGGGGATGTTTCGAGGTCTCATCCTCGAACGCCATGTTTTTAAGCCTAAGTTTAGAACTATGAAAATTATCATCGTATTCTGAAATCGGGAGTCCTGCGGCTACGGAGTCAGTTCCTAAGAGTTACATTTGTCCCGTGGGAGGTGTTGGTGCCACCCACGGGGCCGTTCGGGGGCTGTTTCTAGTTCTCACCTTCTAACGCCATGTTTTTAATCTTTAAATATGAAAATTACCATCGTATTCTCAAACCAGGAGTCTCGCGGCTACAGGGTCAGTTCCTACGTGTTACATTGGTCCCGTGGGAGGTGTTGCTGCTACCCACAGGGCCGTTCGTGGGTTGTTTCGAGTTCCCACCGTCTAACGCCATGATTTTAAGCCTGAGTCTAGAAATATAAAAATTATCGTCGTATTCTCACACCGGGAGTCCCGCGGCTGTGGGGTCAGTTCCTACTAGTTATATTGGTACCGTGGGAGGTGTTGGTGCCACCCATGGGGAAATTTGGTGGCTGTTTCAAGTTCTCACCCTCTAACGCCTTGTTTTTAAGCATAAGTCTAGAAATAAGCAAATTATCGTCGTATTCTCAAACCGCGAATCCCGCGGCTACGAGGTCAGTTCCTACAAGTTACGTTTGTCCCGTGGGAGGTGTTGGTTCCACCCACGGGGCCGTTCGGGGGCTATTTCGAGCTCTCACCCTCTAACGCCATGTTTTTTATCCTAAGTCTTTAAATATGCAAATTATCGTCGTATTCTCAAACCGAGAGTCCTGCGGCTGCGGGGTCAGTTCCTACGAGTTACATTGGTCCCGTGGGAGGTGTTGGTGCCACCCACGGGGCCGTTCGGGGGATGTTTCGAGTTCTCACCCTTTAACGCCATGTTTTTAATCCTAAGTCTATAAATATGGAAATTACCATTGTATTCTCAAACCGGGAGTCCCGCGGCTACTGGGTCAGTTCCTAAGTGCTACATTGGTCCCGTGGGAGGTGTTGTTGCTACCCACAGGGCCGTTCGTGGGTTATTTCGAGTTCTCACCGTCTAACGTCATGTTTTTAAGACTAAGTTTAGAACTATGAAAATTATCGTCGTATTCTCAAATCGGGAGTCCCATGGCTGTGGGGTCAGTTCCTACGAGTTATATTGGTCCCGTGGGAGGTGTTGGTGCCACACATGGGGACGTTCGGGGGATGTTTCTAGTTCTCACCCTCTAACACCATGTTTTTAAGCCTAAGTCTAGAACTATGCAAATTACTGATGTATTCTCAAATCGGGACTCCCGCAGCTACGGGGTCACTTCCTACGAGTTACATTGGTCCCGTGGGAGGTGTTGGTGCCACCCACGGGGATGATCGGGGGAAGTTTCGAGATCTCACCCTCTAACGCCATGTTTTTAAGCATAAGTCTAGAAATAAACAAATTATCATCGTATTCTCAAACCGGGAATCCCGCGGCTACGGGGTCAGTTCCTACAAGTTACGTTGGTCCCATGGGAAGTGTTGGTGCCACCCACGGGGCAGTTCGGGGGTTGTTTTGAGTTCTCACCCTCTAACACCATGTTTTTAATCCTACAACTTTGAATATGCAAATTACCATCGTATTCTCAAACCGGGGGTCCGACGAATGCGGGGTCAGTTCCAACGAGTTACATTGGTCCTCTGAGAGGTGTTGGAGCCACCCACGGGGACGTTCAGGGGCAGTTTCGAGATCTCACCCTCTAACGCCGTGTTTTCAAGCCTAAGTCTAGAAATATGGAAATCAACATCGTATTCTTAAATCAGGAGTCCCGTGGCTGCGGGGTCAGTTCCTACGAGTTACATTGGTCCCCATGGGAGGTGTTGGTGCCACCCACGGGGCCGTTCGGGGGCTGTTTCGAGTTCTCATCTTCTAAAGCCATATTTTTAAGTCTTAGTCTAGAAATATGAAAATTACTGTGGTATTCTCAAACCGGGAGTCCCGCAGCTGTGGGGTCAGTTCCTACGAGTTATATTGGTCCCGTGGGAGGTGTTGGTGCCACCCACGGGGCCGTTCGGGGGCAGTTTCGAGGTCTCACCCTCTAATGCCATGTTTTTAATCCTAAGTTTAGAACTATGAAAATTATCGTCGTATTCTCAAATCGGGAGTCCCACGGCCGCGGGGTCAGTTTCTACGGGTTACATTGGTCCAATGGGAGGTGGTTGTACCACCCACAGGGTCGTTCGGGAGCTATTTCAAGATCTCACCCTCTAACGCCATGTTTTTAAGCCTAAGTCTAGAAATATACAAATTAACATCATATTCTCAAATTGGAGTCCTGCGGCTGTGGGGTCAGTTCTTACGAGTTACATTGGTCCCGTAGGAGGTGTTTGTCCCACCCACGGGGACGTTCGGGGGCAGTTTCGAGATCTCACCCTCTAACGCCATGTTTTGAAGCCTAAGTCTAGAAATATGTAAATTATCATTGTAATCTCAAACGAAGAGTCCCGCGGCGGCGGGGTTAGTTCCTATGAGTTACATTTGTCCCGTGGGATGAGTTGGTGCTACCCACAGGGCCGTTCGTGGGGTATTTCGAGTTCTTACCCTCTAACACCATATTTTTAAGCCTAAGTCTAGAAATATGAAAATTATCGTTGTATTCTCAAACCGGGAGTCCCGCGGCTGCGGGGTCAGTTCCTACGAGTTACATTGGTCCCGTGGTACGGTGCCACCCATGGGGACGTTAGGGGGATGTTTCGAGTTCTCACCCTCTAACGCCATGTTTTCAAGCCTAAGTCTAGAAATATGCAAATTACCATCGTATTCTCAAATCGGGAGTCCGACGGCTGCGGGGTCACTTCCTACGAGTTACAATTGTCCCGTGGGAGGTGTTGGGGCCACCCACGGGGACGTTGGGGGGCAGTTTCGAGATATCACCCTCTGACGCCATGTCTTTAAGGCTAAGTCTAAAAATATGCAAATTACTATCGTATTCACAAACCGGGAGTCCCGCGGCAGTGGAGTCAGTTCATACGAGTTACATTGGTCCCGTGGGAGGTGTTGGTTCCACCCACGGGGTCATTCGGGGGAAGTTTCGAGATCTTACCCTCTAACACAATGTTTTTAAGCCTAAGTTTAGAAATATGAAAATTATCATCGTATTCTCAAATCGGGAGTCCCGCGGCTGCGGGGTCAGTTCCTACGAGTTATATTGGTCCCGTGGGAGGTGTTGGTGCCACCCACGGTGCCATTCGGGGGCTGTTTCGAGTTCTCACCCTCTAACGCCATGTTTTAAGCCTAAGTCTATAAACATGCACATTACCATCGTATTATCAAACCAGGAGTCCCGTGAATGTGGGGTCTGTTCCCACGTGTTACATTGGTCCTGTGGGAGGTGTTGCTGCCACCCACGGGGCCGTTCGGGGGCTTTTTCGAGTTCTCACCCTCTAACGCCATATTTTTAAGCCTAAGTCTATAAATATGCAAATTACCGTCGTATTCTTAAACTGGGAGTCCCGCGGATGCGGGGTCAGTGCCTACGAGTTACAGTGGTCCCGTGGGAGGTGTTGGTGCCACCCACGGGGCCGTTCGGGGGCTGTTTCGAGTTCTCACCCTCTAACGCTATGTATTTAATCCTAAGTCTCTAAATATCCAAATTACCATCGTATTCTCAAACCGGGAGTCTCGCAGCTGTGGGGACAGTTCCTACGAGTTACATTGGTACCGTGGGAGGTGTTGGTGCCACCCACGGGGCCGTTCGGGGGCAGTTTCGAGATCTCACCACCTAACGCCATGTTTTTAAGCCTAAGTCTATAAATATACAAATTACCGTCGTATTCTCAAACTGGGAGTCCTTCGGCTGCGGGGTCAGTTCCTACGAGTTACATTGGCACCGTGGGAGGTGTTGTTGCCACCCATGGGGACGTTAGGTGGATGTTTCGAGTTCTCACCCTCTAACGCCATGTTTTTAAGCCTAAGTCTAGAAATATGCAAATTAACGTCGTATTCTTAAATCGGGAGTCCCGTGGCTGCGGGGTCAGTTCCTACGAGTTACATTGGTCCCGTGGGAGGTGTTGGTGCCACCCACGGGGACGATCGGAGGAAGTTTCGAGATCTCACCCTCTAACGCCATGTTTTTAAGAATAATTCTAGAAATATGCAAATTAACATCGTATTCTTAAATCGGGAGTCCCGTGGCTGCGGGGTCAGTTCCTACGAGTTACATTGGTCCCGTTGGAGGTGTTGGTGCCACCCACGGTGCCGTTCGGGGGTAGTTTCGAGATCTCACCCTCTAACGCCATATTTTTAAGCCTTAGTCTAGAAATATGCAAATTACTATGGTATTCTCAAACCGGGAGTCCCGCGGATGTGGGGTCAGTTCCTACGAGTTATATTGGTCCCGTGGGAGGTGTTGGTGCCACCCACGGGGCCGTTCGGGGGTTTTTTCGAGGTGTAATCCTCGAACGCCATGTTTTTAAGCCTAAGTTTAGAACTATGAAAATTATCATCGTATTCTGAAATCCGGAGTCCCGCGGTTGTGGGGTCAGTTCCTAAGAGTTACATTGGTCCCGTGGGAGGTGTTGGTGCCACCCACGGGGCCGTTCGGGGGCTGTTTCTAGTTCTCACCTTCTAACGCCGTGTTTTTAATCTTTAAATATGAAAATTACCATCGTATTCTCAAACCAGGAGTCTCGCGGATACAGGGTCAGTTCCTACGTGTTACATTTGTCCCGTGGGAGGTGTTGCTGCTACCCACAAGGCCGTTCGTGGGTTGTTTCGAGTTCCCACCGTCTAACGCCATGATTTTAAGCCTAAGTCTAGAAATATGAAAATTATCGTCGTATTCTCACACCGGGAGTCCCGCGGCTATGTGGTCAGTTCCTACTGGTTATATTGGTCCCGTGGGAGGTGTTGGTGCCACCCATGGGGACATTTGGTGGCTGTTTCAAGTTCTCACCCTCTAACGCCTTGTTTTTAAGCATAAGTCTAGAAATAAGCAAATTATCGTCATATTCTCAAGCCGGGAATCCCGCGGCTACGGGGTCAGTTCCTACAAGTTACGTTTGTCCCGTGGGAGGTGTTGGTTCCACCCACGGGGCCGTTCGGGGCTGTTTCGAGTTCTCACCCTCTAATGCCATGTTTTTAATCCTAAGTCTATAAACATGGAAATTACCATTGTATTCTCAAACCGGGGGTCCCGCGGCTACTGGGTCAGTTCCTACGTGCTACTTTGGTCCCGTGGGAGGTGTTGTTGCTACCCACAGGGCCGTTCGTGGGTTATTTCGAGTTCTCACCGTCTAACGCCATATTTTTAAGCCTAAGTTTAGAACTATGAAAATTATCATTGTATTCTCAAATCGGTAGTCCCATGCCTGCGGGGTCAGTTCCTACGAGTTATATTGGTCCCGTGGGAGGTGTTGGTGCCACCCATGGGGACGTTCGGGGGATGTTTCTAGTTCTCACCCTCTAACACCATGTTTTTAAGCCTAAGTCTAGAAATATGTAAATTACTGACGTATTCTCAAATCGGGAATCCCGCAGCTACGGGGTCACTTCCTACGAGTTACATTGGTCCCGTGGGAGGTGTTGGTGCCACCAACGGGGCTGATCGGGGGAAGTTTCGAGATCTCACCCTCTAACGCCATGTTTTTAAGCATAAGTCTAGAAATAAACAAATTATCATCGTATTCTCAAACCGGGAATCCCGCGGCTACGGGGTCAGTTCCTACAAGTTACGTTGGTCCCGTGGGAAGTGTTGGTGCCACCCACGGGGCAGTTCGGGGGTTGTTTCGAGTTCTCACCCTCTAACGCCATGTTTTTAATCCAACATCTTTAAATATGCAAATTACCATCGTATTCTCAAACCGGGGGTCCGGCGAATGCGGGGTCAGTTCCTACGAGTTACATTGGTCCTGTGAGAGGTGTTGGAGCCACCCACGGGGACGTTCAAGGGCAGTTTCGAGATCTCACCCTCTAACGCCATGTTTTCAAGCCTAAGTCTAGAAATATGGAAATCAAAATCGTATTCTTAAATCGGGAGTCCCGTGGCTGCGGGGTCAGTTCCTACGAGTTACATTGGTCCAGTGGGAGGTGTTGGTGCCACCCACGTGGCCGTTCGGGGGCTGTTTCGAGTTCTCACCTTCTAAAGCCATATTTTTAAGTCTTAGTCTAGAAATATGCACATTACTGTGGTATTCTCAAACCGGGAGTCCCGCAGCTGTGGGGTCTGTTCCTACGAGTTATATTGGTCCCGTGGGAGGTGTTGGTGCCACCCACGGGGCCGTTCGGGGGCAGTTTCGAGGTCTCACCCTCTAACGCCATGTTTTTAATCCTAAGTTTAGAACTATGAAAATTATCTTCGTATTCTCAAATCGGGAGTCCCGCGGCCGCGGGGCCAGTTTCTACAGGTTACATTGGTCCAATGGGAGGTGGTTGTACCACCCACGGGGTCGTTTGGGAGCTATTTCAAGATCTCACCCTCTAACGCCATGTTTTTAAGCCTAAGTCTTGAAATATACGAATTAACATCGTATTCTCAAATTGGAGTCCCGCGGCTGTGGGGTCAGTTCTTACGAGTTACATTGGTCCCGTAGGAGGTGTTTGTGCCACGCACGGGGACGTTCAGGGGCAATTTCGAGATCTCACCCTCTAACGCCATGTTTTTAAGACTAAGTCTAAAAATATGTAAATTATCATTGTAATCTCAAACCAGGAGTCCCGCGGCTGTGGGGTCAGTTCCTACGAGTTACATTGGTCCCGTGGGACGTGTTGGTGCCACCCACGGGGCCGTTCGGGGGCTGTTTCTAGTTCTCACCTTCTAACGCCATATTTTTAAGCCTAAGTCTTTAAATATGAAAATTACCATCGTATTCTCAAACCAAGAGTCTCGCAGCTGCAGGGTCAGTTCCTACGTTTTACATTGGTCCCGTGGGAGGTGTTGCTGCTACCCACAGGGCCGTTCATGGGTTGTTTCGAGTTATCACTGTCTAACGCCATGCTTTTAAGACTAAGTCTAGAAATATGAAAATTATCGTCGTATTCTCACACCAGGAGTCCCGCGGCTGTGGAATCAGTTCCTATGAGTTATATTGGTCCCGTGGGAGGTGTTGGTGCCACCCACGGGGACGTTTGGGGAATGTTTCAAGTTCTCACCCTCTAACACCATGTTTTTAAGCATAAGTCTAGAAATATGTAGATAACTGACGTATTCTCAAATCGGGAGTCCTGCAGCTGCGAGGTCAGTTCCTACGAGTTACATTGGTCCCGTGGGAGTTGTTGGTGCCACCCACGGGGACGATCGGGGGAAGTTTTGAGATCTGACCCTCTAACGCCTTATTTTTAAGCATAAGTCTAGAAATAAGCAAATTATCGTCATATTCTCAAACCGGGAATCCCGCGGCTACTAGGTCAGTTCCTACAAGTTACGTTTGTCCCGTGGGAGGTGTTGGTTCCACCCACGGGGCCGTTCGGGGGTTGTTTCGAGTTCTCACCCTCTAACGCCATGTTTTTAATCCTAAGTCTTTAAATATGCAAATTACCATCGTATTCTCAAACCGGGGGTCCGGCGAGTGCGGGGTCAGTTCCTATGAGTTACATTGGTACCGTGAGAGGTGTTGGAGCCACCCACGGGGACGTTCTGGGGCAGTTTCGAGATGTCACCCTCTAACACCATGTTTTCAAGCCTAAGTCTAGAAATATGGAAATTAACGTCGTATTCTTAAATCGGGAGTCCCGTGGCTTCCGGGTCAATTCCTACGAGTTACATTGGTCCCGTGGGAGGTGTTGGTGCCACCCACGGGGCCGTTTGGGGGCTGTTTCGAGTTCTCACCTTCTAAAGCCATATTTTTAAGTCTTAGTATAGAAGTATGCAAATTACTGTGGTATTCTCAAACCGGGAGTCCCGTAGCTCTGGGGTCAGTTCCTACGAGATATATTGGTCCCATGGAAGGTGTTGGTGCCACCCACGGGGCCGTTCGGGGGTAGTTTCGAGGTCTCACCCTCTAACGCCATGTTTTTAATCCTAACTTTAGAACTATGAAAATTATCGTCGTATTCTCACATCGGGAGTCCCGCGGCTGCGGGGTCAGTTCCTACGGGTTACATTGGTCCCGTGGGAGGTGGTTGGACCACCCACGGGGACGTTCGGGAGCTATTTCAAGATCTCACCCTCTAACGCCATGTTTTTAAGCCTAAGTCTAGAAATATACAAATTAACATCGTATTCTCAAATTGGAGTCCCGCGGCTGTGGGGTCAGTTCTTACGAGTTACATTTGTCCCGTAGGAGGTGTTTGTGCCACCCACGGGGCCGTTCGGGGGCAGTTTCGAGATCTCACCCTCTAACGCCATGTTTTTAAGCCTAAGTCTAGAAATATGAAAATTATCGTTGTAATCTCAAACCAGGAGTCCCGCGCCTGCGGGGTCAGTTCCTACGAGTTACAGTGGTCCCGTGGGAGGTGTTAGTGCCACCCATGGGGACGTTAGGGGGATGTTTCGAGTTCTCAGCCTTTAACGCCATGTTTTTAAGCCTAAGTCTATAAATATGCAAATGACCATCGTATTCTCAAATCGGGAGTCCGACGGCTGCGGGGTCAGTTCCTACGAGTTACATTGGTCCCGTGGGAGTTGTTGGGGCCACCCACGGGGACGTTGGGCGGCTGTTTCGAGGTCTCATCCTCTAACGCCATGTCTTTAAGGCTAAGTCTAAAAATACGCAAATTACTATCGTATTCTCAAATCGGGAGTCCCGCGGCTGTGGAATCAGTTCATACGAGTTACATTGGTCCCGTGGGAGGTGTTGGTGCCACCCACGGGGCCATTCGGTGGAAGTTTCGAGATCTTACCCTCTAACACAATGTTTTTAAGCCTAAGTTTAGAAATATTAAAATTATCGTCGTATTATCAAATCGGGAGTCCCGCGGCTGCGGGGTCAGTTCCTACGAGTTATATTGGTCCCGTGGGAGGTGTTGGTGCCACCCACGGGGCCGTTCGGGGACTGTTTCGAGTTCTAACCCTCTAAAGCCATGTTTTTAAGCCTAAGTCTACAAACATTCAAATTACCATCGTATTATCAAACCAGGAGTCCCGCGGCTACGGGGTCAGTTCCCACATTTTACGTTGGTCCTGTGGGAGGTGTTCCTGCCACCCACGGAGCCGTTCGGGGGCTTTTTCGAGTTCTCACCCTCTAACACCATATTTTTAAGTCTAAGTCTATAAATATGCAAATTATCATCATATTCACAAACTGGGAGTCCCGCGGATGTGGGGTCAGTTCCTACGAGTTACACTGGTCCCGTGGGAGGTGTTGGTGCCACCCACGGGGCCGTTCGTGGGCTGTTTCGAGTTCTCACCCTCTAACGCCATGTTTTTAAGCCTAAATATATAAGTATGCAAATTACCATCGTATTCTCAAACCGGGAGTCCCGCAGCTGCAGGGTCAGTTCCTACGAGTTACATTGGTCCCGTGGGAGGTGTTGGTGACACCCACGGGCCCGTTCGGGGGCAGTTTCGAGATCTCACCCTCTAACGCCATGTTTCTAAGCCTAAGTCTATAAATATATAAATTACCGTCGTATTCTCAAAGTGGGAGTCCTGCGGTTGCGGGGTCAGTTCCTACGAGTTACATTGATCCCATGGGAGGTGTTGGTGCCACCCACGGGGCCGTTCGGGGGCTGTTTCGAGTTCTCACCCTCTAACGCCATGTTTTTAAGCCTAAGTCTATAAATATGCAAATTACCATCGTATTTTCAAATCGGGAGTCCCGCAGCTGCGGGGTCAGTTCCTACGAGTTACATTGGTCCCACGGGAGGTGTTGGTGCCACCCACGGGCCCGTTCGGGGGCAGTTTCAAGAACTCACCCTCTAACGCCATTTTTTTAAGCCAAGTCTATAAATATGCAAATTACCGTCGTATTCTCAAAGTGGGAGTCCTGCGGTTGCGGGGTCAGTTCCTACGCGTTACATTGATCCCATGGGAGGTGTTGGTGCCACCCACGGGGACGTTCGGGGGCTGTTTCAAGTTCTCACCCTCTAACGCCGTGTTTTTAAGCCTAAATATATAAATATGCAGTTTCGAGATCTCACACTCTAACGCCATGTTATTAAGCCTAAGTCTAGAAATAATCAAATTAACATTGTATTCTCAAATTGAGAGTCCCGCGGCTGTAGGGTCAGTTCATACGAGTTACATTGGTCCCGTGTGAGGTGTTGGTGCCACCCACGGGGCCGTTTGGTGGCAGTTTTGAGATCTCACCCTCTAACGCCATGTTTTTAGGCCTAAGTCTAGAAATTTACGAATTAATGTCGTATTCTCAAATCGGGAGTCCCGCGGCTGCGGGGTCAGTTCCTACGAGTTATATTGGTCCCGTGGGAGGTGTTGGTGCCAACCATGGGGACATTAGGGGGCTATTTCGAGTTCTCACCCTCTAATGCCATGTTTTTAAGCCTAAGTCCAGAAATATGCAAATTACCATCGTATTCTCAAATCAGGAGTCCGGCGGCTGCGGGGTCAGTTCCTACGAGTTATATTGGTCCCGTGGGAGGTGTTGGTGCCACCCATGGGGACATTAGGGGGCTGTTTCGAGTTCTCACCCTCTAACGCCATGTTTTTAAGCCTAAGTCTAGAAATATACAAATTACCGTCGTATTCTCAAATCGGGAGTCCCACGGCTATGGGGTAAGTTCCTACGAGTTACATTGGTACCGAGGGAGGTGTTGGTTCCACCCATGGGGACGTTGGGGGGCAGTTTCGAGATCTCACCCTCTAACGCCATGTTTTTATGCCTAAGTTTATAAATATGAATATTACCATCGTATTGTGAAACCGGGAGTCCCTCGGTTGCGGGGTCAGTTCCGAAGAGTTACGTTGGTCCCGTGGGAGGTGTTGGTGCCACCCACGGGGCCGTTCGGGGCCTGTTACGAGTTCTCACCCTCTAACGCCTTTTTTTTAATCCTAAGTCTTTAAATATGCAAATTACCATCGTATTCTCAAACCGGGAGTCCCGCGACTGCGGGGTCCGTTCCTACGAGTTACATTGGTCCCTTGGGAGGTGTTGGTGCCACCCGTGGGGACGTTCGGGGGATGTTTCGAGTTCTCACCCTCTAACGCCATGTTTCTAAGCATAATTCTAGAAATAAGTAAATTATCGTTGTATTCTCAAATCGGGAATCCCGCGGCTATGGGGTCAGTTCCTACAAGTTACGTTGGTCCCGTGGGAGGTGTTGGTGCCACCCACGGGGCCGTTCGGGGGTTGTTTCGATTTCTCACCCTCTAACGCCATGCTTTTAATCCTAAGTCTTTAAATATGCAAATTACCGTTGTATTCTCAAATCGGGGGTCCAACGACTACGGGGTCAGTTCCTACGAGTTGCATTGGTCCCGTGAGAGGTGTTGGTGCCACCCACGGGGACGTTCAGGGGCAGTTTCAAGATCTCACCCACTAACGCCATGTTTTCAAGCCTAAGTCTATAAATATGCAAATTAACGTCGTATTCTTAAATTGGGAGTCCCGTGGCTGCGGGATCAGTTCCTACGAGTTACATTGGTCCCGTGGGAGGTGTTGGTGCCACCCACGGTGCCGTTCGGGGGCAGTTTCGAGATCTCACCCTCTAACGCCATATTTTTAAGCCTTAGTCTAGAAATATGAAAATTACTATGGTATCCTCAAATCGGGAGTCCTGCGGCTGTGGGGTCAGTTGCTACGAGTTATATTGGTCCCATGGGAGGTGTTGGTGCCACCCACGGGGCCGTTCGGGGGATGTTTCGAGGTTTCATCCTCTAACGCCATGTTTTTAAGCCTAAGTTTAGAACTATGAAAATTATCATCGTATTCTCAAATCGGGAGTCCCGCGGCTGCGGGGTCAGTTCCTAAGAGTTACATTGGTCCAGTGGGAGCTGTTGGTGCCACCCACGGGGTCGTTCGGTGGTTGTTTCTAGTTCTCACCTTCTAACGCCATGTTTTTAAGCCTAAGTCTTTAAATATGAAAATCACCATTGTATTCTCAAACCAGGAGTCTCGCGGCTGCAGGGTCAGTTGCTACGAGTTACATTGGTCCCGTGGGAGGTGTTGGTAGCACCCACTGGGATGTTCAGGGGCTATTTCGAGTTCTCACCCTCTAATGCCATATATTTAAGCCTAAGTCTTTAAATATGAAAATTACCGTCGTATTCTCAAACCGGGAGTCCCGCGGTTACGGGGCCAATTCCTACGGGTTACATTGGTCCCGTGGGAGGTGTTGGTACCAACCACGGGGACGTTCGGGAGCTGTTTCGAGATCTCACCCTCTAACGCCATATTTTTAAGCCCAAGTCCAGAAATATACTACTTAACATCGTATTTTCAAATTGGAGTCCCGCGACTGTGGGGTCAGTTCTTACGACTTACATTGGTCCCGTAGAAGGTGTTGGTGCCACCCACGGGGCCGTTCGGGGGCAGTTTTGAGATCTCACCCTCTAACGCCATGTTTTTAAGACTAAGTATAAAAATATGTAAATTATCGTTGTAATCTCAAACTGAGAGTCCCGCGGAGGCAGGGTTAGTTCCTGCAAGTTACATTGGTCCCGTGGGATGAGTTGGTGCTACCCACAGGGCCGTTAGTGGGCTATTTCGAGTTCTTACCCTCTAACGCCATATTTTTAAGACTAAGTCTATAAATATGCAAATTATCGTCGTCTTCTCAAACTGGGAGTCCCGCGGATGCGGGGTCAGTTCCTACGAGTTGCATTGGTCCCGTGAGAGGTGTTGGTGCCACCCACGGGGACGTTCAGGGGCTGTTTCGAGATCTCACCCACTAACGCCATGTTTTCAAGCCTAAGTTTATAAATATGCAAATTAACGTCGTATTATTAAATTGGGAGTCCCGTGGCTGCGGGGTCAGTTCCTACGAGTTACATTGGTCCCGTGGGAGGTGTTGGTGTCACCCATGGGGCCGTTCGGGGCAGTTTCGAGATCTCACCCTCTAACGCCATATTTTTAAGCCTAAGTTTAGAAATATGAAAATTATCATTGTATTCTCAAATCGGGAGTCCCGTGGCTGCGGGGTCACTTCCTACGAGTTACATTGGTCCCGTGGGAGGTGTTGGTGCCACCCACGGGGCCGTTCGGAGGCTGTTTCAAGTTCTCACCTTCTAACGTCATGTTTTTAAGCCTAAGTCTAGAAATATACAAATTACCATCGTATTCTCAAATCGGGAGTCCCACGGCTGTGGGGTAAGTTCCTACGAGTTACATTGGTACCGAGGGAGGTGTTGGTTCCACCCACGGGGACGTTGGGGGGCAGTTTCGAGATCTTACCCTCTAACGCCATGTTTTTATGCCTAAGTTTATAAATATGCATATTACCATCGTATTGTAAAACCGGGAGTCCCGCGGTTGCGGGTTCAGTTCCGAAGAGTTACGTTGGTCCCGTGGGAGGTGTTGGTGCCACCCACGGGGCCGTTCGGGGCCTGTTACGAGTTCTCACCCTCTAACGCCTTTTTTTTAATCCTAAGTCTTTAAATATGTAAATTACCATCGTATTCTCAAACCGGGAGTCCCGCGACTGCGGGGTCCGTTCCTACGAGTTACATTGGTCCCTTGGGAGGTGTTGGTGCCACCCGTGGGGACGTTCGGGGGATGTTTCGAGTTCTCACCCTCTAACGCCATGTTTTTAAGCCTTAGTCTAGAAATATGCAAATTGCTGATGTATTCTCAAATCGGGAGTCCCGCAGCTGCGGGGTCAGTTCCTACGAGTTACATTGGTCCCGTGGGAGGTGTTGGTGCCACCCACGGGGACGATCGGGGGAAGTTTCGAGATCTCACCCTCTAACGCCATGTTTTTAAGCATAATTCTAGAAATAAGTAAATTATCATTGTATTCTCAAATCGGGAATCCCGCGGCTATGGGGTCAGTTCCTACAAGTTACGTTGGTCCCGTGGGAGGTGTTGGTGCCACCCACGGGGCCGTTCGGGGGTTGTTTCGATTTCTCACCCTCTAACGCCATGCTTTTAATCCTAAGTCTTTAAATATGCAAATTACCGTTGTATTCTCAAACCGGGGGTCCGACGACTACGGGGTCAGTTCCTACCAGTTGCATTGGTCCCGTGAGAGGTGTTGGTGCCACCCACGGGGACGTTCAGGGGCAGTTTCGAGATCTCACCCACTAACGCCATGTTTTCAAGCCTAAGTCTATAAATATGCAAATTAACGTCGTATTATTAAATTGGGAGTCCCGTGGCTGCGGGATCAGTTCCTACGAGTTACATTGGTCCCGTGGGAGGTGTTGGTGCCACCCACGGTGCCGTTCGGGGGCAGTTTCGAGATCTCACCCTCTAACGCCATATTTTTAAGCCTTAGTCTAGAAATATGAAAATTACTATGGTATCCTCAAATCGGGAGTCCTGCGGCTGTGGGGTCAGTTGCTACGAGTTATATTGGTCCCGTGGGAGGTGTTGGTGCCACCCACGGGGCCGTTCGGAGGCTGTTTCAAGTTCTCACCTTCTAACGTCATGTTTTTAAGCCTAAGTCTAGAAATATACAAATTACCGTCGTATTCTAAAATCGGGAGTCCCACGGCTGTGGGGTAAGTTCCTACGAGTTACATTGGTACCGAGGGAGGTGTTGGTTCCACCCACGGGGACGTTGGGGGGCAGTTTCGAGATCTCACCCTCTAACGCCATGTTTTTATGCCTAAGTTTATAAATATGCATATTACCATCGTATTGTGAAACCGGGAGTCCCGCGGTTGCGGGGTCAGTTCCGAAGAGTTACGTTGGTCCCGTGGGAGGTGTTGGTGCCACCCACGGGGCCGTTCGGGGCCTGTTACGAGTTCTCACCCTCTAACGCCTTTTTTTTAATCCTAAGTCTTTAAATATGCAAATTACCATCGTATTCTCAAACCGGGAGTCCCGCGACTGCGGGGTCCGTTCCTACGAGTTACATTGGTCCCTTGGGAGGTGTTGGTGCCACCCGTGGGGACGTTCGGGGGATGTTTCGAGTTCTCACCCTCTAACGCCATGTTTTTAAGCCTTAGTCTAGAAATATGCAAATTGCTGATGTATTCTCAAATCGGGAGTCCCGCAGCTGCGGGGTCAGTTCCTACGAGTTACATTGGTCCCGTGGGAGGTGTTGGTGCCACCCACGGGGACGATCGGGGGAAGTTTCGAGATCTCACCCTCTAACGCCATGTTTTTAAGCATAATTCTAGAAATAAGTAAATTATCGTTGTATTCTCAAATCGGGAATCCCGCGGCTATGGGGTCAGTTCCTACAAGTTACGTTGGTCCCGTGGGAGGTGTTGGTGCCACCCACGGGGCCGTTCGGGGGTTGTTTCGATTTCTCACCCTCTAACGCCATGCTTTTAATCCTAAGTCTTTAAATATGCAAATTACCGTTGTATTCTCAAACCGGGGGTCCGACGACTACGGGGTCAGTTCCTACGAGTTGCATTGGTCCCGTGAGAGGTGTTGGTGCCACCCACGGGGACGTTCAGGGGCAGTTTCAAGATCTCACCCACTAACGCCATGTTTTCAAGCCTAAGTCTATAAATATGCAAATTAACGTCGTATTCTTAAATTGGGAGTCCCGTGGCTGCGGGATCAGTTCCTACGAGTTACATTGGTCCCGTGGGAGGTGTTGGTGCCACCCACGGTGCCGTTCGGGGGCAGTTTCGAGATCTCACCCTCTAACGCCATATTTTTAAGCCTTAGTCTAGAAATATGAAAATTACTATGGTATCCTCAAATCGGGAGTCCTGCGGCTGTGGGGTCAGTTGCTACGAGTTATATTGGTCCCGTGGGAGGTGTTGGTGCCACCCACGGGGCCGTTCGGGGGATGTTTCGAGGTCTCATCCTCTAACGCCATGTTTTTAAGCCTAAGTTTAGAACTATGAAAATTATCATCGTATTTTTAAATCGGGAGTCCCGCGGCTGCGGGGTCAGTTCCTAAGAGTTACATTGGTCCAGTGGGAGCTGTTGGTGCCACCCACGGGGTCGTTCGGCGGTTGTTTCTAGTTCTCACCTTCTAACGCCATGTTTTTAAGCCTAAGTCTTTAAATATGAAAATCACCATTGTATTCTCAAACCAGGAGTCTCGCGGCTGCAGGGTCAGTTGCTACGAGTTACATTGGTCCCGTGGGAGGTGTTGGTAGCACCCACTGGGATGTTCAGGGGCTATTTCGAGTTCTCACCCTCTAATGCCATATATTTAAGCCTAAGTCTTTAAATATGAAAATTACCGTCGTATTCTCAAACCGGGAGTCCCGCGATTCCGGGGCCAATTCCTACGGGTTACATTGGTCCCGTGGGAGGTGTTGGTACCAACCACGGGGACGTTCGGGAGCTGTTTCGAGATCTCACCCTCCAACGCCATATTTTTAAGCCCAAGTCCAGAAATATACTACTTAACATCGTATTCTCAAATTGGAGTCCCGCGACTGTGGGGTCAGTTCTTACGACTTACATTGGTCCCGTAGAAGGTGTTGGTGCCACCCACGGGGCCGTTCGGGGGCAGTTTTGAGATCTCACCCTCTAACGCCATGTTTTTAAGACTAAGTATAAAAATATGTAAATTATCGTTGTAATCTCAAACTGAGAGTCCCGCGGAGGCAGGGTTAGTTCTTGCAAGTTACATTGGTTCCGTGGGATGAGTTGGTGCTACCCACAAGGCCGTTAGTGGGCTATTTCGAGTTCTTACCCTCTAACGCCATATTTTTAAGACTAAGTCTATAAATATGCAAATTATCGTCGTCTTCTCAAACTGGGAGTCCCGCGGATGCGGGGTCAGTTCCTACGAGTTACAGTGGTCCCGTGGGAAGTGTTGGTGCCACCCATGCGGCCGTTTGGGGGCTGTTTCGAGTTCTCACCCTCTAACGCCATGTTTTTAAGACTAAATATATAAATATGCAAATTACCATCGTATTCTCAAACCGGGAGTCCCGCAGCTGCGGGGTCAGTTCCTACGAGTTACATTGGTCCCGTGGGAGGTGTTGGTGACACCCACGGGCCCGTTCGGGGGCAGTTTCGAGATCTCACCCTCTAACGCCATGTTTTTAAGCCTTAGTCTAGAAATATGAAAATTACTATGGTATCCTCAAATCGGGAGTCCTGCGGCTGTGGGGTCAGTTCTTACGAGTTACATTGGTCCCGTAGGAGGTGTTGGTGCCACCCACGGGTTCGTTTGGGGGCAGTTTCGAGTTCCCACCCTCTAACGCCATGTTTTAAGCCTAAGTCTATAAATATGCAAATTACCGTCGTATTCTCAAATTGAGAGTCTTACGGCTACGGGGTCAGTTCCTACGAGTTAGCATTGGTCCTGTGGGACAAGTTGGTGCCACCCATGGGGCTGTTCGGGGGCAGTTTCGAGAGCCCACCCTCTAATGCCATGTTTTTAAGTCAAAGTCTATAAATAAGAAAATTACCATCGTATTCTAAAACCGGGAGTCCCGCGGCAGCGGGGTCAGTTCCTACGAGTTACATTGGTCCCGTGGGAGGTGTTGGTGCCACCCACGATGCCGTTCGGGGGATATTTCAAGTTCTCACCCTCTAATGCCATGTTTCTAAGCCTAAGTCTATAAATATGCAAATTACCGTCATATTCTCAAAATGGGAGTCCTGCGGCTACGGGGTCTGTTCCTACGAGTTACATTGGTCACATGGGACGTGTTGGTTCCACTCACGGGGACGTTCGGCGGCTGTTTGGAGTTCTCACCCTCTAACGCCATGTTTTTAAGCTTAAGTCTATAAATATGCAAATTACGATCGTATTCTCAATTTGGGAGTCCTGCGGTTGTGGGGTCAGTTTGTACGAGTTACATTGGTCCCGTGGAAGGTGTTGGTGCTACCCACAGGGAGGTTCGTGGGAATTTCGAGATCTCACCCTCTAACGCCATGTTTTTAAGCCTAAGTCTAGAAATATGCAAATTATCGTCGTTTTCTCAAACCGGGCGTCCTACGGCTGTAGGGTTCGTTACCACGAGTTACATTGGTACCGTGGGATGAGTTTGTGCTACCCACGGGGACGTTCGGTGGCTTTTTTGAGTTCTCACCCTCTAAAGCCATGTTTTCAAGCCTAAGTCTAGAAATATGACAATTATCGTCGTATTCTCAAACCAGGAGTCTCGCGGCCGCGGGGTCAGTTACTAAGAGTTACATTGGTCCCGTGGGAGGTGTTGGTGCCACCCACGGGAACGTTCGGAGGCTATTTTAAGTTCTCACCCACTAACGCCTTGTTTTTCTTATGTTTAGAAATATGAAAATTATCGTCGTCTGGTCTAACCGGAGACCGGCGGCTGCGGGGTCAGTTCCTACGAGTTATATTGGTCCCATGGGAGGTGTTGGTGCCACCCACGGGGCCGTTCGGGGGATGTTTTGAGTTGTCACCCTCTAACGCCATGTTTTTAAGCCTAAGTCTATAAATATGCAAATTACCATCGTATTCTCAAACCAGGAGTCCTGCGGCTGTGGGGTCAGTTCCTACGAGTTACATTGGTCCCGTGGGAGGTGTTGGTGCCACCCACGGGGCCGTTCGGAGGCTGTTTCAAGTTCTCACCTTCTAACGTCATGTTTTTAAGCCTAAGTCTTTAAATATGAAAATTACCGTCATATTCTCAAACTGGGAGTCCTGTGGCTCCGGGGTCAGTTCCAACGAGTTACATTGGTCCCATGGGAGGTGTTGGTTCCACCCACGGGGCCGTTGGGAGGCAGTTTCGAGATCTCACCCTCTATTGCCATGTTTTTAAGCCTAAGTATAGAAATATGAAAATTATCATCATATTCTCAAATAGGGAGACCCGCGGCTTCGAGGTCAGTTCCTACGAGTTACATTGGTCCCGTGGGAGGTGTTGGTGCCACCCACGGGGCCGTTCGGGGGCTGTTTCAAGTTCTCACCTTCTAACGCCATGTTTTTAAGCCTAGGTCTTTAAATATGCAAATTACCGTCATATTCTCAAACCGGGAGTCTCGCGATGTCGGGGTCTGTTACTACGAGTTACCTTGGTCCCGTGGGAGGTGTTGGTGCCACCCACGGGGCCGTTCGGGGGCAGTTTCGAGATCTCACCCTCTAACGCCATGTTTTTAAGCCTCAGTTTAGAAATATGAAAATTATCATCATATTCTCAAATCGGGAGTCCCGCGGCTCCGGGGTCAGTTCCTACGAGCTACATTGGTCCCGTGGGAGGTGTTGGTGCCACCCACGGGGCCGTTCGGGGGCTGTTTCAAGTTCACACCTTCTAACACCATGTTTTTAAGCCTAAGTCTTTAAATATGCAAATTACCGTTGTATTCTCAAACTGGGAGTCTCGCTGTGTCGGGGTTTGTTACTACGAGTTACATTGGTCCCGTGGGAGGTGTTGGTGCCACCCACGGGGCCGTTCGGGGGCTATTTCGAGTTCTCACCCTTTAACGCCATGTATTTAAGCCTAAATCTATAAATATGCTAATTACAGTCGTATTCTCATACCGGTAGTTCTGCGGTTCAGGGGCCAGTTCCTACGGGTTACATTGGTCCCGTGGGAGGTGTTGGTACCACCCACGGCGACGTTCGGGAGCTGTTTCGAGATCTCACCCTCTAAAGGCATGTTTTGGAGCCTAAGTCTAAAAATATACAAATTAATGTCGTATTCTCAAATTGGAGTCCTGCGGCTCCGGGGTCAGTTCTTACGAGTTACATTGATCCCGTAGAAGGTGTTGGTGCCACCCACGGGGTCGTTTGGGGGCAGTTTCGAGTTCCCACCCTCTAACGCCATGTTTTAAGCCTAAGTCTATAAATATGCAAATTACCGTCGTATTCTCAAATCGAGAGTCTTACGGCTACGGGGTCAGTTCCTACGAGTTAGCATTGGTCCTGTGGGACAAGTTGGTGCCACCCATGGGGCCGTTCTGGGTCAGTTTCGAGAGGCCACCCTCTAATGCCATGTTTTTAAGTCAAAGTATATAAATAAGCAAATTACCATCGTATTCTAAAACCGGGAGTCCCGCGGCAGCGGGGTCAGTTCCTACGAGTTACATTGGTCCCGTGGGAGGTGTTGGTGCCACCCACGATGCCGTTCGGGGGCTATTTCAAGTTCTCACCCTCTAACGCCATGTTTCTAAGCCTAAGTCTATAAATATGTAAATTACTGTCATATTGTCAAAACGGGAGTCCTGCGGCTACGGGGTCAGTTCCTACGAGTTACATTGGTCCCGTGGGACGTGTTGGTTCCACTCACGGGGACGTTCGGCGGCTGTTTTGAGTTCTCACCCTCCAACGCCATGTTTTTAAGCTTAAGTCTATAAATATGCAAATTACGATCGTATTCTCAAATTGGGAGTCCTGCGGTTGCGGGGTCAGTTTGTACGAGTTACATTGGTCCAGTGGAAGGTGTTGGTGCCACCCACAGGGAGGTTCGTGGGAATTTCGAGATCTCACCCTCTAACGCCATGTTTTTAAGCCTAAGTCTAGAAATATACAAATTATCATCGTTTTCTCAAACCGGGAGTCCTGCGGCTGTAGGGTTAGTTACCACGAGTTACATAGGTCCCGTGGGATGAGTTGGTGCTACCCACGGGGACGTTCGGTGGCTGTTTTGAGTTCTCACCCTCTAAAGCCATGTTTTCAAGCCTAAGTCTAGAAATATGACAATTATCGTCGTATTCTCAAACCAAGAGTCTCGCGGCTGCGGGGTCAGTTACTAAGAGTTACATTGGTCCCGTGGGAGGTGTTGGTGCCACCCACGGGGACGTTCGGGGGCTATTTTAAGTTCTCACCCACTAACGCAATGTTTTTCTTATGTTTAGAAATATGCAAATTATCGTCGTCTGGTCTAACCGGAGGCCTGCGGCTGCGGGGTCAGTTCCTACGAGTTATATTGGTCCCATGGGAGGTGTTGGTGCCACCCACGGGGCCGTTCGGGGGCTGTTTCGAGTTGTCACCCTCTAACGCCATGTTTTTAAGCCTAAGTCTATAAATATGCAAATTACCATCGTATTCTCAAACCGGGAGTCCTGCGGCTACGGGGTCAGTTCCTACGAGTTACATTGGTCCCGTGGGAGGTGTTGGTGCCACCCACGGGGCCGTTCGGAGGCTGTTTCAAGTTCTCACCTTCTAAAGTCATGTTTTTAAGCCTAAGTCTATAAATATGCAAATTACCGTCGTATTCTCAAGCTGGGCGTCCTGTGGCTCCGGGGTCAGTTCCAACGAGTTACATTTGTCCCATGGGAGGTGTTGGTTCCACCCACGGGGCCGTTAAGGGGCAGTTTCGAGATCTCACCCTCTAACACCATGTTTTTAAGCCTAAGTTTAGAAATATGAAAATTATCATCATATTCTCAAATAGGGAGTCCCGCGGCTCCGGGGTCAGTTCCTACGAGTTACATTGGTCCCGTGGGAGGTGTTGGTGCCACCCACGGGGCCGTTCGGGGGCTGTTTGAAGTTCTCACCTTCTAACGCCATGTTTTTAAGCCTAAGTCTTTAAATATGCAAATTACCGTCGTATTCTCAAACCGGGAGTCTCGCTGTGTCGGGGTCTGTTACTACGAGTTACATTGGTCCCGTGGGAGGTGTTGGTGCCACCCACGGGGCCGTTCGGGGGCTATTTCGAGTTCTCACCCTTTAACGCCATGTAGTTAAGCCGAAATCTATAAATATGCTAATTACAGTCGTATTCTCATACCGGTAGTTCCGCGGTTGAGGGGCCAGTTCCTACGGGTTACATTGGTCCCGTGGGAGGTGTTGGTACCACCCACGGCGACGTTCGGGAGCTGTTTCGAGATCTCACCCTCTAAAGGCATGTTTTGGAGCCTAAGTCTAAAAATATACAAATTAATGTCGTATTCTCAAATTGGAGTCCTGCGGCTCCGGGGTCAGTTCTTACGAGTTACATTGATCCCGTAGAAGGTGTTGGTGCCACCCACGGGGTCGTTTGGGGGCAGTTTCGAGTTCCCACCCTCTAACGCCATGTTTTAAGCCTAAGTCTATAAATATGCAAATTACCGTCGTATTCTCAAATCGAGAGTCTTACGGCTACGGGGTCAGTTCCTACGAGTTAGCATTGTTCCTGTGGAACAAGTTGGTGCCACCCATGGGGCCGTTCTGGGTCAGTTTCGAGAGGCCACCCTCTAATGCCATGTTTTTATGTCAAAGTATATAAATAAGCAAATTACCATCGTATTCTAAAACCGGGAGTCCCGCGGCAGCGGGGTCAGTTCCTACGAGTTACATTGGTCCCGTGGGAGGTGTTGGTGCCACCCACGATGCCGTTCGGGGGCTATTTCAAGTTCTCACCCTCTAACGCCATGTTTCTAAGCCTAAGTCTATAAATATGCAAATTACTGTCATATTGTCAAAACGGGAGTCCTGCGGCTACGGGGTCAGTTCCTACGAGTTACATTGGTCCCGTGGGACGTGTTGGTTCCACTCACGGGGACGTTCGGCGGCTGTTTCGAGTTCTCACCCTCCAACGCCATGTTTTTAAGCTTAAGTCTATAAATATGCAAATTACGATCGTATTCTCAAATTGGGAGTCCTGCGGTTGCGGGGTCAGTTTGTACGAGTTACATTGGTCCCGTGGAAGGTGTTGGTGCCACCCACAGGGAGGTTCGTGGGAATTTCGAGATCTCACCCTCTAACGCCATGTTTTTAAGCCTAAGTCTAGAAATATACAAATTATCATCGTTTTCTCAAACCGGGCGTCCTGCGGCTGTAGGGTTAGTTACCACGAGTTACATAGGTCCCGTGGGATGAGTTGGTGCTACCCACGGGGACGTTCGGTGGCTGTTTTGAGTTCTCACCCTCTAAAGCCATGTTTTCAAGCCTAAGTCTAGAAATATGACAATTATCGTCATATTCTCAAACCAAGAGTCTCGCGGCTGCGGGGTCAGTTACTAAGAGTTACATTGGTCCCGTGGGAGGTGTTGGTGCCACCCACGGGGACGTTCGGGGGCTATTTTAAGTTCTCACCCACTAACGCAATGTTTTTCTTATGTTTAGAAATATGCAAATTATCGTCGTCTGGTCTAACCGGAGGCCTGCGGCTGCGGGGTCAGTTCCTACGAGTTATATTGGTCCCATGGGAGGTGTTGGTACCACCCACGGGGCCGTTCGGGGGCTGTTTCGAGTTGTCACCCTCTAACGCCATGTTTTTAAGCCTAAGTCTATAAATATGCAAATTACCATCGTATTCTCAAACCGGGAGTCCTGCGGCTACGGGGTCAGTTCCTACGAGTTACATTGGTCCCGTGGGAGGTGTTGGTGCCACCCACGGGGCCGTTCGGAGGCTGTTTCAAGTTCTCACCTTCTAAAGTCATGTTTTTAAGCCTAAGTCTATAAATATGCAAATTACCGTCGTATTCTCAAGCTGGGCGTCCTGTGGCTCCGGGGTCAGTTCCAACGAGTTACATTTGTCCCATGGGAGGTGTTGGTTCCACCCACGGGGCCGTTAGGGGGCAGTTTCGAGATCTCACCCTCTAACGCCATGTTTTTAAGCCTAAGTTTAGAAATATGAAAATTATCATCATATTCTCAAATAGGGAGTCCCGCGGCTCCGGGGTCAGTTCCTACGAGTTACATTGGTCCCGTGGGAGGTGTTGGTGCCACCCACGGGGCCGTTCGGGGGCTGTTTCAAGTTCTCACCTTCTAACGCCATGTTTTTAAGCCTAAGTCTTTAAATATGCAAATTACCGTCGTATTCTCAAACCGGGAGTCTCGCTGTGTCGGGGTCTGTTACTACGAGTTACATTGGTCCCGTGGGAGGTGTTGGTGCCACCCACGGGGCCGTTCGGGGGCTATTTCGAGTTCTCACCCTTTAACGCCATGTATTTAAGCCGAAATCTATAAATATGCTAATTACAGTCGTATTCTCATACCGGTAGTTCCGCGGTTGAGGGGCCAGTTCCTACGGGTTACATTGGTCCCGTGGGAGGTGTTGGTATCACCCACGGCGACGTTCGGGAGCTGTTTCGAGATCTCACCCTCTAAAGGCATGTTTTTGAGCCTAAGTCTAAAAATATACAAATTAATGTCGTATTCTCAAATTGGAGTCCTGCGGCTGCGGGGTCAGTTCTTACGAGTTACATTGATCCCGTAGAAGGTGTTGGTGCCACCCACGGGGTCGTTTGGGGGCAGTTTCGAGTTCCCACCCTCTAACGCCATGTTTTAAGCCTAAGTCTGTAAATATGCAAATTACCGTTGTATTCTCAAATCGAGAGTCTTACGGCTACGGGGTCAGTTCCTACGAGTTAGCATTGGTCCTGTGGGACAAGTTGGTGCCACCCATGGGGCCGTTCTGGGTCAGTTTCGAGAGGCCACCCTCTAATGCCATGTTTTTAAGTCAATGTCTATAAATAAGCAAATTACCATCGTATTCTAAAACCGGGAGTCCCGCGGCAGCGGGGTCAGTTCCTACGAGTTACATTGGTCCCGTGGGAGGTGTTGGTGCCACCCACGATGCCGTTCGGGGGCTATTTCAAGTTCTCACCCTCTAACGCCATGTTTCTAAGCCTAAGTCTATAAATATGCAAATTACCGTCGTATTCTCAAAACGGGAGTCCTGCGGCTACCGGGTCAGTTCCTACGAGTTACATTGGTCCCGTGGGACGTGTTGGTTCCACTCACGGGGACGTTCGGCGGCTGTTTCGAGTTCTCACCTTCTAAAGTCATGTTTTTAAGCCTAAGTCTATAAATATGCAAATTACCGTCGTATTCTCAAGCTGGGCGTCCTGTGGCTCCGGGGTCAGTTCCAACGAGTTACATTTGTCCCATGGGAGGTGTTGGTTCCACCCACGGGGCCGTTAGGGGGCAGTTTCGAGATCTCACCCTCTAACGCCATGTTTTTAAGCCTAAGTTTAGAAATATGAAAATTATCATCATATTCTCAAATAGGGAGTCCCGCGGCTCCGGGGTCAGTTCCTACGAGTTACATTGGTCCCGTGGGAGGTGTTGGTGCCACCCACGGGGCCGTTCGGGGGCTGTTTCAAGTTCTCACCTTCTAACGCCATGTTTTTAAGCCTAAGTCTTTAAATATGCAAATTACCGTCGTATTCTCAAACCGGGAGTCTCGCTGTGTCGGGGTCTGTTACTACGAGTTACATTGGTCCCGTGGGAGGTGTTGGTGCCACCCACGGGGCCGTTCGGGGGCTATTTCGAGTTCTCACCCTTTAACGCCATGTATTTAAGCCGAAATCTATAAATATGCTAATTACAGTCGTATTCTCATACCGGTAGTTCCGCGGTTGAGGGGCCAGTTCCTACGGGTTACATTGGTCCCGTGGGAGGTGTTGGTATCACCCACGGCGACGTTCGGGAGCTGTTTCGAGATCTCACCCTCTAAAGGCATGTTTTTGAGCCTAAGTCTAAAAATATACAAATTAATGTCGTATTCTCAAATTGGAGTCCTGCGGCTGCGGGGTCAGTTCTTACGAGTTACATTGATCCCGTAGAAGGTGTTGGTGCCACCCACGGGGTCGTTTGGGGGCAGTTTCGAGTTCCCACCCTCTAACGCCATGTTTTAAGCCTAAGTCTGTAAATATGCAAATTACCGTTGTATTCTCAAATCGAGAGTCTTACGGCTACGGGGTCAGTTCCTACGAGTTAGCATTGGTCCTGTGGGACAAGTTGGTGCCACCCATGGGGCCGTTCTGGGTCAGTTTCGAGAGGCCACCCTCTAATGCCATGTTTTTAAGTCAATGTCTATAAATAAGCAAATTACCATCGTATTCTAAAACCGGGAGTCCCGCGGCAGCGGGGTCAGTTCCTACGAGTTACATTGGTCCCGTGGGAGGTGTTGGTGCCACCCACGATGCCGTTCGGGGGCTATTTCAAGTTCTCACCCTCTAACGCCATGTTTCTAAGCCTAAGTCTATAAATATGCAAATTACCGTCGTATTCTCAAAACGGGAGTCCTGCGGCTACCGGGTCAGTTCCTACGAGTTACATTGGTCCCGTGGGACGTGTTGGTTCCACTCACGGGGACGTTCGGCGGCTGTTTCGAGTTCTCACCCTCTAACGCCATGTTTTTAAGCTTAAGTCTATAAATATGCAAATTACGATCGTATTCTCAAATTGGGAGTCCTGCAGTTGCGGGGTCAGTTTGTACGAGTTACATTGGTCCCGTGGAAGGTGTTGGTGCCACCCACAGGGAGGTTCGTGGGAATTTCGAGATCTCACCCTCTAACGCCATGTTTTTAAGCCTAAGTCTAGAAATATGCAAATTATCGTCATTTTCACAAACCGGGCGTCCCGCGGCTGTAGGGTTAGTTACCACGAGTTACATAGGTCCCGTGGGATGAGTTGGTGGTACCCACGGGGACGTTCGGTGGCTGTTTTGAATTCTCACCCTCTAAAGCCATGTTTTCAAGCCTAAGTCTAGAAATATGAAAATTATCGTTGTATTCTCAAACCAGGAGTCTCGCGGCTGCGGGTTCAGTTACTAAGAGTTACATTGGTCCCGTGGGAGGTGTTGGTGCCACCCACGGGGACGTTCGGGGGCTATTTTAAGTTCTCACCCACTAACGCCATGTTTTTCTTATGTTTAGAAATATGCAAATTATCGTCGTCTGGTCTAACCGGAGGCCTGCGGCTGCGGGGTCAGCTCCTACGAGTGATATTGGTCCCATGGGAGGTGTTGGTGCCACCCACGGGGCCGTTCGGGGGCTGTTTCGAGTTGTCACCCTCTAACGCCATGTTTTTAAGCCTAAGTCTATAAATATGCAAACTACCATCGTATTCTCAAACCGGGAGTCCTGCGGCTGCGGGGTCAGTTCCTACGAGTTACATTGGTCCCGTGGGAGGTGTTGGTGCCACCCACGGGGCCGTTCGGAGGCTGTTTCAAGTTCTCACCTTCTAACGTCATGTTTTTAAGCCTAAGTCTTTAAATATGCAAATTACCGTCGTATTCTCAAACTGGGAGTCCTGTGGCTCCGGGGTCAGTTCCAACGAGTTACGTTGGTCCCATGGGAGGTGTTGGTTCCACCCACGGGGCCGTTGGGGGGCAATTTCGAGATCTCACCCTCTAACGCCATGTTTTTAAGCCTAAGTTTATAAATATGAAAATTATCATCATATTCTCAAATAGGGAGTCCCGCGGCTTCGAGGTCAGTTCCTACGAGTTACATTGGTCCCGTGGGAGGTGTTGGTGCCACCCACGGGGCCGTTCGGGGGCTATTTCAAGTTCTCACCTTCTAACGCCATGTTTTTAAGCCTAAGTCTTTAAATATGCAAATTACCATCGTATTCTCAAACCGGGAGTCTCGCGGTGTCGGGGTCTGTTACTACGAGTTAACTTGGTCCCGTGGGAGGTGTTGGTGCCACCCACGGGGCCGTTCGGGGGCAGTTTCGAGATCTCACCCTCTAACGCCATGTATTTAAGCCGAAATCTATAAATATGCTAATTACAGTCGTATTCTCATACCGGTAGTTCCGCGGTTGAGGGGCCAGTTCCTACGGGTTACATTGGTCCCGTGGGAGGTGTTGGTACCACCCACGACGACGTTCGGGAGCTGTTTCGAGATCTCACCCTCTAAAGGCATGTTTTTGAGCCTAAGTCTAAAAATATACAAATTAATGTCGTATTCTCAAATTGGAGTCCTGCGGCTGCGGGGTCAGTTCTTACGAGTTACATTGATCCCGTAGAAGGTGTTGGTGCCACCCACGGGGTCGTTTGGGGGCAGTTTCGAGTTCCCACCCTCTAACGCCATGTTTTAAGCCTAAGTCTGTAAATATGCAAATTAACGTTGTATTCTCAAATCGAGAGTCTTACGGCTACGGGGTCAGTTCCTACGAGTTAGCATTGGTCCTGTGGGACAAGTTGGTGCCACCCATGGGGCCGTTCTGGGTCAGTTTCGAGAGGCCACCCTCTAATGCCATGTTTTTAAGTCAATGTCTATAAATAAGCAAATTACCATCGTATTCTAAAACCGGGAGTCCCGCGGCAGCGGGGTCAGTTCCTACGAGTTACATTGGTCCCGTGGGAGGTGTTGGTGCCACCCACGATGCCGTTCGGGGGCTATTTCAAGTTCTCACCCTCTAACGACATGTTTCTAAGCCTAAGTCTATAAATATGAAAATTACCGTCGTATTCTCAAAACGGGAGTCCTGCGGCTACCGGGTCAGTTCCTACGAGTTACATTGGTCCCGTGGGACGTGTTGGTTCCACTCACGGGGACGTTCGGCGGCTGTTTCGAGTTCTCACCCTCTAACGCCATGTTTTTAAGCTTAAGTCTATAAATATGCAAATTACGATCGTATTCTCAAATTGGGAGTCCTGCAGTTGCGGGGTCAGTTTGTACGAGTTACATTGGTCCCGTGGAAGGTGTTGGTGCCACCCACAGGGAGGTTCGTGGGAATTTCGAGATCTCACCCTCTAACGCCATGTTTTTAAGCCTAAGTCTAGAAATATGCAAATTATCGTCATTTTCACAAACCGGGCGTCCCGCGGCTGTAGGGTTAGTTACCACGAGTTACATAGGTCCCGTGGGATGAGTTGGTGGTACCCACGGGGACGTTCGGTGGCTGTTTTGAATTCTCACCCTCTAAAGCCATGTTTTCAAGCCTAAGTCTAGAAATATGAAAATTATCGTTGTATTCTCAAACCAGGAGTCTCGCGGCTGCGGGTTCAGTTACTAAGAGTTACATTGGTCCCGTGGGAGGTGTTGGTGCCACCCACGGGGACGTTCGGGGGCTATTTTAAGTTCTCACCCACTAACGCCATGTTTTTCTTATGTTTAGAAATATGCAAATTATCGTCGTCTGGTCTAACCGGAGGCCTGCGGCTGCGGGGTCAGCTCCTACGAGTGATATTGGTCCCATGGGAGGTGTTGGTGCCACCCACGGGGCCGTTCGGGGGCTGTTTCGAGTTGTCACCCTCTAACGCCATGTTTTTAAGCCTAAGTCTATAAATATGCAAACTACCATCGTATTCTCAAACCGGGAGTCCTGCGGCTGCGGGGTCAGTTCCTACGAGTTACATTGGTCCCGTGGGAGGTGTTGGTGCCACCCACGGGGCCGTTCGGAGGCTGTTTCAAGTTCTCACCTTCTAATGTCATGTTTTTAAGCCTAAGTCTTTAAATATGCAAATTACCGTCGTATTCTCAAACTGGGAGTCCTGTGGCTCCGGGGTCAGTTCCAACGAGTTACATTGGTCCCATGGGAGGTGTTGGTTCCACCCACGGGGCCGTTGGGGGGCAATTTCGAGATCTCACCCTCTAACGCCATGTTTTTAAGCCTAAGTTTATAAATATGAAAATTATCATCATATTCTCAAATAGGGAGTCCCGCGGCTCCGGGGTCAGTTCCTACGAGTTACATTGGTCCCGTGGGAGGTGTTGGTGCAACCCACGGGGCCGTTCGGGGGCTGTTTCAAGTTCTCACCTTCTAACGCCATGTTTTTAAGCCTAAGTCTTTAAATATGCAAATTACCATCGTATTCAAAAAACCCGGAGTCTCGCGGTGTCGGGGTCTGTTACTACGAGTTAACTTGGTCCCGTGGGAGGTGTTGGTGCCACCCACGGGGCCGTTCGGGGGCAGTTTCGAGATCTCACCATCTAACGCCATGTTTTTAAGCCTCAGTTTAGAAATATGAAAATTATCGTCATATTCTCAAATCGGGAGTCCCGCGGCTCCGGGGTCAGTTCCTACGAGTTACATTGGTCCCGTGGGAGGTGTTGGTGCCACCCACGGGGCCGTTCGGGGGCTGTTTCAAGTTCACACCTTCTAACGCCATGTTTTTAAGCCTAAGTCTTTAAATATGCAAATTACCGTCATATTCTCAAACCGGGAGTCTCGCGGTGTCAGGGTCTGTTACTACGAGTTACATTGGTCCCGTGGGAGGTGTTGGTGCCACCCACGGGGCTGTTCGGGGGCTATTTCGAGTTCTCACCCTTTAACGCCATGTATTTAAGACTAAATCTATAAATACGCTAATTACAGTCGTATTCTCATACCGGTAGTTCCGCAGTTGAGGGGCCAGTTCCTACGGGTTACATTGGTCCCGTGGGAGGTGTTGGTACCACCCACGGCAACGTTCGGGAGCTGTTTCGAGATCTCACCCTCTAAAGGCATGTTTTTGAGCCTAAGTCTAGAAATATACAAATTAACGTCGTATTCTCAAATTGGAGTCCTGCGGCTGCGGGGTCAGTTCTTACGAGTTACATTGATCCCGTGGGAGGTGTTGGTGCCACCCACGGGGCCGTTCGGGGGCAGTTTCGAGATCTCCCCCTCTAACGCCATGTTTTTAAGCCTAAGCCTAGAAATATATGCAAATTACTATCGTATTCTCAAACGGGATGTCCCGCGGCAGTGGGGTCAGTTCCTACGAGTTACATTGGTCCCGTGGGAGGTGTTGGTGCCACCCACGGGGCCGTTCGGGGGCAGTTTTGAGATCTCACCCTCTAACGCCATGTTTTTAAGCCTAAGTTTAGAAATATTAAAATTATCGTCGTAATCTCAAATCGGGAGTCCCGTGGCTGCGGGGTCAGTTCCTACGAGTTACATTGGTCCCGTGGGAGGTGTTGGTGCCACCCACGGGGCCGTTCGGGGGCTGTTTCAAGTTCTCACCTTCTAACGCCATGTTTTTAAGCCTAAGTCTATAAACATGCAAATTACTATAGTATTCTCAAACCGGGAGTCCCGCGGCTGCGGTGTCAGTTCCCACGTGTTACATTGGTCCTGTGGGAGGTGTTGCTGCCACCCACGGGGCTGTTCGGGGGCTTTTTCAAGTTCTCACCCTCTAACGCATTGTTTTTAAGCCTAAGTATTAAAATATACAAATTATCGTCGTATTCTCAAACAGGGAGTCCCGCGGCTGCGGGGTCAGTTCCTACGAGTTACATTTGTCCCGTGGGAGGTGTTAGTGCCACCCACGGGGCCGTTCGGGGGCTGGTTCGAGTTCTCACCCTCTGACGCCATCTTTTTAAGGCTAAGTCTATAAATATGCAAATTAGCATCGTATTCTCAACTCGGGAGTCCCGCGGCTACGGGGTGAGTTCCTACGAGTTACATTGGTCCCGTGGGAGGTGTTGGTGCCACCCACGGGGCCGTTCGATGGCAGTTTCGAGTTCTCACCCTCTCACGCCATGTTTTTAAACCTAAGTCTATAAATATGCAAATTACCATCGTATACTCAAACCGGGAGTCCCGCGGCTGTGGGGTCAGTTCCTACGAGTTACATTGGTCCCGTGGGAGGTGTTGGTGCCACCCATGGGGCCGTTCAGAGGCCATTTCGAGTTCTCACCCTCTAACGCCATGTTTTTAACCCTATGTCTATCAATATGCAAATTACCATCGTATTCTCAAACTGGGAATCCTGTGGCTACGGGGTCAGTTCCAACGAGTTACATTGGTCCAATGGGAGGTGTTGGTTCCACCCACGGGGCCGTTCGGGGGCAGTTTCAAGTTCTCACCCTCTAACGCCATGTTTTTAAGCCTAAGTCTATAAATATGCAAATTACCATCGTATTCTCAAACTGGGAGTCCTGCGGTTGCGGGGTCAGTTCCTACAAGTTACATTGGTCCCGTGGGAGGTCTTGGTGCCACCCACGGGGCCGTTCGGGGGCAATTTCGAGATCTCACCCTCTAACGCCATGATTTAAATCCTAAGTTTAGAAATATGAAAATTATCGTCATATTCTCAAATCGGGAGTCCCGCGGCTCCGGGGTCAGTTCCTACGAGTTACATTGGTCCCGTGGGAGGTGTTGGTGCCACCCACGGGGCCGTTCGGGGGATGTTTCATGTACTCACCTTCTAACGCCATGTTTTTAAGCCTAAGTCTTTAAATATGCAAATTACAGTCTTATTCTCAAACCGGGAGTCTCGCGGTGTCGGGGTCTGTTACTACGAGTTACATTGGTCCCGTGGGAGGTGTTGGTGCCACCCACGGGGCCGTTCGGGGGCTATTTCGATTTCTCACCCTTTAATGCCATGTATTTTACCCTAAATCTATAAATATTCAAATTACAGTCGTATTCTCATACCGGTAGTTCCGCGGTTGAGGGGACAGTTCCTACGGGTTACATTGGTCCCGTGGGAGGTGTTGGTACCACCCACGACAACGTTCGGGAGCTATTTCGAGATCTCACCCTCTAAAGGCATGTTTTTGAGCCTAAGTCTAGAAATATACAAATTAACGTCGTATTCTCAAAATGGAGTCCTGCGGCTGCGGGGTCAGTTCTTACGAGTTACATTGATCCCGTAGAAGGTGTCGGTGCCACCCACGGGGCAGTTCGGGAACAGTTTCGAGATCTCACCCTCTAACGCCATGTTTTTAAGCCTAAGCCTAGAAATATATGCAAATTACTGTCGTATTCTCAAACGGGGTGTCCCGCGGCAGTGGGGTCAGTTCCTACGAGTTACATTGGTCCCGTGGGAGGTGTTGGTGCCACCCACGGGGCCGTTCGGGGACAGTTTCGAGATCTCACCCTCTAACGCCATGTTTTTAAGCCTAAGTTTAGAAATATGAAAATTATCTTCGTAATCTCAAATCGGGAGTCCCGTGGCAGCGGGGTCAGTTCCTACGAGTTACATTGGTTCCGTGGGAGGTGTTGTTGCCACCCACGGGGCCGTTCGGGTGCTGTTTCAAGTTCTCACCTTCTAACGCCATGTTTTTAAGCCTAAGTCTATAAACATGCAAATTACAATAGTATTTTCAAACCGGGAGTCCCGCGGCTGCAGGGTCAGTTCCCACGTGTTACATTGGTCCTGTGGGAGGTGTTGTTGCCACCCACGGGGCCGTTCGGGGGCTTTTTCGAGTTCTCACCCTCTAACGCCATGTTTTTAAGCCTAAGTCTTTAAATATAAAAATTATCATCGTATTCTCAAACAGGGAGTCCCGCGACTGCGGGGTCAGTTCCTACGAGTTACATTGGTCCCGTGGGAGGTGTTAGTGCCACCCACAGGGCCGTTCGGGGGCTGGTTCGAGTTCTGACCCTCTAACGCCATATTTTTCAGGCTAAGTCTATAAATATGCAAATTACCATCGTATTCTCAACCCGGGAGTCCCGCGGCTACCAGGTGAGTTACTACAAGTTACATTGGTCCCGTGGGAGGTGTTGGTGCCACCCATGGGGCCGTTCGGGGGTAGTTTCCAGTTCTCACCCTCTCACGCCATGTTTTTAAACCTGAGCCTATAAATATGAAAATTACCGTCGTATAATCAAACCGGGAGTCCCTCGATTGTGGGGTCAGTTCCTAAGAGTTACATTGGTCCCGTGGGAGGTGTTGGTGCCACCCACGGGGCTGTTCGGAGGCTGTTTTGAGTTCTCACCCTCTAACGCCATGTTTTTAATCCTAAGTCTATAAATATGCAAATTACCATCGTATTCTCAAACTGGGAGTCCTGTGTCTACGGGGTCAGTTCCAACGAGTTACATTGGTCCCGTGGGAGGTGTTGGTGACACCCACGGGGCCGTTCGGGGCAGTTTCGACCCTCTAACGCCATGTTTTTAAGCCTATGTCTAGAAATATGAAAATTATTATCGTATTCTCAAATCAGGAGTCCCGTGGCTGCGGGGTCAGTTCCTACGAGTTACATTGCTCCCGAGGGAGGTGATGGTGCCACCCACGGGGCCGTTCCGGGGCTGTTTCAGGTTCTCACCTTCTAACGCCATGTTTTTAAGACTAAGTTTAGAGATATGAAAATTATCGTCATATTCTCAAATCGGGAGTCCCGCGGCTCCGGGGTCAGTTCCTAAGAGTTACATTGGTCCCGTGGGAGGTGGTGGTGCCACCCACGGGGCCGTTCGGGGGCTGTTTCAAGTTCTCACCTTCTAACGCCATGTTTTTAAGCCTAAGTCTTTAAATATGCAAATTACTATCGTATTCTCAAACCGGGAGTCCCGCGGCTGCGGGGTCAGTTCCCACGTGTTACATTGGTCCTGTGGGAGGTGTTGCTGCCACCCACAGGGCTGTTCGGGGCCTTTTTCGAGTTCTCACCCTCTAACGCCTTGTTTTTAAGCCTAAGTATTTAAATATACAAATTATCGTCGTATTCTCAAACGGGGAGTCCCGCGGCTATGGGGTCAGTTCCTACGAGTTACATTTGTCCCGTGGGAGGTGTTAGTGCCACCCACAGGGCCGTTCGGGGGCTGGTTCGAGTTCTCACCCTCTAACGCCATCTTTTTAAGGCTAAGTCTATAAATATGATAATTACCATCGTATTCTCAACCCGGGAGTCCCGCGGCTACCGGGTGAGTTCCTATGAGTTAAATTGGTCCCGTGGGAGGTGTTGGTGCCACCCACGGGGCCGTTCGGGGGCAGTTTCGAGTTCTCACCCTCTCACGCCATGTTTTTAAACCTAAGCCTATAAATATGCAAATTACCGTCGTATAATCAAACCGGGAGTCCCGCGGCTGTGGGGTCAGTTCGTAAGAGTTACATTGGTCCCGTGGGAGGTGTTGGTGCCACCCACGGGGCCGTTCGGAGGCTGTTTCGAGTTCTCACCCTCTAACGCCATGTTTTTAATCCTAAGTCTATCAATATGCAAATTACCATCGTATTCTCAAACTGGGAGTCCTGTGGCTACGGGGTCAGTTCCAACGAGTTACATTGGTCCCGTGGGAGGTGTTGGTGCCACCCACGGGGCCGTTCGGGGAAGTTTCGATATCTCACCCTCTAACGCCATGTTTTTAAGCCTATGTTTAGAAATATGAAAATTATCATCGTATTCTCAAATCGGGAGTCCCGTGGCTGCGGGGTCAGTTCCTACGAGTTACATTGGTCCCGGGGGAGGTGTTGGTGCCACCCACGGGGCCGTTCGGGGGCTGTTTCAGGTTCTCACCTTCTAACGCCATGTTTTTAAGCCTAAGTTTAGAGATATGAAAATTATCGTCATATTCTCAAATCGGGAGTCCAGCGGCTTCGGGGTCAGTTCCTATGAGTTACATTGGTCCCGTCGGAGGTGTTGGTGCTACCCACGGGGCCGTTCGGGGGATGTTTCATGTTCTCACCTTCTAACGCCATGTTTTTAAGCCTAAGTCTTTAAATATGCAAATTACCGTCGTATTCTCAAACCGGGAGTCTCGCGGTGTCGGGGTCTGTTACAACGAGTTACATTGGTCCCGTGGGAGGTGTTGGTGCCACCCACGGGGCCGTTCGGGGGCTATTTCGAGTTCTCACCCTTTAACACCATGTATTTTAGCCTAAATCTATAAATATGCAAATTACAGTCATATTCTCATACCGGTAGTTCTGCGGTTGAGGGGCCAGTTCCTACGGGTTACATTGGTCCCGTGGGAGGTGTTGGTACCACCCACGGCAACGTTCGGGAGCTGTTTCGAGATCTCACCCTCTAAAGGCATGTTTTTTAGCCTAAGTCTAGAAATATACAAATTAACGTCGTATTCTTAAATTGGAGTCCTGCGGCTGCGGGGTCAGTTCTTACGAGTTACATTGATCCCGTAGAAGGTGTCAGTGCATCCCACGGGGCCGTTCAGGGGCAGTTTCGACATCTCACCCTCTAACACCATGTTTTTAAGCCTAAGCCTAGAAATATATGCAAATTACTGTGGTATTCTCAAACGGGGTGTCCCGCGGCAGTGGGGTCAGTTCCTACAAGTTACATTGGTCCCGTGGGAGGTGTTGGTGCCACCCACGGGGCCGTTCGGCGGCAGTTTCGAGATCTCACCCTCTAACGCCATGTTTTTAAGCCTAAGTTTAGAAATATGAAAATTATCCTCGTAATCTCAAATCGGGAGTCCCGTGGCTGCGGGGTAAGTTCCTAAGAGTTACATTGGTCCCGTGGGAGGTGTTGTTGCCACCCACGGGGCCGTTCGGGGGCTGTTTCAAGTTCTCACCTTCTAACGCCATGTTTTTAAGCCTAAGTCTATAAACATGAAAATTACAATAGTATTCTCAAACCGAGAGTCCCGTGGCTGCGGGGTCAGTTCCCACGTGTTACATTGGTCCTGTGGGAGGTGTTGCTGCCACCCACGGGGCCGTTCGGGGGATTTTTCGAGTTCTCACCCTCCAACGCCATGTTTTTAAGCCTAAGTCTTTAAATATAAAAATTATTATCGTATTCTCAAACAGGGAGTCCCGCGGCTGCGGGGTCAGTTCCTACGAGTTACATTGGTCCCGTGGGAGGTGTTAGTGCCACCCACAGGGCCGTTCGGGGGCTGGTTCGAGTTCTCACCCTCTAACGCCATCTTTTTAAGGCTAAGTCTATAAATATGATAATTACCATCATATTCTCAACCCGGGAGTCCCGCGTCTACCGGGTGAGTTCCTACGAGTTACATTGGTCCCGTGGGAGGTGTTGGTGCCACCCACGGGGCCGTTCGGGGGCAGTTTCGAGTTTTCACCCTCTCACGCCATGTTTTTAAACCTAAGCCTATAAATATGCAAATTACCGTCGTATAATCAAACCGGGAGTCCCGCGGCTGTGGGGTCAGTTCCTAAGAGTTACATTGGTCCCGTGGGAGGTGTTGGTGCCACCCACGGGGCCGTTCGGAGGCTGTTTCGAGTTCTCACCATCTAACGCCATGTTTTTAATCCTAAGTCTATCAATATGCAAATTACCATCGTATTCTCAAACTGGGAGTCCTGTGGCTACGGGGTCAGTTCCAACGAGTTACATTGGTCCCGTGGGAGGTGTTGGTGCCACCCACGGGGCCGTTCGGGGCAGTTTCGATATCTCACCCTCTAACGCCATGTTTTTAAGCCTATGTTTAGAAATATGAAAATTATCATCGTATTCTCAAATCGGGAGTCCCGTGGCTGCGGGGTCAGTTCCTACGAGTTACATTGGTCCCGAGGGAGGTGTTGGTGCCACCCATGGGGCCGTTCGGGGGCTGTTTCAGGTTCTCACCTTCTAACGCCATGTTTTTAAGCCTAAGTTAAGAGATATGAAAATTCTCGTCATATTCTCAAATCGGGAGTCCCGCGGCTCCGGGGTCAGTTCCTATGAGTTACATTGGTCCCGTCGGAGGTGTTGGTGCCACCCACGGGGCCGGGCTGTTTCATGTTCTCACCTTCTAACGCCATGTTTTTAATCCTAAGTCTTTAAATATGCAAATTATCGTCGTATTCTCAAACCGTGAGTCTCGCGGTGTCGGGGTTGTTACTACGAGTTACATTGGTCCCGCGGGAGGTGTTGGTGCCACCCACGAGGCCGTTCGGGGGCTATTTCGAGTTCTCACCCTTTAACGCCATGTATTTAAGCCTAAATCGATAAATATGGAAATTACAGTCGTATTCTCATACCGGTAGTTCCGCGGTTGAGGGGCCAGTTCCTACGGGTTACATTGGTCCCATGGGAGGTGTTGGTACCACCCACGGGAACGTTCGGGAGCTATTTCGAGATCTCACCCTCTAAAGGCATGTTTTTGAGCCTAAGTCTAGAAATATACAAATTAACGTCGTATTCTCAAATTGGAATCCTGCGGCTGCGGGGTCAGTTCTTACGACTTAAATTGATCCCGTAGAAGGTGTTGGTGCCACCCACGGGGCCGTTCGGGGGCATTTTCGAGATCTCACCCTCTAACGCCATGTTTTTAAGCCTAAGCCTAGAAATATATGCAAATTACTGTCGTATTCTCAAACGGGGTGTCCCGCGGCAGTGGGGTCAGTTCCTACGAGTTACATTGGTCCCGTGGGAGGTGTTGGTGCCACCCACGGGGCCGTTCGGGGCAGTTTCGATATCTCACCCTCTAACGCCATGTTTTTAAGCCTATGTTTAGATATATGAAAATTATCATCGTATTCTCAAATCGGGAGTCCCGTGGCTGCGGGGTCAGTTCCTACGAGTTACATTGGTCCCGAGGGAGGTGTTGGTGCCACCCATGGGGCCGTTCGGGGGCTGTTTCAGGTTCTCACCTTCTAACGCCATGTTTTTAAGCCTAAGTTAAGAGATATGAAAATTCTCGTCATATTCTCAAATCGGGAGTCCCGCGGCTCCGGGGTCAGTTCCTATGAGTTACATTGGTCCCGTCGGAGGTGTTGGTGCCACCCACGGGGCCGGGCTGTTTCATGTTCTCACCTTCTAACGCCATGTTTTTAAGCCTAAGTCTTTAAATATGCAAATTATCGTCGTATTCTCAAACCGTGAGTCTCGCGGTGTCGGGGTTGTTACTACGAGTTACATTGGTCCCGCGGGAGGTGTTGGTGCCACCCACGAGGCCGTTCGGGGGCTATTTCGAGTTCTCACCCTTTAACGCCATGTATTTAAGCCTAAATCGATAAATATGGAAATTACAGTCGTATTCTCATACCGGTAGTTCCGCGGTTGAGGGGCCAGTTCCTACGGGTTACATTGGTCCCATGGGAGGTGTTGGTACCACCCACGGGAACGTTCGGGAGCTATTTCGAGATCTCACCCTCTAAAGGCATGTTTTTGAGCCTAAGTCTAGAAATATACAAATTAACGTCGTATTCTCAAATTGGAATCCTGCGGCTGCGGGGTCAGTTCTTACGACTTAAATTGATCCCGTAGAAGGTGTTGGTGCCACCCACGGGGCCGTTCGGGGGCAGTTTCAAGATCTCACCCTCTAACGCCATGTTTTTAAGCCTAAGCCTAGAAATATATGCAAATTACTGTCGTATTCTCAAACGGGGTGTCCCGCGGCAGTGGGGTCAGTTCCTACGAGTTACATTGGTCCCGTGGGAGGTGTTGGTGCCACCCACGGGGCCGTTCGGGGGCAGTTTTGAGATCTCACCCTCTAACGCCATGTTTTTAAGCCTAAGTTTAGAAATATGAAAATTATCGTCGTAATCTTAAATCGGGAGTCCCGTGGCTGCGGGGTCAGTTCCTACGAGTTACATTGGTCCCGTGGGAGGTGTTGTTGCCACCCACGATGCCGTTCGGGGGCTGTTTCAAGTTCTCACCTTCTAACGCCATGTTTTTAAGCCTAAGTCTATAATCATGCAAATTACAATAGTATTCTCAAATCGAGAGTCCCGCGGCTGCGGGGTCAGTTCCCACGTGTTACATTGGTCTTGTGGGAGGTGTTGCTGCCACCCACGGGGCCGTTCGGGGGCTTTTTCGAGTTCTCACCCTCTAACGCCATGTTTTTAAGCCTAAGTCTTTAAATATAAAAATTATCATCGTATTCTCAAACAGGGAGTCCCGCGGCTGCGGGGTCAGTTCCTACGAGTTACATTGGTCCCGTGGGAGGTGTTAGTGCCACCCATAGGGCCGTTCGAGGGCTGGTTCGAGTTCTCACCCTCTAACGCCATCTTTTTAAGGCTAAGTCTATAAATATGATAATTACCATCGTATTCTCAACCCGGGAGTCTCGCGGCTACCGGGTGAGTTCCTAAGAGTTACATTGGTCCCGTGGGAGGTGTTGGTGCCACCCACGGGGCCGTTCGGGGGCAGTTTCGAGTTCTCACCCTCTCACGCCATGTTTTTAAACCTAAGCCTATAAATATGCAAATTACCGTCGTATAATCAAACCGGGAATCCCGCGGCTGTGGGGTCAGTTCCTAAGAGTTACATTGGTCCCGTGGGAGGTGTTGGTGCCACCCACGGGGCCGTTCGGGGGCTGTTTCGAGTTCTCACCCTCTAACGCCATGTTTTTAAGCCTAAGTTTAGGGATATGAAAATTATCGTCATATTCTCAAATCGGGAGTCCCGCGGCTCCGGGGTCAGTTCCTACGAGTTACATTGGTCCCGTGGGAGGTGTTGGTGCCACCCACGGGGCCGTTCGGGGGCTGTTTCAGGTTCTCACCTTCTAACGCCATGTTTTTAAGCCTAAGTCTTTAAATATGCAAATTACCATCATATTCTCAAACCGGGAGTCTCGCGGTGTCGGGGTCTGTTACTACGAGTTACATTGGTCCCGTGGGAGGTGTTGGTGCCACCCACGGGGCCGTTCGGGGGCTATTTCGAGTTCTCACCCTTTAACGCCATGTATTTAAGCCTAAATCTATAAATATGCAAATTAAAGTTTTATTTTCATACCGGTAGTTCCGCGGTTGAGGGGCCAGTTCCTACGGGTTACATTGGTCCCGTGGGAGGTGTTGGTACCACCCACGGCGACGTTCGGGAGCTGTTTCGAGATCTCACCCTCTAAAGGCATGTTTTGGAGCCTAAGCCTAGAAATATATGCAAATTACTGTCGTATTCTCAAACGGGATGTCCCACGGCAGTGGGGTCAGTTCCTACGAGTTACATTGGTCCCGTGGGAGGTGTTGGTGCCACCCACGGGGCCGTTCGGGGGCAGTTTCGAGATCTCACCCTCTAACGCCATGTTTTTAAGCCTAAGTTTAGAAATATGAAAATTATCGTCGTAATCTCAAATCGGGAGTCCCATGGCTGCGGGGTCAGTTCCTACGAGTTACATTGGTCCCGTGGGAGGTGTTAGTGCCACCCACGGGGCCGTTCGGTGGCTGGTTCGAGTTCTCACCTTCTGACGCCATCTTTTTAAGGCTAAGTCTATAAATATGCAAATTACCATCGTATTGTCAACCCGGGAGTCCCGCGGCTACGGTGTGAGTTCGTACGAGTTACATTGGTCCTGTGGGAGGTGTTGGTGCAACCCACTGGGCCGTTCAGTGGCAGTTTCGAGTTCTCACCCTCTCAAGCCATGTTTTTAAACCTAAGTCTATAAATATGCAAATTACCATCGTATACTCAAACCGAGAGTCCTACGGCTGTGGGGTCAGTTCCTACGAGTTACATTGGTCCCGTGGGAGGTGTTGGTGCCACCCATGGGGCCGTTCGGAGGCTATTTCGAGTTCTCACCCTCTAACGCCATGTTTTTAAGCCTAAGTCTATCAATATGCAAATTACCATCGTATTCTCAAACTGGGAGTCCTGTGGCTACGGGGTCAGTTCCAATGAGTTACATTGGTCCCATGGGAGGTGTTGGTTCCACCCACGGGGCCGTTCGGGGGCAGTTTCAAGTTCTCACCCTCTAACGCCATGTTTTTAAGCCTAAGTCTATAAATATGCAAATTACCATCGTATTCTCAAACTGGGAGTCCTGCGGTTGCGGGGTCAGTTCCTACAAGTTACATTGGTCCCGTGGGAGGTCTTGGTGTCACCCACGGGGCCGTTCGGGGGCAGTTTCGAGATCTCACCCTCTAACGCCATGTTTTAAAGCCTAAGTTTAGAAATATGAAAATTATCATCATATTCTCAAATCGGGAGTCCCGCGGCTCCGGGGTCAGTTCCTATGAGTTACATTGGTCCCGTCGGTGGTGTTGGTGCCACCCACGGGGCCGTTCGGGGGCTGTTTCATGTTCTCACCTTCTAACGCCATGTTTTTAAGCCTAAGTCTTTAAATATGCAAATTATCGTCGTATTCTCAAACCGTGACTCTCGCGGTGTCGGGGTTTGTTACTACGAGTCACATTGGTCCCGCGGGAGGTGTTGGTACCACCCACGAGGCCGTTCGGGGGCTATTTCGAGTTCTCACCCTTTAACGCCTTGTATTTAAGCCTAAATCTATAAATATGGAAATTACAGTCGTATTCTCATATCGGTAGTTCCGCGGTTGAGGGGCCAGTTCCTACGGGTTACATTGGTCCCGTGGGAGGTGTTGGTACCACCCACGGGAATGTTCGGGAGCTATTTCGAGATCTCACCCTCTAAAGGCATGTTTTTGAGCCTAAGTCTAGAAGTATAGAAATTAATGTCGTATTCTCAAATTGGAGTCCTGCGGCTGCGAGGTCAGTTCTTACGACTTAAATTGATCCCGTAGAAGGTGTGGGTGCCACCCACGGGGTCATTCGGGGGCAGTTTCGAGATCTCACCCTCTAACGCCATGTTTTTAAGCCTAAGCCTAGAAATATATGCAAATTACTGTCGTATTCTCAAACGGGGTGTCCCGCGGTAGTGGGGTCAGTTCCTACGAGTTACATTGGTCCCGTGGGAGGTGTTGGTGCCACCCACGGGGCCGTTCGGGGGCAGTTTTGAGATCTCACCCTCTAACGCCATGTTTTTAAGCCTAAGTTTAGAAATATGAAAATTATCGTCGTAATCTCAAATCGGGAGTCCCATGGCTGCGGGGTCAGTTCCAACGAGTTACATTGGTCCCGTGGGAGGTGTTAGTGCCATCCACGGGGCCGTTCGGTGGCTGGTTCGAGTTCTCACCTTCTGATGCCATCTTTTTAAGGCTAAGTCTATAAATATGCAAATTACCATCGTATTGTCAACCCGGGAGTCCCGCGGCTACGGGGTGAGTTCGTACGAGTTACATTGGTCCCGTGGGAGGTGTTGGTGCAACCCACGGGGCCGTTCAGTGGCAGTTTCGAGTTCTCACCCTCTCACGCGATGTTTTTAAACCTAAGTCTATAAATATGCAAATTACCATCGTATACTCAAACCGAGAGTCCTGCGGCTGTGGGGTCAGTTCCTACGAGTTACATTGGTCCCGTGGGAGGTGTTGGGGCCACCCATGGGGACGTTCGGAGGCTATTTCGAGTTCTCACCCTCTAACGCCATGTTTTTAAGCCTAAGTCTATCAATATGCAAATTACCATCGTATTCTCAAACTGGGAGTCCTGTGGCTACCGGGTCAGTTCCAACGAGTTACATTGGTCCCATGGGAGGTGTTGGTTCCACCCACGGGGCCGTTTCAGGGGCAGTTTCAAGTTCTCACCCTCTAACGCCATGTTTTTAAGCCTAAGTCTATAAATATGCAAATTACCATCGTATTCTCAAACTGGGAGTCCTGCGGTTGCGGGGTCAGTTCCTACAAGTTACATTGGTCCCGTGGGAGGTCTTGGTGTCACCCACGGGGCCGTTCGGGGGCAGTTTCGAGATCTCACCCTCTAACGCCATGTTTTAAAGCCTAAGTTTAGAAATATGAAAATTATCGTCATATTCTCAAATCGGGAGTCCCGCGGCTCCGGGGTCAGTTCCTATGAGTTACATTGGTCCCGTCGGTGGTGTTGGTGCCACCCACGGGGCCGTTCGGGGGCTGTTTCATGTTCTCACCTTCTAATGCCATGTTTTTAAGCCTAAGTATTTAAATATGCAAATTATCGTCGTATTCTCAAACCGTGAGTCTCGCGGTGTCGGGGTTTGTTAATACGAGTTACATTGGTCCCGCGGGAGGTGTTGGTGCCACCCACGAGGCCGTTCGGGGGCTATTTCGAGTTCTCACCCTTTAACGCCATGTATTTAAGCCTAAATATATAAATATGGAAATTACAGTCGTATTCTCATACCGGTAGTTCCGCGGTTGAGGGGCCAGTTCCTACGGGTTACATTGGTCCCGTGGGAGGTGTTGGTACCACCCACGGGAACGTTCAGGAGCTGTTTAAAGTTATCACCTTCTAACGCCATGTTTTTAAGCCTAAGTCTATAAACATGCAAATTACAATAGTATTCTCAAATCGGAAGTCCCGCGGCTGCGGCATCAGTTCCCACGTGTTACATTGGTCCTGTGGGAGGTGTTGCTGCCACCCACGGGGCCGTTCGGGGGCTTTTTCGAGTTCTCACCCTCTAACTCCATGTTTTTAAGCCTAAGTCTTTAAATATAAAAATTATCATCGTATTCTCAGACAGGGAGTCCCGCGGCTGCGAGATCAGTTCCTACGAGTTACATTGGTCCCGTGGGAGGTGTTAGTGCCACCCACGGGGCCGTTCGGGGGCTGGTTCGAGTTCTCACCCTCTAACGCCATATTTTTAAGGCTAAGTCTATAAATATGCAAACTACCATCGTATTCTCAACCCGGGAGTCCCGCGGCTATGGGGTGAGTTCCTACGAGTTACATTGGTCCCGTGGGAGGTGTTGGTGCCACCCACGGGGCCGTTCGGGGGCAGTTTCGAGTTCTCACCCTCTCACGCCATGTTTTTAAACCTAAGCCTATAAATATGCAAATTACCGTCGTATACTCAAACCGGGAGTCCCGCGGCTGTGGGATCAGTTCCTAAGAGTTACATTGGTCCCGTGGGAGGTGTTGGTGCCACCCACGGGGCCGTTCGGAGGCTGTTTCAAGTTTTCACCCTCTAACGCCATGTTTTTAAGCCTAAGTATATCAATATGCAAATTACCATCGTATTCTCAAACTGGGAGTCCTATGGCTACGGGGTCAGTTCCAACGAGTTACATTGGTCCCGTGGGAGGTGTTGGTGCCACCCACGGCTGTTCGGGGCAGTTTCGAGATCTCACCCTCTAACGCCATGTTTTTAAGCCTATGTTTAGAAATATGAAAATTATCATCGTATTCTCAAATCGGGAGTCCCGTGGCTGCGGGGTCAGTTACTACGAGTTACATTGGTCCCGTGGGAGGTGTTGGTGCCACCCACGGGGCCGTTCGGGGGCTGTTTCAAGTTCTCACCTTCTAACACCATGTTTTTAAGCCTAAGTCTTTAAATATGCAAATTACCATCGTATTCTCAAATTGGGAGTCTCGCGGTGTCGGGGTCTGTTACTACGAGTTACATTAGTCCCGTGGGAGGGGTTGGTGCCACCCACGGGGCCGTTCGGGGGCTATTTCGAGTTCTCACCCTCTAATGCCATGTATTTCAGCCTAAATCTATAAATATGCAAATTAAAGTTGTATTCTCATACCAGTAGTTCCGCGGTTGAGGGGCCAGTTCCTACGGGTTACATTGGTCCCGTGGGAGGTGTTGGTACCACCCACGGCGACGTTCGGGAGCTGTTTCGAGATCTCACCCTCTAAAGGCATGTTTTTGAGCCTAAGTCTAGAAATATACAAATTAATGACTTATTCTCAAATTGGAGTCCTACGGCTGCGGGGTCAGTTCTTACGAGTTACACTGATCCCGTAGAAGGTGTTGGTGCCACCCACGGGGCCGTTCGGGGGTAGTTTCGAGATCTCAACCTCTAACGCCATGTTTTTAAGCCTAAGCCTATAAATATATGCAAATTATTGTCGTATTCTCAAATGGGGTGTCCCGCGGGAGTGGGGTCAGTTCCTACGAGTTACATTTGTCCCGTGGGAGGTGTTGGTGCCACCCACGGGGCCGTTCGGGGGCTGTTTCATGTTCTCACCTTCTAACGCCATGTTTTTAAGCCTAAGTCTTTAAATATGCAAATTACCGTCATATTCTCAAACCGTGAGTCTCGCTGTGTCGGGGTTTGTTACTACGAGTTACATTGGTCCCGCGGGAGGTGTTGGTGCCACCCACGAGGCCGTTCGGGGGCTATTTCGAGTTCTCACCTTCTAACGCCATGTTTTTAAGCCTAAGTCTATAAACATGCAAATTACTATTGTATTCTCAAATCGGGAGTCCCGCGGCTGCGGTGTCAGTTCCCACGTGTTACATTGGTCCTGTGGGAGGTGTTGCTGCCACCCACGGGGCCGTTCGGGGCCTTTTTCGAGTTCTCACCCTCTAACGCCATGTTTTTAAGCCTAAGTCTTTAAATATACAAATTATCGTCGTATTCTCAAACAGAGAGTCCCGCGGCTGCGGGGTCAGTTCCTACGAGTTACATTGGTCCCGTGGGAGGTGTTAGTGCCACCCACAGGGACGTTCGGGGGATGGTTCGAGTTCTCACCCTCTAACGCCATCTTTTTAAGGCTAAGTCTATAAATATGCAAATTACCATCGTATTCTCAAATCGGGAGTCCCGCGGATACGGGCTCAGTTCCCACGTGTTACATTGGTCCTGTGGGAGTTGTTGCTGCCACCCACGGGGCCGTTCGGGGGCTTTTTTGAGGTCTCACTCTCTAACGCCATGTTTTTAAGCCTAAGTCTTCAAATATAAAAATTATCGTCGTATTCTCAAACAGGGAGTCCCGCGGCTGCGGGGCCAGTTCCTATGAGTTACATTGGTCCCGTGGGAGGTGTTAGTGCCACCCACGGGGCCGTTCGGGGGCTGGTTCAAGTTCTCATTCTCTAACGCCATGTTTTTAAGGCTAAGTCAATAAATATGCAAATTATCATCGTATTCTCAAACCGGGAGTCCCGCGGCTACGGGGTCAGTTCCTACGAGTTACATTGGTCCCGTGGGAGGTGTTGGTGCCACCCACGGGGCCGTTCGGGGGCAGTTTCGAGATCTCACCCTCTAACGCCATGTTTTTAAGCCTAAGTTTAGAAATATGAAAATTATTTTCGTATTCTCAAATCGGGAGTCCCGTGGCTGCGGGGTCAGTTCCTACGATTTACATTTGTCCCGTGGGAGGTGTTGGTGCCACCCATGGGGCCGTTCGGGGGCTGTTTCAAGTTATCACCTTCTAACGCCATGTTTTTAAGCCTAAGTCTATAACCATACAAATTACTATAGTATTCTCAAACCGGGAGTCCCGCGGCTGCGGGGTCAGTTCCCACGTGTTACATTGGTCCTGTGGGTGGTGTTGCTGCCACCCACGGGGCCGTTTGGGGGCTTTTTCGAGTTCTCACCCTATAACGCCATGTTTTTAAGCCTAAGTCTTTAAATATACAAATTATTATCGTATTCTCAAACAGGTAGTCCCGCGGCTGCGGGGTCAGTTCGTACGAGTTACATTGGTCCCGTGGGAGGTGTTAGTGCCACCCACGGGGCCGTTCGGGGGCTGGTTCGAGCTCTCACCCTCTAACGCCATGTTTTTAAGGCTAAGTCTATAAGTATGCAAATTACCATCATATTCTCAAACCGGGAGTCCCGCGGCTACGGGGTCAGATCCTACGAGTTACATTGGTCCCGTGGGAGGTGTTGGTGCCACCCACGGGGCCGTTCGGGAGCAGTTTCGAGTTCTCACCCTCTCACGCCCTGTTTTTAAACCTAAGTCTATAAATATGAAAATTACCATCGTATACTCAAACCGGGAGTCCCGCGACTGTGGGGTCAGTTCCTACGAGTTACATTGGTCCCGTGGGAGGTGTTGGTGCCACCCATGGGGCCGTTCGGAGGCTGTTTTGAGTTCTCACCCTCTAATGCAATGTTTTTAAGCGAAAGTCTATAAACATGCAAATTAGCATCGTGTACTCAAACCGGGAGTCCCGTGGCTGAGGGGTCAGTTTCTACGAGTTACATTAGTCCCATGGGAGGTGTTGGTGCCACCCACGGGGCCGTTCGGGGGCAATTTCGTGTTCTCACCCTCTAACGCCATGTTTTTAAGCCTAAGTCTATACATATATAAATTACCATCGTATTCTCAAACTGGGAGTCCTGCGGTTGCGGGGTCTGTTCCAACGAGTTACATTGGTCCCGTGGGAGGTGTTGGTTCCACCCACGGGGACATTCAGGGGCAGTTTCGAGATCTCACAATTTAACGCCATATTTTTAAGCCTAAGTCTAGAAATATGTAAATTACTGTCGTATTCTCAAACCGGGAGTCCCGCGGCTGTGGGGTCAGTTCCTACGAGTTACATTGGTCCCGTGGGAGGTGTTGGTGCCACCCACGGGTACGTTCGGAGGCAGTTTCAAGATCTCACCCTCTAACGCCATATTTTTAAGCATAAGTCTAGAAATATGCAAATAACTGTGGTATTCTCAATCCGGGAGTCCCGCGGCTGTGGGATCAGTTCCTACGAGTTATATTGGTCCCGTGGGAGGTGTTGGTGCCACCCACGGGGCCGTGCGGGGGCAGTTTCGTGGTCTCACCATCTAACTCCATGTTTTAAGCGTAAGTCTAGAAATATGTAATTATCGTCGTATTCTCAAATCGGGAGTCCGGCGGCTGCGGGGTTAGTTCCAACGAGTTACATTGGTCCCGTGGGAGGTGTTGGTGCCACCCACGGGGACGTTGGGAGGCTGTTTCGAGATCTCACCCTCTAACGCCATGTTTTTAAGGCTAAGTCTAAAAATACGTAAATTACTACCGTATTCTCAAACCGGGAGTTCCCCGGCTGTGGGATCAGTTCCTACGAGTTACATTGGTCCCGTGGGAGGTGTTGGTGCCACCCACGGGGCCGTTCGGGGGAAGTTTCGAGATCTCACCCTATAACGCAATATTTTTAAGCCTAAGTTTAGAAATATGAAAATTATCGTCGTATTCTCAAATCGGGAGTCCCGCGGCTGCGGGGTCAGTTCCTACGAGTTACATTGGTCCCGTGGGAGGTGTTGGTGCCACCCACGGGGCCGTTCGGGGGCTGTTTTGAGTTCTCACCTTCTAATGCCATGTTTTTAAGCCTAAGTCTTTCAATATGAAAATTACCATCGTATTCTCAAACCAGGAGTCTCGCGGCTGCGGGGTCAGTTGCTACGAGTCACATTGGTCCCGTGGGAGGTGTTGGGGCCACCCACGGGGCCTTTCGGGGGCTATTTCAAGTTCTCACCCTCTAACGCCTTGTATTTAAGCTTAAGTCTATAAATATGCAAATTACCGTCGTATTCTCAAATCGGGAGTCCCGCGGTTGCGGGGCCAGTTCCAACGGGTTACATTGGTCCCGTGGGAGGGGTTGGTACCTCCCACGAGGACGTTCGGGAGCTGTTTCGATATCTCACCCTCTAACGCCATGTTTTTAAGCCTGAGTTTAGAAATATACAAATTATCGTCGTATTCTCAAATTGGAGTCGCGCGGCTGCGCGGTCAGTTCCTACGAGTTACATTGGTCCCGTGGGAGGTGTTGGTGCCACCCACGGGGAAGTTGGGGTGCTGTTTCGAAATCTCACCCTCTAACGCCATGTTTTTAAGCCTAAGTCTATAAACATGCAAATTACCATCGTATTCTCAAACCGGGAGTCCCGCGGCTATGGGGTCAGTTCCTACGAGTTACATTGGTCCCGTGGGAGGTGTTGGTGCCACCCACGGGGCAGTATCGAGATCTCACCCTCTAACGCCATGTTTTGAAGCCTAAGTTTAGAAATATGAAAATTATCATCGTATTCTCAAATCGGGAGTCCCGCGGCTGCGGGGTCAGTTCCTACGAGTTACATTGGTCCCGTGGGAGGTGTTGGTGCCACCCACGGGGCCGTTCGGGGGCTGTTTTGAGTTCTCACCTTCTAATGCCATGTTTTTAAGCCTATGTCTTTCAATATGAAAATTACCATCGTATTCTCAAACCAGGAGTCTCGCGGCTGCGGGGTCAGTTGCTACAAGTCACATTGGTCCCGTGGGAGGTGTTGGGGCCACCCACGGGGCCTTTCGGGGGCTATTTCAAGTTCTCACCCTCTAACGCCTTGTATTTAAGCCTAAGTCTATAAATATGCAAATTACCGTCGTATTCTCAAATCGGGAGTCCCGCGGTTGCGGGGCCAGTTCCAACGGGTTACATTGGTCCCGTGGGAGGGGTTGGTACCTCCCACGGGGACATTCGGGAGCTGTTTCGATATCTCACCCTCTAACGCCATGTTTTTAAGCCTGAGTTTAGAAATATACAAATTATCGTCGTATTCTCAAATTGGAGTCGCGCGGCTGCGGGGTCAGTTCCTACGAGTTACATTGGTCCCGTGGGAGGTGTTGGTGCCACCCACGGGGAAGTTGGGGTGCTGTTTCGAAATCTCACCCTCTAACGCCATGTTTTTAAGCCTAAGTCTATAAACATGCAAATTACCATCGTATTCTCAAACCGGGAGTCCCGCGGCTATGGGGTCAGTTCCTACGAGTTACATTGGTCCCGTGGGAGGTGTTGGTGCCACCCACGGGGCAATATCGATATCTCACCTTCTAACGCCATGTTTTGAAGCCTAAGTTTAGAAATATGAAAATTATCATCGTATTCTCAAATCGGGAGTTCCGTGGGTCCGGGGTCAGTTCCTACGAGTTACATTGGTCCCGTGGGAGGTGTTGGTGCCACCCACGGGGCCGTTCGGGGGCTGTTTCAAGTTCTCACCTTCTAACGCCATGTTTTTAAGCCTAAGTCTATAAACATGCAAATTACTATAGTATTCTCAAACCGGGAGTCCCGCGGCTGTGGGGTCAGTTCCAACGTGTTACATTGGTCCTGTGGGAGGTGTTGCTGCCTCCCATGGGGCCGTTCGGGGGCTTTTTCGAGTTCTCACCCTCTAACGCAATGTTTTTAAGCCTAAGTCTTTAAATATACAAATTATGGTCGTATTCTCAAACAGGGAGTCCCGCGGCTGCGGGGTCAATTCCAACGAGTTACATTGGTCCCGTGGGAGGTGTTAGTGACACCCACGGTGCCGTTCAGCGGCTTGCTCGAGTTCTCACCCTCTAACGCCATGTTTTTAAGGCTAAGTCTATAAATATGAAATTACCATCGTATTCTCAAACCGGGAGTCCCGCGGCTACGGGGTCAGTTCCTACGAGTTACATTGGTCCCGTGGGAGGTGTTGGTGCCACCCACGGGGCCGTTCAGGGGCAGTTTTGAGTTCTCACCCTCTCAGGCCATGTTTTTAAACCTAAGTCTATAAATATGCAAATTACAGTCGTATACTCAAACCGGGAGTCCCGCGGCTGTGGGGTCAGTTCATACGAGTTACATTTGTCCCATGGGAGGTGTTGGTGCCACCCATGGGGCCGTTCGGAGGCTGTTTTGAGTTCTCACCCTCTAACGCAATGTTTTTAAGCGTAAGTCTATAAACATGAAAATTACCATTGTGTACTCGAACCGGGAGTCTCGCAGCTGAGGGGTCAGTTTCTACGAGTTACACTAGTCCCATGGGAGGTGTTGGTGCCACCCACGGGGCCGCTCGGGAGCAATTTCGAGTTTTCGCCCTCTAAGGCCATGTTTTTAAGCCTAAGTCTATAAATATTTAAATTACCATCGTATTCTCAAACAGGGTGTCCTGCGGTTCCGGGGTCAGTTCCTACGAGTTACATTGGTCCCGTGGGAGGTGTTGGTTCCACCCACGGGAACATTCAGGGGCAGTTTCGAGATCTCACCCTTTAACGCCATGTTTTTAAGCCTAAGTCTAGAAATATGCAAATTACTGTCGTATTCTCAAACCGGGAGTCCCGCGGCTATGGGGTCAGGTCCTACGAGTTACATTGGTCCCGTGGGAGGTGTTGGTGCCACCCACGGGGACGTTCGGGGGCAGTTTCGAGATCTCACCCTCTAACGCCATATTTTTAAGCATAAGTCTAGAAATATGCAAATTACTGTGGTATTCTTAAACTGGGAGTCCCGCGGCTGTGGGATCAGTTCCTACGAGTTATATTGGTCCCGTGGGAGGTGTTGGTGCCACCCACGGGGCCGTACGGGGGCAGTTTCGTGGTCTCACCATCTAACTCCATGTTTTAAGCGTAAGTCTAGAAATATGTAATTATCGTCGTATTCTCAAATCGGGAGTCCGGCGGCTGCGGGGTCAGTTCCAACGAGTTACATTGGTCCCGTGGGAGGTGTTGGTGCCACCCACGGGGACGTTGGGAGGCTGTTTCGATATCTCACCCTCTAACGCCATGTTTTTAAGGCTAAGTCTAAAAATACGTAAATTACTACCGTATTCTCAAACCGGGAGTCCCGCGGCTGTGGGGTCAGTTCCTACGAGTTACATTGGTCCCGTGGGAGGTGTTGGTGCCACCCACGGGGCCGTTCGGGGGAAGTTTCGAGATCTCACCCTATAACGCAATGTTTTTAAGCCTAAGTTTAGAAATATGAAAATTATCGTCGTATTCTCAAATCGAGAGTCCCGCGGCTGCGGGGTGAGTTCCTACGAGTTACATTGGTCCCGTGGGAGGTGTTGGTGCCACCCACGGGGCCGTTCGGGGGCTGTTTCGAGTTCTCACCTTCTAAAACCATGTTTTTAAGCCTAAGTCTTTAACCATGAAAATTACCATCGTATTCTCAAACCAGGAGTCTCGCGGCTGCGGGGTCAGTTGCTACGAGTCACATTGGTCCCGTGGGAGGTGTTGGGGCCACCCACGAGGCCTTTCGGGGGCTATTTCGAGTTCTCACCCTCTAACGCCTTGTATTTAAGCCTAAGTCTATAAATATGCAAATTACCGTCGTATTCTCAAATCGGGAGTCCCGCGGTTGCGGGGCCAGTTCCAACGGGTTACATTGGTCCCGTGGGAGGGGTTGGTACCTCCCACGGGGACGTTCGGGAGCTGTTTCGATATCTCACCCTCTAACGCCATGTTTTTAAGCCTAAGTCTAGAAATATACAAATTATCGTCGTATTCTCAAATTGGAGTCTCGCGGCTGCGGGTTCAGTTCCTACGAGTTACATTGGTCCCGTGGGAGGTGTTGGTGCCACCCACGGGGAAGTTGGGGTGCTGTTTCGAGATCTCACCCTCTAACGCCATGTTTTTAAGCCTAAGTCTATAAACATGCAAATTACCATCGTATTCTCAAACCGGGAGTCCCGCGGCTATGGGGTCAGTTCCTACGAGTTACATTGGTCCCGTGGGAGGTGTTGGTGCCACCCACGGGGCAGTATCGAGATCTCACCCTCTAACGCCATATTTTTAAGCCTAAGTTTAGAAATATGAAAATTATCATCGTATTCTCAAATCAGGAGTCCCGTGGGTGCGGGGTCAGTTCCTACGAGTTACATTGGTCCCGTGGGAGGTGTTGGTGCCACCCACGGGGCCGTTCGGGGGCTGTTTCAAGTTCTCACCTTCTAACGCCATGTTTTTAAGCCTAAGTCTATAAACATGCAAATTACTATAGTATTCTCAAACTGGGAGTCCCGCCGCTGTGGGGTCAGTTCCAACGTGTTACATTGGTCCTGTGGGAGGTGTTGCTGCCACCCACGGGGCCGTTCGGGGTCTTTTTCGAGTTCTCACCCTCTAACGCAATGTTTTTAAGCCTAAGTCTTTAAATATACAAATTATGGTCGTATTCTCAAACAGGGAGTCCCGCGGCTGCGGGGTCAATTCCAACGAGTTACATTGGTCCCGTGGGAGGTGTTAGTGCCACCCACGGGGCCGTTCGGCGGCTTGCTCGAGTTCTCATCCTCTAACGCCATGTTTTTTAGGGCTAAGTCTATAAATATGAAAATTACCATCGTATTCTCAAACCGGGAGTCTCGCGGCTACGGGGTCAGTTCCTACGAGTTACATTGGTCCCATGGGAGGTATTGGTGCCACCCACGGGGCCGTTCGGGGGCAGTTTTGAGTTCTCACCCTCTCAGGCCATGTTTTTAAACCTAAGTCTATAAATATGCAAATTACAGTCGTATACTCAAACCGGGAGTCCCGCGGCTGTGGGGTCAGTTCCTACGAGTTACATTTCTCCCATGGGAGGTGTTGGTGCCACCCATGGGGCCGTTCGGAGGCTGTTTCGAGTTCTCACCCTCTAACGCAATGTTTTTAAGCGTAAGTCTATAAACATGAAAATTACCATTGTGTACTCGAACCGGGAGTCTCGCGGCTGAGGGGTCAGTTTCTACGAGTTACACTAGTCCCATGGGAGGTGTTGGTGCCACCCACGGGGCCGCTCGGGAGCAATTTCGAGTTTTCGCCCTCTAACGCCATGTTTTAAAGCCTAAGTCTATAAATATTTAAATTACCATCGTATTCTCAAACAGGGAGTCCTGCGGTTGCGGGGTCAGTTCCTACGAGTTACATTGGTCCCGTGGGAGGTGTTGGTTCCACCCACGGGGACATTCAGGGGAAGTTTCGAGATCTCACCCTTTAACGCCATGTTTTTAATCCTAAGTCTAGAAATATGCAAATTACTGTCGTATTCTCAAACCGGGAGTCCAACAGCTATGGGGTCAGGTCCTACGAGTTAGATTGGTCCCTTGGGAGGTGTTGGTGCCACCCACGGGGACGTTCGGGGGCAGTTTCGAGATCTCACCCTCTAACGCCATATTTTTAAGCATAAGTCTAGAAATATGCAAATTACTACGGTATTCTCAAACCGGGAGTCCCGCGGCTGTGCGATCAGTTCCTACGAGTTATATTGGTCCCGTGGGAGGTGTTGGTGCCACCCACGGGGCCGTACGGGGGCAGTTTCGTGGTCTCACCATCTAACTCCATGTTATTAAGCCTAATTTTAGAAATATGAAAATTATCGTCGTATTCTCAAATCGGGAGTTCCGCGGCTGCGGGGTCAGTTCCAACGAGTTACATTAGTCCCGTGGGAGGTCTTGGTGCCACCCACGGGGCCGTTCGGGGGCTGTTTCGAGTTCTCACCTTCTAATGCCATGTTTTTAAGCCTAAGTCTACAAATATGCAAATTACCATCGTATTCTCAAATCGGGAGTCCCGCGGTTGCGGGGCCAGTTCCAACGGGTTACATTGGTCCCATGGGAGGGGTTGGTACCACCCACGGGGGCGTTCGGGAGCTGTTTCGAGATCTCACCCTCTAACGCCATGTTTTTAAGCCTAAGTCTAGAAATATACAAATTATCATCGTATTCTCAAATTGGAGTCCCGCGGCTGCGGGGTCAGTTCCTACGAGTTACATTGGTCCCGTGGGAGGTGTTGGTGCCACCCACGGGGAAGTTGGGGTGCTGTTTCGAGATCTCACCCTCTAACGCCATGTTTTTAAGCTTAAGTCTATAAACATGCAAATTACCATCGTATTCTCAAACCGGGAGTCCCGCGGCTGCGGGGTCAGTTCCCAAGTGTTACATTGGTCCTGTGGGAGGTGTTTCTACCACCCACGGGGCCGTTCGGCGGCTTTTTCGAGTTCTCACCCTCAAACGCCATGTTTTTAAGCCTGTCTTTAAATATACAAATTATCTTCGTATTCTCAAACAGGGAGTTCCGCGGCTGCGGGGTCAGTTCCTACGAGTTGCATTGGTCCCGTGGCAGGTGTTAGTGCCACCCACGGCGCCGTTCGAGGGCTGTTTCGAGTTCCCACCCTCTAACGCCATGTTTTTAAGCCTAAGTCTATAAATATGAAAATTACCATCGTATTCTCAAACCAGGAGTCCCGCGGCTACGGGGTCAGTTCCTACGCGTTACATTGGTCCAGTGGGAGGTGTTGGTGCCACCCACGGGGCCGTTCGGGGCAGTATCGAGATCTCACCCTCTAACGCCATATTTTTAAGCCTAAGTTTAGAAATATGAAAATTATCATCGTATTCTCAAATCGGGAGTCCCGTGGCTGCGGGGTCAGTTC